>CM033436.1:34800000-36000000 GCA_019425775.1 Rafetus swinhoei
GGTAGTCAAACACTGGAATAAATTGCCCAGGGAGGTTGTGGAATCTCCATCTCTGGAGATACTTAAGAGTAGGTTAGATAAATGTCTCTCAGGGATGGTCTAGACAGTATTTGGTCCTGCCATGAGGGCAGGGGACTGGACTCGATGACCTCTTGAGGTCCCTTCCAGTCCTAGTATTCTATGATTATATGTTTCTATGATTGGCTTTGATGGACATAGCATCAGTCCTTGGATGTAGTTTCCCTTTTGAACGAGAATAGAGTTTATCAAAGGGCAGAATCCAAGACACAATGAAGTTTTTAATTTTGAGAAATATTTTATATTAAATTTTTTCTCCTACCACAACAATTGTAAAAAAAAAGATTTTTGTTTTGTTTTGTGTTTTGAGCAAAGCTATTCGGAGGGAAAAAAAGTGATCCTGGAATGTTACTATTCAAATCAGGAAGTCTTAATAAAACTATGGAGAGATTTTTCATAATTAAACAAATATCATTAATTTATGTCTCACTTTTTTGTTATAAGTACTAAAGTTTGTAGCATCAGGTAATTACAATAAAACTTCTAGATTTAAGTCACATGATCTTGGGACATGATGTTTTGCAGCGAAGTGACTTCATGTGAAGATAGTTTAGGTATTCTCCTTACATGTTCTATGAAGGTGGAAGTATAAGTTTCCTTAGGCTAGGTCTAGACTGCGACGTTTTTGCGGAAAAAGCTACACAAAATGTGCTCCGTATTCTGTGTAGCTTTTTCCAGGGTTTTTTTTTTTTTCTGAAGAGGCTTTTCCGCCATTTGGCCCCATCTAGACGGGGCCATATGGAGGAAAAGCCTCCTCTTTTGGTGGAGCCTTTATGCCTCATGAAAAGAGGTATACAGGGCTCCCTGAAAGAGCACATTTGCTCTTCCGCAAAAAAAAAAAGCGGAAGAGCAAACGCGTTCCTTGGACACGGCTGGGTTTTTGCGGGATACCTCTGGTCTAGACGTAGCCTTACATGTTCTATGAAGATGGAGGTATAAGTTTGCACTCATCAAGATGAGAATAGTTCACATGTTGAAATTTACTAAAATATACTTGTGATTCATTTTTCTAAGAGAACTGAAATCTTAACAAAATACAATACATACACATCCTGATGTCAGGACAAAAGCATTCATATCTATTGATTCGACTTTTATACAGTACCAGCTGGAATTACCCAGTGTTGCTCGGGAAACTGGAGGAACAAAATGTAGAAAAACAGTAGTCCATTATCTTTTTTTGAATGGTAGAAAAGTTGCACTGATTTCTATAGGGATTAAAATACAGGTCTGTGTCATCCCCAGGGAGAGGTGTGCGATCCCGGGTGGAGGGGAAGTTACACGCGGGAGGGGTGCCCCAGCTCGTGCCCGGGGCTGCAGGTGCCGTGGGGGGCAGGGCAGGTGCCCGAGCCATTGTGCGCATGGGGGTCGGGGCACTGCGTGCTGGTGCATGTGGTGGGAGGTGGTGGAAAGAGGGTCGCTTATGTAACCTCGTGGGTGGGAGGGGGTGAGTCCCGGATGGTGCTGGGGGCCGCAGGCGGCGGGCACGGGACCTAGGGTGGGCGGGGTGGCCCCTGCAGCGCAGCGTGGTGGGTTACTTTTTGATTTTTACAGCTTGAGCTTGGGCCCAATTGGGTCCAAAAGTACCTTAAAACCTTCTCCTGGATGAAAGGTTATCCCATGCAAAGTTTGGTTGCAGTAGCTCTTATAGTGTCCAAGTTATTACCACACAAACTTACAAACATTCTCCTTTATATATTAGATTATGTTCCTGAATGAGAAAAATGATAAGTGGGAGGCAATTAAAAATGTTGGGCCCTCACTCATCTAATCTTTTCATGCTCAAATCATTAGTCTTTCTTTGAAAAAAATAATATTTTTCTTACCAGTTTATGCTAGGCAAAAAGTTGGCTCTTCACAAATACAAAATAACGCAATTGTATTCTTGGTATTTGATATATTTGCTGATAACTACTTTATTTTAATGGAAAAACAGAAAAATAAACTTTCTGTATGTTTAACACAACATTTTCTGAGATGTTTCTGGTAGTAATACTGTCTAAATGTTGACTTTTAATGATAACCACTGTGACCATATTTCTAGACATTCTGAAAAGTGGAGTTCAGTGAAGTCCGTCTTTTCAGTGTAGGTTCAACATAGATTTGAGAATTGCTTGTTATGTTTGACTTCTCATTTGAGCATAAGAAATACATTCAGTTCTTATAGTTTTGAGTGAAACAGTGAGTGACTTGGCAGCAAACTGGCAAATGAAATTTAATGTTGATAAAAGTAAAGTAATGCACACTGGAAAAAATAATCCCAACGATACATACAATATGATGGGGTCTAATTTAGCTACTACTCAAGAGAGAGCTCTTGGAGTCATTGTGGATTGTTCTCTGAAAACATCCACTCAGGCTACATCTACACTGCAGAGTTTTTGCGCAAAAACTTGCGGAGCGTCCACACAACAAGCATGTTTTTGCACAAGATAGTTTACAGCACATTGTAAGAAGAGAGGGCTTTTTGCGCAAGAGTTACTCCTTTTTCTACAAAGAATAAGCCTTTTTGGGCAAGAGGTGTGTGTGGACGGCAAACAGGGTTTTTTTGCGGAAAAAGCACAGGTGCTCTGATGGCCATTCTGTTAATGGCAATCAGAGCCTTCTTGTGCAAGTGTGTCCATGAAGTGTGGACACTCTCTTGTGCAACAGCGCATCTCTTTTGCGATGTGATTTTGTAGTGTGGACGCTCTCTTGCGCAGGAAGATCTCTTCCGCAAAAAGGTTTGTGCGCAAAAAGCCTTCAGTGTAGATGTAGCCCCAGTGTTCAGCGGCAGTCAAAAAAGCAAATAGAATGTTAGGAATCATTAAAAAAGATATAGAGAATAAGACAGAGAATATCTTATTACCTCTATATAAAACCATGGTACGCCCACATCTTGAATACTGCGTACAGATGTGCTCGCCTCATCTCAAAAAAGATATATTGGCATTGGAAAAGGTTCAGAAAAGGACAACAAAAATAATTAGGGGTTTGGAACGGGTTCCGTATGAAGAGAGATTAAAAAGATTTGGGCTTTTCATTCTAGAAAAGAGGAGTTTAAGGGGGATATGATAGAGGTCTATAAAATCATGACTGGTGTGGAAAAAATGAATAAGGAAAAGTTATTAACTTGTTCCCATAATGTAAGAACTAAGGGTCACCAAGTGAAATTAATAGGCAGCAGGTTTAAAACAAACAAAAGTAAGTTTTTCTTCACTCAGTGCACAGTCAACTTGTGGAACTCCTTGCCAGAGGATGTTGTGAAGATTAGGACTTTAACGGGTTAAAAAGACAAAAAACAAAAAACAAAAAAAGAGCTAGATAGATTCATGGAGTTAGGTCGATCAATGACTATTAGCCAGGATGGGTAAGAATGGTGTCCCTAGCCTCTGTCTGGAAATGGATGACAGGGGAGGGATCATGTGAGGATTACCTGTTGTGTTCCCTCCCTCTGGGGCATCTGGTATTGGCCACTAATGGCAGACAGAATACTGGGCTAGATGGACCTTTGTTCTTACCCAGTATGGCCGTTCTTATGTTCTTATGAAAATAAGTTCCCTTCAGAAACAGGCTAAACTTTGGACGCATGATTTCAAGTTGGAATTCACATATGGACCTTGAATATTTAACTGGAATAGTTCAATCAGCATCTGAAATCAAGAAATATTAGGCAAAATTATTTTCCCATAGTGATATGATCTTTTCTGAAGAGCACATCAGTTATTAAATACTAGCAGGTGAAGTCTGTCATTGACCAGGCAAGGTCATTTTGCGTAGATTACACTTTTAGGAAAGTTTGAGAAATTAAACATATGTAATAGATTTTTTTATTCATGTGCTTGCAAAATGGAAATAAAAGAACAGTTTTAAATTTGTAGGATTTCAACTTGAAACATTATTCATTTATTGAATAATTATCATACATAGTAAATTTGAATCAGAAACTCGTAAAGCTTCCATTACTCTTTCTGTAACTAAATTGAATTATTTTGTGATTTGTAACAGTACTAATTTTCTTTGCACTGAAATGACAGTTGAATAGATGACTTGATTTTAATTTTGTTAGCAAATATTTTTTAGTAACTCTAATCATAATAGTCGTAACTTTTTTCCGATTAAAAAAATAATTATTTAAACCTTTCACCCAGCATATTCTGATGTAAAATGTAGTGCATCAAGCTTATTTAAGTGGCACGATAGCTTATGCAAAATTATTATTTGACTTTTAAAAAAATTGAATCTACACAGAAAACCCAGTTAGTGCACTCCACTCTTCAGAATGTCTAGAAATATGGTTACAGAGGTTGTCATTAAAGGTCAACATTCATACAGAGTCACCACTAGTAACATCTCAGAAAATGTTGTGTGTTAAATGTATAAATGTTGCCTTTAAATTGGCAACCACTGTAACATTTTTCTTGCGAGCTCCTGGCGTCCCAAACACACTTTGAGACTATAGTTGATATGGTATCTATAATCATTGTACAGTTGAGGTGTCCACTGTTGTTCAGCTTCTTTTTGCAGGATATGTGGGGTATGTATGTATTGAATAGTTTAAACATTGTTTAAACTCACTTTGATATGACTAAAACCTCTTCAGCAAATGCTTAGAATTTAGAAGAGTAATACATCCTTTCACATACAGATGTCAGATTTTTACCAATTGATAGCAAGAGTATATTTAGTTATGATTGATATGACTGAGAATTTAATGGCTAGTATCCTGCATAGTTCTTTGCAAATACACAGTATTTCTTCTCTAAGAGATATGAGTGTCTTGATTTGTTTTTCTTTAATCAGTTTGGCTAACCTCAATATCAAAGTTCCTGCTTCAGTTTAAAATCTCCAAATAAGAGCACCAGGTCTTTACATCAGAATAGATTAAGACCCTGTTAGTAATGTGAAAGGGTAACACTCAATTTGAAAATAAAGCCACTCACTCAGCGTGAAGGGGTGATGGAATGTGATTAATGAAAAAAGATAATGGACTGAAGAAATATAGCAACAGAGGACATTTGGTTTCTATGAGGTCAGTCCTGTGATGCTAGCTGAAAAATACAGTTTTATCTTTTTATTGTGAAACAGATGTTTAAAGATAACTATATTGAAGGTCATCCTCTGAGACCACGGATTGTAAGAACATAATCATGATATAAACTGAGTGTTCTTCTAGATGGATATTCAAACCATGAATGTATATTGTAGTCGCAATGGGTCGAAAAAAGTAATTACTGGTAAAAAGGACATTCAAAATAGCAGTAAATAGCAGATATAGAATATGTAGTGAAAAAACAATCATCTGCATTTCTCTTCCTTGATGGAAGAATTTTTGTTTGACTTGCTTAAGTTATTTGCATTTACCTACTGTTTTTTGTCTGCAGTATGGCACTTTTTTTGTTTGTAAAAAACAAAACAAAACTCACAACTAGAATACTGTGATTTGCTTTGCTTTTTTGAGGGATGCAGAAATAATAACGTGATCTTTTAAAATGTTTTTGGTCCAATCATGCTTCTCTAAAAGTTAATAAAAAGTTTGTGTGAAGAGAACATTCAAAAATTTTTCATCAGTATAAGTATTGGAGGTGCATAAACTACTACAGACACAAAGAAGGGGAGCAATCAAATAAGTTTGAGAACCACTGATCTAGAACAGACATTTGCTATCATTAGAG
This sequence comes from Rafetus swinhoei, assembly GCA_019425775.1. NCBI lineage: Eukaryota > Metazoa > Chordata > Testudines > Trionychidae > Rafetus > Rafetus swinhoei. Next base: position 34,805,733 of record CM033436.1, read on the forward strand.
TCCTGCACGGATACATAATTTGTATTTGCATCCGCATCCATATCTGCTTTCTTGGAATGGGACTACTATCTCAAATGTAAAGTTAAAGACTTTGAAGACTGCAAATTTTATGCATCTTTATAAAAGTACCATAGAGCATATTTAGTGTTTAGTTTTTGTTTTGATGTCATGTGGGTTATCCAGAGAAACAATAGATAAAACAAAACTGGAGGGAGGCGATTAGGACTGGTGCCTGCTTGTCTCCTGCATATAATTGCTTTCTCGAGATTGAAGAGAAGCCTTATGCATATGGGAATTTCTTCAGCAAATAACTAATGATGCACTTTTTGAGCCATGTCATCCTAATTAAACTAACTGATTTCAGTTGATGTTACACCCAGTGCTTTTGCACATTTGGGTTTATTCTCTTCTTGTTTGATGTACATAACTGCCATTACTGTCCATGAGAATTGTTCACACAAATCAAGGGAATACTGGATTGGATTGATTGTTTTAAGAAAGTGTCTTATTCCATACTGTGACAGTCTGCAGACATAGCTTTGCTTGTACTTATGATTAATACAATCTGTACTAGTATCTTAAATGATAAAGGAAGACAAAAAAGATAAGTGAAAGTCAGAGAAAAGTGTTTCTGACATGAAGGGCGCCATGTACTCTATGGTGCAGGGGAATAAAATTCCACATCAGTGACTCTTATGCAAGATGAATGAATTCTGTTGTCATGAAATAGTATTTATTTCCATTCCCTGCATCCTCACACAAAAGACATAAATATGATTGACAGCTGATATAAAATTAATCAGTGATTATTTTCAAGGATCAGGTTTTCTGCTATACTCCTCAGTTAGCTTATCACTACTTCCTGGGCCTTTGATCAGAAACACTTTTTCCCATCTATGCTCTGAAAGCAAGGTAGTAGTCAGCTTCAGCAGCTCATCTCACTGCCTCTTCAGGGCTTGGTTTCATTGAACAGCTGAGGGAGTGTGCACTATAGTTGATTAACTGTTCCTTATGGGGAAAGCTGGTGAAAAAGAGACAGATTCAGGCACATCTCATTGTGGCAGAGAGAAAGAAGAAAAAAATGCCAGGCTGTGGAAAAAATGCTCTCGTCTGTGTCTTCCTGGAGTGATGCTGAATTCCACAGTAGCAGTCTCCCCAGAGTCTTCACTGACAACAGTGGACAGTTTATATGTCTTAGAGTTATTGTTTCAGGCTCTCTGCAGACCCAGCACACATCACTGTGTCAGTTTGCACACAAGTTGCAGTTCCAAGGTTTTCATTTTAAAAAATGAAAGCAGAGATTCTGGAGCACACAGTTCATGGCAGAGGGTGATTTCCATGCCCATGGTATACAGGGGGCCTTGCCAAAGTGCTATAAAACATTGTTCTGTTTTTAACATGACTTTCACTATGTAATATGAATAGAAACTGATGCAACTGTCCTTGCGTACCATAATTATGTTATGTCATATTTATTAATTCTAATATTAAATGTAGTCTTGTCACCTTGGCATCATCTGTCTCAGTGTTTTAAGGAATGGTAAGTTTAGAATATCCATCTCCCTGCATAAAACAATGATTTTACAATATAATTATTTGGACCCCTAGGTAGGTATTATTCTTAGAGTAATGGCTTCTGCTTAATATTAGTAATAGAAAATAGAACAGAAAATCGGTGTGGGGTAGTGCGGAATAAGAATCTGAGTGTCTCTATTCCTCTGAGACCAGTATCAAGTCTGTTCTACAACTGTATTTTGTGGGCGTGTAGAGAGATGCAAATAAGTGAGTGCAGGCAAAAGAGTACATTTTGTTTGCTTGCTTCAGATCCTGCCAGAAAAGCTTAGTAGTGTTTTAGAACTGAGATTACACATCAGAAAAGGGGTAATGCATCTTTAAAAGCTAAACTACATCTTCTTTATTTTTATCAAATTCTCTATAAATCTTTCATGACAGTTTATTTAACAAAGTGTCACTGAAACTGTATAGATGATTGATGTGACCCAATGTAAGATCAACATGAAATGTTTGTAAATGTCAGCAAAATGTGACCATCTACAAGCAAGTAAGGAGGGCATCATTTTAAAAGTGAAAAACAAACAGAAAAATGTTTATCTTATTCTTTGCTTTCTGAGATGCAATTACAAATTTATAGATGTGGTAGTATATGATTTTCTGTGCAGTTCAGGCCATGAAGGGGGGGAAAGCTGGGGAAGCTGAATCTAAATTTGTCCTGACAATTTTACCTTTCAAAATTGGCTTTCATGGTAAAATTCAAAATTGGCTTTCATTGGCTTACATTTTCATTCCTCACCAATAGAAAAAAGGGTTTTTCAGTTTCATTTCTTGGACTAAGATTATTAATTTGAATAAACATTAATGGAACACTAACCAACATTTGTGTAAACAAGGGGGGGGATATCAATGCAAGTTGCTTCATTCATACAGGTTCCCACTGGCAGAAAACCTGAAACTCAGGGAGCTTTTAACTTCTGTGGAGAATGTTAATGATATGAAAACAAACCTAATAGGATGGATTTAGAATCATGAAAGAGAAAATTTAAGAATAAATTAGCTTCTAGAGGGAAACATACAACAATGGTTATGTTTGTGGGAGAGTGTTTTCTAGTTTCCATAGAGGGAAATTTTTAAATACTCTTAGAAATATTTCCGAGGAAGTAAAGTATGTTTGTTTTCTCTTATTTTTCTTGTTACCTGCCCCCATGACTAGCAGGGCAAAGGACAGAAGGAACCTGTTTCTTCTGGTGTTCTACAAACCCTTCTGATTTGTCTTCTTAGGTGCTAACAGTTTAGACTATCTGTGCTTCAGTAGCTAATCTGTTGATATTGGAAGATGTTGAGAGCATAGCAAATACACCTTTCTTCTAGTCTTACTACTACCATCATTCAAGCAGAAGGTGTTTCTTCTCTCCCATCTCATCTCCATATGGAGCTATCTAGAATGGTATGCCTGGGGTTTTGAATCCTGTGAGCTTTCCAAGTTTCTGAGAGGGAACATCATCAAAAGTCAGGATTTGTGTGCACTGCTAGTGATCTGAGAGAGCATTATAACTATCCGGTGGTTGGACTCATTAGCATTATGGGTTCAATAGACTTCCAGCCACCAAGGGGCATTCAGGATTCACCACCAAGGGGCATTGTATGAGGCACAAAGACCGAATATTTGTAGCAAACATATTTATCTGTCTGATCACAGCAAAAAGACTTGCAGAAACACATTATTGCTGTGACAGAGCAAAAATCACCTCTCATCTGCCATATTAGCTAGGAAATCACAAGCAGCAGAAATGCTCTGACTGGTGGCCCAGCTAATCAACCTCTGCTTCATAAATCAAATGTGAGATCCAAGCACTGACTGTTCAAAAGAGTCTTATCACAGATAAGACAAACAGAATATAAAGTGAACTCACTGGGATGGAGAACTCCAAGCCAGAACAGAAAGCATTAGCCATTTTGTCACACATGACTGAGATTGAGCCCAGCAAATGTGCAGGCAAAGGAAGCTCTGGAGAATAATCCAGGCAACTGTTTGAGAAATAGCTCCTTGCTGCTCCTGGCAAATGAAAGTAGAGGAAGAGCAGATTGGCCAGTTACCAACTGGAAGTTATCAATGCCTCTTTTAGAGAGGAAACTACTGATTTAGCTGAAGTATTCAGTATTTTTCAAGAAAACAAGACTTGATTTGGACAGTTTCCAATTACTACCCGTCATCTGCATCCCATTTCTAGGAAAATATCATTGGGAAAGTGAACAACTAAACTCCAGAATCACTGGGTATCTGTCTCCACTTCGGAGTCCTCAGAATCAGACTTTAGATCTGGGCATATTATAGAACCTGCTCTGGCAGTACTTACGGCTATGGATAGAGGGTGAACCACAATGCTCATACCATTTATTTCATATCTCTGCAGCTTTTGACATAGTAGAAAGCAAGGTGTAATTGACCTACCATCTACAATTGTTTTCTTGTAATACAACCCAGAATACAAAGATGAACTCCTCCTTATCCTTAAGAGATTTCACATATTGCATTCCAAAGGAAACAGCGCTGTCTCCTCCTCCCTTTCATGTTTCTTTCAACAGATGTGATCAGCCATGTCACAAAGATGTCAAAATTCGCATAACTGATTATTGTCTGGCTGTAAAGATAACCCAGATAAGGGAAGAAGAAAACATTTCTGAGGTTGCATCCAAGGATATAGACCACATCATCCATCAATGACATATGCCCTCTATTAATCAAAATGGAATGAAATCTGTGTCCTACTGGACTTGTTACTAATCATCATAGATACCAAGGTATCAATAGAGGTGGGAAATGCCTCTTTCTGTCTTCAACTTGCCCAGATGATGAGGCTCTAACCACAGTGATCCATAAACTTGTCAATTCCAGACTGGATTTTCTGTGCCTGTGGCTGATAGAGAAGGCAACACAGACTCCCAACTTACCAGAACATACTAATACCATTTTCAGGGAGTCTGTATCTATAAAAACACAATACACCAGCTTGCTTTGATATTCCCAGTTCGCTTCCAGTCCCAGTTCAAGCCCTTTTACAGCTTAAGATAGAGCTAAATCTGAGACCTCCTTTTCATTCATGACTAACCAAAACAGCCGGACTCTTCTTGGACAAAAGAGTTAGCAGTGCTGAAGAGCAAGATCATGCTGGAGAGAGAGCTGGATGTAAAACATTTTTGGTCCAGGGCCAAAGGAAAAAAGAAAACTCAGCCTATGCCTGACCATTTTAACATAACATTGCAGAACATGCTTGTTTGCCAAAGCCTTCCCACAATAACCAGAGAACACACACCTGCACACAAATAAGTTTTTTTTTAAATAAAGATGCCAAGAATTTGGGGGATGAAGAGAAGAATTGACAGTCAAGTCTACTTACACAACATTATGTGAGTCATAATTATTATCATTATGGGCTGAGATCTGATGGTGATAGGTACTTATAAATCATATAGCTATGTTTCTGTTGCTTTAAAATTGGACTAAGATAATAGAGAGAATTACATTAGGAAACTGATTTTTTTAAAGGAAAATGTAACACAAAATGATAGAGTAAAAATAATTACAAAAATCAAAGATTTTTCTTTTAGTATAGATTTTAGTCAGATGTTTAATGTTACTGGAACATATACATAGGTGCACATGCCAGTGTTCTGGGAATATAAAAGACAGAGGGGCATAATATCAGCTAGTTATATACTGCAGTGTGAACTGTGCATTGCTACATGAGAAATTAAGATTATACCACATTTGTAGTTTACCAACTAGATAATAGTCTCATATTAAAATATCTCAAGACCAAAACCCAAGGTGTGCAGTAGCTCAGGATAAAGAAGTGACCAAGTTAACAGGAATCATATCAAGTTATGAAACTGACATATCTAATGACTCTGCTACCACACAGTGCAAGTGTCACTTCAGTTGTAGTTATGTGAATTTATGTGATATCTGAGTATTTAGTTCCTTTCAGGAGATACTTAGAAGCTCTGTGCACTAATTGATACAAATTAATTCCTGTATTTAGGAGAAAAGCTAAGAAGTTAAGGTGGATATGTTAATTCTGCACATACGGTTGTTTAGTAAGTTCCAGGAAAAGTAGCAAACCAGTGGTCAGATATGTTCATACAGTATTTTTATTGTAAGCTATCGTATGTTTGTCAGTAAGAATTCTACTAAGAAGATCATTTCATTTCAGTACAATTAAATGACAGAATGGGAGTACCTTGTATTTGTGGTAACAGCTATATCTTGCTGTAAATAAACACAGAAGCTGAATTGGAAAGAAATAAATGTTTATGAGTTCCAATATGGTTATCACTGAATTTAGAGGACCACCAACAATAACAGGCCAGTACCCAATCAGAGTAGAAGGGTTTACATAATAAATAATTTCTACCACAGATATAACTATACAATGATTATACAAGACATTTCACTGTGACTATAGGTTGGACCTCGTTGGTTCAGCACCGTTGGGACCTGACTGGTTCTGAACAAAGGGATTTGCTGGATCAGGGGAGGTCCCTCCCCTCCTGGCCCATGCTGCTACCCAGTTAGAGCACCAGCCTGCCTCCACTGCTGTCCTGGACCCCCGGGGCTCTCTAAATGCTATTGGCCCTGCTGATGCCGGGGCGGAGCACCACAGCTGTAGCTCCACAGCTGGAGCAGAGCTCTGCAGCCACCTGGCTCCAAACTGGGTCTGGAGCTGCACAGCCTGGACCCTGGAGGGCTGCAGTTGCAGCTCCGCGGCTGGGGCCAGAGCTCCCTGGCCGTCGCTGGGATTGGGGCTGGAGCTCAGCTCCCTGGCTGCTGGAGGCAGAACAGGGCTGGGGCTGGAGCTCCACGGCTGCTGCTGAGGCCAGAACTCCCTGCTGTGCCACCTGTTTCCGCCCCCCCACACACACACTGGGCTCCCAGCTGAGTTGCCGGTGTTCCCTATGGTGCTCCTGACCTGCCGCCAGACCTCCTTATTCCTGTGCATCTTGTGCCAGACCATGGGTGTTGCCGGACCAGGGAGTCCCGGCTAAAGGAGGCACAACCTCTAGTTAATTGTGTCACAATAAGAGAACTGAGATTTGCATACTTTTCAGGTAATTTGAATTATCTCAGCCAATCAGAGTGTATAGAATAGATGCTATAGAGTTAGTGTTACTTAATTATACAGGATTTTCCCCTGCTGCTAGGCAATTCCCTATAGGCCAGTTGGATCTGGGTATTTGATTTACACAATCAAAGTATGGTTATTTCTTAATAACTATGCTAATGAATATGCAATCTCTCTAAACTAATTGGCAGTTACAATTCCTCTGCTTTGCCTGGCTCCTGCATTTACAACTTTCAAGCTGTTTGCCATCAAAAGAGATGTTGCTCCAACTTCTCAAACTGTTCAGATGACTCAAAAGCCCCTCAGAAACATGAAAGAGAAAACTGAGTGGCAACAATAAAACAAATTGAGGCCCATAAATCACCCAAAAAGAAATGGAATATTTAAAATTAGGATTTTTAAAATTCTTGGACTTGTTTCACTCCTCCTCTGTGTTTATGATGTTGGGCTTTCAGTCTCAGAACAATGGTCATATATTTGTGTTGACATTGTTTTATTTTTATTGGATGAATCAAAGAACTGTCTTCCCACTTCCGTTTTGAAACACAGTGTAAATGGAAATATGCTGCAGTTATTTTGAGATTAAGAGTTTTGTTGCTATATAGAAGAGATGATAGAAGAGGAAGGAAAGGGTTAAAGGGATGTTTTAACTTCAAAACGTCTCCTTCAGCACATTAGTAGCTCCTCTAAGTTTTGTAATTCCTTGCTTTTCCCTTTAGGAGGTTGATAAAATGATAATTTAAGTGACCACCCTCCCCTGAGAATGTATGTATTGTGGAATAATAAACTCTCTCTCCACTGATCTTTGAGTATTTATTATATACTCCTCCATGTTTGGCTGCAGTTTATTGAGGCCAGATTAAGGTTATTACCAGGGCTCGCCGAACTGCGGCGAGCCCCGCTCACCAGCCGCGCTGTCCAGCGATCTGCGCATGCGCAGATCGTTCTGCGCATGCGCAGATCGCCTGAACCCGGCTCTTCCAGGTTGCAATCTACTCGCCACGGCGAGTAGATTGCATTATTTGTCGAGCCCTGGTTATTACCTCATAACCAGGAAGTACTCTCAAGTTATTACAGTGTGGTCATTATTTATGTTGTATCTCCTTAGCTAATATGGGTCAGGGGAACATGTTATCTAGAAATGAATTATGCACTGATAGGGTATGTCTAGATTACATGCCTCTGCCGACAGAGGCAAGTAAAATAGGCTACCCGACATAGTCAATGAAGCCGGGATTGAAATATCCCCAGCTTCATTAAAATAAAAATGGCTGCTGTGCTGTGCCGGCTCAGCTGATCGTCAGCATAGCGTGGCAGTCAAGACGCGGATCGGTCAACAAGGGAAGCGTTTGTCGACCGCTCCTGTAAACCTCATTTCACGAAGTATAACGGAGCAGTCGACAAAGGCTGAGCCGGCACAGCACGGCGGCCATTTTTATTTTAATGAAGCTGGGGATATTTAAATCCCGATTTCATTGACTATGTCGGGTAGCCTATTTTACATGCCTCTGTCGGCAGAGTCATGTAATCTAGACATACCCATACAGAGCATCTCTGTTCTCATGCTCTGAGATAATTCCATTTCACTATCATTTTTTAGACCCGCAGTCTTCATTTGGACCTGCAGTCTTTGACCAGTCATGAGGGGTTCCAGTGTTACTTCCAGTGTGACAAGTACTTAGTGGTACGTCTTCACTACAGCGTTATTTCGAAATATCTAATTTTGAAATAGTTATTTCAAAATAAGATATTTCGAAATAACATGTCTACACACAAAATGCATTTCGAAATAGCATTTGGCTATTTCAAAATAGCGTGTCCACACTGAGTGGACGCTGAATCGCATTTAAGGCTGGCCGGAACCAGGTCCGGAAGGGCATCAGGTCAGGAGTTACTGTGTGTGGCTGCTGCCTGAGGCTATCTGAGGCCTGTGCTTAAAGGGACCCACCTGGACAGCTGGTTCTCAGGTTTCCCTGCTTGCTTGCCTACCTCGATGAGGGACAGCAAAGCATTTTGTCTCTGCGTGCTTTGGCTGCCCTCACTTGGGACACCACAGCACTCTGCAACATGGAGCCAGGGCTGCCCCTGGGCACTCTGGTGCTTCTCTTGGACTCATTGCTGTGAGCCTGGCTGCACTTTCTGCAGGCTGCCATCCAGGAGGTCCATCATGGGGCTGTCAGTATTCAGGAGGTCCTGCGGGAGAGCTTCCACCCTGAGGAGTACTAAGAGCCTCCATGGTCTGCCCCACTGGGGGCTTGTGCCTCATTCCTCCCTCACGTCCTTCCACTTACCCTTCCCTAATCCCCCTTCCTGATGTCAAATAAAATACATATATTTTCATGAACACAAACTCTCTTTATTTAACAAAACTGGGGGGGGAATGAAACTCTGGTGAGACTGGGGAAAAGAGGCGGGAGAGGGGAGGAGAGGGAATGGGAGAGAGGAGGGGGAAACCTGGAAGGAGGGAGCTGGAAGGGGGAAGCAAGGGGAAGAAGGGGAAGGGGAAGCTCAGGGCTGGGGGTCTCGCTGGGCCAACTTGATTTTCATGTGAACCTGCTCCTGGGTTTGCATGTGGCCTTTGGTGGCCAGGCTGGCAGCTATCCTGCCATAGACGGATGCATTCCCCCATCTAGTGCGGAGATCATGGACATTGGGGGCATCCCCCCAAACCTGAATAAGGTCCATGATCTCTGCTCTGGAACAGGAAGGCGCCTACCTTCTCTGGGCCTTGGCAGGCTCCTGGGAGCTGGCAGACTGCTCCTGGGGAGCAGTGGAGGGCTGGCTGCCAGTAGCTTGCTGGCTCATGTTTTGGGGCCACTGGGTCAGGGGCAGCGACTGGCATAGGCATAGGCACTGTGGCCAGAGTCTACCCCTTTAAGGGCTCCAGGGAGGGGAAGAGGGCGAGGAGTGTTCTTGGTTGAGGCCAGAGTGGCCACCAGGGCACCCTGGGAAGGGCTGGAGGCCACCTATTTTGCAATAAGTGTCTACACACCACTTATTTTGAAATAACAGTTTTGAAATTGGCATTATTCCCCGTGGAATGAGGTTTACCAATTTCAAAATAAGCCCTCCGCTATTTCGATTTAATTTTGAAATAGCGGTTGGCTTGTGTAGACACCAGGAAAGTTATTTCAGAATAACAGCTGTTATTTCGAAATAACTTTGATGTGTAGACATACCCTTGTATGCTAGTTGTACTATTTGTGGAATGACTTGGCATGAAGTGAAAACATATTTCAAGGCCTTTTATATGCTATTGTAATATACCAGTGTTTCTGTTGTGAGGAGCCTTCCATATTTCTCCCACTTGTGGTGACTGTCTTTTTTTAGCACTGATTGATTAACCCCACTGAAAGTGTAACCTTTCATTAAGAGTAAAAGGTAATTTGATCTCTAAGATCTCACCTGGTGTCGGCCACACTTTGTTTCCCTGAGTTATGTAAGGAGCAGGTAGTTAGTAATTGTCTGGAGATAATAGGGATCACTTCTGTGGAAGCCACGATGGATAAAAAGAGTAAGAAGGCTTTACCAGCTGAGGTTCATGGTATAAGTAAGTAAATAATATGTGTTGATAATTGTGAAAATGTATATCCCCAAAGCGCATTGCTTGTAGTAGACAAATTCAATATTAAAAAAGAAGCAACTTCTCTGAAGATAATTTTATGGTGTTTTTCTCTGGCAAAAAGGAATACGGATGGCTTGAGCTGGCTATTGACCAATTCAAATTCTCAGTGGAAGTCTATAGCTGTATTTGAATGTGCTCTTTAAGTTTTAAGTTTCATTTTTCAATTAATGTAATTTGTTTGCAGTTAGAGAAAATTGAAATACATAATTTGCCTTTTTGTGAGGCATTCGTATACAGATAAAACTAAAACTTTTCTTTCTATAAATAATTATGTTAAATGTAAAATATGTGCATCCAATCTTAAGGGCAAGTAATTTGGACATCTTAGTTTGGAGTCTAACTTGTTAAAGGTATCCCAGTGGTGGGCGTAGGGTAACCAGTTTGGTTTTCAACCAGAAAGCTCAGCAGTTCCGGCTCTTAGGTGGGGTGGCCATACGGCTCTGCATCCTGTCCCTACCCTGAGCACTGGCTCCACACTTCCATTAGTTGGAGGTGGGCCATTAGTTGCATTTTGCCTCCTATACACAAATACTACAGGAGAAGCAGAAACAGCAAATATTTTTATGATTAAAACTACAGGAAGATGTACTATAGCAGTGGTTTTCAAATTTTTATGCTCTGGACCACCAGCTCCCTGTAAGGTGCATGCCTGCATGGGCACACACCAAGAATTTCAATCCCACTCACCCCCTCAGCAGAGCTGCGCAGCTGCTGTCCCAGCTGCTCCCAGGGGTGGAGCTGCGTGGCGGGTGGCTGCCTCACCCCAGAAGCATCTGGGCAGCCACCATGCAGCCCACATGGTGGCTGCTGGAGGTGGAGCCTGGGCTGTGGTACTAAGAATAGCACCGCCAACCCAGCTCTGGCCCCAGCTCTAGTTCCAGCACATGGTGCAGCTGCCCGCCACGCGGCTCCACCCCTGGGAGCAGCTGGGGCCACGGGTGCGTGGCGGCTGCTAGGGCTGGGACCATGGTACCAAAAAATAGCACCGCAGCTCCGTCTCGAGTACCAGGACACAGGGTGTGCTGTTTCTGAAATCGCCCTGTGTTTCTGAAGGCCCTCTTTCAGCTCTGCAGTGACCATCATCACCTGCTTTACAGCAGGGCCAGCTGAGGGCTGAGCTGTTGTCAGGACAAGTTGGTTTCCCTTTCCATGAGCTCAGGCACTGCATCGTGTCTTCTCCAGCCACTGCCTGTGCCAGGCACTGTGCAAATCAGATCACTGTGGCAGGGCCTGGAAAGCTGGTCCATGGACTGTGCCTAGCCAGGCAGGAGGTGAGCCCGTTTGGCTGGCACCGTAGGGGCAGTGTAACTGCATCTTCCCTTAGGGATAGAGATGTTTTGGTTAGTGTGTGGCGTGAGTGCATCTGATACATAGCAGTGCTGTGGGCGTGTTTCAGGCAGCCCAGCAGTGAGCAGTCTGGGGCCTGGCTGTCCTGGGGATGGTCTGGGAGGCTTGCCCAGCTCTATATTGCAGGGGGCACTGAGCCTTTCCTCTCTGGTTCTCTGTTTCAACTTGGCCAGGGATCCAGGACCGGTCTCCTCCCCAGTGTTGCTCAGGGTGCCCGGATGCAGTTGTGGGCACATCTTCTGAAGAGCGGTAGGTGTCCCCTTGCAGGCCGGCCCCCACGGCTGCACTACCTGTCCCATGTGGCTGAGAGGGTGAGAACAGGGTGGGGCCTGCAGCTGGGTGATTTTCTGCGTGTGTGTGTGTGTGTGTGCGCGGTATGATGGCACACATCTGAACTAGCACACATGACCTCTATATTAGTGCACAAGACAAAACTCACTCTGTTCACAGGTGGATTATCTTGGAACACTGCTCTAGACCCGTTTCACATAGCAAGGCTCTGAATGTGACTTCTCCTTACACATTAGAACACTTTTTATATATTTAGGGCCCCATGAAGTAACCTCATGATCCCCCGAGATGTCCCAACCCCCCACTCCCAGTTTGAGAAACTTATATTTTAGGAATCAGGGTCTGTGTCCTGATTTGAAATATGGCTGACAGGTCTGGTCAGCACTGTCAAATGGGCTGTTAAAAGTCCGATTGGCTGTGCTGCTGGGCTGTGGCACTTTGCTGTACCTAGGAAATGGCCAGAAGATCTGGCTCCTAAGCAAGGGGTGAGGGGAGAGAAGTCATGGGACTCTGTTCTGCCCTTGCCAAGAGCCAGGAACCAGGATGAGAGAGAGAGTAATAAACTGTCTATTTGAACAACTATCAAAGGGAAAATAACATTATGTAAATGGTGGAAAACTGCAGTTTAATGTTTATACACTAAAAACTCAAAATACATTAAAATACGGAAAACTATTAATTTTAAACAGTCTTAGTTTTCTTCTTTGCAGCCAGATGTTTGCTAGTGTCACCTTCTGGTCTGATAAACACATAAATGTTTTTTGTCTTTTAACATCACATCACTGCATTGAAAAAAACAAGTCAGTTCCCAAAGCTCTTGGGATACCTTTGATGAACGAACGATAGGAAATGATGTTCACTCATAATAAAGCCATATATAATAACTTAAAACAACAGGTACAGTTACACTAATCAGAGTTGTGTTAAATTGTGGTAACAAAATCCACAAGCTAGATGAACCAGCCTGTTATTTAAATTTTATTACAATCCTGAAATTTAGTTCAGTTCACTGAGATCTGTGCCTGGAGGTTTATTTTCAAATCATTCTGGTATTATATGTGGTTGGAGATTGAAAGAAGGTAAAACTTTAAGCAGCTCAGATGAGTTTTGCTTTGAAATGTTAGGTTCAAAATCGAAACCAAATTCAAGGCATTGTTTTAACTCACACTAAATGAAACCAGCAACAGATATGGGGAATCTGCTGAGTAATAATAGGTTAGTAGAGGTGAAATGATGAATCTGCTGCTGTTTTTCTTCTGACTGGAAAGTATTGCCAACCCCAAGCACTCACAAATCATGAATCAGACATCCCCAATCAGAGACTTTGTTTTAAATAATAATTTTGGTCAGTTTATTAACCTGCTGGGTTTCCAGCCTTTATAATTCATGTTCCTTAACTTTTCTGAGATCTATAAACTTTTCCTTAAAATGAAAGACGAGATTCTCATGTAATCACCTGACTCCGTGAGCTGAAATTTTAATAAAAACACCACACATCACACAACTCACAATTGGCAGTAGTGTATTGTGGAAGGTTCCTTGTTTGTTGGAAGGCAGTGAGTGAAGAGTGGGTCACAAAAGCAGGGTGCATAGGAGAAGTGTGATGGTTAGAAACTTCTGACAGTGAGCAATAATTATACATGTTTTGTGTGAACCCATTTGAACCTCATCTGTAAGAGTTCCACATTGCTTTAAACTAACTTAGTAAGGAGAACTGCGATGTAACAGAAGTTCTTCGGAGTGCTTGCTCTTGTCCATTCAACATAGGTGTGTTTGCCTGCCACATGCACCAGTGCCAGAAGTTTTTCCCGAAACTGTAGCCGTAAAGGCCAGGGTCCCCAGTGTCCCCTGGAGAGGTGCACACGTCACACTATATAGGGCATTCTCTGGCCCCTCCCCTCCTCAGTTTCTTCTTACCACCAGTGAAGGTGCTTAGACCTGCATGCTCTAGCCTTAGCTGTAGCAAGCGTTCTCTTTGCAGAGTTGATAGCGCTAATCAAATTTGTTAAATACTTGTGAACTGTTGGACTTTGTTCTACTTTGCCTAGAGATGGAGCATGCCCCACTCCCCTGGCTTCAAAGCTTGCTCTGCATGCCACAGCATATGCCAGTCAGCGATCTGCATGCTGACTGCCTTCGTTGCCTGTGGGAATGATGCATCTTGGACAAGTGCTATATCTATAGGTCCTGCCATCCTAGAACCATTAAAGAGTGAAGTATTCATCTCAGAACTCTCTTAATGGAGTCCATACATGCTCCACAAGACCAGTAGTCGGACTTGGCACGCAATGTACTGCCAGCATCGATGGCTCGGTGCCATTCATTGCCCATGGGCTAGGAAGCCAGGCAGAGACAAATCCCCTTCTAGTGACAAGAGGAAGAAGAGTGACCAGCCAATGGACAGGCCAGAGAAGGCCCAAAAGGCACTGAACCCGGCTCGGTCTCCTTCATTGGTGTTGGAGGTCCATCTCCCCTCCACACTGGAGGCCTTCCAGGCTGCACAGGACATAAGTGGCATGCTGGTAACATTGCCCCGACACTGATGGTGTCTCGGCATAGGAGTAAACCACCGTTTGGCCTCTGATCACCTGGCATGGTCCATTCTAGTGTCTGAGAGGAGCACTCTCCAAAGACCTCATAGGTCTGCAAGTGAGAGACCAGAGTATTATGCACAGTCTCTCATGTTGCCAGAGTCGGTGAGCGTAGACCTGTGGAGGCGAGCGCTCCCCAGCACCATGGTACCAGAAACTTTCACTATGCTGTAGATGCTTGCCGGCACTGAGCCACTCCGGCTGCAGAGACAGATGCTGCTGCTCTCGGTCCTTATCCCAGCACCGTGGCTCCTCAGTCCAGCACTATTCCCCGGAATGAAGGAGTGGATCTTCGGGACATATGTGGATCTCCGCAGATGCACATAATGCTCCCAGTCTCAGAGGTCTTCTTCTGTGGTGGAGTCCCAGTACTGAAGGAGTTGCCGCGCCCGCTCCTGGTCTTGGGCATTGGCAAGCATCTGCTCCTGCATTGTGGCCTCGGATATGGCTTCTATGCCCATGGCGCAGGAGTCAGCTCAGTGTTGTCGACCTTGGCAATACCTTTGCTGTCCCAGGGCACTCCTTGGCCCTCATCTCAGTGGCAAGCGTAGTGGTGCCCACGGACTCCCTGGGGCGTCCCAGTCCAGCCCCAGCTTACCCATTTGGTCACTGGAGCATCCCAGGTCTCCTTGGTGCTGCCAGTGTCTCATGGGTCTCAAGTGGACACAGGGGCATCAGCCTCCCCCCCCTCAGTAGGTGGTTGAGGAAAAGTCAACGGGCCCTGGCCTCCTCCTCTTCATTACTGGATGAGGTGATAGTGGCTTCTCCCCTAAGAGTCCACCAAGCTTCAGGGACCCTTGTCATGAGCATCTTCTTGAGCAGGAGCTATCCCAGTTGATCTAGGTGGGAGCAGTGGAGAGGGTATCATAGGAGTTCGAAAACAAATGTTTCTACTCTCACTACTTTCTGACTCCCAAGGCAAAAGGGGGTCTACGATCTATATTGGACTTGTTCAGCCTCAAGAAATATTTGGTTCACCTCAAGTACCGCATGGTCTCCCTGGCCTCCATCATTCCTGATATGGATCCCGGGCACTCATATTCCACCCCAACTTCAAGGATATGTACTTCCATATTGCGATCTTTGAAGATTACACATGCTTCCTGAGGTTCGTAGTGGGAAAGAACCACTACCAATTTGCTGTCCTGCCCTTTGACCTGTCTACGGTCCTTAGGGTTTTCACCAAGTGCATGTTGGTGGTTGCAGCATACCTGAGGTGTCAGGGAGTACAGGTGTGCCCTTACCTGGGTGACTGGCTCATCAAAGGCCCGTCAGTACTAAAGGTCCAGCACAATGTACGTTTCGTCTTGGACACGTGCCACCAATTTGGCCTATTAACAAATGAAAAAAAGTACCTCTTAGTGTCAACTCAGAGGAGAGAGTTTACAGGAGCGGTCCTGGGCTCTATCACAGCCAGAGCATCGCTCCCTCAAGAAAGGTTTGAGGCCTTGTCAGTCCTCCTTCGGCAGCTCGCCGGTACTCCAATGACCTCAGGAAGGGTGTGTCTGCAGATCCTTGGGCATACGGCCACTTGCACATACGTAATACCCCGGCCAGGATCAGGATGAGGCCCCTCCAGCTGTGGCAGGCATCGGTGTACACACCAGCGAGACACTGTCTAGAAAGGGTGGTGATGGTCCCAACCCATCTGCTGTCAGCCCTGTTTTGGTGGACGAGCCTGGACCTTGACATTGTCAGGCATTCTATACCATTCTCAACCACATTTGAGAGAACTAATAGCCAATGCTTCTGACTGTAGTTGGTGGGCCCACATGGGGACTCATTGCATGCAGGGTGTGTGGTCTGTACAAGAGAGATCACTGCATAGAAATATAAAAGAACTCAGGGTGGTCAAAAACATGTGGGATGTTTCTCCCTCACCTTGTGGGCAGGGTGATGTGCATTCTCGCAGACAACAGCACCACCATGTACTACATAAATGGGTAAGAGGAGCCCACTCCCCTAGAGTTCTGCAAGGCTCTATCAGGCTCTGGGGGTTCTGCATACTGCATGGCATTGTGCTAGAATCCCGTCACCTCCCAGAGGTACAATGCAATCACAGGCCATCTCAGCAGAGTGGACGCTACGCTCCAACTTGACCTCCTCCCTCTTCTGTGAGTGGGGCTGTCCCCAAGTGGACCTCTCTGTAGTGTGCAATGTGTGTGCGCCACCTCAGGGAGGGCTGGGGAGCCAGGCTCCTACAGGTACTGCTTAGGGAAAAACTTCCAGCACTGGTGCATGTGGCAGGCACACACACACATATGTTGAATGGACATGAGCAACACACCGCGAAGAACACCAGGTAACTGTCTTTTACTAATATACCCTTTTATCTCTCTAAAATGGACATTCTTTGCTTCAGTACTACATACTACTGCATACATCATCAGGAGGTTTTCTTGCTATGTCTATATATGGTAGCTCTAAATAATCCTTAGCTGAAACATACACAATATCTCAGATTTCTTAATGGCTAGCAGAAATCTGTAGCTGAATGATGAACAGCTGCCAAAGCTGAATGCAGGTAGAACAGATGTGATGCTGCAAGGAAGAGAGAATTACAATAAGCCCTGATCTACACTAGGACTTTGTTTTGAAATAACCCCTCTAAGATGGAATTCATAAGCAGAGCATCCACACTGTCAAGCCCGTTATTTCAAAATAACGCGCCCCTTACTTTGAAATCTGTACTCCTGCTTTTAATCAGGAATAATGCTAATTCCGAAAGTTATTTTGAAATAATGGTAGTGTGGATGTTCCAGTGCCACTATTTGGAAATAATTATTCCACAGAGTAATTCAAACTAATTACTCCCCAGTGCTTCCTGGAGCTCTAAGTCCAAGGTAGCGCATCCACATTAACGGAGCCTGCCTTGGACTGATTTTGAAGTTTCCCAGTAGTATGGACACTCTAGTTGGAATTTGTTAAATTGGGAGTTACTAAGTCAAATTTAGTAATTTTGAAATAATTTCCTAGTGTAATTTTCCATGGCCTCAAGGACTTACTCTCTCCTTAGCAGATATTAAGGTTATCTATCCTCAGTTAAAGTTTGTAATATTAGGATCCATTTGGATTTTCACATGTATTAGATCCCCAAATAATCATGGCAGCAAAGAGCAGATGCCTTTCCACCTGCAACTTAAGGGTTGCCATCACTTGTGCTTTTGGGCTACTATTTCAAGATGCTTCTGGTCATACAAGGAGAAACAGACAGCATAGCGGTTTTATTTCAACAGCCTGTAGTACTACTTTGGTTCCCACAGACTGCTGTTCCTCTTTGTGAGCAAGAAAAAATCTTCTGATTTCTGCAGTTCCTGTGCATCCTGCTCTGCACTTTTATAGAGCATGATTGCTCCTGGAAGGGAAGGGGAAGCACCCATGAGATGGCTCTGTGGAACCAAGGTTTAATTCCTTTCCTCAATAGTGGAATGTAATCCAGATGATGATGGTGATTCCAGGGGAAGAGAGTTCAGAGGAAAAATGTGTCCCAGGAGCTGGAATCAGCCAGGGAAGGAACAGGGGCCAGAAAGGGTCACAGCTTGCAAACTATCTGGGAGGGATCTGCTAAGAGTTAGAGCCCATTCAAGTTAAAAGGGAAAGAGGGCAGGGGCTGGAGTTGCCTGGGGTAGAGGACAGATTCAAGTAGAACAGGGAACAGGGGAGGAATGGAGTATGGCTGGTGAGAAAGTGAGGATGTAATGCTCCGGGGTAGTTTCTCCATTTGGGGGAAAGGTGGGCAATTAGGCTATGTCTAGACTACGGGGAAGATTCAAAAGAGGATATGCAAATTTCCCAGGAATTTGCATGTCTTCTTCCAATCTCACTTTTGAAAGTGGAGCTTTTGAAAGTGAAAGTAGTCTAGACATATTTTTTTCTGCAATCCCCCCTCTTTTTCGAAAAGCCATGTAAACCTCATTTCGAAAGTGAAATTGGAAGAAGATATGCAAATTCTGCAGGAATTTGCATATCCTCTTTCGAATCTTCCCTGTTGTCTAGACGAGCCCTTAGGGTTTGGGGGAGAGAAGTGATTTGTGGATAAGGGCATGGGACCACAGGGAAAAGATATAGCAACAAGGTTTAGAAAAGAGAAAATGAGAAACTGTGTAGGATTGGCCCTTAAAAATGTAATGTGAGGTACAATGCTGGTGATCTAGAGTTGGCACGTCATCTGGAAGTGCAGGGCCTCCCACAAACTTTCTGACTTTGGTTTCCTAAACATTGCCCCCCACCAGAAAATGTAAGGAAAATTCCTCTGTATCCCCCTCTTGGAATGTCTCACTATTAACATTATTTTAGACACACAAACTTTAAGGAATTTTGCTAATCAAAATGTATGAGAAAACTACTGTACATTCTGTTCTGTTTTATGAATCAAACTATTTCTTACCCGTCTATTCTTTTAAAAAACAATATAAAGGAGATTTCTGTTTATGAGATACAGACCAATGGATTCCAGGTTTATAAGCTAAGTTAAACTTTAATTACAATTAATGAGTGATTTAATAACTATTGTGAGTCTGAAATAATGAGTAAAAAATTTCTTGAGTGGTTGTACTTTTACAATAAATTGAACAACACGCTAGATAAGCAAAGCTTGCAGGCTATCAATATTTTATTTTAGTTTATGCCCAAAGGCATGTTGCTTTTCTTATGCTAAAATGTTTTTCTTTTTGTAATATTTTGTTAAGCTTGTGTATTGATTGTCTTATAGGTTTGGTTTTTTAAATCTATTCTTTCTTCTCATTTGTAGTATCTCAACATATATGGTGCTTTAATTATAATAAAAGTAGTTGGATCAATTTGTTAGTGCATATTTTCCCACTGCATATTTTTAATTTTTTATGTTAAGTAATGTTGTATGAATCAGATATAATATAGGTGAGTGCTATAGTTACAATGAAAGGAATTAGAGGAAGACGTCATTCTATACATTCTGAGTGTCTGTGCTGTTCATGTGTTGTGACAAGTCATCACATAACAAGCAAGGATAAATGCCCCGCCCAGAGTGAAACTACATTATTATATGCTTATTTATAAAACACTATTAAAATGGAAAAAGTCTGTCAGACAAAATACCACAATGTTCTGACATAATGTATTGAAATTCATAGGCTGATGATGGTGCAGAAAGGGCTAAAATTAAATTAATTGTGCCCCTTTTGCCAGGTAATCTCATATTTAATAGTAAATCTTTACTACCACTCACCCCAACGTATGCAGAAATATTCTGTTTGAGGATGTTTGTCTCCATGTACACTTTGGCCCATATTTGTGAAACCAGAGCATCAGATAAATTATTTTTCTTCACAAACGTCTGTTGCAGCCTAAGAAAACGATCCTATCAGGTGCCAAATGCCTTCTGAAAGACTCAAGGGCTCTCAGCAACTCTTAAGTTATGACAGAAATACCAGGAAGGTTTTCTTTGCTTTTGTTGAAAGATTCTTAATAAATGTTCCCTCTAATCTTTTCCATCCACGTGTGGATGAGTTTTTTCATCCCTAGTTTGAATTAGAATCATAGAATCATAGTGCTGGAAGTGACCTCAGGAGATCATCGAGACCAACCCCCCTGCCTAAAGCAGGACCAACCCCAACTAATTCATCCCAGGCAGGGCTTTGTCAAGCCAGGACTTAAAAACGTATAGGGATGGAGATTCCGCCACTTTCCTATGTAACCCATTACAGTGCTTCACCACCCCTCTAATAAAATAGTTTTTCCTAATATCCAACCTAGACCTTCCCCACTGCAACTTGAGACCATTGCTCCTCATTGTGTCCATGACAGACCCCCCGCCAACATGCTTTATGAAATGGACTTATGGAGATAAGTGTACATAACTCAAAGGTGCTTTTACTTCATGTAACCTATCAATCTTCATGTCTTAATCTGCAGGATCTGTTTATCTTATATTGGTGTAGGTTTCATTCTTGAGTGTAAAATTAGACATATGGAGTGTGGAATTCTTTATGGTTTTTAAATGTGTGAATGAATGCCATCACAGGTGTTACTCTCAATGTCTTGATAACCAACTGTTAAACAATCACTTTTGTCTGTTAAATCTTAGCAGTGGTTGGTCTGGAGAAGTCACAAGTCCACCCCACCTGGCCAGGTGACTTCCCATGCAAGAATTAAATTTTTAAAAACAATAGGAAAGTAGGAGTCTTTTCTCTTTGTCTGGCACATCCAAGGGAAGAAAACAAAGACCCCTGGTTTGGAAAGCTTAACTGGAAAGAAACAGTTTTAGGGTGAGTTGTAGTAAGTTTGCACTGAAGTTTTAGTGTAGAAGTAGCTAAGTGTTTTCTGTTATTTTGAGTTTGTAATCTACTTTGCTCTGCCTGTTCTCACTTATTACCACTTAAATTCTACTGCTTGTACTTAATAAAATAACTTTTATTTTCTATCCAACCCAGTGTATGTAATTATTACCTGGGGGAGCAATCAGTGTGTACATTCCCCCTTTCATTGTTAAAGGGGGCTTACCTAAATAATTAATTTGGGAACTGCACTTTCCTTGGATCTGAAGGGACCTGAAGGGATTCAGTGTCTACACTGCTGCTCGGGGGCGGAGGGCAGTGATCTCAGCTTGGGGCCTTGGCTGAGGGAGACAAGCAGAGCTGGCCCAGCAGGACCGGGTGGTGAGAAATCCCGGAGAGAAGGAAGGTGAGTGGCAGTAGCTTTGCCAGCACTCTGGGAAGCACCCAAAGGGAACCTCTGTGACCTCACCCTATCACTGTCATCTCAGCTTTTCCTCATAAATCACATGCTCTAGTCCCCTAATCCTTTTGGTTGTCCTCCGCTGGACTTTCTCCAATGCATCCACATCCTTTCTGTAATGGGAGGCCCAGAATTGGAAGCAATACTCCAGATATGGCCTCACCAGTGCCGAATAAATAGGAATAATCACTTCTCTAAATCTGCTAGCAGTGCTTTTCCTAATGCACTCTAATATGCTGTAGCCCTCTTGGCTACAAAGGCACACTGTTGACTCATATCCAGCTTCTAGTGAAGATACGCTAATTCAAACTGAGAGGGGCACTCTGGTCGATATTGATAGTCCTGCTCCCACAAGGAGTATGGGAAGTTGAAGGGAGAGTGTTTCCCTTCGACTTCCTGCAATGTGGACAGCGCCTAAAGTTGAGTTATGGTATTTAGACTTCAGCTACACAATTAACGTAGCTGAAGTTGCATAACTTAATTTGACCTTATTCCATAGTGTAGACTTAACCTTAGACACTAACCAAAATATATAGAATCATGCCAAAGGTGGCATCCAATTCATGTTGCAGGGGTAGGTTCTTGGGTATCTGAGATGTGATGTGTGGCTGCTGGAAAGAATTTGCTTCAAGTTGGGGGATTGTCTGTAGGTGATGATTGGCCAGTCTCCCAAGGCCTGTGAGAGTGAGGAGAATTTTTCAGGATAGGTTGTAGAACGTCAGTGATGTGCTAGAAGGGTTTACGGCTGTAGATGATGATCAGTGGTGTTCTGTTATTTTCCTTTTTGGGCCTGCCTCTAAGTAGTTGACTTCTGGGTACTTGTCTGGCTCGTTGCCTACAGACAACTCCCCAGCCTGAAGCAAATCCTTTCCAGTAGTCACACATCCCACCTCAGATACCCCTGCAACATCCCCATTGCCAACTCTGGACCTAACCAACTAAGCCACAACATCAGGGGCTCATACAGGTGCACATCCTCTTATGTGATATATGCCATCAGGTGCCAGCAATGCCTCTCTGACATATATATTGGCTGAACCGGACAGTCTCTATGACAAAGGATAAATAGACACAAATTAGACATCAGAAATGGTAACACACATAAACCTGTGGGGGACATTTTAACCTGTCTGGTCACTCAGTCATGGAATTAAAATTTATCTTCAGATTTGACACTGTTCCCCTGGGCCTAAAACAAAGACATTAACTGGTTGGTGCATTACGAAGTCAATTAACATCTCCTGCCATTAACATCTGCATTTCCACATCAAAAGCTATGAATAAGACACATCCAGCCCACTTAATTAGCGTCATGAACATGGGTCCTATAATTTATAGGTACTTCTGCTGTTATAGATATTTATATATATTGGTTTCTGTTATTTTCACTGCATTTCATCTGATTAAGTGGGTTTTGCCCATGATTCTATGTATTTTGGTTAGTTTCTAAGGTACCACAGGACTACTCATTGTTTTTAAAGTTACAGACTAACATGGCTACCTCTCTGAGATTTTTAAGACTGGGGTTTGGTTTATTTATTTCCTGGTTTCTGAGCATTTAGGTTGCACTTTGATTACATTTTCATGGTTTTCTCTGCAACCATGAAAGCTGGAAATATACTTTATTTTTAAAATGAAAGTTGAGATTCTTGTTTAACCACATGAATGCAGGATCTCCTGTATAACGACTGCTACTGAGACATGATGCATATGTACCCACTAGGAAACTTGTGTGCAGAGAGGAAATTTGTGGTTGAAATGGTGTGTTCTAACTGTGGCTTCCTGTAAAACAACTGCAGAGAAACCCATCCACAGATCCTTTCATGTCAGGAATTGAAGAGTGGTGTTTTTGATTATGATCTATTCAGGGAGTATTATCTTCATGTTTGTGTCTGTATGGTCTTCCGACCACTGCAACAAAGGCAATGATAAAAAAAAATCTATCACAAAACAAATATAAAGCAACAAAAAGCTAATTATTCCTACTTAGATGGGTGCTATGCACAGGGACACAGCTTGCCAGAATATGGGCTTTAAAATAAGTTTTCTCCTTTAGTGACTATTTATGATGTGGGCCAGAATTTAGTGGAATTACTTACTAGATTTGTCTCAGAAAATTACTGGAAAAATTATCATTTCATAGGCATGTACTAATATCTGTTACCTTTTGAGGACACTTAGTCCAGATTTGAAGTGCCTTGCCATGGTAGAGTTTAGATAGAACAGGCGTGGCCAACCAGCAGCTCACGAGCTGCATGCGGCTCTTCCCCCCCGTCAGTGCGGCTCGCGAAGCCACCCCCAAGGCTCGTGAAGCTGCCCCCGCGTGTCCCCTGAACACAGCCTACGCCTCCTGGCTCCCCAGTGCTCACTGGGGCAGGAGAGCCATCTGGATCAAAATGGGCGGATCCAATATGGTGTCCGTGGCTGCCGCCGGGAGCCTGCTGAGGACAAAAAGCATCAAAAAGCCTTCTTAAAGGGCCAGTCCTTTTTTTTTTTTTTTTTTTTTGCTCTACAACTTTTTGCCCCGGCTTTTTGCCCCAGCTGGATCTTGGCTCTTCTTCCAGAATGACCAGAGATAGAACAATCATATAATATACTAGTTGTTATTATGAAGCTTCCATTCTGCAGTAAAAAGAGTGTAAAATTTCACTCTAATATTGTTGTTCTAAAACAAACAAAAATTTTCATCTGTGGCTGACAGTTTGAGCTGAAAAAGATCCATCAGGTATAAAGTCAGATTTTTGTGAGTATGCTTGGACTGTGTACATGTGCAAAAGAAGAACAGACATATGGAAGTGGCTTTCTCCAGGATACCAGCGGGTACAGTTTGTGTGCCTGTTGGGACTCCTGGCAGCTCAGCTCCCTGAGAAAGGCATTGCTTTCAAACATGAGTAATTGATGAATTGTATGTAATATGCAAATGTGAATGCATAAATCTCCTGAATGACAGCTTAATTTATGTGAGCCTTTAAGAATGTGGGATTAGATTTTAATTAAATATCTTCAAAGGCACCCTGACTTTTTCAGTTTTTGACTGCTGTCTTTGGGATATGGGGAGATAGTAGTATTTACTATTTTTCTACTGCACTTGTTGAACAACAACTATCTTAATAAGTATAATAATACTGAAATATGTTTTAGCTACTCATATTTAATAATTATACTAATCAGTATTCATGTATGGCTTAAAATATATTAAAATTTAAAAATGTAATAAAATTATTATACTGGCAACTTTAAATAGAGAATAAATGTTCAGGTTTGAGTAAATTTAATTATTTAACATTATATTTAAAATCCAGAGGCTGCTTGCAGAGTTGAAAATAAGTAATGCTGAACTTGGATTTTATGAATAAGATTTCCCTTTAAATTGTCACATAAAAACTGATGAATTGATAATTTTCACTTACCTTTGGCTAGATCCCCCAGCTGGTTAAAATCATCTGTCTTACAGCAGCTGAGCAGATTTGCTACGTATATTTGTTGAAGCTCTAGAACATATATTTATATTATATGTATGGTCATGGTCCTGCAAGGGAATGGCCAACTTGTCTGTGGACTGTTTAAGCAATTACTGAATTTTAAGCATGTGAGTAGACTCATTCAAGTTTGTGGGAGTACTTATATGCATAAAGTTAAGCATGTACTTAAGTATTTTGTTGGATCAGGGCCAGAATGCTCAGGAGTTGCTGTCCAACTCTGAGGGGGCTGGAGGCAGCAGAGAGTGAGAGAGAGATTGTGCATGTAAAATGTATACATATACTAGCTGGAGTTACCCGGCGTTGCTCAGGGCGGGTGGTGGGGTCCTGCCAGGGGTGCCCCGTGTGAGGGGCGGGCGGGAGGGGGCAAGCACGGGACCTAGGGTGGGCCGGGCAACCCAGCTCGAAGATGGGACTGCAGGTGCCACGGGGGGCAGCGACCCCACCAGTCGCCCCGAAACTTTTGCCCCGCTACCAGCCACACCGTGGGGCCAGGCCGGGGGCTCCCCTCTCCTGCGGGCCGCGCTGAGCAGGTACAGGCTCCCTGCCACACGAACAGGAAGCTGCGCCAGACCCCGGGCTGCTCCCAGCGCAGCTGCCGCCGCCTCCCCGCTGGGCTCGCCCCGCTGCACCCGCAACCGCCCCCTAGTAGCGGCCGCGAGCTGCAGCCTGCTGCTCGGCAACCCTCGGCTGCTGCCAGAGGGGAGGGGCCTGAGTCGAGTGACATCACAGGCGGGAGGGAGCAGGGGGCTCCCCGCCCGGACGCGCCTGCGCAGTGGAACGGCTTGGTAGAGGCGAGTGGGGCAGCTGCCGCTCAGCGTGCTGCCCCTCCCCTCGCGCCTCCGCCGCCGGCCTTAGTGAGTGACTGTCCCCGCCGCTTCTCCCAGGAAGCCGCTTTGCCCCACACTACCAAAAGTACCTTAAAACCTTCTCCTGGAGGAAAGGTTACCCCATGCAAAGTTTGGTTGCGGTAGCTCTTATAGTGCCCAAGTTATTAGCACAAAACATACAAACATTCTCCTTTATATATTCGATAATATAAATTGTATTAAAAGTTGAAATACTACAATTGACCAAAAATGCTTGCTTGCTTATTTATTTATTTATTTTTTAAGACTAAGGGTATGTCTACACTTGCCCCCTACTTCAAAGTAGGGAGGTAAATGAAGCATACGGAAGTTGAAAATCAAGCCCGGGATTTAAATATCCCGCTTGATTGCATGTTCAACGGTTGCCATTTTAGAAATTCACTAGCCGGAGTAACTGCCCGCGTCTACGCAGCAGTGAAGCGAGTCGATTTAAAGCCTAACTCGAATTGGCTGGTAAAACTCATTGCAGGAGGAATACCCAGCTAATTCGAGTTAGGCTTTAAATCGACTCCCGCTTCACTGCCGTGTAGAAGCGAGCAGTTACTCGGCTAGTGAATTTCTAAAATGGCAACCGCCCGGGAACATGCAAATCAAGCGCGGGATATTTAAATCCCAGGCTTGATTTGCAACTTCGGTATGCTTCATTTGCCTCCCTACTTCAAATTAGGGGGCAAGTGTAGACCTACCCTAACAGAATAGCTTCCCCTTTCACTGTTAGGTCACCTAGTTTAAATGTCTCATGTATCTATAGATTACATGATTGCTGAAAGTTTCCATGTGCAGCATTTAGGGTATAAACATTATAAATAATACCTGTTGGTAGATGTTCAGTGGGCAGAGGGCTTTCAGGCTCTAGTCCTAAACCCCCATTATAAAACATTTTTTGAGAATTGAAATTTTTCATGTGTTACTAGTAGAACTGGATGGGAAGCAATTTTTCTGTATGCAAATATTCACTGGATTTTAAAAATCCTATCCCAAATTATGACAAAAAAAATCAAAAGTTTCGCAAATCAAAAATCCAGTAAATAAATTTCAATCAAAACATTTTGCTTTGATAAGTGCAAACATTTTGTGTAGAATTTGACTTGTTAAAAACTGAATATGGGATGTTTGACAATTGTGCAACTCTTTTTTTCTAAAAACTTTCAAAATGCTAAATTTATTGGAAGATTTTTCTATAAAAAATTTTGATTTCAACAAATCGGCATTCTTTGATGGAAAAGCAGTTTGTCAAAAACCTTCTAATTAGTTTTAGTAATTACTATGGTATTTTCCTGGAACAAAGCATATACACAATGTAATACAAATACTGTGGAACAGATTGTACTGGTAAGTCACTCTAGGAAGGCCTTGCATCATAGGAAGGCAGAATGGTTCCTGGTGTGCTTTGATGCTTAGGAGGAGTTTCCTTGGTATGTCAGACTCTAAGAGCACTGTAATTATGGTTGGCCTCAACAAACTGGTTGGCAACGTGAAGTAGGGATGTAAGCTACAGATGAAGGTGAAGGACCTCCCATTTGACAGAAGCCAACTTTTTGATGCTAAAACAGATGAAGTGTTCCATTCAATGAATGACTCCCATACAATGCTCCGCACGTTAAGCATGTACACACCGCCTAATAAGAGATGCAGGTACATCCCCTATTAGAGATCGAGGGAAACTTCTTACCGGAGACAACAAAAGAGACCATACGACCACAGACCTAAACAAAGGACAAACAGAAAAAAAGCACAACACAACCAGTCGTCCACCAATCAACTGACAATTTGAAGGTGTGGTCGAGGGTCTGAGTGACCACCCCACAGAACTAGAGCATACTACACGTATTTTTCACCACAGCCTGAGGCCCTTTTACCACCAATGGGACCTCATCACTATAGACCAATAAGTCCTTGTGATCATCAACATGGGCTACAAAATCCCCTTTACTTCTATAACCCCTCCCCTTCCCTCTTCAGGAGCCCCTCTCACGAGCCCCTTCTGCAAGCAGAGGTACAAAAACTACTCAGCTTGAGGGTGATAGAGACGGTCCCACCCAAATTCCAAGGAAGAGGGTTTTATTCCAACTACTTCCTCACTGCCAAGAAGACAAATGGTTGCAGGCCCATTTTAGATCTCAGGAAGCTCAACAGGTTCATACACAGCAACAAATTCAGGATGATGACCCTAGAACTATTATACCTACACTGGATGAGGGGGACTTGTTCTCAGCCCTCGACCTTCAGGATACATACTTTCATGTATCAATGCATTCTGCGCACAGGAGGTTTCTCAGGTTTATGGAAGGAACAACCACTACCAGTATTGTGTCCTCCTCTTCGGACTTTCCACTGCACCATGGGTATTTTCTAAAACTCTAGCTGTGGTCATCATATTCCCCTGCCTCAACAATTGTTTAATCAAAGGCACTTGATGTCAACAAACGCTAATCATGACAAACATGACCAGAGACACTTTCTCTTGTATAGGTCTGCTTATAAACATTCATAAATCCACTGTGGACCCTACCCAGAAAATAGAGTTTAGTGGGGCATCCCCTATATCATTTTCAAACTCTATGCAACCTCATCCACAGAGTCCTCCATACTCCCTTTACAACCTGTCACACATGCCTTCAGATTGTGGGTCAGATAGCAGCTACCACCTTTGTGGTACCCCATGTGAGACTGACTACACATGCGCTGCCTACAGACATGGCTGGCATCTGTTTATGTTCCCAATCAACACAGCCTCGTCAAACGTCTCACACTTCCACCATTAATTCTCCAATCTCTGAAATGGTGGATCTCTCCACACAACCTCCTCACCGGCGTACCTTTCCATCGCCCAGACCCCTCAAGGATAATTACAACAGATGCATCATTAATAGGCTGGGGTGCCCACTGTGGCACGCAGACGGTCCAGGGGAGACGATCATGTTCAAAGATGAGACTTCATAGCAACATTCTGGAACTCAGGGCTGTTCACAACGCATGTGTACTTTTCCTTCCCCTCAGCATTATACTCTGCAGGAAGGACCCATACCTACCACCTCCTTAGCCGATGCAGTCCTTGCCTCTTCTCAAAATTGACTCCAAAGCCCACCACTGCAAGTGGTGGGTACTGCTCATTAATCACCTGACTGGAGCACCCACAGGGATACCACTAGAAGAAGAAGAAAAAGTTATTCACCCTGTGCAACAGTGATGGTTCTTCGAGATGTGTGTCCCTGTGAGTGCTCCACTATCCTCCCTTCCTCCCTGCTACTTGGAATCTGTTATAGGATTTCCAGTAAAAAGGGAACGGAGGGGGACCCACAACATACGCACAGCCAATGGACGAAAGCAGTGTGAGACGGCAACTGTGCATGTGTGACACGGTGTGACGACGCGTTGGGGTCCCCTGACTCCTGCACCCCCGTAATGGCACGAACAGACTCCACCAGCCCGTAGAATGGAGGGAGTTTATTCCTTCTCCAGGATACAGCACAGCACAGCACCGATGTAATCTGGTTACAGGGCAGGTCTAGGATGCCTCAGCCCCCCTTGAGATGGGGGAGACTGGGCCCCTAAATCCCAGCCCCTGGCTTAGGCTGGTTCCTCCATGATCCCAGACAGACTCTAAACTCTCTTCCAGCCCTGCCCCCCAGCCCGGGCAGCAATCCACCTTCCTTTGTCTCTCTCCCTGGGGGGTAGCTGGTCAGACAGGTTGAGAGACCCTCTTTGCATAATGCCTCATCCTTCTGGGCTGTGGTACCGATGGCAGCCATTGGGGATTACCACAGAGCCAGCATAGGAACTAGCCAGATACCCCCACTACGTCACACACGGGAAGGCAATGCTAGGCAAAAATCTCTGATTGCCGGTGCGAGGACACACTGAGACCTGAGTAGACCCCCTGCAGGGACACACATCTCGAAGAACCTTCGTTACTGGACAGGGTGAGTAACTTTTTCTTCTGGAACAGTCAGATGGACTAAAATTGATATGAGCCTGGGAAGTTGCATAATTAATTTCTAGGCAGGGGTAGATAGCAACAGGGTTGGACAGAATGAATTAGCCTTTTTGGTTTGGGGTGATGCTAGAAGTTTTGCATCATCACGCAACTAGCAACAGCTCCTGCGTTGAGACCTAAAATCACCGTAGTCTACAAATTTGGAAGAGTTGGCAATAGTAATAATAACAACACATTATACTGCCATACAGACGTCAAGAGTGGGCCAAGGTGGTAAGGAAATACAAACCAAAAACCCCAATAGAAGCCTTTCAACCAGCTCATGGTTCTGAGACAAATTTCATAATTTTGCGGAGTCTGACTCATGAGATTTCAACTTCTAGAGTTGGTAGCGCTGCATCTGACGTCAGGCTCCAGTTTCTGACCTACAAAAGCAGATGCATTGGATAAGCTGAATTTAATTCCCCAGGGTGTTGTAAAAAGACACAAAGTTTACTTCATTTTTTTAGGTTCTTACTCAAAAGTAGATTTTTTACCACAAAACATGCAAGGATTTCAGTTTGATGGGAAAATGGATTTTTATACAAATCAACTTTTGAATTTAAAATTTAGTTTTTATATAATTGTATACAGGTGACCCTCGACTTATGACCGCCCGACATACAACCCCCTGCATTTACAACTGCCTAACTCTAGCCGCCGCCTTCCACCGGCACAGCTCCCTGCCTGCTCTGGGAGCAGCTAGCGCCTTGTTGCCCATCCCTAGCACAGCCCCCAGCTGGCTCTGAGTGTAGCTCCCAGGAGGCAAAGCGGGCCAGGAACGGAATCCCCATTTTTATCATTGCGCCTATGGGAAAAAAGGGTTTGACTTACGATGGCTTGACTTACGACGGTTCTCCAGGAACCAATTAGGTCGTAAGTGTGGGGGTCGCCTGTATTTTATATTTATATATATTATATATTTATATATTATATATGTATATTTATACAATATATTTATACATTTTATGTAAATAATTTATTTATATAATGTATATAATTTTTCATTATTATTTTTATTTTTACCCGTAACAGTAGTAAAACTGCAAAATAGACTGTTTTTTGTTAATCTGGAACCAACTGCAAAAATATTGAGGTCTTCATATTTTGTCTGAAAATGTTGCACATAACCTCTGGTTACCATATGTTTGATGAGTTTCTGTGTTTGGTAAGGGGTCATAGGGCAGTGTTTGGCTATCAGGATTACATTAAATTGTTGACTGTTGCCTAAATGATAACAGATGTTAGAACAAGCTGATAAGCCCTAGTTCCAAATCAAGAAAAAATCATGAATCTCACAATTGAAATATCCTTCAGTCAGAAAAATTTAAGGATTTGAATTCACCAGTCACGATTTATCCTTAGTTCAAATAATCTTCTCCATGTATTTTGAGATACTGCTTTTTTATTATTGAGACAAATGAACTAAAAGCTTTTTTAAATGGGTTTGGAATGACTGAGTAAAACAAGGAGAGGAATATAACACAGAACTTTTTTTGTGAAAGAGAGAGAACATGTTAAGAATATGTTGGCCAGATCGCTCCATTTTTGAACTCTTGTTTGTTCCACCCACATTGTTTTTAAACATTATTCACTATTCCGCAGGAATAGAGTTTATCTTTTTTTTCTTATCTCATCTTTCTTCACTTTTCCCCCCAACTCTAGCATCCCCAGGAAGGGAAGGGCCCGAAAGATGTGTTATTTTCTGGGGAATATCCATATACTGTAAGGGGGAAAGATGTCTGGCCCACACTAATCCATGCCATCTCTGCCCCCACACTAACATGAATCACAGATCTTGGAAAGGGAGATTTACATACAGAGAGTACTGCCCTTGGATGTATGTGAGGTAGGGATATTAATCCAGAACATGATTAGACATGAGAATTTAATTCAGTCTCCTAATTTTATATGAACATAGTAAATCTCCTCTACAGTACTTTCTCATTTTAGAAACAAATAGATTAACAATCTTTCCTTTGAAATCTATTAAATGCATTCTAATATAACAAAAAATACAAAAAGGTTTCTCAGGGCATTGTCCTGAAAAAGATAATATTGGAGCAATCTGCAGATTTTTTTTAAGATTTAGGGATTGCAAATCTGTAAGGCAATGTAATAGGTGGAAACCACTTGCAGTGTCAAGAAACAAAATTGATGGGGCCAGTATTTCAAACTCCTTCAAAGGTCTAAAGTACTGTAAGAAGAAGTGGTGCATTCAGTTATGAAAATGAAGCCTGGAAAAATGATACCTGAAGAAATGATAAAAGTGATTGGTGAATGTGATGCTAATTTTATGTGAAAATCAGTACTTATGTACTATTGACCAGAGAATTGGATGAAGGGAATTTTTCTGCCCTTATCAAAGAAAGGAAACCGAGTGTGTAGTAACTAACTCCCAGATGTTCAACATGAGCAAAGTTATGCTCTCCATAATCCAGGATTCCATAAAATGAAGAATAGAGAACAAAAAGTTGAATTCAGAGAGGTCTGAAGGATACATAATCAAGAAGAAGCATACATAATTGGGAAGAAAAACAAGGAGAAAAGTGCAACAAAGGAGGACCTCTGATTAGTTCTGAGAAAAATATGGCAATCAGCTAGTTATCTAAAGTGTCTGCACACAAATGCAAGAAGACTAGGAATTGGAAGTCCTGGCACAGTGAAAGAATTATGATTTGATTGGAATAATGGACACTGGGTAGGACGTCTCACATAATTGGAGCACTGTCATGGAAGGGTATAAATTGTTCAGAAAGGACAGGCGGGGGAGAAAAGGTGAAGAAGTTGCACTGTATGTAAGGGAGCAGTATGATTGCTCAGAGCTCCAGTATAAAGCAGGAGAAAAGCTTGTTGAGAATCTTTGGGTTAAGTTTAGATGCGGGATCAACAAGGGTGATGTCGTGGTTGGTGTCTGCTATAGACCATCAGATCAGGCAGATGAGGCATTCTTCAGACAACTAACAGAAAGTTCCAGATCACAGACCTGGTTTGTATAGGGGACTTTAGTCACCTGGACATCTGTTGGAAGAACAATACAGCAGTACATAGACAATTCAGGAAGTTTTTGGAGAACATTGGGGAGAACTTCCTGGTGCAAGTACAGAAGGAGCCAAACAGGGCCATGCTGAGCTTGACCTGCTGCTCACAAACAGGGAGGAGTTAGTAGGGAAAGTAGATGTGGGTAACAACCTGGGAAGCAGTGATCATGAGATGGCCTATTATAGGATCCTGACCAAAGGAAGAAAGGAGAGCAGCAAAATACAGATCCTGGATTTCAGAAAAGCAGACTTTGACTCCCACAAAGAACTGATGGGCAGGATCCCCTGGGACATAATAGACTTCAAGAGAGGCCCCAAAGACCACAGACTTAGATAAGGTATGAAGACACCCGAGTCAGGTTTATTGTCAAACAAAGTACATTACAGCCAGTCCCCGAGTTGCGAACGGTCGACTTACGACCCTCACAGTTATGACCGAAGCTGTCGTAAATGGCGGACCCCGAGTTACGAACGCGATCCGCGCTTACGAACAGCGCGGTCGCGTGTAACTCTATGGGGTCCAACTTACGAATGAACCGAGTTACGACCAATTGTTTGGTCTGTAACCGGTTCGTAAGTCGGGAAGAGGCTGTAATAGATGTCGGTATCCAGACAGCCCCCGAGCCTCTATGCATTTGTACCTATGAAAAGGTACACTGTCAATAATATGGATTCACTCAAGCTCAGTCAATAATATGGATTCACTATTGCCCCCTAGGCAGGACAAAGAGTTAAGTCAAGGTAGGCTCTTTCTTTCCCCACATGCAGCAGCCTCAGACCTACTTTCTCATTCAGTGCCAGACTCCCCAATGGTCTTTGAGATAAGCCAGCCAACACTAGCTAATTCTCAGGCCCTGGCTACAGATTTACCTTACAGTCCTGATCAGCCCTTGGTTTGTGGCAGAGGCTAGATCTTCAGAGCCTATAATGCTTTTTCAAATTGTTCAGTCCCAGGGTAAACCCAATATGATTTCCCTGGTACCAGTACATGCTCAGTGATGCCCCTTGACCTTGGCTCTGCCTAGCACAGCATCATCAGGCAGCATCAGCCTGAATAGTTTTGAATAGTTATGGTATCCACTAGCTATCCAGAGAGAATGTAGAGACAGAACTTTGTAGCAGTCATGGCTAAGGTCCTTACTGAATGCTGTGGAGCCTGTCTCCCACATCCAGGTCCTCCCCAATTCCTCAGCCTTTCAGACCTCCTAGCACACAACATGCTAGCACTATTTTGAACATCTTGGAGGAGAGGAAGGTGATCAGGAACAGTCAGTATGGATTCACCAAGGGAAAGTCATGTCTGAGCAACCTAATGGCTTTCTATGATGAGATAATTTGCTCTGTGGATATGGGAAAAGCAGTGGATGTGATATACCTCAACTTTAGCAAACCTATTGATACAGTCTCCTATTGCAATCTTGCCAGCAAATTAAAGAAGTATGGCTTGGATGAATGCACTATAAGGTGGATAGAAATCTGACTAGCTCATTGGGCTCAACAGGCAGTGATCAATGGTTCAATGTCAGGTTGGCAGCTGGTATCAAGCAAAGTGTTTCACAGATCAGTTCTAGGGTCTGTTTTCTTCAACATCTTCATTAATGATCTGGATAATGGGTTGGTTTTCACCTTCAGCAAGTTTGCAGATGTCACTAATATGGGGAACTGTAGATATGCTGGAGTATAGGGATAGTGTTCAGAGTGATTTAGACAAATTGGAGGATTGGACCAAAAGAAATTTGATGAAGTTCAATAAGGACAAGTGCAGAGTTGTGCACTTAGGATAAAAGAATCTGAATTGAGTGGCTAGGCAGCAGTTCTGAAGAAAAGGAACTGGTGATTACAATAGGTGAGAAGTTGGATATGAGTCAACAGAGTGCCCTTGTTTCCAAAAAGCATATTGGGCTGCATTGTCAGTAGATTGAGGAAAGTGATTATTTCCCTTTATTCAGCAATGGTGAGGCCACATCTGTAGTATTGCATCCAGTTTTGCCCTCCCCCCCACCCCACACACACACTACAGAAAGGATGTGGAGAAATTAGAGAGTACAGGGGAGGGCAGTGAAAATGATTAGGGGGCTAAGGCACATGACTTATGAGCAGAGGCTGAGGGATTTGGGCTTATTTAGTCTTCAGAAGAGAAGAATGAGGGGGTGAGGATTTGATAGCAGCCTTCAACTACCCGAAGGGGGATTCCAAAGAGTATGGAGAGAGGCTGGTCTCAGTGGTGACAGATGACAGAACAAGAAGCAATGGTCTCAAGATGCAGTGGCGGAAGTCTGTGTTACATATTAGGAAAAACTACTTCACTAGGAGGGTAGTGAAGCACTGGAATGAGTTGCCTAGGGAAGTGGTGGAATCTCCATCCTTAGAGGTTTTTAAGGCCAGGTTTGACAAATCCCTGGCTAGAATTATTTAGTTGCTTTGGGCAGGACTGGATGACCTCCTGAGGGCTCCAAAATAAAATCAGAAGCCTGTAACATTTCATTTTACATATTTTGTATTAATTAAAGGATCATGAAAGACATAGAAATGAATTATATTATTTTAACTTACAAGTTTTAATAAAATTAACAATTTAATAAAATAAATGGTGTCCTAAATACCTTTTCCAAATGAATAATTTCCTCCACATTCATATGTTCTGAACTAATCAAATACAAATGTTCTTGTATATTGCTGATAGAGAATTATACTTGGCACCTCAGTTATGTGTTTTAAATATCACAGAAGATCCAAATTTAACTGCAAGTGAATATGTTTGTTAGTGTTTATAAAACTTAATAAAATAAAAATAGGGTTAAAAAAGAAACCTAAATAGCCACTGAACTACTGAATAGCACTTTGCAACTATAAAATGTTAAGACAAAAATTAAAACATAATCATTGTGCAGCTAGCCAAAGCCATATGTTGATGACTTCAGCAGTTTTTGGATGTTTATTGACAGTGTGGATAACTTGAAATGTGATAATTGTTTCTCGCATCCTACACACCATTTGCATGCTCCTGTTTCGGGAATGCTTTCTGTTCCTATGCATTGTATTTGTTTGTGCCACCACAGAACATGAGGGCTGTTGGTTAATTCCATATATTGCTGCTGCCTACATGGGACAGTTACACTACAGCCATCTTTGACTTTCTGTAAAATTTGGTTCAGTGTTAAAAGTCTGAATATAGTTGCTTACTATTTAGAAATTGCAGTAAGCAATCCTGCTGCTTGCTTCTCACCGCTCACATTGGCCGCGATTCAGTGATTCACGGCCAACCAGAGCTGTGATCCTCCAGTACCTGCAGAGGTGCTGGTAAACATAACAGCCGTGACCCACCAGGGACTAACCCTGTGAGCTGCTGGTTTTTTGTTGCCCACCCTTAGTATAAATACATCACTGAGCAATATGAATTTTTTGTAGTATAGAGCAGACCTACATATCTGTCCTTCCTAGATCATACTTTTTTAGCGTCTCAATCTTTATGCTTCTGCATTCTTTTTTTCAGAGAGAAACTAAATAGGAAAAAAGAAAGCCTTGTGCTTTAGACAGCTGTCAGTGTCAGTTTTCCTTCCTGTTGCTGCTGTCAATATTGCAACGAAATAAATAGGGACAAATTCAGAAGGAATGTATAATTGGATAAGTTGTGCCCCAGTTACTGGAATGGCAATAAGTAGATTTAAACTGGTATCATTCCTGAATAGTTGCAAGAGAGTACTGATGGTTACAGGGTTATAGTAGAAAAACCCTGCATTTCACATTCATCTAGCTATGAACCTGAAAGATTCTGAGTGCCTTCAAACCACCAATTAATTCCTTGGGGCTTTACAGAATTAGGATTTTGGATGCCTTCATTTTTAGTGATACTCACTAATATAGAATTTGAAATTATATAAAAGAATAGTGTTCTATTAATTCTGTGAATGTTGATTATTTACATTATGGTAATTGTTGAGAGCACTATGCATAATTGAATCTTTGGTTTGGGAAAGCAGACATTAATTGTAGACACTGATTATTCAAAGCAATGTTGATATTGGTGTATTTTGACTTAAAACAATACCAAATCAGATTGTTTAAAAAAATTCTGGGCTGTTAATATTTTTCTACTTTCTTATAAACACAGTGAGGAAGCATGACCTGCATGAATATTGTCCATCACTTATTGCTGTGTTTCCTGAAGTTCATCTGAAAAACAATTCTAGTAAAGAAAGACATAAATCCAAATGATGGAACTGGATTATATTGAGTCACTTGTTCAAAGAAATTATTTCAAGAACACATTTCCCACATGGCAATTAGTCTTTTTCAAATGGATAATTTTAGAATTAAGAGCTTATTGTTGAATGAGAGAAGTGATATATTTGAGAATTTTTTCAGATTAGACACAAATATTGATTTTTAAGCAACACTCAATGTACAGTAATATTTAGAAAAAAATAATATATATTATTGAAATGTAATAGTCCTGGTTCATTTGGAAACAGCATGGACTTAGTGCAGTATTTTTAAAGAGCTTTGCAAAAGACTATAGATATCTACCAGATAAAATAATTTGAAAATTCTTCCAGCCACAAAGCCCAGAATGACTACATGGATTTCAGCATGTTGACAATTACACAATAGTCATAATGAATTAGCAAAAGGGAAGCACCTCTATTTCTAGAGGAAAAACTACAACATTAGACTATACAAACGTAAATGGTAACAAAAACAAAAATGAGTATGGTATTTATACTCGTGCAACAGCATTCAGAGCATAGACTCAGTTCAGGGAAGAAATGCAAAAATAACTCTTGTACATCCGCACTCTCCATGACTTTGTACTGATGCATATCGGCTGTGATGTTGACAACTTTCTTGTTCTTCCAGCACAAAAGACTGTTTGTATTTTGGATGGCTAGACAGGCTTGTGACTCCTTCAATTTAATGCACCTTGTTTTGCACTTGATTTCTTATCCCAACTAAAAAAAGAATGACTTTTCATTTTCTTTGATTCAGCTAATTTTTTCTCATCATCAGGCTGCAGTTATTAATGGAGAGATTATTTTAAAGGCTTTCCTTTCCTTTTGCTGCTTAGTTGAACATTTATAATTATCATTATAGAAAAGGATAAAAAGATTTTTAAAAGATTATTCTTTGCAACAGGCATAATGTGAAAACCTGCTGCATTTAATGTGTAAATTATAACGTGTACAGCTGTGAGGAGTCGTTTTGTGAAATGCTCATGTAACCACAAGACTCTAAAGGAAGCTGTCAGAGAGTTTGCACTCTTAAGGGCCTTTTTTCATTGAAAAGCAGCTCATAATATGTTGCATCTGAAGGCTAAATTAATAGTTTAACTTAAACACAGTCACTCACTTTCTGGAAGACAGATATCGCAAACAATAGCCCCTTAGCGAGAGTTTGAGAAAAAGCCAAAGCCTTACTTTGATAATTATTGAAAATGATTAATTTTCTCGTGAATTAATGTAAGCCATGCATTAAATAGAAACTGTTACCATCTGACCCTTGTAAACTGAACTTCTGTGTGGCTCATCTAATCTATTTGTAATCTATCCTTACATCTAAACAGGAAACTTGAAGAAAACTTTTTTTTTCAGTTTCCTGTGTCATTCAAACTTTTTAAAAACAGTTTCCCTTTTAAATTTAAGTAAATCTTTAAACATCAGTTATTCTTCTCTACAGTTTTGGACATGTGTGACCCATGGTTATTAAAGTTAATAGTAGAGTGTCCTTTTTTCGCATCTCAATTTACCTATCTATAAATGCATATAAAATGCCCAAGTAATTAACAGAATTATTATATCACCCAGTTAATGATGGCAAAGTTAACTGTGAGCCTGAAATGAAGTGCAGAGCCATATTTGCCACTAACATAAATCAATGGACTTATAGCAGGGGTTCTCAGACTGGGGTTGTGACGTTAGTAAGTGAGGGGTCATGAGCTGCTAGCTTCCACCCCAACCCTACTTCACCTCCAGCATTTATAATAGTGCTAAATATAAAAAACTGTTTTAAATCTCTAAGGGGTGTGTGTACTCAGAGGCTTGGTGTATGAAAGGGATCACCAATACAAAAGTTTGAGAACCACTGACCTACAGTTATTAACATTAGTGGTGAGTTAAACCCATGGTTATATGCTTTAAATGTACATTTGAAGGTTGTGGGATATGCCAATAGACAATTAAAAAAGATGGAGAAGGTGAGTGTAATCTGTTAATTAGAATATTAAGTAGATCTTGGTTTCATAGCAAACCATTTGCTCCACAAACTGTTTTTTGTCTTCTTCATAAATTGTTCACATTCTTATTTGAATTAATTGGTTTGTATTTGTAACTGATACATGAATATTTCATGCAAACAGATTTGACTCTGTAGATTGTGAACCCTTTTTTAGCACACGTTAGATATTAATGATTCTTTATTAATGTTGTGTAAGGTTGTCTTGGTCACATGATATTGTTTTTCTTCCCTGACTTTATTATACCTAGTCTTATGGAGAATGGAAAGTTACAATTAATTTTCATCTGTCATACTCTCACAAAATAATTTTATGTGGTATGTACATATGCTGTCTCAGCTGTGGAAGAGGTAACTGGATTTTTTTAGTGTCTTATTTAATACCCTCTGTGCCAAAGGTCTGGCCTGGGATTTTCTGTAGGCTTAGCTGTGAAGGGTGCTATCTTTGTCCATCTAATTCAGGGGTGGGCAAAAGGGCCTCTGTGGGCCCGATCCGGCCTGCCAAGTGGGTGGATCTGGCCCACGGAGGCCCTGCTGTGCCTTGATTGGCCTGGGGGTGGGGGAGTGTGCCAAGCATCTTCCAGGCCATGGGTGCCTAGTGGGAAGGGCGGGCAAAGGGGCTCCTCCATCCCCAGACCAATCATGGTCTGGGGGTGGGATAGCCCCGCTCCTTCCTATTTAGGGTCTGCCCCTTCTGGGGTGACCCGGGGCTACTTGTCATTGAGGAGCCTTTGGCCATTATCTTTGAAAAGTGGAGATCGGGAGAGATCCCGGATGATTGGAAAAGGCAAATGTAGTGCCCATCTTCAAAAAAAGGGAAGAAGGACGATCCAGGGAACTATCGGCTGGTCAGCCTTACCTCGGTCCCTGGAAAAATCATGGAAGGAGTCCATTTTGAGGCACTTGGAAGAGGGGAAAGTGATCAAGAATAGTCAGCATGGATTCACAAAGGGCAAGTCGTGCCTGACCAATCTGATTAGCTTCTATGATGAGGTAAGTGGCTCTGTAGACATGGGAATGTCAGTGGATGTGATATACCTTGACTTTAGCAAGGCTTTTGATACCGTCTCCCACAATATTCTTGCCATCAAGTTAAGGGAATGTGGATTGGATAAATGGATGGTAAGATGGATAGAAAGCTGGCTAGAATGTCGGGCCCAGTGGGTAGTGATAAATGGCTCGATGTCAGGATGGCGGTCGGTTTCTAACAAAGTGCCCCAAGGTTCGATTCTAGGACCTGTTTTGTTCAATATCTTTATTAATAACCTGGATGAGGGGATGGATTGCACCCTCAGCAAGTTTGCGGATGACACTAAGCTGGGGGAGAGGTAGATACACTTGAGGGCAGAGATAGGGTCCAGAGTGACTTAGACAAATTGGAGGATTGGGCCACAAGAAATCTGATGAGGTTCAACAAGGACAAGTGCAGAGTTCTGCACTTGGGACGGAAGAATTCCAAGCATTGTTACAGGCTGGGGACCAACCAGCTAAGTAGTAGTTCATCAGAAAAGGACCTGGGGATTACAGTGGATGAGAAGCTGGATATGAGTCAACAGTGTGCCCTTGTAGCCAAGAAGCCTAATGGCATATTAGGTTGCATTAGGAGGAGCATTGCCAGCAGATCCAGATATGTGATTATTCTCCTTTATTCGGCTCTGGTGAGGCCACATCTGGACTAGTGTGTCCAGTTCTGGGCCCCAGTACAAAAGGATGTGGGCGCATTGGAGAGGGTCCCGGAGGCAACGAAAATGATTAGGGGCTGGAGCATATGACCTACGAGGAGGCTGAGGAGTTGGGTCTGTTTAGTCTGCAGAAGCGAAGAGTGAGGGGGATTTGATAGCAGCCTTCAACTTCCTGAAGGGAGGTTCCAAAGAGGCTGGAGAAAGGCTGTTCTCAGTAGTGACAGATGGCAGAACAAGGAGCAATGGTCTCAAGTTGCAGTGGGATAGGTCCAGGTTGGATATTAGGAAAAACTATTTCACTAGGAGAGTGGTGAAGCACTGGAATGGGTTACCTAGGGAAGTAGTGGAGTCTCCATCCCTGGAGATTTTTAAGTCTTGGCTTGACAAAGCTCTGGCTGGGTTGATTTAGTTGGGATTGGTCCTGACTAGGGCGGCAGGCTGGACTTCTGAGGTCTCTTCCAGCTCTATGGTTCTATGATTCTATATTTCAGAAATTTTTGAAGTGACCCCCGGGCAAAAATTATTGCCCACCCTGATCTAATTTAACGGTGTTATTGGTAGGATCCCTTCTGGGTGTTTTGGGAACATAATTATCCATATGAAACTGTGTTTTCTGTTAAGGAATATGTCCTTTTTCATATAGGGCAATTTTTTTGCGTGTAGTTGATGAGTCACAGATTACTGTCCAATAACACAATGAGATAGAAGGGCAGTAAATCTGGAGAGAAGTTTACTATGAATAATGTGGCTGGGGTATTTTTCTTTAGAGAGAGATGATGGTGTTAGTATAGGACAGATTACTTTTGTAGGAAGGGCACGGTGGCAAGGAAAAAGATAGGGATGAGAATGATGTGCAGGATCTTTTTGTTGCCTAGTAATATGTATCTTATAATATGACCCTGGCAGAAAATCTGACAATGGCTGCCTTTTTTCTGTAGATTTTTTTACTTCAGTTAGTAGTATGTGTGGAAAAGCACAGAGATAACCTTTAGCCTATGTCAAAGCTGCCATTTTCTCTAAGAGGTCTTTTTGTTCTGTTGTTTCATGTAATTACACAACAGTTTTATTTGTACCCCCTCTCTCCAGGTGTGACTGAAGCATTCTTGTTGTTGCTTGCTGCTTAGAGTGGCTTCTTCTGTCTCAAATAGATTGGATCCTAGCTTCTTCTTCTAATTCCTCCACCCAAGTTAACTCCTTGTTATCCTTGAAACACAAGAGGTTCTTCCCCATGGGAAAATAAACAATGCTCCCAGGGTTGGCAAGAATTATAAAACCCACTACACAGTAAAACAATAAAGTACATCAGCACAGAGGTTTTGACTATTCTTGGTAGCTGGCACCTGGACAGATCTCTACCACTCAAGATGCTGGTCTTGGCAGGGCTGGAAAGGCTTGATCCATGCAGTAGGTCCCACAGCAATCTGGACAATCCCTTTGTGCAGAGAGGGAGTTAATCAGAGACTGCCTGAGCTGCTCTGCTTCTCTCTTAGCTCCCAAACTCAAGCTCAAAATTGAAACTAAACTAGTCTTGTTCCCCATATCACCCCATTCAGAAGCCCCCTTTCAGGCCACAACTGCTATTTCTAGTCCATTCTGTCATCATTCTTGACCCCAAGCATGCTGCAAAATGGTATCAGAGGGTTCTGGTCTATTGAAGTTCAGAAAATGGCAACAAAAATGATTAGGGGTTTGGAACAGCTGCCATGTGAGGAGAGATTAAAAAGACAGACTTTTCATCTTAGAAAAGAGGAGATTAAGGGGATATATGAGATAGGCCTCTAAAATCATGACTGGTGTGGAGAAAGTGAATAAGGAAAGGTTATTTAATTGTTCTCATAATTATGAACTAGGGGTCACCAAATGAAACTAATAGGCAGCAGGTTTAATACAAACAAACAAACAAACAAAAAAGAAAGAAATATTTCTTCACTCAGCACAGAGACAACCTATGGAACTCCCTGCCAGAGGATGTTGTGAAGACCCAGGACTTTAACAAGGTTCAAAAAAGAACTAAATAAATTCATGGAAGATAAGTGTATCAGTGCTATTAGCCAGAATGGCTAGGAATGGTGTCCCTAGCTTCTGTTTGTCAGAGGCTGGGAATGGGTGACAGGGGTGGGATCACTTGATGATTACCTTCTGTGTCCCTCTAAAAATACACTAAAAATCTGGCATTGGTCACTGTTGGCAGACAGGATACTGGGCTAGATGGACCTTTGGTCTGACCCAGTATGGATGTTCTTATGTTCTTATTGCTATAGTCCAAAGGATGGGTCCCTCGAAGGCTCAGTCCAGAATTCTAGGAGCTGGCAAATGCCATGTGGGATTTGCGTATTGATTTGCACAGACATTATAAAAACTTTACAGTTGGGTGTGACTTTAATAGTTTTCCTGCTCATCATCCTTTCTTCATTACAGGCCTATGCAAAACACGGCCTTCAGGCCGGATGCAGACCGCCAAACCACCAGATCTGGCCTGCAGACGCTGTGGGGAACCCCAGACAGGCTCCCGGCTTGCCTTGCCCCACCAGTATGCCACTCATAAACACAGCTGCAGGGCGGTTTCACTTTAAAAACTGAGCCCAGAGGGCAGGGGGAAAGTTTTAGGTGCTGCTCCTACCCCCAGCACAATCCCATTGGCTGGCTTCTGGCCAGAAACTGGCCAATGGGAGCTGCCTGTTTCAATAACAGGCAGCCATGAAGCACAAGGGGCTCATAGTTATTCACAGAGCACATGGCTGCAGTCTTGTGGGGCCGGGGGTGGGACCAGCAGGGAGGCTGATTCAGGAACGGCTGCAGGCTGGTAAGTCTCCTGTCCAGAGCCTGCATCTAGCACCCCAGCCCCTTCCTTCCCCAATCCTCCGCCCCTCTACTCTACATACTCATATCCTCTGCCCCCTCCTGCACCCATACCCTCTTCCAGATCCGGCACCCCAATCCCCTGCCCAAGATCACAGTCCCCTCTTGGCCTAGCTCACAACCCAAATCCCTGCACCTCCTCCTATACCCCAAATACCTGCCCTAGGTCACAATCCAACCCCCTGCACTCCACTCCAGTGCTTTTTTCACCCAAACTCCCTCCCTTACCCTAAGTTCCCCTCTGCACTTAGCCTCCATCCCAGGCCCTGCTCCATTAATACCATGGAAGACCATGAAAAATTAATGCCCACCCCTGATTTATTATTTATATATTTTGCCACATAACCCAAAGAGGTCATGTGGGTCTGACCTTGGGTTAATGACCTTGAGTATCCTCTGGTGCCATAATAGCCACAATGCTATTTTTAGTCTGCAGTGAACATTACAGCTACCAATGGCCTCAAGAGGTTATTACAGCAGCAAGGATTAGTTCTTCTTCAAGTGATTGCTCATGTGCATTCCAATATAGGTGTGTGCACGCAGCGTGCACGCGCCGTCAGAGACTTTTCCCTCAGCAGTACCCTTAGGGCCAGCAGGGAGCCCTCTGGAGTGGCGCTGGTATATTGGCCCATATATACCCCTGCTTGCCCTCTCACCCACTCAGTTCCTTCTTACTGCCGTGATGGTCATTGGAACAACCCTCAGCTCATCTTTGAATCGTTATCTTCACTATTCTCCTTCATTAGTAATCATCTGTTAAGTACGTGTTAATTTAGTTAAAGACTTTCA
Organism: Rafetus swinhoei; assembly: GCA_019425775.1. Taxonomy (NCBI): domain Eukaryota; kingdom Metazoa; phylum Chordata; order Testudines; family Trionychidae; genus Rafetus; species Rafetus swinhoei. The sequence goes on from CM033436.1 coordinate 34,849,862, forward strand.
TTTGTAGTTTTTTTTTACCCGCAGTGGCGCACCGTGAGCCTGCGGCAGGGCATGCCTGGCCTGCAAGGCTTTAAGCCCTGCAAGAAGTGCAACAAGTCTATGCCGTATGGTGACCCACACTCATCGTGTTTGAAGTGCCTGGGAGAATTGCACATTACAGACACATGCAAGATTTGTAAGGCGTTTAAGCCCAGAACCAAACGGGAGCATGAGTCGCAACTCAAGGCACTCCTGATGGAGGCGGCACTCTGGCCAGCACCGGCTCCGGCACTGGCACAGGACTCGGCACCGATCTCCAACAGCGCACCGGCCTCGGTGCATGACAGCTCCACACACCGTGCCTCCCCGGTACCACATGGGACCAGACGTCGCTCCCAATCGCCGGTACCGATACGGAAGAGGAGCCCTAATAGGGGTTGGTCCCCACCCAGGCACGTGCCCTCCGTGTGCTCTACAGTGGAGCACACGGCGCCAGCCAGTCCAGAACCCGGGTCTTCTAGGTCAGGTGACTACTCTTCCCACCGGAGGGATGTGAGTCCTTCAGAGGATCTCCCGGACCCGTCCACCCCAGAGGCCTTGGAGGCAGCAAGGGTCCTTATAGACTCCTCTCCTTCCCCTCCGCCAACTCCGGCACCTTCAAGACGGCATGGGGATGTCCGGTACTGCTCCCCTCCTAGGTTGCCTGGCAAAACGGTGCATGAGGTGCATCAGAGCCATGTGGCACATGCGGCACCTCTCCTGGCACTGGCTATTGTCACACTGGTGCCATTGGCACAGGCACCAGCAACGGATCCGGCACCGGATGCGACGCGGGTTACTCGTCCGGCACTGCTTCCGACCCCCGGCACTGCGGCACCTATAGTCAGGGACCCCGTCTCAGCCATGCCTCCTCCTCCGCCCTGGCACCCTGGCAAGCTGGAAGCCATGTCTTGGCACGCCACAGGACAATCAACACGGAGGACGATTCCGACACGGAGTCTGCATGGTCTTCACGGGGCTCTCGATCCCATTCACGGCACCTCTCCTGCTCCCAGCACCAGTCCTGGCACCGTACTTCCCCACATTGGTACCAACAACAGTGGGCTCAGCCGATCCCCGTACTGATGGTCCAGCAGACATGGCCACCCCAGCCACCTGGGTAGTGGCCTTTTTGGACCCCATGGGCCTACTGTCAGGGCCAGGGTGTGAACCTTCCTAGACCGGCTTCTGTCACGTCAGGTGCACGAGTCCCTCCATCGGCGACTCCTTTGGTCCGGTCCCCCACGTCGGCCCACTCGCTACCTCTGAGCCAGTCGTCGCCAGGCCCAGGGGATAGTGCGGCTCCAGTGAGCCAATCTCTCTCCCCTCCCTCCGTGGCCACTTCGGATGATCCAGGCCGTACAGACGCCCCTGTGGGCGATATGGCAAAGGGGTCATCGCCCTCCTCCCCAGACGAGGCTCTGGCCGACTCTGCACCCTCCATGCCCTCCATGGTTGCCAGGGCTCACCAAGACCTCCTCCGCCACCTAGCCCAAAGTCTGGGAGTCCAGGCGGACAAGGTCTCTGAGGACTCGGACCCAACCGTCGACATCTTGCATGCAGATACTCCTTCCAGAGTGGCATTGCCGATCAACAAGACGGTAGCCAAGATTTCAGCAGCCTTGTGGCAAACCCCGGCGTCCATCCCGCCCACCAATAAACGTGTGGAACGGAAGTATTTTGTCTCTCAGGAGGGTAATGAACACCTCTTCTCTCACCCTTCCCCGGGTTCTTTAGTAGTTCAGGCGGTCAACCAGAGGGAGAGGCAGGAACAGCCCGCGGCCACCCCTAAGAACAGGGAGGCTAAAAAAACCGACTTACTGGGCAGAAAGGTCTATGCATCCGGGGGCATCCAATACCGAATTGCCAACCAACAAGTCCTTCTGTCCAGATACGCCTACAACACCTGGGCGTCAATGGACAAGTTTACGGACTTGCTCCCCAGAGACTCCCATATGGAGTATAAGGCCCTTCAAGAAGAGGGGAAAGTAATTTCCTGAACGGTGTTACAAGTAGCACTTGATGTGGCTGATGTGGCTTCACGAGTCATGGCCACCGGAGTGGTCCTGCATCGCAGTTCATGGCTCCAGGCCTCCGGAGTGCTGCCGGAAGTCCAAAACACCTTACAGGACCTCCCTTTTGAAAGCATGTCACTCTTCTCTGAGCAAACTGACCAGCAGCTGCATGGCCTGAAGAACACGAGAGCCGCATTAAAGTCTACCTAAAATAGCCACATTAAAGTCTACCTTAGGCCTACACACACCTGCCACCCAGAGGCGGTCATATACCGACAGGAACGTTCCTAGACTGCCTGCACAGGGCCCATGTCCCGACTTTACCCAATGTAGGGGCAGGGGTAATAATGGCAGGAACAATAGGCGCTGCCCTCGCCCAGCCCCGGATTCTAACCAGGGCCCCCCCAATAAGCCCACCGGGCCCCGACAGGGGTCTTGACGGGACCCCCGAGGGCTCCTTACCAGTCTCCCCATTACCCTTCCGGGACCGTTTATCCCGTTTCCTCCAGGCCTGGTGCGCTGTTACATTGGACCGATGGGTTCTGGAGATAGTGGAAATGGGAATTCCACTCACCCCTCCTTCCCAACCCCCTACTCTATCCCTTTTCAGGAACCCCTCTCATGAGCCTCTGTTACAGGAGGAGGCTCGCCACCTTCTCAACTTGGGGGCGGTGGAACGAGTTCCCCTCGAATTTCAAAACAGGGGATTTTATTCCTGCTACTTTCTGGTCCCAAAAGCAAAGGGGGCCTTCGCCCAATCCTGGACCACAGAGCTCTAAACCTCTTCATCGTCAAGACAAATTTCAAAATGGTGACTCTGGTGTCCATCATTCCTTCCCTAGCCCCCAGAGACTGGTACGCTGCCCTCGACTTAAAAGATGCTTATTTTCATGTTTCAATCACCCCCTTCCACCGAAGGTTTCTGCGATTCACTGTGGGCCAGGACCATTACCAATTCACGGCCCTTCTCTTTGGTATTTCTACGGCCCCCCGGGTCTTCACCAAATGTATGGCGGTGGTGGCCGCCGAGCTCAGAAAAAGGGGAGTCCAAGTGTTCCTTATTTGGACGATTGGCTCCTCCGGGGGCAGTCGGAAACCCAGGTGAGAGACCACATCGCCATAGTCCGTGAACTTTTTCAAGAACTGGGTCTTCTTTTAAACCTGGACAAATCCACCTTAACTCCTACTCAGACAATAGAATTCGTGAGTGTGACCCTGGATCCCTGGTCTCAGAGAGCCTCTCTACCCAGCTCCTGCTTTCTCATGCTACAGTCGGCGGTCAGGTCGCTCCAGAACTTTCCAATGACCACCGCCCGGGCTTGCATGTGTCTACTGGGCCTCATGTTTTCCTGCACTTATGTAGTGCAACATGCCAGACTGCGCAAGCGCCCGCTTCAGATGTGGCTATCGTGAGTCCACAACCTGGCCATCCACTCGTGGGACAGAGTGTTAACCGTCCCGGCCCCCGTCCTCCTTGTGCTGGAGTGGTGGACCCATCGAGTGGAAGTCTGCACAGGGGTCCCATTCTCCTTTCCAGTCCCATCCATCTGACTGGTCACACGGGTTGGGGAGCCCACCTGGGAGAGCTGCACACTCAAGGTACGTGGTCCCCCTGCGAAACCTCCCTGCATATCAACATCAGGGAACTCAGGACGGTCCGACTGGCCTGTGCGCAGGGGCGGCCCGTGAGCATAAGCAGACTCGGCGGTCGCCTAGGGCGCCGCCAGACCGGGGCGCCCGATGATGATGTCACGGGGCGCCCGGGCACCCAATGATTACGTCATGGCCATTGACGGCAGTGCAGGCGGGGGCGCCGATCGCGCCTTCTGCCTGGGGCGCCAGCTGCCACAGCTGGCCTCGGGCCACTCCTGCCTGTGCGGTTTTCCTTCCCCACATGAGGGCCAAGACTGTCCTCATCCTGTCAGATAACACGACAGCGGTGGCCTATATAAATAAGCAGGGTGGGGCTCGTTCACCTCTCCTGTGCTCAGAGGTGATCAGCCTATGGGAACTCTGTATCGGGGCAGATATCCACCCGATGGCCTTGTATCTCCCAGGCTCACAGAATGTCCTAGTGGACAAATTGAGCAGATCGTTTGTGAGCCACGAGTGGTCCCTGCATTGGGACATTGCCCAATCCATCTTCCGCGTGTGGGGCTTTCCTCATCTGGATCTGTTTGCCACAGGGCAGAACATGTAGTGCCTCCACTACTGCTCCCTCATGGGACAGGGATGGGGGTCCCTGGGGGATGCTCTCCTCCTCCGCTGGCCTCAAGGCCTGCTGTACGCCTTCCCACCCTTCCCACTAGTCCACAGGGTCCTGTTGAAAGTGCAGGAGTTAATTCTAATCGCCCCTGCGTGGCCCAGACAGCATTGGTTTTCGACCCTCCTCAACCTCTCATGTGAGAGGCCTGTAACCCTCCCACTAGTCCCGGGCCTGATATCTCAGGACTCGGGCAGGCTTCACCACCCAGATCTACGGTCCCTCCACTTGACAGCATGAAAGCTCCATGGTTAACGGCAGAGGAGCTTCAGTGCTCTCAATGAGTCCAAGAAGTCCTTCTGGGTAGCAGAAAACCTTCCACTAGAACTACATACCTCGCTAAGTGGAAGCGGTTTTGCTGTTGGGCTTCTCAGAAGGGGATATACCCGAGGTGGGCACCAGTCCTCTTGATCTCGGATTACCTGTTGGACCTTAGCCTCCAGCATCTCTCTTCCTCTTCTATTAAGGTCCACCTAGCGGCCATTTCGGCCTTCCACCCAGGGGAAAGGGGGAAAATGCTATTTACCAACCCTATGGTCAACAGGTTCCTGAAAGGAATGGACAGACTCTATCCACATGTCCGGTAACCCGTTCCCCAGTGGGACCTAAACCTGGTACTATCCAAACTTATCGGGCCCCCGTTCGAACCGCTAGCCACGTGCTCCCTCCTTCACCTATCATATAAGGTGTCCCTCCTAGTGGCAATCACATCTGCGAAGCGGGTGTCTGAGCTTAGGGCACTGACATCAGATCCTCCCTACACAGTATTTTTCAAGGACAAGGTTTGGCTCTGCCCTCACTCAGCCCTTCTGCCGAAGGTCGTTTCTGCATTCCACACTTTCCAGGATATTTTTCTCCCAGTTTTTTACCCGAAACCGCATGCATCAGGGAAAGAGCAAGCTTTACACACGTTAGACATCCGTAGGGCGCTAGCCTTTTATTTAGACAGGACCAAACCATTCCGAAAATCGCCACAACTTTTTGTAGCCATCGCGGAACGCATGAGAGGCCAACCTGTATCCACTCAGCGGATTGCCTCATGGATAACTCCCTGTATCAGGGAGTGCTACTCCATAGCGGGCATTTCAGCCCCGACCCTTAGAGCACACTCCACGAGAGCTGTGGTAGCTTCCATCGCTTTCGCAGCGCAGGTTCCCATCCTGGACATCTGTAGGGCTGCCACATGGTCCTCGGTCCACACGTTTGCCAACCATTATGCTCTGTCCCATCAGGCCAGAGAGGATGCTGCCCTAGGTAGGGCGGTCCTTAACTCCTCCTTGGTTTCGACATCCGGCCCTCCACCTAGTTAGGTTCTGCTTTGGAGTCACCTATATTGGAATGCACATGTGCAATCACTCGAAGAAAAAAGAACGGTTACTTACCTCGTAACTGTGATTCTTCGAGATGTGTTGCTCATGTCCATTCCAAATCCCCGCCCACCGCCCTTTATCCGGAATGTGCCGGTAAGAAGGAACAGAGTGGGTGAGGGGGCCAGCAGGGGTATATATGGGCCGATATACCGATGCCACTTCAGGGGGCTCCCTGCTGGCCCTAAGGGTACTGCTGAGGGAAGAGTCTCCAACGGCACGTGCACGCTGCATGCACACACCTATATTGGAATGGACATGAGCAACACATCTCAAGGAATCATAGTTACGAGGTAAGTAACTGTTCTTTAAAGCATGTAGCAGCCTGGCCAGTTCTCTAGGAGCATTACAGATGCTTGATGCATGCAACCAGGGTGGTCCATACACTGAGGCACAAAACCAGATGTGCCAATGCTGCAATCCCTTGAAGTGGTGAAGCCAATATCAGTGAGCCACATTGTGGGGTGAATTGGACCCCTTCATTTCAATTGTACTTTTGGACCAGGGGACAGCAATATTTGGGCCACAATTTTTTTTAATTTAATTTTTCACATTTCCAAACAAAAAAATAAGTATTCCATAGATAAAAGCAAAATTGTAGGTGTTTCACTCCTAATTTTGAAAGGTATTTTATATTTCCTTTTAGGGTTTTTTTAACATAATAAAGAAGGTATGACACTTCCATTTAACTTGGATAAAATTGAATGAAGATCAATCCTAAAATTAAATTAGTATTTTTTGTTTAACAATTTTTTTAAAAGGATAGCCTGCTGAGCAAGAAAGAAACCCACTCCAAGGAAGCAGGAAATCAATAAGCTCAAGAAAGCCTAATGAAAATGAATGCATGCAATGTGAACAAGTGACAAAGAAATTATTTTCTGGTTTAAAAATAGAATAAGAATAGAATACAGATGGAGTAGATAAATAAGAAGATAGAAGCATAAAATATGTTAAATAAGAAGATAGAAACACAGGAGTGACCCATATTCCTAATTTCTATTAACAAATGATGGCCCCTCTGTTTTTATTTTTAAACTTTGAAGGTGGTTTTCTTCATTGTTTTTCCCTCTCCCTCAGTCCTAAGTAAACATTTGTGCTTGCAAATTTTAACAGGTTGGCATAAGTGGAAACTTACAGCTTTCATTAATCTGCAGGAAATCTGTTCATACACACTATGGGTATGTCTACACTAGCCCCCTAGTTTGAACTAGGGTGGCTAATGTAGGCATTCAAACTTGCAAATGAAGCCCAGGATTTAAATATCCCGGTCTTCATTTGCATGTTCCCGGGCGGGCGCCATTTTTAAATCCCCTTAGTTCGAACTGACTGCCCGCGGCTACACGCGGCAGTCAGAAATTAATCCGAACTAAGTCCTTAGTTCGGATTAACTGTTACACCTCATTGCCAACCTACCCTAGCAAAAATATCTGTTAATGCCTGGCACAAGCTCTTGGCTGTGGTGTTCCCTAGAGCTACTGCTTCAGGCCAGCTTAATGAAAAAATCCATGAAAGTCAGTACATATTGTTTTCCTCTGAGGGTATGTCTACACTACAGAGGTTTTTTTTGAAAAACGGCCATTTTCCCAAAAAAACCTTGAATTATGTCCACACTGCAATCGCGTTCTTTCAAAAGAAAATTGAAAGAACAGAGGGATTTTTCCGGCATTGGTAATCCTCTTTCGGAAAAAGGCGTGTGTGGATCGGGAAGAGGGAGTTCTTTTGAAAGAAGAGGAAAGAGGAAAAAGCACAGGTACCCTAGTGACCACTCCACAGTAATCACAGTTTAAATGCTAGATAGCATCCATTCAGTTTGACGCTGAAAAGCTTCTTCTGAAAGAAGCCTGCAGTCTAGAAGCGTGGGTGTCCTTTTAGGGAAAGGACCCAGAATATCTACAGCCACATTCTGGAATGGAACCTCCATTATGAGGAATGGCTGGAGAGGTGACTTGACCCTGTCTTGGGGCTTTCCCACCTGCTGGCACACCTTACAAGACTGGACATTACTAGACACTTCCTTGCTCATCCCCTCCCAGTGGAATGACTTTCCCAGTCAGTCTTTGGTTCTGTTTACCCCAGCATGGCCACTAGGGTGACTGTGGGCTAAGCTCAAGAGCTTTATCCTATATTTAGTTGGAACTACCAACTGTCTCTGAGGATGCCAGTCCTCCTTGTGCTCACCAGAAGGAGTCTCTTTGTATAAAAGCCTCTTTCTACCATAAACCTGGACCTGTTAGTGGAGCTGCAAGGCGGTGGTTCGCTCCAGGCCACCATCCAAGCTCCCTTGAGGCTTTCATCTGATTCCTGCTCTTCCTGCAACTTCTCCCTTGATGCTGGAGACTTCAGCACCCCGCTGGGTTGTATACTTGTGGTTGCTCATTCTGGAAACGATGCAGGTGATGTGGGTGTCCCTGTGTTGTGTGGTTCGATTTATTTTAGATCCAAGGGAAACCAGTACACGCCAGGGCTACTTAATCACTTTCTTATTTATTGCAAGGTTTAAGCAGTTAATACAGTTGTTTACATTTTACAAGCCTTAAGAACAATTACTCTACAGTTTAAACCTTAAATACTATAAATGCTAAAGCAATTAATACAGCACAAAGCAATGCAAAAGCAATTACTAAAAGATCTACTATATACAATAATAAAGCCTAATTAACTTACACTTCACCTGTATGCTACCTACAGCGCCAGGCAGGAGGTCGTGGTTCTGTTTCTTCCCACGCATTGGAATGCCATGCACTGGGCTGCCAGTGTGAAGGGCCTAATTACTTCTAGTTACATCGAGCAGGACATGTGGGTCAATCCTGCCCATTCCCTCCCATCTATTGTTCTTACTAAACCCCATTTATAGCAAAGCGAGACTTGGTCGTTCTAATAATATTTACCAATTGATTACATATTGTATAGATTACATAAAAAGCCCAATGCCCCTATTTGGGGTACATCCTGCTACCCAGGATGTTACCTAAACTATGTGCGTAGTTGACAGTTTCATGTCTGCATCTGTACTTTTTGCTTATCAGAAACAGAAGTACTAGTACAAGGCTGCTTGTCCTGTGTTCTTGACGTGGTCTCACATACCATGCTTAATCTGCATTGTTATGCAAAACAATTCCTGACTCTTGGGCCTTGCCTGTGTGCTTTGGCACACCAGACTGAGACAGGCCAGAAATCCACACTTTGGACAAGGCAGACATGACCATTTATTGCCAAGGCAGGGTAGTGCTGGCTCTCCCACACTTTGCTGGCTATGAACCGCTCTCTGCTGGTACACGGGGTTGCGTTGTAGGCTCTGTCAGTGTCTCTTGTGCAGGTGCAGTCACTGCTGTAGGCTCTGTAGTATTCTCTGCTGCCAGGACCAATCCTGGCACTGGATGTTTCACCAGGTCCAGCTCTTGGGCCAATTCCACCCAGATTTCAGGAACTGGATCCACTGCTGTTGTTGTAGTCGCTGATCTGGGGTCTGGCTCCACCATCTCTATCTGGGCCTCTGGCACTGGGATGTCTGGGGATATGGACTAGGTCCATGTAAAAGGCTCAAGAATGGGGTTAGGTGTGGAGGTCTGCTTAGCCTGTTTCACATGATTGGCTAAGTTATCCCCACCAGCATACAAATAGGATAATCATCATAGACTGCAAAAGTCCAAATTCCTGACCAGCCCTTGTACATAACAGGCAACTTGGCTGTAGGCAGGTCAAAAGATTCTGCCTTGAAGGGTTGAACCATTACTTGGGCCTTTGGGTTGATGAGTTTGGGGTCCACTAGGGACTGGTGGATTCCAGACACCTGTGCTCCAATGTCACTCCATGCAATAACTTTCTTCCCGCCCACACTCACAGTTTCTCTTTGCTCTTGGGGTATCGGGGAGGCATCTGGGCCAGAGGATTCGTGGTATGACCCTGGTGTAATGAACTGAACTCTGCTTGTGCTCTTGGGGCAGTTGGCCTTCACACACCCTAGTTCATTACATTTAAAACATTGCGCACCTGGCTTGTAATTGGAGCCAGGTGAATTGCTAGAGAATGGGGTTGTGGGATGAGAAGGTATTTGTGGCCTCCCTTGGGTTGCAGAGGGCTCCTCCATTCGATGTAGGCCCTTGGATTGTCTCCGGTAGTGGGATGCCATTTATGGGTGCCCCTTCTGATACTCCCTCGACTGGCTGTTAGTTTTGGTTCCCTTCGTCACCTCCATCCACGTGGCTCCTATTTCTCCCAGCTCTGTTGTGTTTTAGGCTTCCCATCTTAGAAGTATCACTGGAGCTCTATAGGAAGGTTCTCTAGGAGCTTGATCATTTGCATCAGGAGAGCTAGCTCTTCCATAGTCTTAACTTTGGCTCTTGATACCCAGGCATCCAAGTTCTTTTTAATCTCGTAGGTATTTCCACCTTATGGCTCTGAAATGGTGATGGGCATGTTTGGCAGTGAGCCCCATCCTAAGCCTGGCCTTTTGTTTAAAAAGTTCATAGTAATTCATGTTTTCCCTAGGCATTTCAACTGTCACTTCTGTTAGGAGTCCACTGAGTTGTGATCTCAGCTCCACCATAAACTGGTCTTTGGGGATGCTCTACCCTAGATAGGTTTTTTCAAAATTTTCTAAAAGGGCCTCTACATCGTCTCCTACCCAGTACATCAGATATTCCCTGGGAGCATTAGTTGGAGCAGTGTGGTTAGTCGATGTAGTTGGAGGGCCCAGCTTCCTAACGTTCTACAGTTCAACTTCTAACTGACTCATTTCCAGTTCTGCTTTCTTTTGCTTCTCCTTGACTTCTAAGTGCTTCATCTCCAGTAAGAACTCCCTCTTGGCCTTAGTTAGAGATCTGCCTGTCTTAAGGACACTCTCCCACCCTGAAGACAGTGGTGGGGGAGGAGCATGGCCACCATCCTCTGCTCCTGCCCCCACAAGGTTACTTCCCCCTGGCCTCACAGGGACATTCTTCTGTCTCCCCTTCCCTGGAGGTGGACATCTTACCCTGATCTAAGGCTATTTTCACCTCGGTGTATCACCTGCAAGGGGAGGTTAGTTGCTTCAGGGCTACTCTGCCCAACTGCAAATGCATGCACTGTGCTGATTCCCTTCCCTACTCTAGCCTAGCTATCCAGTTGCCCCGAAAGCTAGAGAAAAAAAGAAACAAAACTGTTTGGTATGGCTGTGCAGATTTAACCTTCTGTGTCTTTTCCCCTTAGGCAACAAAAGGTGGGGGGAGTGTCCTTTGGAAACTCTGAGGTCTGTGCTCTTGGTTCAAAATGATCCCACCTCTCTGCCACCATGTCAGGGCTGTTCCCCACTCTGGCACTCTAAGTGCAGAAGATGGGGTCCACAAGAGACCATAAAAATACCTTGCCTCTATAGTCTCTGCTTACAAAAATTGCCCAAAGTCACAGATTCGCTAGCTTTGGGAGATAGGCTACCACCATTAAGTCAATTAAAACTGAAAACCAGGAAAACTTGAACTTCTTCCCGATGAGTACCCTAAGCTCTTTTGCCACAAGAGAGCTTGAAAAAGGTCTAGGTTAAAAAAACTATTTCACTAGGAGGGTGGTGAAACACTGTAGTGGGTTACCTAGGGAGGTGGTAGAATCTTCATCCCTAGAAGTTTTTTAGTCCCGACTTGACAAAGCCCTGACTAGGATGATTTAGTTGGGATTGATTTTCTTTTATCAGGGGGTTGGACTTGATGACCTTTTGAGGTCTCTTCCAAGCCTATGATTCTATGAAAACCTGTGGAGGAATTGCCTACTGTCCTTAAGAGTTTCTGTATTGTTTTCTGTTTGTCAAATGCATTTCTGGCACAAATATTATTCAGTGAACGAATGATTTTCTAAAAACCAAACCCAAGTAATGTATATTTTTGGGGTAGGAGAAATAAAGTTAAAGTACATTTTTAAATATCATTTTAATTGTAGATTTTGTTTTCTAATTAGTACTTCTAATAAAATGACTGGGATGGGTCAGGTAATATCTTTTATTGAACCAACTTCTCTTGATGAAGAAGACAAGCTTTTGATCATAAACAGAGTTTTTTGTCAGGTAAAAGTTAATTCAGATTTACATCTCATACATATAAAGAGAAATCATAAGTGGTTGATTAACAAACAGACTTTAGCGATGTGCTTTAGGTTTGATGTATGCTTCTGACTCTACTGTGTGAGATAATGTAACTTACAGGATGGTTTTGAAGGTAACCTGCAAAAGAAAAAAAAATGTGCTTGTGCCTTTCTTTTTTTTCTTCAAAGGGTCTAAAAATTTTGAGTTCCCATTCGCACTTTCTTTTTATAATTGAAATTCTTGTCTTTTCTGTTCTGAAACATTCTGTGCGGGTTGAAGAATCAATGAAATAGTGGCATCACAAATTACAGGAAGGTGAAAGTCAACCAAGTTAAGGGTTTTTTTGCCTTGAGTTATTTGACTGCCAATTAATTTGAGGTGACTATTGTATTATGATCTGTGGAATTGGAGTCAGAAGACCAATGTTCTGCACACTATTGTTAAGAAGAAGTACAGGGAATTAGTCTGGAAGCAACACAACCGCATGGTGAAAGCAGTGGCCAGCGTTTATTAGATTTTCTGTTCAGCTTAAACTGCATCCAGCTTTACTTTTTGCAAATGAAAAGTGACCATTGGAGCTGTGAGTTTTCTGAAATGCTGTAGCTTTGCAGTGTGAGCCAAGGAGCTTAGTCTAAAGCCCTTAAAGCTATGGGTTTTGTGGATACAAACAGAGCCTAGTGATGGACCCAGAGGAATAGAGAATTTGAACTGTACATCAACTTGTATGTGCAGGAGTACAAGAACAGCAGCAAAAGAAAACCGGTATTTCATCTAGTTGGTGAACAGGTTAGAGATGTCTGCATCACTCTGAAGCATGTCCTGCCTGAAGCCTCACAACAGTCCTAGGAGCTGTGGGACCTATTACTCGCCAAAGCTGAATATTACTGAGGAGCGACACAGGTTTTTTGCTACAATCCAATCATAGGAGAGGGGAGAGGCCCCTATGTTGTTGTCTTATGCATACTGACTGCTATATGCTCCCTTACACATACTGGCAGCTACTTGACACTAATTCAGGCAGGATAGTCTGTGGCTGAGTTGTTAAAATTCTAGGACTTGTTTAGCTGAATGTGGAAAGAATGTGGAAAGTTGAGCCATGTTAATAGCGTATGCAGGAGCAGAGGAAGGACACAGAAAGATTCAATCGGACAAGAGGGGATGGCACATCAGATGGTGATAACTCCATGATTCTCCTTGAATCTGAGAACACATCAGATTAAAGTTGCCATAGCAGGAAAGCAACAAGGGACAATACCAACCTCCATTAATAGGAAAACAATCCAGTGGTATTTCAACTGGATAGTGGGACCTTCTGCAGCATGATTCCTTAGGGAGAATTGGTCTCAAATACACCAATTACAAAGAGAAGGTGCAATCTAATAATTTACAAAGAGACCATAATGAAGGCCTAGTAAAATGTGACCTCATTAAAAATAACAGATGGTACCAACTGTAGTTTGTAGTGATAGATGGTAAGCAGCATAGATCCTTCTTGGGGACAAGAGCCCTACAAGTCATGAATGTAATCAGAGGCACAGTAAGAAGAAGCCAAAAGGGGCTTCCATGTACAAAGGACATATGTGTACTGGGATGTTTTCAGAGGTGACAAGTGTGTCTAAGGCAGTGGTCCTCAAACTTTTTGCCCCACAGCCCACCTTGTTCAATGCAAACCTTTCTGCAGACCACCAGCCAAACACCCATGAAGACAAAATGGGGGCAAAATGGGGTGGAGATGTAGGGTTTGGCCAGAAGGTAGGGTGCAGGAGTGGGCTGAGGACGGGTAGTTTGGATGAGAGGTTGAGTGCAGAAGTGGGCTGGGGCTAGTGGGTTCTGGGTGGGAGGTAGGGCACACAATCGGGCTGGAGTACGGGTCTCAGGGTGTGGGGTATGGGGATCAGAGGGGCTCCATGCCTCTGGCCACTCCCAGACATAGCCCCGCTGCTCCCATTGGCCATGATTGCAGCTAATGGGAGCAGCAGGGAAAGCCTCCAGGCAAATGTTTTTCTATGCTGCCATTCCCCCATCCAGGGAAAGGGGGAACTGCAACATGAAGAGTCACTTCCTTTCACCACAAGCTGGATCTGGCCCACAAAGCTCAATTCTCTCTCTCCGTTTCCCCCTCAGCAGGAAGCCAGAGTTGGTGTTCCAACCTCACTGGGCAGCTGCAGGGCTGGAGTGACAGTATAGGCTCCCTGCTACAGGAGGGGCGAGCACTGAGCCTGCAGCCCACCTGCAACATGGTCACAGACCACTAGTGGTTTGTGAACCACACTTTGAGAACCACTGCTCTAAGGAAAGCTGAGGCTGGAAGTAGGCCCCATAGTGGAACATGTGTGCTTACTGCAAAGGAGAATTCCACTGGCACCACATAATTCAGTATGCCAAAAGTTTGAAAATCTTCAAAGAAGGGCTATCACAAACCTGTAGAGTTCAGCATGATGATGGCAAAGAAGCCATCAGGCAAATTATGTATATGCATAGACCCCCAAGCCATAGAACAGGACAATGAAAAGATGTTACTGTCCACAGCTTGCCGTAACTTTCCAAAGCCAAAGTCTTTACAGTCTGTGTTGTGAATAAAACATTCTGGCACATAGCCCCTGGATAAAGAGTTGAGCATGCTTAGAACCTTAGCAATACCATGTGTTTGCTCAGATGGGTATGCATACCAATGTCCATAAGCTGCTAGGTGTTCCAGGAGACATTCACTTAAGCCCTGGAAGTACTACCTGGGTGGAAATAATAGCAGATGATATCCATATTGTAGGTGAAGGGAAAAATTATACAGAAGGTGAAGGAGATCAAGACAGTCAGAGACATGCCAACTCCAGAGAATATAAAAGGAATATCACAATTCGTAGGAATGATACATTTTCTGTTGATGTTCCATCCAGCCCTGTCTGCAGTTGTGGAACCAATATGGTAGATCACAAAAGAGGATGTTGAGAGGACTGGTAGATCCCCAACATCAAGCATTTGACATGCTGAAAGTACTGCCAGCCAGAATAGCCCAAGACACTCCAGTGAGATGCTTCAGGGAAAGAACTGGGTGTAGCTTTTTTTTCAGGAGCAGCTAGTTGCTATTTTAGCAGTCAGAGCCCTGACAGGTACTGAATAGCAATATGCCAAAATAGAAAAAGATCTTCTGACCATGGTAGTTGGAGTGGAGATTTTCCATCAGTTTATATATGGTTAGCCATTAAGTATGCAATCAGAATACAAACCTCTTGAGAAAACAATGGCAAAGCCCATTATTAATACTCCCAGGATTTGCAACATGTGTTGATGTACCTAGAATACTACCAAAAAGAGAGAAGGTATTGTCCAGAACAATTCCTGGAGTTAGCTGACATCCTGAATAGGGCATAATCATCAGCATCAGCAAATTGGAAAAGGGGATCAAGGATATTGCCACACTGTCTCCTAGTTTTAAGCTGGTGCAAGTGAAAGCGACTACAGAAAACAACACCACACTACTGGCAATTAAGAGAGGAATGCTACGCAGGGTTGCCAGAAGACAAAATCCAAGTACTGTTAGGAGCAAAGCTAGATTTTCAATTTAAAGATTAGCTGCGAGGGTTGTTATCTCTGCATAAATATGTAAGGATTTTCATGAAAAAAAAAAAAAGCTTCACACCTGGGCATTGACAGCTGTCTTTGATGGGCTTTTGAATGTGTTTATTGGCCAGGAATGAATACACAAGTCCATTCCTTTGTGGATGGGTATAATGTCTGCTGGTTCTGTGATAATTGCAGTAGAAAGGGACTCTGTTACCATTTAAGCTGCTTACCCTACTATGGAAAAAGATGGGAGTGGATTTATTGATCTTAAAGGAAAAGCAGGACTTGATTACAGTGGAATAATACTTAGATTTTGGGGAGTTTGATGCCATACTTGATATCAGAAGCATGTCAGATTCTTTGTCTTTTCTAGTCCAGTTATCTTAACGTTTATTAATACATTTTTGCTGTTCAGACACAGAAAGCTATTAAGGATAACTAGGCCAAACCCAGAATATGATGGTCACTGTTACCACATGGGCACCATACATCTATTTCCCATGGAGAAAGAGTTCATGACTCTGCCCCGCTCTTACATCAGTATAGTGTTCGAGGAAGAGATAGGAAAGGGGCTGAGTAAAACCCTCTACTCCAGAAATGGAGTCAACTGATAGCTCTGAAATAGAGCTGTTAGTCAGACAAGGTAGCTACAGTATACCTGCTACACAAAGAGGTAGGCAAGCAAAAACCTCCACAGCCCTCTCATACAGATAACTTTTTTAGAGAGTAAGTCTCCCATGCTCCCATGTCCTATTCTGCAGAAGTGAGTCTGTGAAGGGAGGGAAGTTCTGTGGGTACGTCTACACTGCAAGGCTATTTCCAGATACCAGAGGTATCCCGAAATAGCTACCCCATGTCTTTTGAACGTGTCCGCTATTGTGAAATATAGCAGACCCGCTATTTCGGCATCCCTGTAAACCTCGTTCCATGAGGGATAAGGGATGTCTTGAAATAGTGTGTTATTTTGAAATTTGGTGCTGTGTAGAATCGAATTAAGATATGCAATTTGTGTAGCGCAAATTACGTATCTTATTTTGAGCTAAGGGTGCAATGTAGACGCACCCTGTGATTCTACGGTGTGGAGAGGCAGGGAAGTAATCAGGCAAGGGCTCATTTATATGAGATCCCTGTTTCATTTTGTACTACTGCAGAACCAAACTGTGGACTAGCTGACAGCTGCTTTGGGCCTCCTGTGGTACCATCCTGACTGTCTTTATTTAGATCAGTGCAGAGCTCCCCCAAACAGGTGTAAATGTCCCTTTAGGATTTTAAACTTACAGTAAATGGACACAAAAGTGCATAGAATCATAGAACCATAGAGCTGGAAGAGACCTCAGAAGGTCATCAAGTCCAGCCCCCTGCTCTAGGCAGGACCAATCCCAACTAAATCAACCCAGCCAGGGCTTTGTCAAGCCGAGACTTAAACACCTCTAGGGATGGAGACTCCACTACTTCCCTAGGTAACCCATTCCAGTGCTTCACCACCCTCCTAGTGAAATAGTTTTTCCTAATATCCAACCTGGACCTCTCCACCACAACTTGAGACCATTGCTCCTTGTTCTGCCATCTGTCACTACTGAGAACAGCCTTTCTCCATCCTCTTTGGAACCTCCTTCAGGAAGTTGAAGGCTGCTATCAAATCCCCTCACGCTTCGCTTCTGCAGACTAAACAGACCCAACTCCTCAGCCTCTCCTCATAAGTCATATGCTCCAGCCCCCTAATCATTTTGGTTGCCCTCCGCTGGACCCTCTCCAGTGCGTCCACATCCTTTTTGTAGTGGGGGGCCCAGAACTGGACACAGTACTCTAGATGTGGCCTCACCAGAGCCGAATAAAGGGGAATAATGACATCTCTGGATCTGCTGGCAATGCTCCTCTTAATGCAACCTAATATGCCATTAGCCTTCTTGGCTACAAGGGCACACTGTTGACTCATATCCAGCTTCTCATCCACTGTAACCCCCAGGTCCTTTTCTGCAGAACTACTACTTAGCTGGTTGGTCCCCAACCTGTAACAATGCTTGGGATCCTTCCGTCCCAAGTGCAGGACTCTACACTTGTCCTTATTGAACCTCATCAGATTTCTTGTGGCCCAATCCTCCAATTTGTCTAAGTCACTCTGGACTCTATCTCTTCCCTCAAGCGTATCTACCTCTCCCCCAGCTTAGTGTCATCTGCAAACTTGCTGAGGGTGCAATCCATCCCCTTATCCAGGTCATTAATAAAGATATTGAACAAAACCGGTCCCAGAACCGAACCTTGGGGCACTCCGCTAGAAACCGACCACCATCCTGACATCGAGCCGTTGATCACTACCCGCTGGGCCCGGCCTTCTAGCCAGCTTCCTAGCCATCTTACCGTCCATTTATCCAATCCATATTCCCTTAACTTGCTGGCAAGAATATTGTGGGAGACTGTATCAAAAGCCTTGCTAAAGTCAAGGTATATCACATCCACTGACTTTCCCACGTCCACAGAGCCAGTTACCTCATCATAGAAGCTAATCAGATTGGTCAGGCACGACTTTCCCTTTGTGAATCCATGCTGACTATTCCTAATCACTTTCCTCTCTTCCAAGTGCCTCAAAATGGATTCCTTAAGGATCCTTCCATGATTTTTCCAGGAACCGAGGTAAGACTGACTGGCCTATAGTTCCCTGATCGTCCTTCTTCCCTTTTTTGAAGATGGGCACTACATTTGCCTTTTTCCAATCATCCGGGATCTCTCCCAATCTCCACGACTTTTCAAAGATAATGGCCAAAGGCTCTTCAATGACATTTGCCAACTCCCTCAGTACCCTCAGATGCATTAAGTCCGGACCCAGGGAATTGTGTACGTTTAGTTTTTCTAAATAGTTCCTAACCTGTTCTTTACCCACCAAGGGCTGTCCATCTTCATCCCATCTTGCATCACTTAGCGCATTAGTCTGGGAGCCGACCCTGTCCGTGAATACAGAAGCAAAGAAAGCATTGAGTACTTCAGCTTTCCCCACATCATCTGTCACTAGGTTACCTCCTTCATCGAGTAGGGGCCTCACGCCCTCTCTGATCACCTTCTTCTTGTTAACATGCCTGTAGAAACCTTTCTTGTTATCCTTCACATCCTTAGCCAGTCGCAATTCCATTTGCGCTTTCGCCTTCCTGATAACCCCACGGCATTCTCGAGCTATACATTTAAACTCCTCCCTGGTCATTTGTCCAAGTTTCCACATTTTGTAAGCTTCCTTTTTGTGCTTAAGTTCATCAGGGATTTCCCCAGTAAGCCAATCAGGTCTCCTACCATGTTTGCCTCTCTTGCTACGCATCGGGATGGTTTCTTTCTGTGCCTTCAATAAGGCTTCTTTAAAATACTGCCAGCTGTCCTGGACTCCTTTCCCCTTCATGTTAGCATCCCAGGGATTCTGCCCATCATCTCTGAGGAGTCAAAATCTGCTTTTTGAAGTCCAAGGTGTGTATTTTACTACTGTCTTTTCTTCCTTTGGTCAGGATCCTGAAATCTACCATCTCATGATCACTGCTTCCAAGGTTGTCACCCACCTCTACTTCTCCTATTAGTTCCTCCCTGTTTGTGAGCAAAAGGTCAAGTTGCGCACGGCCCCTGGTCGGATCCTTCAGCACTTGTGCCAAGAAGTTATCCCCAACATTCTCCAAAAACTTCCTGGATTGCCTGTGTACTGCCGTATTGGTTTCCCAGCAGATGTCAGGGTGATTAAAGTCCCCCACGAGAACCAGGGCCTGCAATCTGGAAGCTTCTCTCAGTTGACCGAAGAAAGCCTCATCTACCTCATCCACCTGATTCGGTGGCCTGTAGCTGACACCAACCACAACATCACTGCTGTTGTTTGCTCCTTTAAACTTAACCCATAGACTCTCAACAGGTTTTTCTCCCTCTTTATACTGGAGTTCAGAGCAATCATAGTGCTCTCTTACATATAGTGCAACTCCTCCTTCTTTTCTCCCCTGCCTGTTCTTCCTGAACAGTCTATACCCTTCCATGACAGCGCTCCAGTCATGGGAGTCATCCCACCAAGTCTCTGTTATCCCAATTAAATCATATTTCTTGGACTGGGCCAGGGCCTCCAGTTCTTCCTGTTTGTTTCCCAGGCTTCTCACATTAATGTACAAAAACCTCAGATAACCAGTTGATCGCCCTATCTTCTCCATTCGAATCAGGGGTCCTCCTTTCTTGCTTGTTCCTCTTTGCATTTCTTCCGGGTATCCGACTTTCCCGCTCCCCTCAGGGTTTTGGTCACCGTCCCCCAACGAACCTAATTTAAAGCCCTCCTCGCTAGGTTTGCAAGCCTGCCCGCGAAGATGCTCCTTCCTCTCTTCGTTAGGTGGATCTCATCTCTTCCTAACAATCCTTGTGCCCGGAACAGAGTCCCATGGTTGAAGAAACCAAAGCCCTCTCTGCGACACCACCTGTGCAACCACGCATTTACTTCCTCAATTCGACGATCCCTGCCCAGTCCTTTCCCTTCCAACAGGGAGGATGGACGAGAACACCTCTTGCGCTCCGAATTCTTGGATCCTTCTTCCCAGCGCTACATAATCCGCAGTAACCCGCTCAAGGTCATTCTTGGCTGTATCGTTAGTTCCCACATGGAGAAGCAGGGAGGGGTAGCGATCTGAAGGTTTGATCAGTTTGGTAAGCCTCTCAGTCACATCCTGAATGCGAGCTCCCGGTAAGCAGCACACCTCTCGAGATTCTAGGTCCGGACGGCAGAGGGATGGCTCAGTCCCTCTTAGGAGGGAGTCCCCAACCACCACCACCCGTCGTTTTCTTTTGGGGGCGGTGGCCGTGGAACCCCCATCCCTAGGACTACGCATCCCATGCCTTCCAGTAGATGGTGTTCCCTTCCAGTTTGTTCCTTGTGAGGTCCCTTCCAAAGCATTCAGCATTGCAGAGCCTGTGGAGAGAGCCTGAAAGCGACATTACCTCTATAGCATTGGGGATTCCCATGCTGGCTTTTTTCCCCTTCTAGAAGTTACATGCTGCCAGTTCTCTTCCTGGTCCTGTACTGCCCTCTCTGGCTCTTCCGCCTGCCGTGCTTGAAGGATCAAACGCTGCCTTCTATCGAGGAAGTCTTCATCCTCTCTGATCGAGCGTAGGGTCGACACTTGGGCCTCCAGTCCTCTAATATTTTCTTCCAAAATGGTGACCAGCTTGCACTTAGTGCAGATGAAATCCGTTCTTTCTTCCGGTAGGAAGACAAACATGGCATACTCCGTGCAGGTAACAACAGCAGACCTATCACCATCCATCGCTGCTGTCCTGTTCGCAAGCTCCTTGGTCGCTTGCCCACTTGCCATATTTTGGGGAAGATCTATGCCATAGCGTTTTTATTGCTCGCTGGTTACACTGGTGTTTTGCAAAATAACAAGGTAATATTAATACAAATTGCCTAATAGTGAGAAAACCTCAAATGGTTCAGAGCTCAGATTTGATTCAGAATCGAAGAGTTCTGTTATAGGTTTCCAAATTACGTAAGCTTCTTATGCTGGCAAATCTCATTAGATCTATGGTGTTCTCTCATGAGGCATATGGCACTATTATCGTTTTATTACAATATTTATTAGCTTTTATTGTCAAATATGTAGGCTGTAACACAGTAACCACAAAATGTGTTGTTTCCTATTAGTGTAGTAACTTTGTAGATGTGGGAAAGTTGTATTAGTTTAATTTTAATAAGTTTTAAAATTGATTTAAAATCAGTAGATAAACTGGTGCAAACCCCTGTGTGGACACAATTTTTTTTTTCAGTTTAGCGTAACTCAATTATTAATGGACTAACCTGAAAATAAATGAAATCTGAAACTGCAATTAAGTGTGTCCACACAGAAGTTTAAACAGGTTTAACTACATCAGTTTAAAATTAGATCATAGAATTATAGAATAGTAGAACTGGAAGGGTTCTACTTCAATAGTAGAACTAGAAGGGAGTATCTACTATTAAGATATTAGGTTAAACCAGTGCAACTTGATGTGTAGACAAGCCCTTAATTACCCCCTGGTGATTTAATCATGCTTTTCTTTTTCTTCTCTCTCTCTCTCTCTCTCTCTCTCTCTCTGAAGTATTTTCTTTAACTTCTTCCATTCTTATTTTCTTCATCTTCACCATGCATTTTGCATTGCAAGGGAAATATGCCAAGTGCCATCTGATAGGAAGAAGGAAAGTGAATGCGCTTACTTTATGTTGGTTTGGTGAGTTCAAGTTCTTCTGTGTCTTAAGTCAGATGCAATTCGAAAATTATGTAAAATTCCAGTTTCTAGATGGTACATTCCTATTAGGGCTGAAAAGATATTTTAAAATGCCTGTCAATTTATATCATATTTCATATTTATATATCATATTTATAACGTAATCAATTTATATTTTCAATAGCGAAAAGCCTGGTAACAATGTAAGCCTGGCTTTCAGAGCTAGAGTGGTTTCTGGTAATCATCAAAGAAGAAAAATACCTTTTGAATACTGAGTGTTTAAGTATTTTTAGTGTAGCTCTGTGGAAAAGAACTATATAATTTAATAGGAATAAAGCCAATATGATTGTACAAACGCTATAAAATGTGACCTCTTTTGTGTTGGCTCTCGAACTATCCTATTAAATTAACCAGCAGTCTTTAAAACTCTGTAAGATGGTTAAAATAATCTATACATATTTATTATATTATACTAAATTCTACAGGACTTTTTCCAAGGGTACATAGAAATGAGTCTTGGATTTATGTAATTTGTTTCTGTGATTTGTTTCTTTATCTTTATGTCATGAAATACATATGCACATGTTAGTTTTGATAGCTGAAAGGCATACTCAGATCAACATTGGCATTAAGTAGATCTTTTAATGGTGAGTCTTTCCAGTGACATTTTGCTAAAATATTTATTTAATTGAAAATTCCATAAGTTTACATATTTTATATCATGTGATGGTACTTCACATTGCTATATTGACTGAGGCTTTTTGAGTCAGACCAACATTCATTTTTCTACAAAAACTCTGGTGTTCAGAGGCTCTAGGGGAGGACAAAGATACTTAATTTCTTAACATTCAGTGGTTGCTGTATGTGCTAAGTGTTAAAATGCATCCATTGATGCAAATGAGAGTTTTGCCATTTATTCCTTTGGGAGCAGATTTGGGCTTATAGACTGTACTTGATCAAATTGACATCAATATTTGGTCCTCACGTAAATGTAGGTCTTGAGTATATTGTACAAGAAGAGTGTATGGCACAAAAATCTTTTCAGAAGTCACTAGCATGAAGTCTGGATCATCTTTTATTGAAATTGGCAGCCATCCTTCATGATATTTTCAATCACAGCTTCTCGAATCTAGTAATTATGAGAAAATCTTAAATTTACAATAATTTTAAAAATCCTCCAACTAAAATAACATTCTAGCTCTTCTGATTGCAAAGAAAAACTTGAAAATGTGACTCAAATAGAAACTTAAAGGATCCATTATTAAAAGGCAAATAAAAAGAATGAAAATGAGGGGTTTTTTTTAACAGATGTTAAACTAGTCTAATAATTTTGAGGTCTTTATTTGGGATTTTAATATTGCAAGTAGTTCAAGTAAATGAAATATAAAATATCATCACAGCTACACTTCTGTCAGGTGAGTAGTGAACCCTTGAATTGTCTGTCCCATCAGCTTTCTCTCTGAGACAAAGGGGAAAAAAAGACTCTTTATCAGGAAGATGTCACCAATAGTATTAATGAGAAAAAATAGGTATTAAGAGAAATGTAGAATTTAGAAACATTAATAAAAACGGGTGTGTTAAACAAGAGGCAATGAATAACAATGTCCCCATCCCATCTCGGTGTGTAGAGTGTTTTGATTGAATTGGCAATGGATAACCACCCTTTGGGATCCTGACAGGAGGAGTAGAGAATGCATATGGTGATGGTTTGGGAGAGAATGGAAGGCTTTCTTGATGCCCTGAGGCCACACATTGACTTTTTTTTTACTCTTCTGCTTGTCATTAAATGTTGTCTTGGGTCCACAGCAGTTATGTTGCTGCTGTTGCTGCTCCATCTTCCTGTCCTCTACAGACCTGCCAAGTGTTGTGTGTCTTGCATTTGTGTCATTCAGTGCTACACAGCTGATAAAAATGTAATGCATTTCGTAAATGTGAGCAGGGAGACATTTCCCCCACCTCCCTCGTAAATACCCAGTACCCAGACCCAATAGACATGGGGAGGGCTCATTGATTTTATAATTCCAGCTCTTCTCCTGACAGTTTTTAATATTTCTGCACCTATCGTAGCACTTATTAACCAAAGTCCTACACATCCACCCACCCAACTTTTATCATTCACCCATTTTACATACAAAAAGACTGAAAGATTGGACACAGTCACTACCCACCAAATTAGAAATAGAATCCAATAAAATGTCTAACCTCTGCATATAGATTTCATTTAGAGATTTGAGTCTGTCTCTGCTTGCATCGCAATAGACATATTCCTTTGGCTTCACTGATGGAAACTCATAATTTTACATCCAGATTCACCGTACAACTGAACCAAGCAGCAGGGACAATATTACAGCTGACTATGTTGTGTCTCGCCACTTGATCATGCTCTTCTCCAAAAGTCAGTAACTGAAAGCAGAGTGCTAAAGACTTAATTTATAAATGGTTGTGTTACCCAGTATTAAAATATGTCTGATAGCTCCCTCCATGGGCTGCTCCCCATAAAAGGTAACACTATGCCTCCCACAACAGTTACTCCTATTGATGAAGAATAAAATTCTGAGTTGTGAATTCTGAATGTTGTGGATTCAAACATGACTCACACATGACGTGCTTATGTGAAGCAAGTACATGTAAGTTGGTGTGAAGAACCAGGAATAATAGTTGAAATTATTTATTTTTCAGACACATTTATAGATAAATTTGCATTTTGCATTAATATTTGTTTTATTGTTATATATGTAATATTTGTATTTGGTTAATGAATGTTGTCCCTTTAGGAAAAGGGTGGCTCACAGCATAGTTTTTTATTGAAGAAGGTTGAGAGCACTTTCAGCCTCTGACAAACAGAGCCTAGGGACACCATTCCTACCCATCCTGGCTATGTACCAACATCTTCAGTCTTTTGTATGTAGGTCACCAATATGTACCCAGTTTTACTCAATGGGGATTAAAAATTGTTCCCATCTAGTGGATGTTTAATGACCCTGTGTAAAATGAGTTTGGTAATCTCAGTTCTGGCTTCCATGCTGTAGACTGGCCAACACAAAGTATTATTGTCGAGAGGCCAAGAACTTTATGGGGGATACATACTTTACATTAAATGCCACATATTGAGCTTCAAAAAACTTGGCAACTATACCCTTAGGTAAAGTAGTCTCAGAACAACATCTCCAAATTTTGTGTGAATCTAATAAGACTACCCTGTTGGGAATCAGGTAGAATTTTTTACCACCTGTTTGAGATTGGTGAGATATCTGCTTGGTTATTTTGTCTCTTCACAACAACATGGAAGCATCAGTTACCAGGGTGTTAGTGTGTTAGCAATGATGGGGAAAGATATTATTTTAATTATTGTTATTGTTGCAACATACAGCTGGTGTACCACATACAGTGTGGTAGGCAGTTGTGTAAAAAGAGGCAAATCTTTTCATAGATTCATAGGTTAAATGATCTTGAATCATTTAACCAAATACAGAACCTAATTAAATGCCTGGTAGCTTTCTGGGGAAGAGATATTAATAGTCAAGACTATTTTATGAAGTTAATAAATTTCTGACCTGCAGCTTTAAATTCACCTCTTTGTGTTTCATTTTCCTGAATTTTTTTAACAATTTTATATTGTCAAGGAACTTTTTTTTCCAGTATGAACCACAATATAACAAAGAAGGACTAATTAAAGTGCTATTTCTGTGATATCAAAATTTCTGGATTTCAGCTTTAGATATTCATTTTTCACATTTTATTGTTGAGAGTTACATGCTTCATTTAAGGGTAAATTCAGAAGCCTTTACTCAAACAAAAAGTCATTGAAATCAATTTGGAAAGCTAGCTCTTTGGAGGGTAACTTTTTGGCAACTTGCTCTTATGTGCTAGAGTCAGGATGAGGCTGCCTTGGGGGTTTTAGATCATGGTGATGAGACTCCAATTTAAAATGAACACCCGTTCTATGAGAGTTGAATAGTGACTAGGTTCTAGTTACCAGCTTAAACAACTTCATATATGATTAATGTTAATTGCCTTTTTTTGTATGAATGACTTTTTCCCCGCTGCTGAATTGGCTGTTGTTGTCTTTGATCTGGTTGGTAATACAGTGTAGAGCAATAGTTAGACAAGTGATCAGTTTGCCAACACTAGGAGGAGACAGAATCAAGTTGCAGTGAAATCGGAATTTGTTCCTCTTCTGAGACACTGAAAGGTCAAGTAGAGTTTAACTACTATTGGCTTCTTTGAAATGTTGTAATAATTGCCAGAGCAGAGAGATTATTATTAATTCATGACATAAACATTTTTTATTCAATATAGCAAGAATGTTGTTTTACTGGTAAAACCCCAAATAATATTTAGAAATTCTTACCTTTCATATTTTTTCCTCAAGTTTTACAAATAACACAACAATGCTGACACCTTCTGGGGCTGAAGGAATAGATTAATAAAGCCAGTGTTGTATAAGAAAAGTGAAAGATGAGTTTGTAGTTACAGTTCCAACTTCAGCAAACCAGTTGTAATGGGTTTTCACTAGTAAGTACTGGCACAAGAGTTACTGCTGCTATATTCAAAGCAATTTACACAGCCTGTGGTATACTTGCTTCAGAGTTTTCCCTTGAAGCCTAATAAAATATGTTGCTATTGAAGAAATCGGTGATACAGACAAGAGTTCACTAAATCAAAACTGTAGCATATTTTTATACCAAACAACTTATAGTCTCATGGAGTCAATAATTAATTTATTAACTGAGTATCATTTGAAAAAACAAAATCACAGTTTTTACTGGATCGTCTACTGACAACTCATAAATACTTAATGACACAAATGAAAAGGAAAACATTATAATTAAAAAAAAAATTATTAAAGTATTGGGTATCTCATCTATCATAACTTGAAATAAATATATCATGGAATGGGTTATATCTCATTGACACTACAAGACAGAATGCTTTCCCTTGTTATTATCTAACTGCCAAGTCTACAAAGTTTATAGGCTGCTAAGATAATGTAATGGTTGTAATCCTCTTCAGTTGCAGAAATATGAAGTTCTGTTGAATTATATTTCTATTTGGTTTTATTCTTTGTTCTCAAGGGAATAGGATATTATTTCAGTTCTTCTAAAAAAGCCCAAAGAATGAAAGGCAAAACTTCAGGATAAATTATGCTAAATGGTGGACTAGACCCCAGAGGAAATCATGCTTCTGTGGTACAGTATTCCTCCATTAATCTTACAACTGTTAAATCTGATGTTAATTCTGTAATGCCAAAGCATTCAAAGATTCATCTGATCCTTTTAATAATACTAAGAGTAATGTTATGGCTTTGCCAGACTTGTAGCTTCATAACTAACATTGTGGTTTTGACATAAAGTCTTCTGAATGTCTAAAATATAGAATATTGTATAATTTTATAGAGCTCAAATAAACTTGTAATTTAACTGCAAAACTTAAAAAATAATCATCAGCAAGCAATTACCATTCAATTAAAGAGTAATTACATGGTTATTTGTGCCCTGTAAAATAAGGCATTACTGAAATCAGTAACACAATCAATATTTTAGCAGAAACAGGATGCTGCAGTGATGTACCTTTCAACCTGAGCTGATTAAATTGTCATCCAAATAAGAGTTTCCTATTAAATCAGCATGTTTATTTGTCTTGATTAATATGGAAATTTATTTCTGATTCCAGTAAATCTCTTACTTAAAAAAGCACAAATTAACATCATTGCCATTCATCAAGTATAGTCTACCAAAATTTTCACTAATGAAATACAGTTTACAAAATGTTGATAAAATTGCAAACATCACAAAATATGCAGTTGTCTATAGCAAGCATTAAACAACATTATAGAAGATGCAGCTGATCAATAATTTTATTAAAACCACTAAAGTGGCCTTGTAAAAATATTCCCCTGGGCACCAAAGGACCACATATTTGTTAAAAAGGAAAAAGATTATGATAATTAGCTCTCAGCAGACATAGAAAAGTAAAGATACACTAATTACTGATTCCCAACACCTTGACACTCACTTTGTAGCCACCAAAAACATTTCTAATATAGTCTATCAAATGTTATTTCCAAACGTACAAAAAATAAAAACAAAGTTGTTTGAGTAAGGTTGAATATTCTACTGCTTCCTCATTTTCTTCTACAGATGCCCTTATTTTTTGAGCAGTTGGGATGACAAGAAATCTTTTTCCTAATTATAGTAATAAAACAAAAACCTCTTGTCATCCTTAACTAACCTGAGTTTAGCAGAAAAATAACAGATTTTTGGAAACTGCAACTTTGGCTGAGATCTCAAATAAATCCATTCCTTTTTTACCTAATTCTTTTGTTAGCTGAGGTAATTTCTTACTTTAAAAAATGTTACCCTTAGTTTTCTAAACGTAATCCATGATACCCTGATGAAAATCAGTGGAAATTCTTAAAGAAATAGTGAGCTTCCTGATGGAAAGCATAGAACCAGCAACAAGAGTATTTAAAGTTGACTTACTGAGATTGTAAACATGTTTAGAGATATGAATATGATTACTGAACCTGCTCCTGAAAAACTGAGATTCTCAAGTGTGCAAAAAAATTCTTGAGTACTTTTTTTTATTTAATGTTTATGACTTATGATTTTGTTTTACTTTACAGCAGAAACCCTTCTGAGATTTATTTACAGAACCAACACAAATTTCTGAATTAGTCATCTGAAGTGAAATAGCATCTAATTTAGAATAAATGAATCACCTTTTGTTTTCAGAGATTGACTGGCAGCAAATACAGTGATTACAGAGAAGCCGCAGGAAAAAAAAAGTCCAGTAGTAATATATTGAGAAGCTTCATCACTATATTTTCAGCTTCTTTGTAATAACTAATAGGAAGGTATAGCATTTTTCTTGTGCACCTCTATGCCTTTACTTAAGTGAAATAGAAAAAAAAGGAAGAGGCGAAAGTGGCCCCTTATAAACAAACAAACAAAGTGTGTAAATGAGCCTGGGAACAGAGAATAAAGAAAAAGCAATATAAATATGCCAGTTTTTCTAATTCTGAATTGTCAAAAAATCATGAGTCTGGTCTCCCCAAAGTCATGGGATTTTTTTTTTAAAGTGTGATTCTTTTAATTTGTGTTCTTCTTTCTGAACCTTTAGTGTACTCCTGGGTCATGTTTTTCATACTTTTCTCTTCAGACATCAGGGCTAGAAACTTCTTTTTTAACAAGAAAGCTGGGATTTCTTCGTAATCGTTGACTCCTGAAGTTTGTGCTTCACTGAAAAAATACCAAACTATTTCACACTTGTGATAAATGTGTTAAAGTTGGTAACAATGACATGCCTCCAATGGGGTTGGAGTTATCACAAGAAATTAGCGAGCAGTACATAGGGAAATAGTTAAAGTGTATCAAATAGTTGAAAATATTCCATCTAAACTAAAATTAAGTTTCTCTTTAAATTTTCACTAAAACTGTTCTTCATGGAATATTTTGATTTTAATATCAAACTACCGAATGTTCAAAATTGAAGTTTTCAGTTTGTGATCAAAACATGTTGATTCAGATATGCTGCCTGATGAGAACTTTAGTCTCCTGTCACCTTCGGAGAATTTAATGCTCTTGAGAAATGTAGTAGGATCAGGTATCCTGGCACTGATCGGAGAATGGGAGTATGAAGCTTCAGAATTGCATCGCCTATGAGGCACACTCATGGATTCTGGAATTGTAATATTTCAATTTTTTATTTTTGTCTGAAAAGTTCCTATCAGCTCTCATATTGACATTCATTATATTTTTCTGTATAGTGACCTAAGCCATTGTCATCTAAAATATTAAGGAAATGCAATGTGGTATCAACGACGTAAAGACAAAATTCAGTCCAGAGTTTCCAACACAAGAGATGTTTTTACAGCACGTGCAGTTTGATTTTTTAAGTAGTAAAGAAGTAAATTATCTCAGTGACTTTTTCACTTTAATGGATCTTTGCTTAACTTCTAGGAGTTTGCTACCAGCTGAGAAGAATGACAGGGTATATGGATATAATCAGGTTGCAATTTTATTATTGGATGTCTGGGATTACCTGGCAGATAAAAGTGTACAGAGCTGGCAAATCCACATTCATTCAAATAATTGCCCAGGACTTCTATCAGTCCCCCTTCATTTTCCATCCAGGTCCCCCATGTTACCAGATTTGCCCAATACTCTGGGGTATGCTCATTTATGGGACTGGGGGAAGGTTAACAATTCTATCAGTGTGCTGCTTGTGCTTTCTTGTGCTCTCATATGGAGCTGAATTCTCCCTATGCCAATTCCTCCTCCCACTGGAGCTCTCCTGAAGGAACTAGGTTCCTCAGGATGGGGTTCTTCCCACCTTAGCAACACACACAGACACTCATACCCACTAACAGAGCATGACTGAGAGGACTGGGTAATCAGTACTCACAAGCTGACCCCCTCATATGTCCCTGGACTCAGCTGGCTGGGTTTAACAGCAATGCCACACTGCACCCTCATGTGCCTTTGGACTCAATGGGCTGGATTAAACAGCACTTTAAGCTGCCATCCTCATATGCCCCCAGGTTCAGCACCCCCTAATCTCCACTTTCACACCACAGTCATTCACTAGTAAACCACACGATGAGCAAACCCCACAGGATTTTGGGCAATACAGGGATCTTTAGCTTGGGTATAAGAAGCGTTGTTGCAGAGCGAATGGGGAAGCCAAAACAACACCCCTTGAGGAAGAGTGAGCGAAAGAGAAAGAAAGAGAGAGAAGCAACCAGCTTAACAATGAAAGTTATTTATTATATATATATATATATATATAGGCCAAACACACAAAACAGTTACAATATTAAATCTAACAGTTACAATATTAAATCTAAATTGGAACTGATTACAAATGTTAGGGCTAGCTAACCATATAACAGTTTACATAGGGCAGAGTCAGGATGCTAAGCTTAGAGATAGGTAGTTGTGGCGGGGGGGAAGGAGAGAGAGAGAGAGAGAGAGATCTCACCACTCCGTGGGGCTTGCACTGATCAGGATTCCCAGATGGTGATGGGAGCTGGGGGTCCAGAGGGCAGGAGACAAGCAGAGCAGAGCCCTCAGCATGATCAGACAGGAGATGATGAAGTCTCAATGGAACTGATGCAGTTTAAATCCAGGTATCAGAGCAGTTTTTCTTGGGGCAAGGATAGGAATTTTTATAGGGATAGGACAATAGTTCAAAGAGAAAGAAGCGAGACAATAGAGACTGATCACCCCTGGTTATGGGTGATGTTCCTTGAACGAGCTCACAGTGCAACTAGGCAGTTTCAGTATTTTAGATGTCAATAGGATCGTTACTAGAATTGGTCTGATAATGACTAATTTGGGTGTGAGCAGGCCTGGGTTCATTAGCATCTGGAGTAGAGATTTCCCATCAGGCAGTGCTTCTCTGCTTTCAGTATCCCATAGTTCACTGCGGTTCCTGCCTTGGAAGAGCTGGTTTCCATTCTGTATGCTAATGAGTTCTATCTTCAATGCAGATGAGGCTGGGGTGTTTCCTTAATTAGTTTAGGTGTGTCTTCCCTGGCTTTTTCATTGCTTTGTCTGATTCTAGCAAAGGCTTAGGGGAAGGGGGGGAGGATGGTTTTCCATGAATGTCACTCCCTGGCTCCCAAGAGCACAGGGCTAGTAGGTAACACTCAGCCAACCCAAGGATCTTACTATCCAGGAAGGTTATTGTGCACTGAAAGAGGGGAAGGGGTGGCTCCCTGTCATACCAATCGTAGGAGCCCCAACCTCTCTCCATTTTGTTCCATTAACCAGCACCTCCTTTTTAAGTCCTTTTCCAGACTATTCATCTGACCACTGGATGCCTTCCTTACAGAGCACCTGCACTGGACATCCACCCCACACTTACAAAATGGGTTTTGACATTATACCTCTAACACTCTTCCCTACTCACCATAATAAGTCCTCTCTGAAATCTGATGTGGCTGGGGCAAAAAGACCCCCACTCTACCTACAAATGACTAGTGCAGTGCTC
This sequence comes from Rafetus swinhoei, assembly GCA_019425775.1. NCBI lineage: Eukaryota > Metazoa > Chordata > Testudines > Trionychidae > Rafetus > Rafetus swinhoei. Next base: position 34,881,332 of record CM033436.1, read on the forward strand.
ACAGCAGGTTCTAACCGATTTGATATTCTCCACTTTGAAGGAAGGAAGGATTAATGTTGCCTTGTCTGCTGCACAGAGAAAGGACTTCTAATATCAGAACCTGCCACTTTTAAAGCTTTCCACTCATATATTCCCAGGGATGAGTCAGTATCACCATGCTCACCTTACACCTACCCTTTTGCTTCTACTTCTGATCTCCTTTCACTCCTCTCTCCCCTTCCCAAACCTGTAAAACACTGCTACCCTTCCTCCTGTAGGCCAGGACAAAACCTTACCTTGGCTCCCCACTTCAGGGACATTGTGATTAATTTCATGAAGACTTACTGAATGCAGTGTTAAAATCCCATATACAGTTTTTGACAGATGTTGAATGGGTGAGGAACAAGTAATAATAAATAGCAGCTAGACAATTGTATGTACATTAAACATGCACTTGGCTCGATTTTGATCTTATTTAGACTACTTATTTAGACTACAAAAGGAAGTTTTTCTTCACACAGCACACAGTCGGCCTGTGGAATTCCTTGCCAGAGGATGTTGTGAAGACCAGGACTTTAACAGGGTTCAAGAAAGAAATAGATACATTCCTGAGGTTAGGTCCATCAATGGCTATTAGCCAGGATGAATAGGAGTGGTGTCCCTAGCCTCTTTCAGAGGCTGGGAATGGGTGACAGAAGAGGGATTGCTTGACAATTCCCTGTTCTGTTCACTTCCTCTGGGACATCTGGTATTGCCCAGTGCTGGAAGACAGGATACTGGGCTGGAAGGATATTTGGTCTGTCCCAGTTTGGCCATTCTTACATTCTTACTACAAATATGAAATAATGTCACTAAAAACAATAAGGTTAGAAGTGTGTAAGTAAGACCGTAACTAGACTTACGGTGTTTTATTACAATTCTAGTATTCGCTAAAAAGAGATGGATGGATTAAAAATGATATGTGGTCTTTTTAACAAAACAAAAAAGATTTCTTTATCTCTTGTTAGAAATAGTGGAAAGCATCAGAACCAAAAAAGTATTGAAAAATCTAAGGTCAAATCATGCTCACATTACTTCTGTCAGTAGTCATTTAAAAGTCAGCAAAACTTTTACTGTAAACCAGTATTCATTTTTCAGCATTTATATTTGTTTACTGTTCATACTTTGTGCAGCTTAGTTAATGACAAATGACTCATGAGTTTCATTTTTTCTTGTGGTATTTGCAGACAGAGCTGAGAAATATTTAAGACTCTGGCCTTTCAAACATTTAGTCTTGTGAGTAGTCCTGTCAGAGTGACAAAAATCCAACTATCCTCCTCCCGCCTCCAAAACTGTGTATATTTAGATTTTAAAAGATTTTTTAAAATAATCTTATTTATATAAAACATTTTTGAGGTTGAGGTGAGAAGCTTTTATAAATATTCTGTTGAGGGTTGAGTTTTGTTATGGGCCATCAGTGAACAGCGCTGCAAATATTAGTGGATTTGTTCTTATAATATATGTCAAAAGTACTTAGAATATTAGGCACATTTTATGTATACTTTTATAAATCATAGAATCATAGAACCATACAGCTGGAAGAGACCTCAGAAGGCCATCAAGTCCAGCCCCCTGCCCAAGGCAGGACCAATCCCAATTAAATCAACCCAGCCAGGGCTTTGTCAAGCCGAGACTTAAGCACCTGTAGGGATGGAAACTCCACTACTTTCCTAGGTAACCCATTCCAGTGCTTCACCATCCTCCTAGTGAAATAGTTTTTCCTAATATCCAACCTGGACATTTCTCACCGCAACTTGAGACCATTGTTCCTTGTTCTGCCATCCATCACTACTGTGAACAGCCTTTCTCCAGCCTGTTTGGAACCTCCCTTCAGGAAGTTGAAGGCTGCTATCAAATCCCCCTTCACTCTTCTCTTCTGCAGACTAAATAGACCCAACTCCCTCAGCCTCTCTTCGTAGGTCATATGCTCCAGCCCCCTAATCATTTTGGTAGCCCTCCGCTAGACCCTCTCCAATGCATCCACATTCTTCCTGTAATTGGGGGCCCAGAACTGGACACAATACTCCAGATGTGGCCTCACCAGAGCCAAATAAGAGGAATAATCACATCTCTGCATCTACTGGAAATGCTCCTCTTAATGCAACCTAATATGCCATTAGCCTTCTTGGCTACAAAGGCACACTGTTGGCTCATATCCAGTTTCTCATCAACTGTAATCAACAGGTCCTTTTCTTCAGAACTGTTACTTAGCCAGTTGGTCGCCAGCCTGTAACAATGCTTGGGATTCTTCCATCCCAAGTGCAGGATTCTACACTCGTCCTTGTTGAACCTCATCAGATTTATTGTGGCCCAGTCCTCCAATTTGTCTAAGTCACTCTGGACTCTATCCCTGCCCTCAAGCGTATTTACCTCTCCCCCTAGCTTAGTGTTATCCGCAAACTTGCTGAGGGTGCAATCCATCCCCTCATCCAGGTCATTAATAAAGATGTTGAACAAAACTGGTCCCAGAACCAAACGTTGGGGCACTCCGCTAGAAACCGACTGCCATCCTGACATCGAGCCGTTTATCACTACCCGCTGGGCCCGACCTTCTATCCATCTTTCTATCCATCTTACCGTCCATTTATCCAATCCACATTCCCTTAACTTGCTGGCAAGTATATTGTGGGAGACCATATCAGAAGCCTTGCTAAAGTCAAGGTATATCACATCCACTGACTTCCCCATATCCACAGTGCCAGTTACCTCATCATAGAAGCTAATCAGATTGGTCAGGCATGACTTGCCCTTCGTGAATCCATGATGACTATTCCTGATCACCTTCCCCTCTTCCAAGTGCTTCAAAATGGATTCCTTGAGGATCCCCTCCATGATTGTTCCAGGGACTGAGGTAAGACTGACCGGCCTATAGTTCCCTGGATCGTCCTTCTTCCCTTTCTTAAAGATGGGCACTACCTTTGCCTTTTTCAAATCATCCGGGATCTCTCCCGATCTCTACGACTTTTCAAACAATGAAACAATAACAATTTGTTATAATTCAACAAAGCCTGCAATCTAGGCCTAATTTTACCTTTCATCCTGCTTTAATGTGAAATATATTGTACACTGTCTCTAGACAGACTAGTCAATAGGTATCTTAGACATGAAAATGTAGGGTGTAGTACAGCAGGCACATAACACTTTATATGTTGAGAAAAGATTACATTTAAGGTCTATTAAAATGGGAAGAAGTATTCCTAGTACAACTGAAAAATGTTTAATTGAATTTAGCATGATGTTTTAGTAGCAATGAAATTATATAGATTATTTGGTAAACCAGCATAATGCTATTCTTTTTGGCGCAAAGAGATAATAGAAAAATGAGTCTGAGTTTCCTGTACCATGCTCATATTCTCTCTCTCTCTCTTCCCTCCCTTTCTTCACCCTTCTATGACTATCTGGACTTTACAGTAGATTTCGTTTCAGAACCATTCCAGCCTGGTGGTAAGACTTGCTAAAACAGGGTAAACACTAACAAGAAAAAAACACTGAATAAAGTGAAATTTAAAACTGCCTAAAACAAAACTAAAAAGAAGAGTAGGGAGGGGTTACAGAGCAAAAATAGTAAACCAGAAAAAAATGATTGTGTGCTAGTTCCATGTACAATAAAACAAAATAACACTAGCACATTGTATGAAAAATGAACAGACTAATGGTACCTCTGCGTAGTGGTGCTAGAAGCTGTCTTCTTTAAACACAGAGTTTGTCTTACATTGATGGAGAGCTTGGCAACTGTAAAGTTGATAGAGTGAACTTTAACTGAAATTTCTTTGCGAACCAAAAGTGTCTTTTGGATATGCTGTCTCTTTTAAACTCATTTATTGTTGCAACTTGTTTATTTTATACAGTGTTTCATAGCATTTTGTCAAAAGCTCTATTATTCAACTGAGTAAAATGTAGTTTTTTTGCTAAAGAAAAATGGCAATATCTTTGCAAAAACCTTATATTTTTATCATTTGGTGTGGGAAAGAGATGATTCTAATGGCTTTTGCTCTGTTGACAGCTGCAGAATGATAATCCAGACATACAAATTGCATTAGAGAACTGGATGAATGGAATAGATAAATACACAGATATTTTATTTCTTTACATTATGTATTAAAATTATAACCACAAGCAGTGTTCCCTCTAAGCTGCATGTCAGCACAGCTTCACAGGTGATTAATGAGCCCGGCCCAGTCAGTCAGCTCTATGCACAAAGCCCTGAGCCTCTGACTGGGTGGGGCTGATTAATCACCTGTGAAGCTGTGCTGCAATGCAACTTAGAGGGAACACTGACCACAATTCATAAACTGTTCTAGCTAGTGTGAAAAATGTGAGAATTTGATAGGTTAGGCCAAAATTATTAGCTTAGCCCTTACATAGCAATCAAAACCACCAATGAATCTATGACAAAGGGAAACCAGGACTAAAAAGCAAGAAACTAGAAGACTTGAATGTAAAAGACACTAAATTAAAAATTTATCCTATTTATATTTCAACAGCTCACGGCCAGGAAGACCCCCTAAGCGCTCTCTGGGAGTTGCAATACAAGAAAACGCACGTCTTCTGCCCCATGGAGTCCCAGGCCTGTTATCACCAGGACTTATCTCCCCGACAGGTAATAAAATCCATCAGATGATGAGCCTGGTCTCTTCATACTGCACAGCAGTTGAAATAAACTAATATTGATCCAAATGCCATATCCTACAGGGCTTTTCAACTTTTACCAGAGGTTACATTATTGGATTTTTGAGTATTCATGAAAACTGTGTTTTTATGCTGCAGTGACTAAAATCTAATAGATTTTTACTTTAATTCTTTATTATGTGTCATTTCCTTAAAGGAAATTCCATTAGATACATTATTTTATTACCAACCCCCGTCCCCTTGGTAATATTAGCCATTACCTTAAAGAGCCTTATAGTGTGGATTTCTTCCTTTCTGGTTCATGTGTCTTTTAGTTCTCATAGGATATAACAGGGTGGCTAGTATATATGTAAAATCATTAGTTTAGGAAGACATAAAACTGGTCACATTTACTATGGAAACTGTGGTTATCAAAAGGATGAATAAAACTAAATTCAGAAGATCATGAAGTTCTGTTTTAGTTCTTTTAATTTAGTACCACAATATAAAATAATAGAATAATAATACCACCTGTGGGCTATACATATACCTAAAATACTACATCATTAATAGTGTTTTGTTGCTATTCTGTTACTGAAGGCAATGTAAATTAAAAGCATAGTGAATATACATTTCAGTGAAGCTTCTTGTTACCATGCTACCAAGTGATAGTGCAGTGTGTATATGTTTATTTGATATAAAGTCAACAATACACAACCTCATTAATTATAGTAGAATGTAAACAATGACTTAATATATAATAGTTGTAGAAATCATACTGATGTTCCCAAAATATAGTCCAGAAACATCCAGGGCATTGAATATTTTGGATCATTACCAAGGACTTGTCTCTACTACTGGTGGGATCAACACTGTGGCAATCAATCCACTGGGGGTCGATTTAGTGTGTCCAGTGAAGACCTGGTATATCAACCACTGATTGTTTTCCTGTCGACTACAGTACTCCACTGGAATGAGAAAAGTAAGGGGAGTTGACAAGAATGTTTCTCCCATTGATCCAGAATGGTGCAGACCCCTCAGTAAACAGATCTTAGCTACATTGACTTAAATTACGTTACTAACGTTACTCACATTGCAAGCTTAGATTGACTTTTCCCCACATTGTAGACCTGCCCTGAGACACAAGCAGTCTTGCATGCTGTTTAGCAAGAGTTGCATTTCTCACCTTGTAGGAGACATTTAGAATTATGATGGGACGGACTGTAATGGAAAGGGATACGCCCCTCTTTAGTTATTAGGTGGCTCATAAGGGAGTGCCTGGAGCGTGGTAATGTGGGCCTTGATCCTGTAATTTCTTGCACATGGGGGACTGCTACGCTGTCCCACTGAGCTCAGTAAGACTCTGTGTGGGCACAGAAGTCCACCCACATACAGGAAGTTTCAGGTTTAGGACCTTATATCGTCCCATGTCCCATTGTGCATTAAGTGGAAATCAATGGATTTTACTTCTCTGGATGCACTGGGCTATAATAAAATACCACTATGGAAGCAGGAATAAATGTTTTAAGTAATATTAACAGTAATAATTGCTTTAAACAGTCAATGTTTAGAAGCATTTTGCTAGATTCATCCCCCCCAGTTCAGTTGGTCCCAGTCTGTTGTGTAATTATAATAATGTGTGATTAATAATTCATTTCTAATGTAGTGAAGTTCTAGAATTATGTATTCACTCTGAAGACTGATTTTCATAAACACATTTTTTATTAGAATTCTAAAAAACAGTATCCATTCTTCCCAGGCTAAGTGTTTTCATATTTTCTGTTTTATTTATTCTCCACTGGTGACAACATGTACAGGAGGCAACCAGTGTTGATAAATTGTTGCCAAATGTTGACAAATGCATTTGCAAATAGGGTCTAAAATTATGCAAAAGGCATATTAGATTAAAGTGGTAATGTTTTAGTACCCCCGGATGCCTTGTGTGCATAGTAAAATAGTATTCAAGTGGCTTAGTGTGGTCCTGTTGTGCTACTCTGACCACAGAAAGTAGAAAGGCATGCTTTAAAAGTACACAGAATAAATCAACTCAAAAGATTTAACTTCGAATTATTGGACAGTGTTTTGGAAAAAGCTGAACATGTTTAACCAAATATTAAAGTTAATTTTAAAAATTATTTCTGCTACGATATTCTTCAGAATGAAGAGGTATTGTGATGGCTACAAGTCCTTTGGAGACACAAAGGAGAACCTATATGGTCACAGTATTCCCTACATTCTTTGTGCTACAGGATAATGCAGAGGTGGGCAATAATTTTCTCAGAGTTGGCCACTTCATGAATTTTAGGACATGGTCATCGGCCAGCTCTAGCCACTCCTCCTCCCTCCTGGAAGGGGATGAGACCTTGGGCAAAAGGGGTGGAGCTGGGTCTACAGAGGAAAGAAAGAGTTTGTGAGTGTGAAGGAGAGACACTTTGGCCAGGTCTATACTAGACCTGGAAGGCAACTCCTCACTAGACCCCCATAAATTGAATGCCAGAACGTCAGTCTCTGGTGTAGTGAGTGAAGATGTGTGAGATACAAACTTTGTGACACAGATTGAGTATGCGTGGCCCAGAGACCCGGAGAGTGTGTGTGGCAGTGTGTGTGGCAGTGTGTGTGTGACAGTGACACAGAGTGTGTATACTGGCTGCTGCTGGGTAAGCATCTGAGAGAAACCATGCACTATCTCTTTAAGACAGGGAGAGCTGTTCTGCTCTGTTGTCTCCCCTCCCCCGCTCTGCAGAGATGGGGCATGGGGAAGGGGAGTGTGTGAGGGAGAGAGAGAGACAGAGACAGAGGACACGAGCACAGAAATCTTAGAAACAGGGCACTGCCTCTTAAGACAGGCACTTCTCTGAGTCACTCACCATCCATGCTTCAGCTTGGAGCAGCTCCTCTGTGTGTCTCCCTCTCTCCGTCCCTTGCTCTGCAGGGACAGGAGGACCCCCTTGACTTCAGCACTCCCCTCTGTACAGCTAGCAGGAGAATCCAGGAAGCAGCCTGGCTGCAAGCGGGAGCAAGATGGGAGGAGCGGCAGTTGAGGACACACTGCCGGCTGTACATATGCACGCTCTGCTGATTATCTGGGTGGGCTGGGTGTGGCCTGTGGGCCTGATTCTGTCCATCCTTGGGATAGTGCGGTGAAACCGGTCAATTAGGGTATATCTACACTTGCACCCTAGTTTGGACTAGGGATGCAAATGCAGGCATTCAAAATTGCTAATGAAGCGGAGATTTAAATATCCTGCGCTTCATTAGCAAGATCTCGCTGGCACGCTAGTTCGAATCACAGCTCGAATCACAGCTGATTCGAACCAGGAAGTGCACGCCGGGACGTGTTAGTTCGAACCAAACCCCTTGGTGATTATACGATTAGGATGATATGTAGTAGACTAGAACCAGAGGGGTGATCAGAGGTATTAACCCATTGTCTCCTGGTCACATGTCAGTTTGGGTACTTACGTTCTCACACCTGTCATTACTTGTTTGGCCTGGGCTCTCCTTTCTGTAAGTAGTGACAGTCCTGAACAGTGTCCTAGACAAGTATTTTTTTCTAAAACAGTGTTAGCTTTCTGTTATGTGGGAAGTAGAACACTTTCTCCTGTTTGCTGGGCAATCTGGCTGCACTTACAGGCTATCAGCAGGAGAGGAGAACAGTCAGGGCTGGAGAGTGACTAGGGAGAGAATGTAGCCAATTGGCCTAGCCTGAGGAGAACCTGCTCTTTCCATTGACTGGAAAAGTGTGTTAGAAAGGATTCTTTCCTCACATGTTGGGGTTTCCTCCTTTAGCTCACTCTTCTTCTCTGTCTCTATCCATGCAATGTAGATTTCCACCCTAGGGCTATATCTACACTGGCGCGATCTTGCGCCAGAAGTATGCAAATGAGGCTAAAGCGTGGAATATCGCCCGAGCCTCATTTGCCTATCTAATGAGCTGCCATTTTTGTGGAAGAGGCTCTTGCGCCAGAAGGAGCTGTCTATACTGCCCATTCTTGCGCAAGAAAAACCCTCTTGCTCAATGCCGTTATTCCTGAAAATAATCAGCGTAATGGCATTGCGCAAGAGGGTTTTTCTTGCGCAAGAAGGGGCAGTGTAGGCAGCTCCTTCTGGCGCAAGAGCCTCTTCTGCAAAATGGCGGCTCATTAGATATGCAAATAAGCCTCAGCAATATTCCACGCTTAGCCTCATTTGCATACTTCTGGCACAAGATCGCGCCAGTTAGACATAGCCTAAGTGTCTTTTCTTCTTCAGGACCTCCTCAGGCCTTCATCTCCATTGAACTCTTTCCTCTTAAATAACCTAAGCCTCTCATCTTGGTGGAGCAAATATAACAGCCAGGGGGTGGATTTGAACCAGGAACTTCTGGAGCTTAGTAGATGTGTCTCTACAGCTTGAGCTATAAAGCCAGATGCTTATTATTTTCTGATGGAGAGCTCCCTTGTTCTTATCTCTGGCTGTAATTGGTCTAAGTGCTACGACAAAGGACAGTGAACCACACTAGGGCTATGTCAGGACTGCCCCCTTTTGTGCAAAAAAATATGTAAATGAGGCAAAGCGTGGAATATCACTGTGCCTCATTTGCATAATTAATGAGGCTCCGTTTTTGCGCAAGAGGTTTTTGCCTCCCTTTTTTTAGTTCTTCTTTTTTTCATGAATATCGGCTCTTGCGCAAGCGGGGGTTTTTGTGCAAAAAGGAGCAGTGTAGACAGCTCCTTTTTGTGCAAAAGCCTTTTACGCAAAAACAGAGCCTAATTAATTATGCAAATGAGGCATGGCAATAGTCTATGCTTCACCTCATTTGCATATTTTTTTGCACAAGAGGGGGCAGTCTAGATATAGCCTTGGTGTGTGGATTACATACTTCCGCAAGCAGAAGTAGCGCTATTGAAACTGCAGTCTAGATGCGGTTCTTTCGAAAATAGAAGCCTTGAGGTTTACAGGATCTTTCGAAAAAGGCTTCTATTTTCGAAAGAAACGCGTCTAGACTGCGGTTTCAATTTCAAAATAGCGCTTTTTCAAAAGAGCACCACTACGCGATTATGCAGATGAAGTGTGGGAAATTCAAATCCCGGCTTCATTTGCAATTTCAAAGTGCCTAATTTACATCCCTCTGTCGAAAGAGGGATGTAGTCTAGACGTACCCTAAGTGTGTGGATTACACAAACACACAAAGATGTCTACGTAAATCTGCCTTCGTGATTCAGATGGACATTTTAAAACTCATTAGCTACGTCTACACTGCCCTCTCTTGCTCAAGAAAATATGCAAATGCGGTGAAGCGGTGAATATCGCTGTGCCTTTTTTGCATACTTAATGAACTGCTATTTTTGCGCAAGGGGCTTTTGCGCAAGAGCTGTTCTGCTGCTTTTTTTCAGGAAGAACGGCTCTTGCGCAAGAGCGGGTTTTTGCACAAAAAGGAGCAGTGTAGACAGCTCCTATTTGCGCAAAAGCCCCTTGTGTGCAAATGAGTATGCAAATGAGGAATGGCAGTATTCACCGCTTCACCTCATTTGCATATTTTCTTGTGCAACAGAGGGCAGTGTAGGCATAGCCTCTATGCTTGAGTATTGAAGCTTTGAAATTTTCCTAAGTCAGACAGTATGTCTTTCTTTTTCTCCAACATATCAATCTGGTTGTTCACTGCTCTTTCAGAATGAGCTCCTCAGTAGCAATGACATGATTCACACCTTTCTTTGATTTATATTTTAGTCCCCTCCCTCTTTTAGGCTATGTCTAAACTCCGCAGCGTCAAGGGAACACTTCTGCTCTTCTGCTTTTTTTTTTTTTGCAGAAGAGCAGACGCGTTCCTTCAGAAGCCCTGTCTTCCTCCTTCCACAAGGAAAAAGGGCTCTTCTGAAAGAGGATGATTTTCCGAAATTTGGTTCTATGTAGACGAGCCAAATTTCGGAAAAGCCTCTTCCGAAAAAACTATCGGAAAAAGGTACACAAATTGCAGAGCGCATTTTGCGTACCTTTTTCGATAGATCATTGTAGTCTAGACATAGCCTTAGTGTTCTATCAATTCAAAATCACAGCACCTCCAGGAAGAGTGACAATCAGCAACTTTCTTAAGACTTGAGTCAGTTTTCTTCATTTCACCGCTTGTAATACATGACACTATTTCATCACCCATTTGGCTTCTGGCAGCTCAGTTTACATGGTCATTTTCACATAATAAACAGACAGTTAAATTAGGCATACTTCACTTCCTAGCTTTGAGTTTTTGGCTGCAAGTACATAGGCAGAAAACACAACATCTTGTTTGCAAACCTGTGTATTTTTTCAGTCTAACTTAGCTTCTTATTGGTTTATTAAAAGTTAACTGTAAATGGAATAGAAGTGTCAGAGGGGTAGCCATGTTAGTCTATAACTTCAAAACCAATGAGTAAGTCCTGTGGCACCTTAGAGACTAACAAATGTAAAGTTAGTCATGAGCTTTTGTGGGCAAAATCCTCTTCTTCAGATCAAATGAACCTGGGTAAATCCATTCAGGATCATCTCATCTGACTACAGGACTACTCACTGTTTTTAAAGTTACAGACCAACATGGATCTGTAATGTCAGAAAATTAAGGATCTGTATGTCAGAAAATTAAATGTGTGGTTTATCAACACAATCAGTGCCCACCTGTCTTTTGTTAATCATTTTTTCTCTCCATTTCCACCCATACCTGGTCCCAAACCTGCTTCTGAACTACAGTTGAGTAACAGTCTTTGGCCTAGCAGAGACTTTGCAAGACCTACTGTGAAAGCCTGCAGAGCTCAGGGGTTAGAAGGAATGAGAACATGCTTATTGAGAGATGCAGCCAAGACAATGTAGGATCAGGGCTCTGCTGCATGGAGGTCAACAGCAATGTGTGGCATTGGCTAAAATGTTTGAAATTCAGATAAACTTAGAAAATTCTGGTGTTTATTCAGACTAGAAAAATATATAAGCCAAATCTTTAGAAGCAACTCTGTTCTTATTATGAAGCTAAGCTTATTGGATTCTGAGAGGAAGTAGCTTGCCATATAAGCATATCCTCTTGTCAATGTACAGCGTACTTGTTGACTCGTTTACCACCTGCAGTAGTTGGATTTAGGACTGCCATGTCTGATGGCTGCTGTTAAAAAAAATGAAAGTAGTGTGAATCCTCTGTGTCCCATTTAAAATAGCCTTGGCGCAAAGGAAGCAAATGATTTATATGGATTAGTGAACTGTCTCCATCAACACTGTAGAGAGAGCATATTGGTGTATTTACATCTCACTTCTGAATATCACTCACATTGTTTCCCATTATCCCTTTTTGGTAATCAGGGATTTCTTTTTTAAGCTCCCTTTCTGATAAGAAGCATATGGACAACTTTGTTGTTATTGGCATTACTTAGTTTGACTGAATTATTATCTTTTTTAAAAAATCAAAGAACTACACACTGCTTCAAGATAATTGCTACATTTCTCTGCCCATGGGGAATGCTAACAGTTATAAACTGTTTGTGGTGACAGTTCTGTAGTGAATTACATTGATATATATAGCTAATAAATTAATATGATTCAGTTAATGAGTAATACAAGGTTGCCAAACTCCACTAGTAGAGCTTTTAATGCTGCTCCACATTTGCAGTTCTAGCTTCCTCCTGTGGTGAGAGGATCACTGCTACCTACACACTGTCATTCTGATAAATGGCATGTCCCACTGTGCTCTGCATTCCATCTGGTGTGTCCCCAAAATGAGAAATATTTTATACCAATGACATGCTCGCAAGCTAGATCTTAGTTAATTGTACAATGAATTATGTTTTCATTTCATTCACTGTTTTATTTTATTGTGCAGTAATTGGTGATGGGTGCAAATGTGATATTAAAACATCTATTTAACTTGATTTTAAAATCAAATTCTGTGTGTATAGAATTCTTAAATACCCCAGTATTTGATGCCGAAATCACAAATCAAAATGCTGATGTCTACAGCTTTCTGTTAATGTTGAATAATCTGAAATGAATGGGAATGTTCAGTGTATAAGGAATGGAGAATAAGACTATTTTTTTTAGTCATTAATCCTAAAAGAGCATCTCCTTACAAGAGCAGAGATATCTTGGGGAAAAAACAAACAAACAAACAAACAAACAAACAAACAAACAAACAAACAAACAAACAGTAACCCAGAGTCTCCCTTTCCATTTTATTTTATCTATCCTTAAGGGCCACATTTTCAGTGGGCCTGTTTTACAGCCACCTCTATTTTATATGGGCATATTTCGCAGATGCATATTGCACCTATAAATAAGTGTCTGAGCTTCAGCCTTGCCTGAAAAATATTGTTGATGTTCAGTTTTTCTGATTACTTAATTAAACATGGTATCAGCTACTAATTATTGTCAGAGAGGTGTGAAACTTGATAACTTCATTTCATAGGAGTTTTTGCAAAGCTATTTTGGTTTTGATGCTCCTGAATTCATGCCTCCTTTGACATCGCAAAGTTCAAAGTGAACCTAAACCATGATGGTCAGTTTTGTTTGGTTTTGAGTTAAGAATAGGCAGAAAAATTCAGTGCACTTAATATTCAGTCTTCGTCTTGTCTCAACTTAGGCAACTTTGCTAATGTCAGTGACCTGCTCGGGGAAATTGGCCCCTATTTCAAGATGGTAACAAAATTCTTAAGCAGGGAAGTTTCATCTAGTTTGGGGGTTGTTATGAAAATTTCTTACAGCACTTTTTATTACGCTGTGACTAAGTGCTTTGTAGAGTAGCTGTAGACTGAGTAGGTCATAATTTTAGGGAAAGCCTAGAAAGTGTGTAAGTAGATAAATTAATAACAAGTCAAGATTTTAATAATTCCTAATCTTTATTTTTCTGTAGGATTTTCAGAACTCCCCCTTTGCAGATTGATAATAAATTTGTTACCTGTTAATGGCTTTGTCCTTTTCCATTGAGCAGATATTGCTTCTCTCCCCGAGGCTCATGATTTCCTTCTATGGGGAAACCAGCGTGGTGTGGCAATGTTTCTTTTCTATGTGACCTGTTATTCCGAATGATCATAAATGCATGTCAGGTTAGCAGTGGTGACTAGCAAAGCTCTAATCTTTGCTAATCTAGCATCTCAGATTAGCAAAGCTCTGAAAGAATGCTTGTTAATTGAGCTCCTTCTGTTGTCTGGATGGCTGCTTTTGTAGCAATACAATAATATTGTGATTGAACAGTAACTCTTGGGATTTATTTTTCTTAGCAACAGTAAATTGAACAAAAATACTTGGACTCTGAAAGAGATTCTCCATCCAATAGCTTTAAGGTAAAGTACATAAGTACAGTAGCATTTAAATGTTTCTTTAAGAATTTCAAACCGCTTTCTTGGTATTAGCTTAAACCCTAGTTCTAGGAATTATGCTAACTTTGATTAAATGTCTGAATTAATTGAAATTGAGTTAGCATTGAAGCATTTTCCACTGACATTGCTAGGGATCAGGTTATTGACTGATTTTTAGGTTCATCAAAATGCACTCTAGCATGATAATCCTCTTGTACTCAAACCAAGGAACATCAGATTCTGGAGATGATAACTTTTTGCAAGTTTATGCCTAATCCTGATTCTCCATTGTTTGGGAATGGGGCCGTATATGCGCTAAAACAGCACTCTGAAAATGGTGGGGTATAACATTACAGAAAAGGAATATAAATCCTTTGTCACTGCATTAGTGTCTGCAGTCTGGGACAAATTTATTCAGCTGATTTTTGTGGTGTTTCCGAAAGGACACATAGTATCTTTCGTATTTTAATTCTATTTTCAGTAGCTTGTCTAGCAATTGATTGTAATGAAGTGTAAAACAAAATTTAATTCAAAAGTCCATTTAAATAAATATAGTTGTAAACTTTTCATTACAAGTTTGACAGTTACTGCAGTCATGCCTCAAAGAGAATGTGGTTGCAGGAAAATATTGATCTACAGAGCAAATTAATATAGTTAGCCATCTATTTGCCATATCTAAATCTAACCTATTTGCTCAAATAATATGCTCTTTAATTCCTGCCTCCATATCTAAATTAGATTTGAGTAGTGAGATTTCTCATAGGAAAGTCTTATAAGGCTGTGATTTGTCAAAATTGTTAACAATTGGTTCCCTAATACTGTTGTAAATTGTCTAGAAAATTGATATAGAGAGCAAAACAAATACCATAAATACACACCATATTTAAATGCAGGACTTTTCTTAGTGGTATTTAATGCTCTGTGATGTATTCCTCTTAATGTAATAAAATAGCTGGATAACATTATTTATTTAATGCCAGTTCTCTTCAATGGATTGTACGGAGCTCTGTGGTAGTAAAATTAAGTATGCAACTAGTCCATCTCACTTGAATGGGACTGCAAATGCTTGAATACTTTTATAGTGGTCCTTGGTGGCTGCCCTAGGTTCTTTTCAAATAAATAGAAAACAACTCTTCTAGTGAAAAAAGTGTTAATAGTTACAGTGGAAATTGCCTGACTGATAGCTATACTCCCTTTACATTGTACTACCAGGAAAAAGTAATGGCCACACTGATCTGCTTTTGACACAAATAAAGTAAGCTTTCACTTACTTTAAAAAATTACACAATCCAAATTAGATAAAACAGATATTTATGTTGTAATGTTTAGTATTATGTTTGCTGTAATTTCCACTGCACTGACAGGCTGTGAATAAGATATGGGTCTATACTCCATAAAAATGCAATAAATTAACTTAAAACTACTCTGCTGGAAAAAATAATAGTGAACATGTTTAGGAATCCTGTGGAGATGCCTTCTTGGCATCCAAGAATATTTGGCCTTGATTAATTTTAACTCCCAATATCTATTATCTATCTTACTTTTTCATTTTAACATGAAGTATATTCATGGATTAGAGTTGACAAATATGTGAGGAGAATTTGATTTTTGACAGCCTATGGATACCAACAGTCATTTGCCCTCATGCTTATTTGTGAACAGATTTCATTAAGTTTTGCAAAAAATGGCTATTAATGGAAATATGTGACTTTTTTATTTTTCAGAGCTCTGAGTTACATAAATACATTTTCCAGAGATCATTTTCCCTACATTTTTTCTAGAAATTATATGTTTGATATTTTTGTGATATTATCAAATCATTTACTATTACACCAAGTCAGAAATTCTTAAAATTTGGGTTAACTGAAAATCGTGCTTTTCATGAAAATGGCTTTTATTCACTGTATAGTTGTAACAAAGGGTAATTTTGAACACACGCACGCATGCACGCACACATGCAGAGACTCTCTTAACCGGGATTCTCTGGTCCAGCAACATCCATGGTCCATCACAGATGTTGCAGGACCAGAGAATCCTGATGGAGGGCCAGTGGCAAGGATCCCTGCAGGGCTGGCAGGGCAGTGGGGTGATGGCAGGGCCATCCAGTGCGTAGCAGCAGGTCTGCCCAGGGGGTTTGGTAGACATGTGTGTAGCTGCTCGGTGGGGCTGGGAGCCACGGTAGCTTGGTGGGGCAGGGATCTGTAGCATGTGGCTGCCCTGTGGGTCCCAGTGTCTCAGCACGACGTGCACGGCTTCCCAGAGGGTCCTGGAGCCATGGCAATGATGGCAGGGCAGCGGGGCTAGCAGGAGGTGAGGCGCCAGCCGGCAGGCTTGTGGGCCGGGTGGCATGGTGTGCCAGCAGCAGGGGGTCCAGAAATGACCCCAGGGTCCCTCAAAATCCCTCTTCAGGGACTGACCAGAGAGGTCTAAACTGTATTTACACATATGTTCCTCTATTCCTAGTCCTTCTCTCTGGTTGCACTTTATTATCTAGATTAGCCCATATGCTAGTACTGAGCTGGACTATTATGTCTAATGTGTGTCTGCTTGCCAATTAAATGGCACTCTGCTGTACTGAAATCTTATTTCAGTTTGGAGTATTAGTTGTAGAAAAGTTTGCATGTCGGTTCCCAGTGCTGAGTAAAGATACCTTCTCATTGTTTAGTACAATCCACTCAGCTTCCTTCAGTACTATATTGTACAAATAATCATGAAACTGCACCAATAATAGATTTGTTTTGCATCCAAATTGTGAGAACCAAAGATGTCAACAGCTGGCTCTTTAAGGAAAAATAAAAGAGAAGTAATAAATAAAATTAAGAAATAAAATCGCGTTAAAAATACACCAAAGACTGAGAGATGAGAACTAACACTGATTTTGTTTACTCTGCCAGCAGAGCTTTGCATCTAAAAAGAAGCTAGAGAAACACAACTCCCACAAAATTTCATTTTCCACAAATACCTCCATTTCACACATCACAAGTATGCAAATTGTGACCTGGTTGACCTATGTCGTAAGAATTTGTGAAGAAGGGTCTTTGTCCAGATTCACATAAATGTGCATTGCCTGCTACATTCCACATCCTAATGACATAAAAAACCTAGTGCCAGGTATATAAGAGCACTTAGTACCCACTCTATCAGCTTCATTTGGCATGGACACGTTAATTTACCACCTTGCTTACCTTGCCCTAAAGCTGGGCCTGGTTATATAGGACAGCTTGTATTGCTACTGTCATGTTGTACCTGTTCTAAGGATAACTGCGGAACTGTAGTCTCTTAGGTTATGTCTACACTACATGCTTCTTGCGCAAGAAGCCTTTTGCGCAAGAGTTTTTGCACAAAAACTTCTTGCGCAAGAGCACGTCCACACCTCAAAACACACCTCAAAAGCCATGTGCTTTTGCACAAGAGAGTGTCCACACTGCATGGATGCTCTTGCACAAGAAAGCTCTGATGGCCATTCACAGAATGGCCATCAGAGCACCTGTGCTTTTTCCCATGGGGGTTTCTTGTGCAAGAAACCCCTCTGGAGAGTCCACACTTGCCTTCTTGCGCAATAGCTGTAGCGCTAAAAGCAGTTATGCCTCAGAAAAAGCCCTCTGTTCTGCCATTTTACTGCCCATTTAATTGCGCAAGAGCTCATTTGAGGTGTGGATGCTCCACAGGTTTTTGCGCAAAAACAGCTGTTTTGTGCAAAAACCTTGTAGTGTAGACGTAGCCTTAAGGTATATCTAAACTACATCCCTCTTTCGAAAGGATGATGTACATACCTTTCGAAAGAGGGATGTAAATTAGACAGATCAAAATTGCAAATGAAGCCGGGATTTGAACTTTCCTGCGCTTCATTTGCATAATGCCGGCCGCGTGGTCTTTTGAAAAAGGGCTTTTTGAAAGACCGCGCGGCCATTATGCAAATGAAGTGTGGGAAATTCAAATCCCGGGTTCATTTGCAATTTTGATCTGTCTAATTTATATCCCTCTTTCAAAAGAGGGATGTAGTTTAGACATACCTTTAGGCTATCAGTGAGCACTGAATTCATCCCAAAAATATTTTGCAAAGAAAAAAATTCTCCAAAGTTCGAGCCTCATTTAATGACTGGCAGAATATTTAAATTTTGACTCTAAAAAGGAAGTATGGTATATAATACATGTTTAAAGTATAAATGAAGATATTTGTATTAGCAAACCAAAACCTGTCTTAAAATACAGTGATCTACAAAGGTTTTTATATAATCAAATGAATTACAGTAATGCAAGTTTAAGAAATGATCTGGAAAAGGCAGACTAAAAGCAAGTTATGATAACCTTTCTGTAATTCTAAAATTAACATGTTGAAAGAATATTTCTACACTGACTTATTAAATTAGGCAAGGTCATCTTTTCATTTTATTAACAGACTAGCTTTACCAGATTGTGGACTTTGATTCTGAAAATGTTGCTGAATCATGCATTAAAATATGTCAAAAAGAAAATAGGTTGAAACAATGCTAATATAATTTTATATAGCTTAAACATTTTTGTTTCAGTATTAGATGCTTGTAAAATTTGGTAAAGTGTTTAATTATTGACTGTGTAATTTGCATGTTGATTAGATATGATTTTCGGATAATAAAAACAATATTTAATATATATCATAGCTTAAAGCAAGGTCACGGTTTGGCTGTTCCAGGAGAACTGGAAGTGCCTGGAATCCAATTGCATGGGGGCAGGCAGGGCCACCTACAGAAGGTGGGTGGCCTGCCGAGGAGGGCGGGGAGCCAGAGCTTGCTGGGGGAGCCAGGCAGCGTGTGCGCAGGAGGGGCAAGGCACGTGCACGGGAGGGGCATGTTGAAAATCCTGTGACAGACAGACAAGAATGGTGACGGCTTAATAGAAAGATTGTCTAAAAAGCGTTGAGTATTTCAGCTTTACACATATCACCTGTCACTAGGTTACCTCCTTCATCCACTAAGGGTTTCGCACCCTCCCTGATCACTCTCTTATTGCTAATATGCCTGCGGAAGCCTTTCTTGTTACCCTTCACATTCCTTTCTAGCTGCAATTCCAATTGCTCTTTTGCTTTCCTGATTGCTCCCCTGCATTCTCGAGCAATATATTTATACTCCTTCCTAATCAGCTACCTAAGTTTCCACTTCTTATAAGCTTCCTGTTTGTGTTTAAGCTCGTCAAAGATTTCCATGGTAAGCCACCCTGGGAGCCTACCATAGTTGCTTTTCTTTCTGCACATTGGGATGGTCTGTTCCTGAGCCTTCAATAAGGCTTCTTTAAAATACTGCCAGCTCTCCTAGACTCCTTTCTCCTTCATGTTAGCATCCCAGGGAATCCTGCCCATCAGTCCTCTGAGGGAGTCAAAGTCTGCTTTTCTGAAGTTCAGGGTGTGTATTTTGCTGCTTTCCTTTCTTCCTTTGGTCAGGATCCTGAAATCTACCATCTCATGTTCACTGCTGCCCAGGTTGCCACCCACATCTGTTTCCCACATCTATAATCTGTTCTATTCTGTCCACAACAAACATCATAGAGAATACTATCTCCAGTTCTGGGGCTCATAATTTAAGAAGGATGTTCAGAGAAGAGCCATGAGAATGATTAAAGAATTATAAACCATGCCTTGCAGCAATAGGGCTGAAGTTGCTCAATATATTTCACTTAACAAGGAGAAAGTTAAGGAGTGATTTGATTACACTCTAAGGGTATGTCTACACTGCAGCGTTATTTCGAAATAGTTAATTCGAAATAAGTTATTTCAAAATAATGCGTCTACACACAAAATACATTTCGAAATAGTGTTTTGCTATTTCAAAATAGCGCTTCCACACTGATTGGATGCTGAATCGCATTTAAGGGCAGCTGAAACCGGTTCCAGCAGAGCATCAGGTCAGTAGTTGCTTGTGCTTAAAGGAACCCCCCCGGACAGCCAGTTCTCAGCTTTCCCTGCTTGCTTGCCTACCTCGCTGAGGGACAGCAAAGCATTTTTCTCTCTGCCCGCTTTGGTTGCCCTGACTCGGGACTCCACAACACTCGTCACCATGGAGCCAGAGCCGCCCCTGGGCACTCTGGTGCTCATTTTGGACGCGTTGCTGCAAGCCTGGCTGCAATTGCTGGAGACTGCCTGGTAGCATCTGCTGCAGCCCAACCCCCAGGCCCTCTTCCCAACCCCCCTGGGGGCTGGGGAGGAGCAGCAGCAGCTCCTGGATGCCAGCGTGCCCCCGCCGCATCTAGTGTCTGGACACCAGCAGCGACTGGTGGGACCACATCATCCTGGAGCGCTGGGGAGACCAACAATGGACCCAGAACTTCAGGATGAAGAAGGACACCTTCCTCGAGCTCTGTGAGTGGCTCGCCCCTGCTCTGCGGCGACGGGACATGCACATGAGGCCCGCCATTCCCCTCCACAAGCGTGTGGCCATCGCCCTCTGGAAGCTCTCCACACCGGATAGCTACTGATCCGTGGCGAACCAGTTCAGCGTGGGGAGATCCACCGTTGGAGCAGTGTTCATGCAGGTATGACAATCTCCAGCCACTGTGTCGGGGGAGGGGGGGGAGGGGATGGGCTGCCCTAGGGAAAAAGCGGGGAGGTGGTGAAAGTCCCCTCCCCGGGAGGGTTTGGTCTGTCCCAGCCACATTACGGACTGCCCGCGGTGGCCAAGATTGCAGGGGGGGCTGCTCCTGGGAGTGGGGGCGCGGGGCAGTGGCGGGGGAAGGAGCACTCTCAGCTACCCTGGCACCCCAGTGACGCTTGGTGGTTTTGTGTGTCCTTCTGCAGGTGGTCAAGGCCATCAATAGAGTGCTGCTCCGCAGAGTCATCCACCTCACCGATTTGGACGCGGTGATCAAGGGGTTTGGCGCCCTGGGCTTCCCCAACTGTGGGGGGGCACATTTCCATCCGTGCCCCAGAACACCAGGCCTCCCTCTGTATCAACTGGAAGGGGTACTTGTCGGTCATCCTGCAGGCTGTGTCTGACCACTGGGGCCAGTTCGTGGACATCAACGTGGGCTGGTCTGGCAAAGCACACGACGCGTGGGTGTACCGCAACTCCTCCGTGTGCCAGAGAATGCACGCCGGGACTTTCTTCCCCGACCACCACATCAGGGTTGGGGACGTGGACGTGCCTGTGTGCCTGGTGGGGGATGCGGCCTACCCACTACAACCCTGGCTCATGAAGCCCTACACGGGACACCTCAACCCCTCCTGACAGGCCTTTAATGCCAAGCTCGGCAGGGCCCACACCGTGGTGGAGGGGGCATTCGGCTGGTTGAAGGCCCGTTTTAGATGCCTCCTCACCAGCCTGGACCCCTCTGAGGGGAATATTTTGCACATGGTGGCAACGTGTTGTGTGCTGCATAATTTGTGCGAGAGGAAGGGGGAGCCTTTCCTGCCAGCCTGGATGGCAGAGGCCGACCACTTGGCTGGCCTCTACGCGCAGCCCCGCATGGCTGCCAGGAAGCCCTGCAGGAGAGTATCCGGGAGGCGCTGCGGGAGAGCTTCCACCCGGAGGAGGACTGAAGTCTCCCTGGCGTGCCCCACTGGGGCCTTGTGCCTTATTCCACCCTCACATCCTTCCACTTTCCCTTCCCTAACCCCCGTTCCTGATGTACAATAAAAACACATATGTGCCAAAAACAAACTCTCTTTATTGACCATAACTGGGGTAAGGGGGGAATGAGGGTGGGAGGGGGGAGGTGTAAACCTGGAAGGAGGGAGATGGAAGGGGAGGCAAGGGGAGGAAGAGGGAGGAGAAGCTCAGGGTTGGGGGTCTTGCTGGTCCACCTGTCTCCCAGCACTGCGGGTGCGGGGTTGTCGGCATCCCAAGGGGGGAGCGGGTATGGAGGGTGGGACGGGTGGGGAGGGGGGAAGGAAGAAGTGGAAGTGGGAGCAGGAGTGGGAGGAGGAGCAATAGCTGGGGCGTCCGTAGGGGCTGGAGCGGCAGCAGGCAGCAATCTCTGCACCAGGGTCTGCAGGTGGTTGCAGATGGCACACACCTGGTCAAGCAGCTCCTGCAAGCTCTCCCACCGCAGCTGCAGGTCTTCCTGCACCCAGTGCTCCTGGCAGTGGGCCTGCCTTCGCAGGAGCTCCGGGTGCTGCCGCTGGTACTCCTCCTGGTTCCAGGTCAGCCTGCTGAGGGCTCGGGTGCAGGAGGATGTCGTGGGCGGGGTGGTGCGCCCTGCACTCGCAGCTGCTGCAGCTATGGAGAAACACGAGAAGTGGTCAGTTCTCCCTGGGTACACAGTGGGTGAAGCCCAGCCCCCCCTCTGCAAGGCAAGGATGGCAGGTCTCCGCACCATCATGTCCTGCTATCCCCGGAGTGTGAGCTGGCCCCTGTGCTGTATATAGTGTGGGTGTGGGGGGGAAGGGGAGATGTGCCCTGCCTCTGCGTAGAGGGGGCTTCTGGAGGGAGGGCATCATGCAGTGTCCCTCCCCGGGGTCAGGAGCATGTCATGTGCCTTCATACATACATGCGTGTGGGTAACAGGCCAGAGCCCTTGTGTGGCAGCCAGCCGGGGCCACATGCCCAGTGTGGCACGGCACATGCACAGGGTGCTGTGTGCTGCGTGGTCAGCAAGGCCCACGGGCATGGTCCCTGGTCTCCCTCTTCCCCCCCCCTCGCCCCGCATAAGGGGACAGTGATGGCACTCACATGTCGAGGCCTCCCCAGCCTCGGATGACACCGGCGACAGGCTTGCTGGATGGCTCGGGGGTCCTGGGTGCGGGGCATGATCCCTCCAGGCTCCTGCGGCTCCTGGCCATCCTCCTCCTCCTCCTCCTGGGTGTCATGGGCAGGGCCCTCTGCCCCAGGGTCGATGACCACCTGGGGGGCACAGACTGTCTGACCCCACAGGATGCGGTCCAAGGCAACATAATAGAGGCAGGGGTCTGGGTCAGCCCCTGGTTGGGAGCTGCCCCCTGTGGCCCTGGCATAGGCCTGCCTCAGCTCTTTTATTTTCATGCGCACCTGCTCCTGGGTGAGCATATGGCCTTTGGTGGCCAGGCTGTCAGCCATCCGCCTGTAGACGGCCGCATTCCTGTGTCTAGTGCGGAGATCGTGGACGTTGGAGGCCTTCCCCCAAACCTCAACCTCCACGATCTCCGCACTAGACCAGGAAGGTGCCTGCCTTTTGCTGCCCCTGGCAGGCTCCTGGGAGCTGCCAGCCTGCTTCTGGGGAGCGGTGGAGGGCTGGGTGCCACTGGGTTGCTGACTTATGCTGGGCCAGGTGCACGGACTGCTGGCTCTCTGCTGGCAGGCTTGCAGCTGGCACAGGCACTGTGGCCAGAGTCTACCCCTTTAAGGGCTCCGGGGCTGGAGGGGGGAGCAGAAGAGTTTTCCTGGTTGTGCCCAGAGTGGCCACCAGGGCACCCTGGGAAGAGCTGGAGACCCCTATTTCAAAATAAGCGTCTACACAGCGCTTATTTCGATTTAGCTATTTCGAATTTGGCATTGTTCCTCATGGAATGAGGTTTACCAAATTCAAAATAAGCGCTCCGCTATTTCGATTTAATTTCGAAATAGCGGTTTGGCTGTGTAGACGCTAGTAAAGTTAATTTGAAATAACAACTGTTATTTCGAATTAACTTTGACGTGTAGACATACCTTAAAGTACTTACATGGGAAAGAAGTATTTAATAATGGGCTAATAGAGAAAATGGCTGGTTGTTGAATCAAGACACATTCAGATTGGAAATAAACTGTAACTTTTTAATGTTGTTTAATAAATAAGAAGTAATGAACAATTGGAGCAATTGTTCATTTGGAACAATTTTCCATGTGTATTAGTAGATTCTCTATAAATGACAATTTTAAAATCAAGGTTAGATGTTTTTCTAAAAGAACTGCTCTAGGAATTATTTCTTTGAAGGTCTATGGTCTGTGTTCTACTGAAGGTTGAATAGATCATCACAATGGTCTCTTTTAGCTTCAGAATCTGAGTCTGTGAATATTTTCACTAATGCCCAAATGTTGGGTAACAAAAGTATATTTGAATAATTGTTTTGATGATCTCAAAGGAAAGTTCACTAATATATCAAAACAGCTAAAACCCACTCGCATTCTGTACACATATGCAGAGAACATTCTTCTTGCTACTCCGTGCACACACACACAGTGTTCAACAGAGTGCAGTGACTTGGCCCCAGGAATCGCAGAGCAGGTGACTTGATTACACTGAAATCAGGCAGAAAATGCCCTCTTCTAGCCACTCAAGTGAATCAATCAAATTACCGAGTGGCAAAACTAATTCTATGCCTTGGGCCATCAGAGCTGCCACTTCCTATAAGTCAAGCCTTCACTTAGTGTGAAATTGTTTTTTTATTTTATTCTCTTTTATTTATTATGCTTATTTCAGCTAATCCATTTAGTGAATGTGAATTGAACAGCATACTAGAGCTCTTTCAACCTTCTCATTTAGTGATGCTGAAATACTTGAGTACAGTTGTCCATTTAGGAAAATTCCAATTCTCTTATGACCTTTATAATTAGAATGTGATACTTCAGATTTTCAGATGAGACAGAATGAGAAGAAAAGATTTAAATATAATTTTAAAATTGATTAAAATTACTTGTGGCTGAGATTTTTTAAAATAACAGATATAATTCAGAGGTGACATTTAACTTACAAATTTAAGAATTAGAAATATATCTACAATTAATTGCAAGCCATTAGTACCAGTTAAGTTTAAGGAGTTTAGTAGAACAAATACTCGCTTAGAATGCTTCTAATATTGTTTTAAAATTCAAAGTTAGTCTTAAATTATAAGAGGCTTTGCAGAAAAGAGACCAACAAGCTACTTAATTTACTCATATAGATGGTGTATCCCAGATAGCACACCAGTATATAATTCTGTCCATATGTCAGCCCCACATTTCTCCTGTGGCTGTAGGCACACAATATTATATTGTCCGATATAAAAAGATTAAGATGCTTTGGTGTCTGTAATTTCATATAAAGCAAAACAGCAAACAAAAGAAAGAACAATATAAATACAGTTCACAGTTGAGTCGTCCTGGAACATGGTGTATTATCAACTGAGATGAAATAGCAACTGGTTGTTGTTACCTGTCCTTGGACTCAGTCAAGAAATAAACCCAGACAAAGGGTGAACTAGAGCATTATTGAGGTTGTTTACACATCACATTCATGCTGGCAGTTTGGAGGCAGGCTGCTGGCGGTGAGAGTTAGTTTCGATTTCATGAGTGGCTGAGACTGGCCGGGCCACAGCTTCCCTGGAGATCGGCCGTGAGGTGACAAGATTCCCCGGAGTCCCTTTGGATCTGTGGAAGGCGTCTACTGTTTCCAGTCCAGTCCCGAGCTGGAGTGCTGTCACATCTTTCTGAGGAGAAAAAGTCACATCCGACCACGTGTCACATTAATTTAAGCACTCTGCAGGAGTTTTCCTTAGCCATAAAAGGTAATACATGATGTGCTGTCTCATGATTGGTTTCTCACTCATGCTTTCTCATGCATACATTGACAAGTTACATATTCATAAGATGAATACAATTAATCCTATTAAAGCAATGTGGTTTTAACAAACATTTAACTTTAGGGGGACTTTCCAATGTAACAGGAACTACTTAAACACATTTGCTCAGCTAACAGGAACTGTCTAAACTGCATTTGCTTAATATAACAGGAATTATTCAAGTTACAGCTAAAATAGAAAAACGGGGAGACGGCCTGCGTCTGGCTACATTTGGTGACTCTTTGAAATGTAAAGGTGTAGAAACAAGGTGTGGACTGGGAGAAATTGAGAGAAACTTCCACACCTGCTGATCCAGTACACAGAGTCAGAATACGTCCTGTACAGATCAGCAGAGAAGGAAGGCAGAAGTTTCAAAGGCAAGCAGAGTCTTAGAAAAATCACTTTGAAGACTTACATTGTGTACAAGATGGATGTATCTGCTTGGCTGGTGTCATGAGCCAGCTTCTGCTACCTTGTATGTGTTGTATGGAAAATGCACTGCCGCAGGGGCGGCCCGTGAGCCTAGGCAGACTAGGCAGTTGCCTAGGGCGCCGCCGGCCCGGGCGCCCCGTGATTACATCACGGCCATTGATGGCCGAGCAGGCGGGGGCGCCGATCGCGCCTTTCGCCTAGGGCGCCAGCTGCCACAGCCAGCCTCAGGCCGCTCCTGTGCACTGGATTAATTGACCTTTGTTTTCCATATCATTTAAGCACCATTGTCCTAGAAAAGGAGAGCAATCTTCCAGTAATATTTTGGAGGATTCTGCCATGGGTTAGTTTTTGGTAATGAAAATTTGGCCCTTAAATACTGCTATGATAAAATCTTGGCTGTGTATTTGAAATATATCAGCAATTTGCCAATTTCAGATTGCTGAATGTTTTTTACTGCCAGGCTTGACTATCCCTGTGCAAAAATCTGCTAAGCATTGTAGACATGTTATCAGGATTTAAGTCAGTCTTCCTGGCGTGGAGCATTGTTTGTAACTAGGAACCATCATTTGGAATTATATGTGATTTTTTTTCTTGTTGGTAGCTTAATACGTGACTGGGGTAGCTATGTCTTTTGTCCAGTGAACGGTGCTGTTTGACCAGAAATCTCAACCCTGGTGAGAATTTGGGTATCCAGCTACATTTTAGTCAAACATTTTACACAGGAAATCATGCTGAGATCAGTTTCTTTGCACATCCATATGAACATGTAACCTCCTTTTCTAAATACTTCCAGTTGCACTCCTTTCTCCAGTGCATCATATTCAAGCTTCTTTCCTTGCTTTCAAGGTTTGATATTATTCTGCCTCTCCTTACTTATCTATCCTTATCTCTTATTGTCTGATCTCCTGTCTCTTCCACTCAGCCAATGATATTAACCTTAACATCCTGTTTGTCTGCTCCTACAGCAGTGCTCTCTCTCATGCCATTTCCTATATATCAGATGCTTTCCTAGGCTGACCCATTCAAATCCCCATCAAGATCCATTTCTCCTCCGAGTAAAAAAAACTAGCCAGCTATATGTTGATGTCATTGTTATCATCAGCATCATCATCAAAGACCTGATAGTAATATCAAGATGTAGTGTATTATAATCTTTGACTTGCTCTTATTCTTATACCTTGTTCTCTTAGGCTATGTCAACACTGCACACTTATTACTACATAAACTATTCCGGAATAGTTATTCCGGAATAGCTTATTTCGAAATAGCACATCTACACTGCAGGGAAGTCTCAAAGTTAGTCTGAGGCAGGCTTCCCTAATGTAGACGTGCTAACTCGATTTAGAGGCCCAGGAGGCACTGGGGAGAAATAACTTAGAGTGGCCCTGATGAGGGGCAATTTTGAAATAGCAGCAGTGGAGTGTCTACACATGCCTTATTTCAAAATAGCTATTTCAGAATAAGTGTTATTCCTCGTAGAATGCGGTTTACAGATTTCGGAATAAGCCATCCGTTATTTTGCAATAACAAAATGGCTGTGTAGATACTCGCATTGTTATCTCGAAATAATGGTGCAGTGTAGACGCACCCTTACTCTTGATCTGTGACTTCTTTTCAGATTGTATGGCCTTTGGGGCAGCATCTTTGCCTTTTTATATGTACAGCGTGTACCATATTTTATGTGCTACTATAATACCAATGATTGACAATAATGCAAATAGCAAGTTTAAGATAATAAAACAGGATTCAGCTTAAAGATTTGATATTTATTCTCTTTGATTTGAATGTCAGATTCATTAGCCATATAAGGGGACATTGAGCTCCCAGGTGTTTTTTGCTAAGGTATTCATTCTGACTATACTTTTATAGCCAAGAAAATTAGAGGGCATTTACAGAAATAGGTAAACTGTGGTGTCTGATGTTATCACTCATGTGTCTCACATGTACAGTCTTGCTAGCTGACAGGTAGCAGTGTGACTTCCTTGCTCCACATCTTCTGTTTGGCATCTCAAAGATTTGCTTTCATATGTGTCAAGATATGCTCATTTGGTTGTGGAATCCCTGTCATTATAAATGCTTTATCTGGTTCAATCAATATTTGTCTTCTATGGAATATCAGTTCTATTCCTGCAATGCTTTCTTGGGATATCATAAATTGTAATTACAAACAGTACAGTATCTTGGCAGAAATATACGTTTCCTAACATACGCTAGTTAAGAAATGACATGCATCACTTTCAAGGTAAGCACAAGGGAGAAAAAGATTTTTCTCATTGGTAGCTGATTTCTTACTACAGTTAACACATGTTGCAATATATAGATAATCCAACTAAAATTTGCTTTTTGCTCTAAAATTTAAAAAATTCTACTGTGTAAATCTTGTTGGGTGCAGAACACAGTCCAAAATGTTGTTCTTTTATGTGTAAAACCAGTTATCAAAATCAGTGTAATTTGTGATATTTTTCAGTGACTTTTCCCTTTCAACAGAGAGTTCAAGTAAGATACAAATACTTTCTCCAGAGTTTCTGTGCTGAATTCCAGATTAAAAATTAATCATTTTCTGCTCTAAAAGATATGCTCTGTAGTTTAGTTTTAGTTCCACAGTGACTCAGGTGATTTCTGGATTAGATTCTGAACACCTATCAGGTTGATAATATATGTTGACATTTCTGGTCACTGGAGACTTTTTACAATGCCATATATCACCACTGATAAAGAAACAGGTCTGCATTTGTAAAATTGTTTCGCTCACTTAGAACCACTGAATTAAGTCTTAAGTATTGTACTGGCAAAATTTTGAGATAACTTTGGCTAAGTTACTTTCACTTGTGCTAATAAAATCCCTGATTTAGTTGAACAGATAGGTCACATGTTTGAGCATAATTCTTAGGATTAGTGTCTAGTGTCAATTCTAAATCATGGATTCTGAATTTTCTTACCATTAATAGTCTGCAAAACATTAAAATTCTAGAGAGTACTTTTACAATTTAAAAGGGTATTTAGTTACAGTTTTAAAACATAAAACTTCCCTTCGTTGTTTTTAATATCAGAGAATGCATTTAAGGCTTCTGATTCCCTGGCTACTGAGAAGTTTGGCAGATGCAATATTCTGTATGACAGAATCTGCTGATAATATGATGTTCTTGGTCACAATTAACTACTCGGTAGACTTGAAATGCACCCTGTTCATTACTGAAAAATGAGCTGGAATGTTTGTGGGCTGTAGGAAGTTGTAAGAAAGGAACAGGTGGCTGAAAAAGGAAAGAGGATTTGATGTGTGGCCCAACCTAGCATCTCTTCTCTTGGGGGAGGATTAAGCGGTAAGGGAAAGGCTTGGGCAAAGGAGAAAGTGCAGCCTGATTTAATAGCCCAGCCGTGGCCAACCCGAGGCTCGCGAGCCACATGCGGCTCTTCCCCCTCTGGTTGCAGCTTGCGAAGCCCCCCTCGTGGCTTGTAAGCTGCCCCCACAGCCCCAAAAATGGCCCTTTCCTCCCGGCTCCCTGTGCTGACCTGGCAGGGGAGCCGTCCGGTGCAGCCATGAAAGATGCAGAATTAAAGATGGTGGTGGGAGCCTGCTGTGGCCAAAAAAAAAAAAAAAAAAAAAAAAAAAAAAAGCCTCAAAAGACATTTAAATGTGTTTTCTTAAAGGGGCAGAGGCGTTTTGTTTTGTTTTGTTTTGTTCAACGAAACTGGGGGCTCCTTTTAGAGGGGCAATCTTTTTTTTTTCCTCAACAACTTTGCCCCGGCTCTTCTGGCTGGGTCCACTACTATTTTGGCTCTTTGCCCAGAATGGGTTGGCCACCCCTGTAATAGCCTGTTGGGGAGTGGCACAAAGCATTAGCTCCACTTCTTTAAGCTCTGACTGAGTCCACAAAGGGATGTTTCTCCACTGATCCACCAGAACAGTGGCAGTGAATTTTAACTACCTCAAAGGGCTGTTCTGTGAACTACGTGGTTGGTTAGGGCTTGTAAAGTCCTCTGTACATGGAAGGGGCTGCATAGGATGTTGTGTACGTTGGGTCTAGTCCTGTGGTTATACTTTGGCAAAAACCCTGCTCGCTTTCCTGGAAGTTTTGCTTGAATAAGGATTGCTGGATCAAACTCATTTAATGTGAAAAATGTGTTGATAGTGTAGATTCATTAAAACTATCATTCTACAGCATTTTTTTTTATATTTGAAGTAAGTCTTTTCCAACAACCTCTCTAAGATGAGGGTAGAGTCGGGGAGGGTTTCAGTTACCCAGAAGTAGAATACTTTTGTTCCTCATAAAACCATTTCTTGCTGTTTGCCAATAGATTTTCAGCTAAACACTAGTAAATCCCAGAGCTCTGACAAATGAGGCCTGCTGAATTAGGCCAATCACTGCTACAAATAGCTAGTGCACATGAAACAATAATCACTGCTTTCCAGTCTATTATTAGATTAACTTCATAGGGATTGCTTTTTTTCTCCTGTGAGTTGGTGCATAAATGACATGCCTTACCCACCAATAAATCTAACAGCAGAGTGGCTATGACATGGTGTTCATACCTCTCAGTCCCATGACAGATTATTTTTGATTACTGCAGAAGTTTTCAGCAGCTTGAAACCATTAGAATTTAAAGGCATCGTTGGCTTACACACAATGCTGCTGGTACTGGGCTATGTTTCCGGTATATTGTCTCCATGTTGTGATTGCCAGTCACAGTGAGTCTGTCTTACTTGAACTGATTTTGAAGAGGTGAATAATCATATGACACTTCTTCTCTGTGATCTCTCCTTAGAGAGCTTGTGATTTTGTGAGTAATGAAGCTTTTTGAGATTTCCAGCTTGGGAGAGTCATTGGTGTTAAACAATTGTGGGAACCAACTCATGTAGACACAAAACATCATGCTTTCATAGACGAACAAATGAAAAAATAAGTTTGCCACTAATTAGCTTCTGCAAAGATTTTAAACAATCTATATATGTAGAATAAAAAAGTTATATTCTTAGCAGATGGAATTCTATGTCAATAACATATAAGTGCTTTTAACAGTGTGTTTTTTTTCCAGATTTAAGAACTTTGTTTTTTCCTGATGAAACCCAGATAAAGTTTGCAAAGCTCAAGACTCTTCAAATCCAAGGTGTTTACTATTTATATCTCATGTCAATGACTGTATTTGGCTCTAGTTATAAGCTTTGTTTTAACTATTATTTTGTACAGCTGCATAGAATTTTGCTTCTTTAACCTTAAAAGGCTTGCATTTTTCAAGTTGTAAGACAGATGAATAGGAAGAGATATGCTGCCTATCCATCTCTGCCATTATAGCTATATCTGTGGGCAGTGCTTAAAGCGGCCTGAAAAATGTGTGTGTGTTTGTAATCACACACACACACACACACACACACACACACACACACACAGCCCCTGGACAAGGTGAGGGGAATGGTGGCTCCATGCTCCAACGAAGGGGTGGGGCCTAGGCAGAAGGAGTGGGGTTGGGGCAGCGAGCCCCAGGCCCTTTAGAATTGCCGGGGCCCAGAGCAATAGCCCCTTCCCCCTCCCCTGTCAGCAGACCTGTCACATCCCATCTGCCTACCCTCTGCCCAGCAATTAAATCTTTCCCAATCCATCCTGTCCTCCCATTAATTCTGCCCCCATCTTTTAAGCCTCCCCAGACACCCTTTCCCCAACACCTTCTGCAGTTCGCCCTACTCCTCATGCAGCTTCTTCATCCCTCTGTCAAGTCTGGGGCAAGATGCTTCAGGATCTCCTCTTCCCTTGCAAGGACAGGTATTTCAGGGAAAGATAGGCAAGAAACAGAGTTGCAATCCTGTTGCTTATGCGTTTGGCTGTGGAGGGAATGTTGCAGAGGTGCCTTGAACTTCTGGGCTTTTTCTGCTCCTCCCTCCCTTCCTGTGAGAACAGTGCAAGGATGTTACCTGCAGCCTGTATGAGCCCTGATTGGCTGCTTTTCCTCAGGAAGCAGACAAGTGAGGAAAGCAGTTGATCAAAGGGTCCCCACCCCCATGAGCAGTACTAAAATGTGCCTCAATAAACCCAGCAAATTTTTTTAGAATTTGTTTCCTGGATCTGTGACCCATTGAAACCTATTATACTTTAAGCACTGCCTATGGCTCTTTTTATGCATCTACATATGTATTTTGTATAATGTGTGTGTGTGTGTGTGTGTGCGTGCTTTCTAACGTGATTTCATTAATTCGCTCTTACATTTCCAAATTCTTAGCTATGACAACTAGAACAAGCTAGCTTGTATCTCTAACTTTCTTGGGCCAAAATTAGTTGTACAGTAGCACTTTTGTTATGATATACATTGTAGCGTGATTTGTATCAGAGAGAAAGTGAAAATGAAGGCAAATCTAGTATAGTTCATTGGTGGTTATATTGTTGATCAGCATACTCTTTTAGTGTAATATATGTAGTACTATTGGTGCGGTACTTTTTAAAAACAAATACACTCCAAAAGTTTAGTCAGATACAAAATTTCACATGTGATATATTCTGTATTAGGGCACTTTTTTTCTATGGATTTCAATGGATAATTCACTGTTTGTACACCAGATGTTGCCTCATAACATGTGGGATAAATCTTTTCTGCACCTGTATCATAATATTGTCCTTATGCTATGGCCTAATACCTTGGCTAATACCATAGCAGTTTTCTTATGACTTCAAAGTAACTGAAAACCACATTCAGATGGAAAACATTTTATTATTTGTAATTCTTAGCTTTGTATATTAAATGTAATAACTAATGAGTTTAGAAGAATAATATGTATGGCCATATGTGAAAAGCATGTCTCATAACTTATGTACATTTGTAAGAATTGCCAGTGTTTACAGTATTTGCAAAACCAAATCCATTCTGGAAATTATGTGGATGTATACCTTCGTTTGGGGTTAAGTTCGGCTTTTGATTGAGGTTTTTTCTATATTTCTATCATCTTCTAATTCCTTCTGGAGAAAACAGTAATTTGTATCTTTAAGAGGAAAAATGTTAATTGAAATAATGTAATAATAAGGTAATTTAGTGAAACTATTAGGTTTTGTTTTTTACTCTTTTAAGCCTACTATTTTTAAAATTACTTTTGAATTAAAAAGGCTATAAAACTATTCTTGGTGTCAGCACATTGCATATTTAGGCACATTTTAATTCTCATTTTTCTTTGCTTGAATAGTAAAATCTTTATAAATTGGAAACTAGAATTAATTGAAAATTGAATGTTTTAGTGTTTTTGTTTGCATTTTAAAAGTGCATTGCAAATTTTTTCATGGCAAATGATGTTTCTTAACATTGGCCTCACCTCACCAAGATAATGTAGGACAGGAAAAATAGTGCTGATGTAGGGATGCAAAAGCAACTAACATAAAATGTTCAGTAGCAGCTCTCAGAGTATATATTTATTTCAGCATGATAGCTGTTATTGCTGGGATCTGTTTCTAAATTTTATTTCCCAATACACTATAGAATCCCTAAGGCCATGACAGGCCTTAAATCCTGGTACACAGCTGGAGTGGTTACTGCAGTCTCTTCCTCAGTTAGTGTGGTACTTCTGCCTGCTTGCTAAACAGAATAACAAATTACTGAAATAGGGACTGATGCCAAAATGTTCAAACATGGGGACCCAAGCACTCAAATACGTAATTTGACTTTTTGAGATGTTCAGCATAGGACTTTTCCCACTGAAATAAGTGACCTGCATGACACTTGAGAAAATAGATCACTTAGCTGATGTGGGTGGAGGTATGCCTACATTTATGCAGCTACATTTCAAAATGTTGGCTTTCACATTATTTGTCATCTTTGAGTTAACTATATTTTATTATAGCAATCACTTATGCAATAATCACAGATGTAATTTTATAATGAACATTTAAGACCCAATTCAGCTAAACACTTAAGTACTTTCTTCCCTATAAGCAAATGAGTTGTGTCATTTAATGTCAATGAAAACATTTGCTTAAAGCTAAGCTCCTGTTCAAGTATTCTGGCAATTGAGGCCTAAATTTTTCATTTCTTCTTTGAGTGCTTGCTCATGTCCATTCACCATGGTCACCACATGTATCAGTGCCAGAAGGTTTTCCCTAAGCAATACCCATAGGGGACTGGACTCAGAGCCTCTTGGAGTGGCTAGGGTTGCCAGGTGTCCGGTTTTGAACCATACAATCCAGTATTTGAGCTTTCTGTTCAGGAAACAAATGAGAAAGTATAAATGTCCAGTATTTTCTAAATAAGATGTAATGTAGATTGTGATGTAATGTCAAGTGTGTCCGGTATTTTTGTTGAAACCATCTGGCAACCCTAAGTGGCACGCACATGCCACACTCTATAGGGTGCTCCTGGGCCACTCCTTCCTCAGTTTCTATTTGCTGAGAGTCAGGTGCTTGGAACAGTGTGCTTCAGCCTTAGCTGTAGCTTAGTTAACTTTCCCTATTTAATTGTAAATAGTTTTTCCCCTTAGATAAGTACTTGTAAATAGTTGCAGATTTGCAGTTCCTTAGTCTTCCTTAGGGACTCAGCCTGGGGACAGGGCATGCCCCACTCACCTAGTTTTAAAGCTTGTGCTACATGCTAGTCAATGATCCGCATTCTGACTACTTCCTTTGCCTAGGAGAAGCGCATATTTTGGACAAGTGTTGAACCTGCAGGTCCTTTCATCCAGGACAATAAAAGATACAGTTAAATTCTTAAAAGCTCTACTCATGGAGTCTACCCTCGCTCCCTAGGACCAGCACTCAGATTCGGCACAGAGCATCAGCGTGTCCGTGCACAGCACTCCTCTGGCGCTGACAGGCCGGCACCTGTTGTTGTCCCTGGCTCTGACTAAGAAGCCAAAAAAGTTGACCAGGGACACATCCCCATTAGGGATGTAAAAGAGTAGTTGATTAGTCGACTACCTGATAAGCCTAGGCTTACTGGGTAATCAAGTTGACTACTCACATTCCCCCCCTCCTTGCTGCATCTATATCAGAGGCAGCAAGGGGGGAGGGAAGCAGGAGCCAGTGCTGGAGGGAGCCGACTTAAAAGCCAGTTCCCCCCAGCACCATCTCTGCAGTGCCTCTTGCCCCTTCCCCCAATAGAGGCAGCAGTGTGGGAGGCCAAGGGAGGCTGCTCCAGCAGCAGCTGCTAGCTGTGAGGGGGACTGGCTGCCAACAGAAGCTGCTCATCAGCAGCCCCTGTCCACAGGGTGTCCCAGCTTCCTGCGGACAGGGGCTGCTGGACCCAGCATGAGCTGAGACGGAGTAAGCTCAGCTCAGTCCTGACTTGCACCAGGTCCAGGAGCTACTCCTGCTGCAGCTCTGCAGTTTAAATATAGTAGGAGCTGGCTGCCTGCATGGCTGGCTCTTACTATATTTAAACTGCAGAGATGCAGCGGGGGGATGCAGCGGGGGTAGCTCCTTTCCTTATTGACTAAACGTGTAGTTAATACAAATGTGAAAGGCCCAGGCCAAAGAAAGGGATCAGACAGAAGACCAGACACTGGAGAAAACCCTAGTGCAGGCTGCCCAGGGTAGTCCTACGTGCTCCCCATTGCCGGCCCCCCGAGGCTCAAGTGCGTTCTATGTCAGAGGCTTTTAAGGCAGCATAGGACATTTTAACCATGCCAGTCCCGCTACCACCAGCACCAGTGGGGCTCCAGCATAGGGAGAAGTTGTCATTTCCCCTCAGTCACTGAGTACTGGATGGTCTCGTTCTCTTGCTCAGTCAGAGAGGAGAGCTCTTTGTAGCCCTATGCATTCCATGAGAGACAGACCAGAGCAGGATGCTATACCTCAATCGTCACCTGAGTCAGAGTGCAGACCTCTAAAGGCATGCAGCCCCTGGCAACAGGCACCCTAGAAAGAGTCACTCCCTTTATGTGTCTTGCCGCTCTAGGGATGTTTCCCTGCATCCATGGCACCACTCTCCACGCTGCCAATAGTCACCAACAACAAGCTACATGAGGCACCATACCACAGCCTATTGGTCTCACGTGACGTCATGGCACCAGTGATCACCTCCCCAACGCCAGTCATCATCAACCAGAAGCAGGCCCAAAGATCATTATAGTTTTCCAGAATGCCAGTCCAGTCACTTCTCTTGGTCACTGAGATCACCGTTGGTTGTGGATTCTCGTCATCGGAGAGAGCATAGTGCATGATCCCATGCCTGGGCCTCAGCCAGTATTTGCACTGCTAGCACCACATCAGACTGTCTCCTTGCCTCCGGCGCAGCCATGCATGTCTCAGGATGGCTCCTCAACCAGTGCCTCAAGTGGCTTTGCAGTGCATCCCATGGCCCCAGGCACATTGGCCAGTGTAGAGGGGCCAATGGAGGATGAAGATGGAGGAAAGCATGGACAACCATCCAGCATTAGAGGAAGAGGACCAGTTGGGCCAAGCTTCGTCTTCCTCATCACCAGATGAGGCAATAGCGGCGTCCCTGCCAGTGATCCTGCCTGATGATATGAAGGCCCACCAGGACTAGGGGAAGTAGAGGTGAGTGACAACCTGGGAAGCAGTGATCATGAGATGGTTTCAGGATCCTGACCAAAGGAAGAAAAGAGAGTAGTAAAATACACACCTTAGACTTCAGAAAAGCAGACTTTGACTCCCTCAGAGACCTGA
This sequence comes from Rafetus swinhoei, assembly GCA_019425775.1. Classification (NCBI taxonomy): domain Eukaryota; kingdom Metazoa; phylum Chordata; order Testudines; family Trionychidae; genus Rafetus; species Rafetus swinhoei. Next base: position 34,917,724 of record CM033436.1, read on the forward strand.
TGGGCAGAAGCCCCAGGGATGCTAACATGAAGGGGAAAGGAGTCCAGGAGAGCTGGCAGTATTTTAAAGAAGCCTTATTGAAGGCACAGAAAGAAACCATCCCGATGCGTAGCAAGAGAGGCAAACATGGTAGGAGACTGGATTGGCTTACAGGGGAAATCCTTGGTGAACTTAAGCACAAAAAGGAAGCTTACAAAAAGTGGAAACTTGGACAAATGACCAGGGAGGGGTTGAAATGTATAGCTCGAGAATGCCGGAGGGTTATCAGGAAGGCGAAAGCGCAATTGGAATTGCGACTGGCAAAGGATGTGAAGGATAACAAGAAAGGTTTCTACAGGCATGTTAACAAGAAGAAGGTGATCAGAGAGGGTGTTGGGCCCCTACTGGATGAAGGAGGTAACCTAGTGACAGATGATGTGGGGAAAGCTGAACTACTCAATGCTTTCTTTGCCTCTGTATTCACGGACAAGGTCGGCTCCCAGACTAATGCGCTAAGTGACGCAAGATGGGATGAAGATGGACAGCCCTTGGTGGGTAAAGAACAGGTTAGGAACTATTTAGAAAAGCTAAACGTGCACAAATCCATGGGTCCGGACTTAATGCATCCGAGGGTACTGAGGGAGTTGGCAGATGTCATTGAGGAGCCTTTGGCCATTATCTTTGAAAAGTCATGGAGATCGGGAGAAATCCCGGATGATTGGAAAAAGGCAAATGTAGTGCCCATCTTCAAAAAAGGGAAGAAGGACGATCCAGGGAACTATAGGCCGGTCAGTCTTACCTCGGTTCCTGGAAAAATCATGGAAGGGATCCTTCAGGAATCCATTCTGAGGCACTTGGAGAGAGGAAAGTGATCAGGAATAGTCAGCATGGATTCACAAAGGGCAAGTCGTGCCTGGCCAATCTGATTAGCTTCTATGATGAGGTAACTGGCTCTGTGGACATGGGAAAGTCAGTGGATGTGATATACCTTGACTTTAGCAAGATTTTGATACGGTCTCCCACAATAATCTTGCCAGCAAGTTAAGGGAGTATGGATTGGATAAATGGACGGTAAGATGGATAGAAAGCTGGCTAGAAGGCCGGGCCCAGCGGGTAGTGATCAACGGCTCGATGTCAGGATGGCGGTTGGTTTCTAGCAGAGTGCCCCAAGGTTCAGTTCTAGGACCGGTTTTGTTCAATATCTTTATTAATTACCTGGATGAGGGGATGGATTGCACCCTCAGCAAGTTTGCAGATGACACTAAGCTAGGGGGAGAGGGAGATACGCTTGAGGGCAGAGATAGGGTCCAGAGTGACTTAGACAAATTGGAGGATTGGGCCACAAGAAGTCTGATGAGTTTCAACAAGAATCCCAAGCATTGTTACAGGCTGGGGACCAACCAGCTAAGTAGTAGTTCTACAGAAAAGGACCTGGGGATTACAGTGGATAGGAAGCTGGATATGAGTCAACAGTGTGCCCTTGTAGCCAAGAAGGCTAATGGCATATTAGGGTGCATTAAGAGGAGCATTGCCAGCAGATCCAGAGATGTGATTATTCTCCTTTATTCGGCTCTGGTGAGGCCACATCTGGAGTATTGTGTCCAGTTCTGGGCCCCCCACTACAAAAAGGATGTGGACGCATTGGAGAGGGTCCCACGAAGGGCAACAAAAATGATTAGGGGGCTGGAGCATATGACCTATGAGGAGAGGCTGAGGGAGTTGGATCTGTTTAGTCTGCAGAAGCGAAGAGTGAGGGGGGATTTGATAGCAGCCTTCAACTTCCTGAAGGGAGGTTCCAAAGAGGATGGAGAAAGGCTGTTCTCAGTAGTGACAGATGGCAGAATAAGGAGCAGTGGTCTCAAGTTGTGGGGGGAGAGGTCCAGGTTGGATATTAGGAAAAACTATTTCACTAGGAGGATGGTGAAACACTGGAATGGGTTACCTAGGGAAGTAGTGGAGTCTCCATCCCTAGAGGCGTTTAAGTCTCGGCTTGACAAAGCCCTGGCTAGGTTGATTTAGTTGGGAGTGGTCCTGCCTAGAGCAGGGGGCTGGACTTGATGACCTTCTGAGGTCTCTTCCCGCTCTATGGTTCTATGATTCTATGACCTTTTGAAAAAGGTCACTATTAAGCTGGATCTCCAGTTAGAAGAGGTGCAGGAGACCTAGAATTCCCTCTTTGGGCTCCTCGGCCAGGAAGTGCCAGCCAGGGTGGCCTTTCATGATGGACTAGCCAAGATTACCTAGGCCCTATGACAGACTCCTTCCATTCCACCTGTCTCCAAGAAGGAGTGGAAATACTTTTTTGCCCGCAAATGACTATGCTTATCTCTGTACTCACTCAGCACCAAACTCTCTGATTGTGGAATTCATCAGCCACAGGGAGCATCAGGGCCAGCCCACCCCTGCCGTGAGGAGTAAAGACTGGAAACACTTGGACCAGTTTGGGCATAAGCTTTTTTTTCCTCAGCAAGTTTCTAGCTTAGGATGGCAAACCTCCAGGCCCTCTGTGCCTGCCACAAACTCACTAGGTGGCAGGTAATGTCCAAGTTTGAGGCCCTTCTCTCAGAAGCCTCCAGAAAAGAGTTTAAGGCTCTTGCAGAGCAAGGTGCCTCTATGGCCAGGGCAGTGCTGCAGGCAGCTTCTGATGCAATTGACTCAGTGGCTCACTCCATGGCGTTTGGAATCTCGATGCGGAGGGCAGCATGGTTGCTTTTGTCCGGCCTGTTCCCAGAGGCTCAGAACGCAATGCAGGACCTTCCATTTGATGGCATGGGCCCTCCCTGTTTACCAAGCAAACACCAAATTACATGGGCTAAAGGACTCCCGCATGACTCTAAGGACCTTAAGATTGTATGTGACAGGCACTGAGAAGAAGAAGCTTAAGCCTCAACTGCCCCAGTCAAAAGGGCCCTACTCCTACTCAGACAATTCCCTGGGCTGCTCGAAGCCCTTCTGTAGAAGGCAGGGCTGTTAGCCCCAGTCCAATTTCCAGCCTTCCTCCAGCCAGTCGAAACTGCCAGCCAAGCACACCTTTTCAGGGTGCACCCATGGACAACATCCTCCCCCTTTGTTTTCAGGATCCTCCCCCTTTGTTTTCATTCCAACTCCAACGATTCCTCCCTGCCTGGAGAGGCGTCATCATGCACCATTAGGTCCTTGCCATAGTACAGTTTGGCTATATGCTCCAACTCTCTTCCACCCTTCTCTCACCTACTTTCTCGATTCCTCTTCTAGGACTCTTCTCACGAGGAACTTCCCTAGGAGTAGTTTGTGCCATTGCTCCAAGTGGGAGCAGTGGAAAGGATATCAACCCCGGTTTCAGAATTGGGATTTCTACTCCTATAATCTTTTAATCCCCAAAACCAAAGGGGGCCTTCATCCCATCCTGGACTTGTGCGGCCTGAACAGATATCTGGTCCACCTCAATTCTGCATGCTTTTCCTGGCTTCAATTATCTCCTGATCCAGGCACCTGGTATGCCGCTCGCAACCTCAAAGATGCATTGTGATCTTTGAGAGACACAGGCATTTTCTGCAATTCAAGGTTGGTCTGAACCATTACCAATTTTCATTATTTTCCTTCAGCCTTGCAATGGCTCCCAGGGTTTTCACACAAAGTGTATGTCAGTGGTAGCAGCTTACCTGAGATGTCAAGGGGTCCAAGTATAGTTATATCTCAATGACTGGATCATCAGGGGTCGTACCAAACTCAAGGTTCAGCAGGACACAGTTCTCCTCTACCTTTGATCAGGAAGGCCCTCAGAAGATCAAACAGTACAGGGTGAACATAATACTCATTGTGCCAACTTGGCTTTGTGTAACAGGGTACGTGTAACTGCCGTGGCACCTCCTACTGATCACTTGGGAATTAGCTCCATTCAGCCTTGGAGCACTCCCTTCCAGCTGGTGTTATGCCTACTGTTACCTGTTTATGCATTAGAGATTCTGCTACCTTCTATTAGGACCCGTGTCCCTTCCGGACTGCGGCTCTCTTCCCTTCATGTACTGCCCCATGGCAGTGCCGCCACACTCTGGGGTCCTCAGGGAACCCCGAGTCCCCATGCCCTCCTTGCTTTAGTGACCCTACTGCCATGCCAGTCGTCATCTACCCCATTACTTCAGGGGCAAACTGTAGCCTGAAATGGCCACTCATCATTGGCAAGGGGCTGCCTTCTCCTGCCCTGGCTGCCTCCCTCAGACCTTGTAGCCTGGGAGTTTGCCTGGCCAGAGCTTCCCAGCTCTGCCTGCTTTTCTCCAGCACTGCTTTTTCTCAGGAAGCCTCTAGCTTCCCTGGAAGCCAGGTCCTTCCTGCTCCACAGCTAGAGCAAGAGTGAGTGAGTCCTCCCCTTCAAGAGCCCTCATTTATACAGCCCTCAGTTAAGCCCTAATTGGTTGATATGTGCCACAGCTGCTTGCTCCAAAACCCCAGCCTTCTCCCAGGGCTGGATTTAACCCTTGCTAGGCCACTGTGGAACAGATACCCCATCACACCCTATCAACATTGGTTCAAAAGCTTCAGAGGGGTAGCTGAGTTAGTCTGCAACTAGAAAAACTAGTCTTTAAGGTGCTACTAGACATTGTTTTTTAAACATTGGTTCAGATGCTCATGAGTCTGTTGACTCAGGCTCCCCATCCTTTGCCATTCTGCTGAGATCTGTTGTCCCAAGACCACGGTCACCCCCTCCACCCAGACTTCCGACCGCTTTACTGTATGGCATTGTTCCTTAGTGGCTGAACCCACAGGAACAGACCTGTTCAGCTGATGTCCTGAGAGTGCTCCTTGAAGGTAGGAAACACTTGACCTGCTCAACTTATATGGCAAAATGGACCCAATTTTCAGCCTATGAGGTGCAAAGAAAGCTCACCACAGCTCGTGCTCCTTTCCAGCTAATTCTTGACTATTTCCTGTACTTGAAGCGGGGGAGGGAGGAGAGGGAGAAGGGGGGGGTCTTGCACTAGCCTCAATGAGAATGTATCTTGTGGCTATTTCCATGTTTCACCCACCAATTCAAGGCTGCTCAGTGTTTCCCCACGACATCATGTCTAGTTTTTTGACAGGCCTGGAAAGGCTTTTTAGAAATACCCCAGCTCCTCTCCCCCCCCATATGCTCTAAATTTGGTCTTGGCTAGGCTAACAGGCTCTCTGTTCGAGCCACTCACCTTCTGCCTCCTTTCACTTCTTTCTCTGAAGGTGGCTTTCCCTGTGGCAATTACATCAGTCAGTAGGGTATCAGAGCTTTCTGCTCTGATCTCAGAACCTCCACACACCCACTCCTTCAAGGATAAGATGCAGCTTAGACCTCCCCTAGCCTTCCTTCTCAAGGTGGTGTCAGCATTTCACTTGGGGCAGGATATCTTCTTGCCAGTCTTCTATCCCAAACCTCATGCGACTAATTAGGAGAGATGTCTTCATGTTCTGGACTAGTGATGTGAGGTGAGAATATTCTCTGGAGAATATTCTCCGATAACGAGAATATTCTAAGAATATTCTCCAAAAGATTATTTCCCGAGAATTTCTGAGAATTTTCTAATTTTTCATTTCCTCTTGAAATAATATATTGTATTCAACTTTTAGAACACCCTGAATGTTAAAGAGCTTTCTTGATCATTCAAGATCGTTTGAGAACATTATAGAACGTTCCAGAATGTTATGGAAATTCTAGAACATTAATGAGTCAGGAATTCTGACTGCTATGGAACTTTCTGGAAGCATCACAAAAAGTATATAAAGAGGCAATAACACATTTATTCTCTTTTGTGAAAGATGTAATTGTGTTTTCATCAGTATGAAAAGAAGAACTAAGCCTAAAAGTGATGTGTGGGATTATTTCCTTCATAAAACAGTTAAAGACAAAGTGTTATATGAATGTAAGTACTGCAAGGCTGAATACATCAGAAATGCAACAAGGATGAGAAAGCATATTTCCAATTGTTTGAAGACTCCTGCTTACATCAAGGAAAGGGCAACAAAATTCTCAGAGTCCAGAAGCAGATCACCTCAACCATCAACTGCATCAACATCTATAGAACACTGTGATAGTGATAGTGAATTTACATCACCACCTTCCACATCTAGTTCAGCCAAGGTGTCTCACTCTATAAGTTGCTACTTTGATTCTATGAATGAAACTGAAAACAAAGTTTTGGATGAATTTTGTGCACGAGCTGTATTCTCATTGGGATCGCCTCTTTCAGTGGTTGAAAATGAAGATTGGATTACTTTCATGCAAAAATTAAGACCATCTTACAAGATGCTATCCAGGTACACACTTTCTAACAAACTTTTGGAAGCTGAATATCAACGTGTTGATGCTCTTATAAAAACAAAAAATGCTGAAGCCTCTTCTCTTGCCCTGCAGTGTGATGCTTGGAGCAACCGAAGAAATGAATCTCTTATACATTTTATTATATCAACACCCCAACCAGTGTTTTACAAGATAGTGGCAACCGATGTTGAACGCCATACTGCTGAGTATATGGCATTCCATATGGAAGAAATAATGACAGAAATAGGCACTGAAAAATGTGGTGCCATTGTCACTGATAATGCTGCAGCAATGGTGAAATCCTTATCCATGCTTAACAAAAAATACAATTACATTGCTGTGTACACTTGTGCTGCTCATACACTAAATTTGTTAATTGGTGACATCAGTAACTTAAAATCTGTTCAAGAAACTGAAGCTACCTGTAAAACTATTGTGAAGGAAATTAACAAATTGCAAGTTTTACGAGCTCATTTTACTTCATTTCAGAAAGAGAAAAATCAAACCTGTGCACTTAAATTGCCAGTTAAAACTAGGTGGGGTTCCATTTTATATTGTTTGAAAAGCTTATTGAAATAAAAAAATATCTTAAAATGCCTTGCTGTCGATGAAGATTTACAGACTAAACTGAGCAAACGTACCAGGAATTCAATCCTGGATGAAGATGTATTTTAGGTACGGGTCCAACAACTGAATGCACTGATAAGTCCTGTTGTTAAATGGATTACGCTGCTTGAATCTGACCAGCCAAAAATGAGCAAAGTTCCTGAATGTTTCAGGGAATTAAGCGATCATTTTGATAGGCTACTTCCCAAAAGTCCACATACCAAACAAGAAAACAGGATGTGATGAAAAGTTTTGAAAAAAGAAAAGATATGGCTCTAAAAGACATTCACTATGCTGCAAATATTCTAGATCCAAAATTCAATGGTGAGTGCCTTACTAGAAATGAACAAATACAAGGAACTGAATTGATCGATAAATTAGTCACAAGAATTTATGGCACTGATCACTCAGCAAAAGTCATTGCAGAGCTTGCAGAGTATCGTGCTAAAGAAGGTTTTTTTGGAAAATCATATGTAACAAAATCAGCTGGCTCAGTAGATGCAGTAACGTGGTGGAAAGGTATTTGCTATGGATCAAAATTAGGGAAAGCAGCGATCAACATATTGAACATGCCACCAACAACGGCAGCAACTGAAAGAAGTTTCAGTACTTACAGTATCATTCTTAATGCAAAAAGAAACAAGTTAACACAAGAAAGGGCAGGCAAGCTGACATTCATAGTCCATAATATAAAGCTTCTTAAAAACCCAAATGATGCTCCGTTGAAATCCCCAAGAGAAAAAAGGAAACAGAACTAGAGAAATGAGGAAGAAGAAATTGATGATGCTGAAGAGAAAGAAGAAGAAGTCGAAGAACAGGATATGTATGAGGAAGAAGAAGAGAGAGAAATATATGGGTCAGATTCGGAAAGTGCAGATTCTGATTAGACTTGTATTCAATCCAGAAAGTTAAAAATATTTGTATCCTGCAACAGAAGATTTGTAATAAAAGTTCTAGTAATTTAAACCTCTGTCTTTTTTTCTTTACTTTCCCGAATTTTCATTGTAACAATTGGAAGCTTTCATTATACATATGCAGGGTTCACCACTTTCTTCCCAGAGGATCTCCAAATGGATCATCACTTGCATTTGCATGTGTTTTGAGTTGGCAGATGCTCAGAGGCCCACATTGGTGAGGGTCCATTCAACTAGGGCTCGGGCCTTTTCACATGCCTTCCTTGCCCATACCCCAATCGAGGATAGCAGCCATGTGGTCATTGGGGTACACATCTCATTATGACATCATGAAGCGCTTTAGATAGGATGCAGCGTTCAGCAGAACGGTGTTGAAATCTGCATGTTCTTAAACTCCTGCCTGCCTGCACAGACACTGCATGCAGTCACCTGTGTTCAATGGACATGAGCAAGAACTTGAAGAAGAAAAGACAGTTACCTGTTTCCATAACTGGTATTCTTCAAGATGTGTTGCTTATGTCCATTCCACTTCCCATCATCCCCCTCTCTGTCAATGTTTTTCTGGCAAGAAAGAACTGAGGAGGGAGGGGCCTGGGAGCACTCTATGTAGCAAGGCATGTGCGTGCCACTCCAGGTGCTGAGTCTGGTCCCCTGTGGGTACTGTTTAGGGAAAATTTCCTGGCACCGGTGCATTTGGTGAGCACAAACACCTACTTTGAGTGGACATGAGCAACACATCTTGAAGAATGCCAGTTACAGAAACAGGTAACTGTCTTGTCTCCTATGTTTGTAATTATTAGGACTGTGTTACAGCTTTTATACTTCTCTTCTTGTTACCATTCCTGTGTCCTTTACAGCAGGAGTTTAAGTGGTGTAGGGAGTATGGAGTTATACTTATCACTGACTGTTGATAGAAGCATTCGGTCTGTGGAGTACTGAAGGAGACAGAATGCACCTTTTTAAAAGGACATACAAAAGCTGCTTCTAAGCTAGCTGCCCCAGCAGCGAAGTGTTTCCTGTAGCACCAGCCTCAGCTGATGTGCAGGAGCGGTGAGGCCTTGTCCTTTCCTCTGCTTCCTAAGCCGAGATTCCCTGAAGTGTGGAGTACCTCTAGTCCAGGGGTAGCCAACCTGTTACATCTGAAGAGCCCAAATAGTGGTGGAAATAGCACAAAGAGCCGAGGGAAAAAAGTTGTTGAGCGGAGGGAAAAAAAGCCCCGGCTGCCGTGTTTGGTCGAGCAAAAAAAAAAAAAAGGCCCTGGCTCTGCCCTTTTAAGAGCAGGCATTGCCCTTTTAAGGCGGCCATTTTGAAGTCTGCACAGGACACTGCGACTCCAGCTCTGTCTCTTTCAGACAGAAACACGCTGCCCCTGTGGGAGCCGCAATTTTTTCTTTGAAGAGCCGCATGCGGCTCGCGAGCCACGGGTTGGCCACCCCTGCTCTAGACATTCTATCCCATCCATCTTGTAAATGCAGGGCAAGCAAGGGACTCCCTGTGTTTTTCCTCAACTTATGTGCATATGTACCAGGTCAGCCAGATTGTAGCTCTAAACATAAATTGTTATGTGACCAAAAATATTAACTGGAGAATAGAAACTACAGTTAAAAAGTAATAATGTGCTTAGTGCTGTGGGTTACTTTGGTGTGAAAGCCGTTGTTTGTAATGGCTGAGAGATCTTGTGAAAGCATATTAATTATCATCTGCTGTCTTTGTGTCTCCAAAGTACATGATTTTCTTGGAACAAAGATCATAAATGATGGAAGAAACAATAGAAAATGACAAACATTAGACATAGTTCAAATTCCTGTTCATAGCAAAAGGTAATTACTATTAATGATATTGAGATCAAAAGGATTAAAAGTAATTGAGCCTGAAATGTAACATTCCTGACCTCCTCAAGACAAGACCTTAGTAAGCCATAAACTCGACTGATCTCAGTTCTCAAAATACTAAAATACTAAAAAGTCCAAGATAGCAAATCCCCATCATCAAATCTTATATTTAACTCTGTTGCAATACTAAATTAAGATATATATATTTAACCTGGGTGTATCAAACTTCTTATTGCCTGTAGATTTTAGGTAACGTGGTTTTATATTAAGACATTTTAAAAATCTGTGTAAGGTTAATGTTCATGATCATCCTTTGCAGCAATGTAAGGCAATAAACAACTTTTGGGATAATTAAATGCTGAAGTGAAGCTGGTTGGTTGGTTTTGACAACTGCCTAAGCATCATATTATATATTTGCTGCTATGAACACTAACATCAAGGAATAAAGATAAAAACCCCCACAACATAAAACAATAAGTGTTTTGCTTTATTTATGAGGAGAGGATATTTCAATACTGCTGCCTCCTTCAAGTTGCTATTGATGTCTTTTCTGAAGATACTGACTGTGACTAAATAGTTGAGGACATGGCTACAGTATGAATAGATGCTCAGTAAAGTGGCTTATATTTAAAGGGAGTGTTATAGTTGAACACAGGAAGCCTGATCCTATGAGATGCTGTGTACTTTCAACTCCCATTTATAGGCAGCAGTGTGGAGTGGCAGGTGGGAACCAGTCTGTGAGGGGAGCCAGTTTAAAAATGGGCTCCGCACACAGACCGCCCCCGCTGCCCCGCACTGCTGCCTCTGATACAGAGGCAGCAGTGTGGGGTGGCAGCAGCCTCTGTCCACGGAGGGCCTGAGATCCCCGTGGATGGAGGCTGCCCCAGCATCCACGGAGCAACCTCTGTCCACTGCGAGCCTGAGCCCACCACAGACAGAGGCTGCTCTGCAGCAGCCCCACCTGCCCCCCACCTCCGTTGCTTCTGACAGAGAGGCAGCAAAGCAGGAGGAGCAAGCAGCTCATGTGAGCCGATACGTGCAGTGAGCTGGCTTGAAGGCTGGCTTCCTACATGTATTGGCTCCCGCCTGACCCTTCACCCTCCACACTGCTGCCTCTCTATCAGAGGCAGAAGTGCTGGAGTGGGTGGGGGACAGGCAGCTCAGTGGCTCTGGTGCTTTTGGGGAGCCAGCTTCCGGCTCCCGCCCTTGCTTCCTCTGATACAGATATTGGTACTATGCGATACAAAGGCAGCAGGTGTGTGGGTGTGTGTTTAGTTGATAAGATTAACTGATAAGCCTAGGCTTATCAGTTAATCGTGTACTCGACTACACTTTGACATCCCTAAAACATACTCTACAGATTCTGGTTAAAAGAGATTGTGACTTCTATAGAAATGTCTGCAACAGCAGGGAGATGACCCCCGCTGTACAATCTATTGTTGGTTATTCCTAGTTAAGACAATACAGTTGTGTCCTAATTAAACCACAGTCATTAAATCTACTCCTTTTTTAATGGCCCTGGCAAGATGTGGACCTACTTTAAAGAACACCATTGTGCATTTGGTCACTCAGATCTCCTTGGGGAGACTAAAGGATGGAGGATAGGAAGATATCTCTTTTTGTATTTAAATACCTGTCAATTTTACAGCATATATGCATGTTGTGTAACAGTAATTTTTTTAACAAAACAGGCTATTTGGGCACATAGAACACCTCTTTCAAATGGATGCCTAAATTTGAATTTCACAATCTACTCCTAAAAAGATAGTCTGTTTATTATTGTTTTTTTAAAGTATGAAGCATTCAGCAGCTTCTGTTGACTGGGTGCTTGAATACAAGCTCAAGCACCAACCATTTGAAAATCTGGACCATACGTTCCAATTTGAAACACCATGGAATTAGTTGCCCATACATAAATGCCAACTAAGCACACAATGTCAGTAAGTGTTTTCATTGCATTTGTAAGGAATGATAACATTGATTTTTTTGCAATAACTATCTGAAATTTCCCATTCATATAATTATCTTATAGAGAGGAAATAGTTCATCTATATTACCATCCAAAAGGATATTAATGATCTTTTATGAAACACGTGTAAGATTTGCAAATGTGAAAACGGCAAGCTACTGTAAACAAACATCTATAAAATAGCAAATAAGTAACAAAGTGGTCTATGCAATTTATTATGGTGGATGAATTGTTTTTTCCCTACATTTTTCTTTTATGATCTAAAGGAACCTCTTGGGCTCAGCATTACACCCAACTACTTGTTTATGGACTGGAAAATGCAATATATTTAAAGCAAATAGGTTGGGCTATTGCTCTGTTGAAATATCCTAATCTTTTAAATGTGAAAAGTGAGAGCTTTGTCTTACACACAATTTCCTGCTTTCTACAAATTGACTCAATTGTCTCATCTTAAATCTGACCTGTAAGCCTTCAGATAATAGCACAAAGGATAGTGCTTTCCTTTTTCTATCCAAAACATGCTTTTACACACACACAGATTTTTTTTATTTGCTATCAGTTATAAATGCTGGGATTACCTGCATGATTGTTTTTTCAGAAGCTCATAATGTAATCTCAGACCTAATATTCTGACAACCATGCACTAATTAAAACTGCAATTATATTTTTGCTCAAACAAAACGACTTAATAAACATTATCACAAACTGTTTACCCTTCCCCAAAACAATTTATGCTCACTAATACAATTTCCTATTAAAACTGCTGCCAGGTAAATTAAAAACTCTTGAAATAGTAAGTAAGTGGGAAATTAATTCAACAGTTTAATCTAAAGCTAATAACAGTTGCAAGCTCAGAAAAAGATTGCTACAGCGGGGAGTTAATTAACAGCTTATTCCCCATTTGATAAAAGTAATCCACTCTAATTCCAGTGTAATTTACCTCAATGTAATATAAAACCACAAGCTGCTTCTGGTTTTGGTAATTATTAGCCTTGTCCTGTGGCCATATTGTCAATGAAAGTCAGCAGTATCTTAATAATAAGAGGCTGTCTGCTAAATGTCCACAATTAAAAGATGTAATATGAAATCTTCAAACTGCAACAACCTTGTTTGTTGAAAGCAGCATATTTAATTGCTGCATCTAGTTCTAATAACCAGGTGTGCATTTTGTAAAGTGAGGTTTTTCTATTACTGTAACCTGCTTTAGCAAGAGAACAGAGGAGGTAGGACAGAGATTTTATATGAGAGGTGTATATGTCATCTAGCTATACTGAAAGAACTAGAGACATTTGACATGGACTTAATCAGGCCACAACTTTATGTCCCCATTTGTTCTTGTAATAAACACCAGTTTTTTTAAGTCCTTTTTCGAGCCATTTATCTAGTCAATGTGTACCTCTCCTATGTAGTACTTAAACTGGATATCTACCTACACTTAAATAATGAGTCATGAACAGAGCCCTTCCTGAACCCAGTGTGGGGAAGCAAAAGGAAAAAAAACCCAACACACAACAACAATTACATTAAAGCCAATATGATGGTAAGGGGAAAATTCCTTCCCAGCCACCCTAGAAAAGGGGCAGCTAATATAACGCCCAAAGCAAGTCTTCACCAAACCTGGTATTTGGTATTTTACAACATAAAAGGGAGAAAGGGTGGGACCTGCTGAAGGGAGGCTTCAGGTGCAGGGCTGTCCCATTTGAACCCCTGCATTCTTTGGGCATGAGGTAGCAACCATGCTGACCACTTCTGCCCCAATTTTCATCTTCTCCCCATCCACACGCCCCTTCCCTCCCTCTATAAAGCAGCATTCCCTTCATTGGACCAGCCAGTCATTATGATGGCAACCTCTGCATCTAGGAAAACGAGTGTAGCATGGAAGTAACTGTTTTTCTCCATATAAATAAAGTGCAAAGCTTAGGTCTCTTGGACTGAAACATTATGTGTGAAACTTAAAAAAAAATGTTGCAGTTATCATTAGTAAAATTGGGACTTGTGCTTAGGCATGTAAGGAGCATCTACGGATTTATTTTCTTCTTATATTTCTGCTTTGAGGTTAAAATAAAAAATGTGTGCTTTTATTCCCTTTAACACTGGGCCTTTTGTGGTCCCAAAATAGTACATATTTTGGGGGTTGCTTTTGGGCAATCATATCAATCACAATAATAGATAACCCTTTCTTATTTATTCTAAGTACTTTAATTATTTTCTTTTTCGGTGTCTGAATACCTGTGAGTTAGACTACTCAGTCTCCTTGAATTATTTGTTCTTAATATTTTTCCCTCACAGGAAACTGTCATATTAACGATAAGTGGGTCCACTATAATAATAGTGTTCATCAAAGTTCACAGAAGTAATTTAAAAAGAGCATTTTATTCATAGTATTGTGTAAAATACTAAGTATGGATTTCAGTAATGTATGATATTATCCCACCCCATTAGAGGTTAACAAAGGTTAAGTATTTATTTCCCACATCGCTAGAGCATTTGTTTACTCCATGACTCTAGTTGAGTAGGCCCCTTCTGGGCCTTTAATGGATTTCTCAGAAATAAAATGTCTACTTGGATGTGCTTTGTCAGACAGAAAAGCCAAACAAGCTAAAGTGAGGTCATAATTACACCTTTTTATTTTTCTAGCCAAAGGAAGCATGAGCTGTAAGGACAGAATAGGAGAACATAAAGGTAAAAGTATAGGAAATGCTTAATACAATCTTGATATACCATTGCAAGGGTGTTAGGGCTAATGACAGAGATGATGAGAGCGATGTTTCAGTCAGAGATATTTGATTGTTAATAAAATCATTTCTTCTTTCTCAGTTCTTTTCTCTACATTTGTACTTACTTTTGAGAAGAGGTGGTTCAGTGCAGAAGGAGATGAGCTTTTAGGCCTAAATTACGCTGCTACAAGTTTTTTATATTGGAGTGGTTGGGCTCCTGATCTCAGTAGACACAGATATAGCCCCTCTATGCTGAAAGTATTTTTCCATTGTTGCAGATGAAATATTTGTATAACTTATTTCAATGCTTATTTTTGGGGTCATCCAGTAATAAAATGGAAATGACACATTTTGACATATCAAGGATACGCATTTGGGTTTTATGCTCTTGGAGTGAAAAGTGTCTGCATGCCACTGATTCGGATTACTGATCCCTTAAGGATGATGCTAAGAACATGGCTGATAAACATCAACGGTATCCGTGCTAAACCCACCTCTGACAAAGACTGCACAAGGCATGAGAGTATTACTCCCGGAGTAATTATAGTATTTAGGGCTTCCATAAAGTTCTGACTATTTATGAAGCACTTCCATGGCACTCCAAACCATCCCATGCAGGATGCGCACATTGTATGCTACTTCCTTTGTCATAAATCTGCTTGAAACATTAGATTTAATTTCATGTTTTCCAGATTCAGACAGAATGTCAAAGATCATTCTTTGAAAATCTAATTTAGTGCAGTCAGTAGGAGTGATCATCATATTGAGATGTTTCCTTTACTCCAGTAGAAGAAGAAAGGACAGATTTTAATACTCCTTGCTAACCTAATGAGCAATTGGTATTCAAGGTCTCTATTCAAGTCTTTTTCAGCCAAGTGAAGTGGTTTAAAGGTAATTAATTAACCAACATAATGTTGGGGGGAGGGTTTAACAGAGGAGTGAGGAACTCAGGCCCTCACGGAGGCCAGATGTGGCCCTCAGCTTGCCTGGATCTGGCCCCCAAGGCTCAGGGCACCCCCACTGGGTGTTCCAGCTGGTGTTCCAGTCCCCCCACTGCTCCTCTGTAGAGGTGGAACACACAAAATCTACTAGGCTGGGGCCCCCCAGGTTCTGGTGTGCGAGGGGAATGCGGGGAGCATCTTTCTCCTCATTTGGGGGCCACAGTGAGGGTTTTTTTTTCTGATTCTCCTTTTTGTCCAGCCCCCGACTGATTTTTCTGTGGGTCAGCGGCCCCGTCTCAAAAAAAGGTTAATCAACCCTGGTTTAATATATCCATCAAATTATCATGTTACTTGCACTTTTTCTAGTAGTCTCTCTGTCACTTTTATTAGTGCCTATTTGTGTCTCCACTACAAAACCACTCCTTCCTCTCCCCTAGTTTGAGTTGTGAACATCTGCTCTCATGCAATGTTAGGTTTAAACTTGACCAATGAGAACTGAGCCTAAGGGGTGGGGGGTTGTTTGTTTGTTTCATTTTGTTTTTTTGTTTTTACAAATTTCCAGTTAAACAAATAACTTGACTAAAGGGCTTGTCTTCTCTGCAGTGTGAATTTAAGATGTAACTTGAGCAAGGTGCAGGAGCACGGACCTGCAGCTGCCCCCCAGGCAGGGACTCAGGGCTGCTGCACATAAAGCTGCCTGGCTGGGGAGAGGCACTTCTCCCTCAGCTGCAGCAGCCTCTCCTTCCTGAGGTCAGAGCAGTGAGTTTCTCCATACCAGCTGGCAGGAGCGGCTCGAGGAGAGCTGCCAGCAACTGGCGCCCTAGGTGGAATGCGCGATCAGCGCCCCTGCCTCCATAGCCCGCAATGGCGTGATGTCATCATTGGGTGCCGCGTTAAACGCGGCACCCTAGGCAACTGCCGAGGTTGCCTACATCCACGGGCTGCCCCTGCCAGCTGGGCACAGCTTAGAGTGAAACCTGAACTTGAGAGTTGTCCTTAATCTGCACACACAAATTCCTACCTTGTTTTAAGCATGAGCTGGCTGGCCTGCCAATGGGTAATAGGTTGTAGCTCAAGTGCTGCTACACTCAAATACACTACTAATTTGAGTTAGTGTCAGGCACTGCATTCTCTAGCATTGTGGTTGGAGCAGAGGTCAGTACCAGATGTGGGGTTAGAACTGGGTCAAGAATGGCACTGGAATTCAGATCTGGGGACAGGACAGGCTCAGACCTGAGATCAGAATCTGTAAACAAGCCAGAATTAGTACTGTAGCTGGAGTCCAGGTGTGAGCCAATCATCAAAGCCAACTGGTCCGAGTCCAGGGACAAACCAAGTCAGTACTATAGCTGGGTCCAGATATTGAAGCCAGGTAGTCAGAGTCCATATGCCCACAAGGGTTAACAAAATGAAAACAAAGTTGGAGCCTGTCAGCGTAGGACCATTGAAAAGATTGGAACAGGGCTTGGAGTCTCAAGAGTCTGAAACACTGTGATGCAGCAGGAAGGTACCTGGCCAAGTAGTGAGCTGATTCATCTGCAGCACTGGTGAGGAGAAGTGTTGGGGAAATACCTGAGCCTGGAGGGTCAGTTGATCCATCTTGACTCAGGCTTAGGTTGCTGCCTCATGCCTGAGGGCTGATTTACTGCAGGCTGTCTTGGAAAGGAAGTCAGTGTGGCTGTGTTGCTGCTGCAAATACTTGATTGGTGACTTATCTTAGCTCTTGGTGGGCTCAGCTGAGTGAGCAGACCTGCTTTGGCTGTGAACTTGCTTCACAGTTAGCAAAACTCATCATCTGGTAATCCAGTCACTCTGCCTAGCCTGAGTGCTGTTTTCCAGTGTGATTGCTCTCACATGAGTTAGGCAGGCTGGAGTGCAGTAAGACTGTAGTAAATTGAGATTACTGTTGCTGTGAAGACAAGCCCTAAACTGCACAGATTGAAACAAATTGCTAGTCACTTTCAAATGCAGTTTGGGGAGGTTATAATAGTCCAGATAATTATTTTGATTTATATATGATTTGATAATCTAGATTTGCTGATTAATCACTTTTGATTTCTGGGGAACAAAAAGTTTAATACTTGAAAAGTGACATCTTGGTAGGTGCAGAGTCTATCTGGAAAACAAAACCAACAAGGTTTTATTACTTATAAAATGTATTTCTAAACAATGCATGTTTCCACAAGAAAGTAGGCAAATAGATACAGAGTCAGATATATGCAATATGTACATCAATATTAACATATGAGAATATAAACTAAGAGGACCAAATGCCACCTAGGAACTCAGTCCTTCCTCCCTCCTCCTCCATCCCCAAACCCTATTCTGTTAGACATGTGGAAGGGAGACACTTGCTCTGTAGTGAGTTTGTGTGGCAAGGTGGGGAAATAGAGAGTGCCAGTTCCATACAATGCTTTCCTTTTCCCCTCAGCATTACAGAAGGGTCTGTGTTTTGAGTGGCACTAGCCAGCTTCTGACAGATTCTCTTATCTCCATCAAAAGCATGATGGAAACTCACAAATTAAATGTATGCTATGTTTGGGGAGACCACATCAGGATGGTTCCTACAGGAACTTTGTTTTTTGATAGACTGAGGGAACACAAGTGGCAAGATAATGGCAAATTGTCTCGGCACAAGTGAACATTGCCTCTGTATGGCTATGTCTAGACTGCAGGCTTCTTTTGGAAGAAGCTTTTCCAGAAGAGATCTTCCGAAAAAACTTCTTCCAAAAGAGAGCTTCCACACTGCAAATTCACATCGAAAAAGCAATCTGCTTTTTCGAAAGATAGCATCCACACTGAATGGATGCGATCTCACATTTAAGCTGTGATTACTATGGATGGAGTGGCCACCAGGGCACCTGTGCTTTTTCCTATTTCCTCTTCTTTCAAAAGAAGTCCCTTTTCCCCATCCACACACGCCTTTCTCCTAAAGAGCTCTTTTGGAAAAAGACTTCTTCCTCACAGAAAGAGGTTTACTAATGTCGGAAAAATCCCTCTGTTCTTTCGATTTTTTTTCGGAAGAACGCAATTGCAGTGTGAACGTAAGTGAAGTTTTTTCAGAAAAATGGCTTTTCCAAAAAAATCTCTGTAGCATAGATGTACCCAAATTCCCTTTATTTTCTCCCAGCATGCTCTCTATTGCTGGGTGACTGTGTTGTGCCTAACTGACACAATCTAGCCATAGGCTTATAGGTAATAAGTATCACAAATTAACAGACATATATTGTAATTTTATTTTATGTCCATAGATTGTACCAAAATTCCCCCCCCCAAAAGAAACCCCACAAGTTTATATATGAGAAACAAACATGAAAACATCCATGAAAACAACAGTCAGCATTTTATTTCCAGTCAGTCTCAAGGTGGTTTTAAAAAAACAGAAGGACACAACTCTATTGCCATATTATGCATGGTTAAACCGTTAATCAACCCTTATAAATATGAAAAACTGCAGCCAGTAAGGATTTCACAATGATTATAACCAAATATTTTGGTGCACATAATAGATAAAGGACCATACACATTTCCATGGAATATAGACACATTACTAAAGGACACATACTCAACAAGCTATAGGTTTTAGTAGTAATTTTTGTTCCTTTAAAATAAGCCAGTATTCCATCAAACACATGTCTACAATTATTAAATGCCTGTTTTCAGACCCCCTGCTCTGCTTGATTTGGAGCAGGGACTGCAATACTAGTCTCTCTCTTGTTGGAGCTATTCCACTTTATATAAATAATGAAACTGAGAGGTTGACTCTGTAGCCCAGAGTTTAGGATCTGCTCTGGGATGTAGGTGATTCAACTTCAAGTCCACGTTCTAGTGGATATTTAATTGTCCATTCAAAGTGGAGAGCTTGAGAGAGACCCAGCTGAGATTACCCCATAGCTTGCAAGGCAGGGTAGTCACTTGGGATATGATATAAAATCTCTGTTACAAAGTTTTTCAATTTTTCCTGTTACAAAGCAGACAGAGTAGGGATTTGAAAACAGATCTCCTGGGTGAGTGCCCAACCTCTGGACTATTGGCTGTAAAGGGAAGGGGTCTTTCTCACTTTGTTTTCCCCCATGAGAAAAGGCTGATTTGGCTTAATTACCTAACTACAGCAGAGAATTTCTGGATGGGAATCCCTATTGGAGATTAACACATACCTCTGTGTTAGAGGAAGGTGTTTATCTTCCTTTTGGCTGCAGGTCCTCTCACCTCTCCTCCCCTCCACTCCATACTTATTACTGGCTAGTTTAGGTGGTTTCCCACTCAGCCTGCTAGCTTCTAAGGCTTCTTGTTTTAGGTGCCTAACTGGCCACCTACATTGTATAGAGAGCCTGAGCATCTAACTTGGTGCAAAGGTTTATCAAAACTCAGCCTCACCACACCCAGGTCCATTGGTACAACTAGCCCTTGGTGCCGCCTGTTTTCTTGCACTCAGCTGCTGGAAACTCAGCTATCCTGCTTCATCTTTGAGCCAGTAGCAAAACACTGCAGGTGTGTGTAGAAAGGAGCCCCAATAATCAGTGTTATTCAGAGAGAACTAAGGACAGGAGAGTTTTGAGAGGGCAAGATGAAGTAGTAGGGGAGACCACAAAGAGTAGGGAAAAGGAATGGGACTAATTATGGGAAGGGACACATCTAAGGAGTGTATTCAGAACTCCAGATGCTTTTTTGTACAATTATCATTATTATTTTAGCTAATTAATTTACAGTTGCTACAATTTGACACTAAATTTATGTTCACTTAGTTCTGACTCCATTCTCCTGTTTCTGGCCCTCCATGTAGATTAAGTTACCCTGAAATTATTAATACACACTTTAAAAAATGGTGTCATCCTACCTCAAGACCTACTTTATTTACTGTTCTTCTCTAGTACTGGTTCCCCAAACATCTAATTGTTCCTACAAGAACATTTTCTTCTGTCTCTATTATAGTCTGGAAGGGTCTGCCTGTATCTCTATTTATCTCATTTTTTGTCTTTGCTGAAAATACATATTTCTCCCCTTACATGAACCTCTTAATTTTTATCTCCCTCTGCTACTATTACGCTTTGTAATTTTACTCTCCAATTAGCTGATAGCCCTTTATTGGTAAGGAGTGGGGGTGGGAACCAATAAATCATGTGCCAATTGTGGTTATTCTGGCTACGTAGTATTCTTGCATTTCAGTGTAGTAATTGCTACAGTTATGTGTATTTTTTGTATTTTTCTACTTTTTTAGTGTATCTTTTAGAATTTACATTAAATTCCATCTTTTTTTCTATCAAGAAAGGAAAAGAAATGAGGGAATCAACACACATATACAAATGACAAATGTAGCTGAGGAAAACATGGAAATGTCGGGCTGGAAGTGACCTAGAGAAGTAATCAATCCCCTTTGTTAGACAGGACATACGTGTCCTAGGTCCGTCTCTGGCTTTGCTGAGGAAAACTGGCTCAGGCAAACTAACTACTCTTTGTGCAAGTAAGCAAATTGCCTTCCTAAATAAACTTCTGATTGTGCCAAATAGTAGCAAGTTGATCAGAATGACTTCTTCAGCCTTTGTGTAGCCTATGGTATATGTCCAGATTAGTTCAGCAGAAAAGACTTTCCAGGGTCTACTGGAAGGATTATCATTCTATAAGGCAGTGGTCACCAACCAATAGATCAGGATCTACCAGTAGATCTTGGAGCCTGAGGCAGGTGATCCTGACTGGTTTGGCTGGAAAGCTGTCAAGCGCTGGCACTTCAGTTGCCTCTCCACCTACTGTCTTGCTGCTCCTGCCTTCTGCCTTGGAGCTGCCCCTTGGGAGCCTCCTGCTTGCTGTTCAAGGTGTGGGAGGGAGAAAGGGGGGTGCTGATGTCTGGGTGTCCCTCCTCCCCCCACTTCTGTACCCCATCTGCAGACAGAGAGAAGGGGATGGAGGGAGTTTGGCAATGCAAATCTCTGTCACTCTCACACAGTGTGTGTCTCTGTCATTCTAACAAACACACACTGTCCTTCCCTCTTCTCTCCTGACCCAACACATACATGGGGGGTTATTACTACTTTTACTGCTTGCAAAGTGGTCCGTGCATTTCATAACTTTCATTTCTCTCTTATGCTTAAATTTAATTTGAGTAGTGAGTTCTAAAATGCCAAACCTGTCATGTCTAGAGTAATTAGCCCTGTGGTAATTGTGCTCTGGGAGGTGACTGGTATGTCCTTGCAACCCCTGAGAAGGTCAGAGCAGGGGGGGGTCTCCACATGATGTCCTTTGCCACCTGACACCACTCCTGCAGCTCCCATTGATCAATAATGGAGAACCATGGCCAATAGGAGCTGTGGGGTTGGTGGCTGTAGATGAGGGACTGCTGTGTGTGCCAGCTGCTTTCAGGAGTAAGCCTGCCTTTGCTCTGCTCTTTCAGCCCTTGGGGGGGGGGAGAAAGAGGGGCTATACAGCCACTCCCAGGATGCAGTGGGGCTTGAGCCCACAACCCTTGCCTTCCCAAGCAAATGCCCTAGCCCCTTGGCCATTCAAGAATCCACCCCAGCACCCTCCCTTCAGAGGGTCCCTTTATCCTGCTTTCCAAATGCAGGCGCCAGCTCCATCCCTGGGGCAGCTGGTGTTGGCTGCCCAGCTGCTGCCTGAGTGGGTGAGATTGAGCCCACCACCGTGTGCTGCAGAGGCTGATGCCCAATCCTCGAGTTCACTGGAGATCCCATTCTACCTCCCTACCTTCAGCAGGTCCCTTTTCCTGCTTTCCAAATGCAGGAGACAGCTCCATCCCTGGGGCAGCTTGTGTTGGCTGCTTGGCCACTCCCACCATGAGCGGACGGGGAGGGACGGGGAGGAACTCAGGCCCCCAACCTTGTGCTCCCCAGGCAAATGCCCTATCCCCTAGGCCAGGGGTTCCCAAACTTTTGACACAAGGACCAGTAAATCCATTCACGAGCTTTTGGAGGACTGGTAACAGTCATTTGCATATTTGCATATTCATTAAGCAAATGATGAATATGCAAATAAGATGTTTCTGGTCCTCCCAACGCCCCCAGTGCCAGCTTTAGCAAAGCTTTTGATATGGTCACCCACAAAATTCTTGCCAGCAAGTTAAGGGAATATGGATTGGATAAATGGACTATAAGATGGATGGAAAGATGGCTAGGGCAGGGTTTCCCAAACCTGACTGGTCCCAGATGAGGGATTTTTTAGACCAGGGGAGGTCATTTCAGGGCTCCTGGTTCCCCCCCTCCCCACTAGGCATCTTTGCACCTCCCTCCCCTGCAACCCAACTGAGCTGCTCACCCCCACTGATTCCCTGCACCTCCCCCAAAACCATTCCCCACAATCCAAGGGAGTGCAGCACCAGTTCCCTGCAGCCCCTCACAGCCCAGCTGAGCTGCCCTTCTGTTCCCTATGCCTTCCCCCATCCACCTCAGCCCAGTTGAGCCCCGCACTGGTTCCCTGCATGCTTCCCCCACAGCTCAGCTGAGCCCTGTATCCCTGCACCTCCCCCCAAGCCCTGCAAAACTGCTGAGCCCAGCTCTGATTTCCTGCCCCTCCCTCCCCTTGAGTCTAGCCCCGTGTTCCCGGCACCTCCCTCCTCCTGCAGCCCAGGTGAGCCCAGCTTCCCGCACCTCCTCCCCCGCCCCTGCAGCCCAGCCCGGCGCCCCCTAGTGTCAGAGGAATAGTGAGGATGTTATGCGCCCGGGGGCAAAAGCAAAATTTGCCCCCGCCCCTCCTCCCCGCCATGGGGCAGGGCCCTGAACCTGGCGCATGGCTGAGCTGGACCCTGAGAGAAGGGGGGAGCTTGCACTGCATCTTCCCCACCCCTTCCAGTTTGGGGCAGGTCCCCACATTCACTATCCACAACAACACATAGAGGTAGTCGATCACCTCAGTAATGCCAACTCCTTTAGAATTGAGGCCCAGATTATCCAGCACGAGTTGAGGTAGAGAGGGCACTGTGTGCACATGTCTGATATATGTTTACCAAAACTGCTGCCTGCCCAACTTGTCAAAGGACAAAGGAAACAGGGAGTTGAACAGGAATGGTTTGGAGCAGTGTTTCTCAACCTTTTTTTATAGAGTACCCCCCTTTAAAAAAATTATCAGTACCCCCAGCACAGTTTTCAGACACACAAAAATTTTTTCTACCATTGCAACACATTTGTTTAAACAACTTAATCATAGCTGGGTGGGTGATGAAATTTTTGTGTGTAAAAAGTGCAAAAATAATAAAGCACTGAATAACTTAAACCAAAAATTCAGTTTTCTCCAAATTTCAGTTGTGTTGATGTACCCCCCAAACTTCTCTCGAGTACCCCTATGGGTATTCATACTACTTGTTGAGAAACACTGGTTTAGAGCAGTGTTTTTCAACTTTTTTTATAAAGTACCCCATTAAAAAAATTATAAGTATCCCCAATGCACCCACCCATCCCCAGATCCAGGCATCCCCAGCCCCCTGCTCCAACCTAATGCCCCTTCTGCCCCCACTCTAATCCAATGCCCATCCCCAGAGCCAGGTACCCCCAGCTTCCCTGCCCTAGCCCAATCCCTTTCCCCCTTCCCCTCCCACCCTACCTTTACAGTGGCTGCTCCTGCCGCTTGGCCCTGCCTCAGAGGCTTGATTGCACAGGGAGCACGTGGCCCGACAGTGCTCGTGTAATGTAGAAAGCTGCTACCTTATAGGAATGTGCTATTGGTAGCTTTTTCTTATCTGTGCGATTGTAAGGAAATGCTCCTATAGGAAACTGCTATCAGAAGTAGCACAATCCTACAGGGAGCATTTCCATACAGACCAGGTTCTCCGTTCGCTGCAACTCATGGTGCTATGCGCTCTGCTCCCACCCCAGCTGGGCACCCTCCCTAGCGTGGCTCCCGGGGGCAACTGCCCCCCGTCCCTCCCCCTTGCTACACCTCTGCCTAGCGTGGCGCTCGGGGGCAACTTCGCCCTCTCCCCTCCCCGTTACGCCTCTGTGCCAGGAGCCCGGAACGTCTGGCTGCATCCTCCACCCAGCCTGCTCCAGGGCTTGGGGGACCCAGTGCCGCACGCGCACTCCGGAAGCCCGGAGCACCCCAGCAACCACACTGAGGCCCGGTATTTTTTCCCCGCGGCCCGGTATCGGGCCACGGCCCATAATTTGGGAAATGCTGCCCTAGGCCACTCCAGAACCCACCCCGCCTCCCTACCTTCAGGGTGTCCCCTCCCATACTCCAAACCCCTTGGCCCGAGACCAGAGCCTGCACCCCAATACCCTGCCTCAGCCTGGTGAAAGTGAATGAGATTCGGGAAAGAAGGGGGATGGAGTGAGCAGGGTGAGGCCTTGGAGAAGGGGTGGAGCAGGGGCGGAGCCTCAGAGAAGCGGGGAAGGAAGCCGGGCAAGAGTATTTGGGTTTGAGGGAGATCCTACATTGCACTTAAACTTAAAAAGTGATCTTGTGGTTAAAGAGACCACTGCTATAGAGAGTCTGTAATGCTGAATAAAATATATTTTACTAAAGCTGATCAAATTTTTTAGAATTTTAAAATGTTACATTTATTAACAACAAAATTTGAAAAATATTTAGAAAAATATTTGTCAATTTGTTGGCAAAATTTCTCTTCTGTTTCTTGACCAGCTATAGATCTGGTCTGCATATATATAATATACAGATTCAAATGGGTTCAAAATATTTTGTGGCAATTTTTCCATATTTATTACAGCTCTATCCTTTTCAAAATGTAATGAGTGAGTATGTGCATGCATATTTGAAGTGGGGGGGGGGGAGGGGATGTGTGTGATTTGTATCCCAAACTGGGACAAAATCCAAATCTTCCATTTCATGAAATGGAAATTCTGGAAAAATTGCTCTTTTATAATGTTGATACAAATCAGTTTTGACCCCATGGAGAGTTGGACTTGTTAGAAGGGAAATCTCTGCCATCTCAGCCAAATCAATTATTTGGAAGTGCTGAGCATACTAAAGAGTAAAGATGTCGCCCTTCTGCACTCTCAGGGGTTATTTCGAAAGAAGGGTTTTTTCTCGAAATAACCGCGTCTAAACAGCATTTTTTATCTCAAAATAGGGTATTTCGAAAAAGCGGCCGGCCGCGATTATGCAAATGAAGCATGGGAAATTCAAATCCGTGCTTCATTTGCAATTTCGTTTGTCTGCATTTGCATTCCTCCCTCGAAAGAGGAATACAGTGTAGACATACCCTCAGATGTGTGTTCTTGCTCCCCTCACACAGGAACCCTTCTGAGGGCATACTGTCATATTGTAAGCTAGTGAAGGAAATGTGTGAGTAGAGTTCTATAGGACTAAGTCTTATATCAGAGATATCCTTTCCTGGTTCAATAAAGATGCTGCTAGTAATGTCCAATTTTCCTGTGCATCACAACAAAAAACTTAGCCATGAGATTTTTTCCACTATAGAACATATGTTGAATTTGATGGGGAATTGCTGTAGATTTGGTACGATATTGACTTCTGTGGTTATGAACTTCCAGTCTGCAGAATTTCAAGGCTTATGTTTAGTCCCATTTAGTCTCTCTTGGAGCTTGCAGGCTATGTGTTAAAAGGCTGCCAACGTAAGATGCATTCATAAAAACATTTATTTCTGTGTTCAGGAATAGTGGTGGAAAGCGGAGGAGGAAGGAAATCTGTTGTTATAAGAACAATTTAAATGTCCAGTACTGCTCTGTTACAGTTTAGCTTTAATTCTCTTGAAGTCTGTGTAACTTGCTGCTAATATTTTTTTCAAACTCCTAAGAGTGGATAGCCCAAATATTTATTTTAATGCACATTTTTATTAAACTAGACAGCATTATTACTGCCACACATTAAAGACCTGTAATGGGACTTTAATATTGTTATTAGATGTTAATGTCTTAGGATAGGGCTCTGAAGATAAAATAGTTCTCATTTACTTTTCACTGTAATGAATACTAATGTGTCAAGGGACAGCCGACATCTTTGCCTTCTGTTCAGTTTGGCCAAATAGGAAAGACAAGAACAGAAGACAACAATTAGTCATCTGTGAGTGAATGCAATTGGAAGTTATCAGCAAAGCCAATCAAAATCCAGGCATACAGAGTTCCCTCTCATTTTTCTGCTTTGACTAAATAAAATAAGAACAGACAGTAAGTTCAGTTTCCAAGATTTAGGATGGGAGTTCTTCATAATAGATTTGTATTTCTACTGTGGTTTAAAATGCCATTTCATCTCATTACTGGTAATGTTATGCTCTTCATATTATGAGTTCTCTCAGAAAGGAAAAACTAGCTCATTTCCTTGAGTCTGATTTTGTTTTTGTTTGGTTTGGTTTGGGTTTTTGGGGGTTTTTGGTAGCAACAAGTTAACAGTATCATAGAATCATAGAGCTGGAAGAGACCTCAGGAGGTCATCAAGTCCAGCCCCCTGCCCAAGGCAGGACCAGTCCCAACCAAATTAACCCAGCCAGGGCTTTGTCAAGCCGAGACTTAAAAATGTCTAGGGATGGAGATTCCACCACCTCCCTAAGTAACCCATTCCAGTATCTCGCCACCCTCGTAGTGAAATAGTTTTTCCTAATATCCAACCTAGACCTGCCCCACTGTAACTTGAGACCACTGCTCCTTGTTCTGCCATCCGTCACTACTGTGAACAGCCTCTCTCCATCCTCTTTGGAACATCCCTTCAGGAAATTGAAGGCTACTCTCAAATCCCCCTTCACTCTTCTCTTCTGCAGACTAAACAAACCCAAATCCCTGAGGGTATGTCTACACAGCAAAGTTATTCCGAAATAATAGCCATTATTTCTAAATAACTTTACTAGCGTCTACACAGCCAAACCGCTATTTCAAAATTAATTCGAAATAGCGGAGCGCTTATTTTGAATTTAGTAAACCTCATTCCATGAGGAATAACGCCAAATTTGAAATAGCTATTTCGAAATAAATGCTATGTAGACACTTATTTCGAAATAGGGGGCCTCCAGCCTTCCCAAGGTGCTCTGGTGGCCACTCCAGCCTCAACCAAGAACACTACTCTCCCTCCCCCCTCCCCGGAGCCCTTAAAGGGGTTGACTCTGGCCACAGTGCCTGTGCCAGCTCCAAACCTGCCAGCCCAGAGCCAGCAGTAGCTGCCCCTGACCCAGTGGCCCCAAAACATAAGTAAGCAAGCCACTGGCAGCCAGCCCTATACCGCTCCCCAGGAGCAGTCTGCCAGTTCCCAGGAGTCTGCCAGGGCCCAGAGAAGGCAGGCACCTTACTAGTCCAGGGTGGAGATCATGGACCTTATTCAGGTTTGGGGGGGATGCCCTCAACGTCCATGATCTCTGCACTAGTTGGAGGAGCGCGGCCATCTATCGCAGGATAGCTGCCAGCCTGGCCACCAAAGGCCACATGTGAACCCAGGAGCAGGTTTGCATGAAAATCAAGGTGGTCCAGCGAGACGTCCAACCCTGAGCCCTGAGCTTTCCCTCCCCCTTCTTCCCCTTGCTTCCCCGCTCCAGCTCCCTCCTCCCAGGTTTCCCCCTCCCCTCTCCCACCCACTCTTCTTCCCTCTCCCGCCTTCTTTCCCTAGTCTCACCAGAGTTTCATTCCCCCCCCCCCAGTTTTGTTAAATAAAGAGAGTTTGTTTTCATGAAAATACATGTATTTTATTTGACATCAGGAAGGGGGGTTATGGAGGAGTAAGTGGGAGGACGTGAGGGAGGAATGAGGCACAAGCCCCCAGTGGGGCAGACCAGGGAGGCTCTTATTGCTCCTCAGGGTGGAGCTCTCCCGCAGGGCCTCCTGGATAGTGACAGCCCCACCGGTGGACCTCCTGGATGGCAGCCTGCAGAAAGTGCCGCCAGGTTCACAGCAATGCGTCCATGAGAAGCACCAGAATGCCCAGGGGCAGCTCTAGCTCCATGTTGTAGAATGCTGTGGTGTCCCGAGTGAGGGAAACCAGAGCATGCAGAGACAAAATGCTTTGCTGTCCCTCATCGAGGTAGGCAAGCAAGCAGGGAAAGCTGAGAACTGGCTGTCCGGGGGTGTCCCTTTAAGCACAGGCCTCAGATAGCCTCAGGCAGTAGCCACACAAAGTAACTCCTGACCTGATGCCCTGCCAGACCTGGTTCCAGCCAGCCTTAAATGCGATTCAGTGTCCACTCAGTGTGGACGCGCTATTTCATAATAGCAAAACACTATTTCGAAATGCATTTTGTGTGTAGATGCATTATTTCGAAATAAGATATTACAAAATAACTCTGTAGTGTAGACATACCCTCAGTCTCTCCTCATTGGTCATGTGCTCCAGCCCCATAATCATTTTGGTTGCCATCCGCTGGACCCTCTCCAATGCGTCCACATGCTTTCTATAGTGGGGGGCCCAGAACTGGACACAATACTCCAGATGTGGCCTCACCAGAGCCAAATAAAGGGGAATAATCACTTCTCTAGATCTGCTGGCAATGCTCCTCCTAATGCACCCTAATATGCTATTAGCTTTCTTGGCTACAAGGGCACACTGTTGACTCATATCCAGCTTCTCATCCACTGTAATCCCCAGGTCCTTTTCTTCAGAACTCCTATTTAGCCATTCGGTCCCCAGCCTGTAACAATGCTTGGGATTCTTCCATCCCAAGTGCAGGACTCTGAACTTGTCCTTGTTGAACCTCATCAGATTTCTTTTCGCCCAATCCTCTAATCTGTCTAGGTCACTCTGGACCCTATCCCTGCTCTCCACTGTATCTATCTCTCCCCCTAGCTTAGTGTCATCTGCAAAGTTGCAGAGGGTGCAATCCATCCCCTCCTCCAGGTTATTAATACAAATGTTGAACAAAACCGGTCCTAGAACAGATCCTTGGGGTACTCCGCTAAAAAACGACCACCAACCTGACATCGAGACGTTGATCACTACTCGTTGGGCCCGATGGTTTAGCCAGCTTTCTATCCATCTTACAGTCCATGTATCCAATCCATATTCCCTTAACTTCCTGGCAAGAATATTGTGGGAGACCGTATCAAACGTTTTGCTAAAGTCAAGGTATATCACATCCATTAACTTTTCCATATCCACAGAGCCAGTTACCTCATCATAGAAGCTAATCTGATTGGTCAGGCATGACTTGCCCTTCATGAATCCATGTTGACTATTCCTGATCACTTTCCCCTCTTCCAAGTGCCTCAAAATGGATTCCTTGAGGATCCCCTCCATGATTTTTGCGGGGACTAAGGTAAGGCTGACTGGTCTGTAGTTCCCTGGATTGTCTTTCTTCCCTTTTTTAAAGATGGGCACTACATTTGCCTTTTTCCAGTCATCCAGGATCTCT
Source organism: Rafetus swinhoei (assembly GCA_019425775.1). Classification (NCBI taxonomy): domain Eukaryota; kingdom Metazoa; phylum Chordata; order Testudines; family Trionychidae; genus Rafetus; species Rafetus swinhoei. The sequence continues at coordinate 34,947,192 of CM033436.1, forward strand.
CCTGATCTCCATGAGTTTTCAAAGATAATGGCCAAAGGCTCCTCAATGGCATTTGTCAACTCTCTCAGTACCCTCGGATGCATTAAATCCGGACCCATGGATTTTTGTATGTCTAGCTTTTCTAAATTGTTCCTAACTTCTTCTTTCCGCACCAAGGGCTGTCCACCTCCTTCCCATACTGCGTTGCCTAGTGCATTAGTCTGGGAGCTGACTTGTCCATGAAGACAGAGGCAAAGAAAGCATTGAGTACTTCAGCTTTTCCCACATCATCTGTCACTAGGTTACCTCCCTCATCCAGTAAGTGCCCCACATCCTCTCTGATCACCCTCGTATTGCTAACATGCCTGTAGAAACCTTTCTTGTTTCCCTTCACATTCCTTGCTAGCTGCAATTCCAGTTGCGCTTTTGCCTACCTGATAACTCCCCTGCATTCTCGAGCAATATATTTATACTCCTCCCTAGTTATCAGTCCAAGTTTCCACTTCTTGTAAGCTTCCTTTTTGTGTTTAAACTCACCAAGGATTTCCTTGGTAAGCCAATCTGCTCGCCTACCATATTTGCTTTTCTTGCTGCGCATCGGGCTGCCTTCAATAAGCCGTCTTTAAAATACTGCCAGCTCTCCTGGACTCCTTTTTCCTTCATGTAAGCATCCCAGGGAATCCTGCCCATCAGTTCTCTGAGGGAGTCGAAGTCTGCTTTTCTGAAGTCCAAGGTGTGTATTTTGCTACTCTCCTTTCTTCCTTTGGTCAGGATCCCAAAATCTACCATCTCATGATCACTGCTTCCCAGGTTGTCACCTACCTTTACTTCCCCTACTAGTTCCTCCCTGTTTGTGAGCAGCAGGTCAAGCTGTGCATGGCCCCTGGTCAGTTTTTTCAGCACTTGTACCAAGAAGTTATCCCCCAAATTCTCCAAAAACTTCCTGAATTGTCTGTGTACTACTGTATTAGTCTCCCAACAGTTGTCAGGGTGATTAAAGTCCCCCATGAGAACCAGGCCCTGTGATCTGGAAGCTTCTCTCAGTTGTCTGAAGAAAGCCCCATCTACCTCATCCACCTGATCTGGTTGTCTATAGCAGACACCAACCACAACATCACCCCTATTGCTTCCACCTCTCAAATTAACCCTTAGACTCTCAACAGGCTTTTCTCCCTCTATATACTGGAGCTCCGAGCAATCATACTGCTCTCTTACATACAATGCAGCTCCTTCTCCTTTTCTCCCCTGCCTGTTCTTCCTGAACAGTTTATACCCTTCCATAACAGTGCTCCAGTCATGCGAGTCATCCCACCAAGTCTCTGTTATTCCAGTCAAATCATAGTTCTTTGACTGGGCCAAGGCTTCTAATTCTTCCTGTTTATTTTCCAGGCTTCTTGCATTCGTGGACAAACACCTTAAATAACCAGTTGATCACCCTACCGTCTCCATTTTGGCCTTCAGAAGGCACACTTTTATGTTCTGGAAAAATTAAACTAATGCTATGTTCTGGAGGCTTCCTGCCCAGACCAGACAGGATAGGTAGAACAAAATATACTTTTATTCATGTGAGTTTTATAAAAGTATAAACCTGTAAATGTTCAGTTGTTAAAAATTGCTCATTTTTTCCTAGTTTACAAGACTTCCTTCACTGGCTTTCAACTAATCAATCTATTTTTGTTTCCTTTAAATGAATAACAGAATGCTTTCCTTAAAAAAAGGTCTATGGTTTAATTAGGTGAATGGAAATTTCAAGTTTAGTATTTTTCAGTGCAGTGTGAAATTAAAATTGTATGATGTAGAAATGGGACAGAACACACCTTCCAATCTGAACACTGACTCATAGAACCATAGAAGATTAAGGACAGAAGAGATCTCAGGAGGTCATCTAGTCCAACCCCCTGCTCAAAGCAGGACCAACCCCAATTAAACCATTCCAGCCAGAGCTTTGTCTGGCCTGAAAAAACCTCTAAGGATGGTGATTGCAACATCTCCCTAAACAACCCCTTCCAGTGCTTCATCCTCCTCCTAGTGAAGTAGTTTTTCCTAATATCCAAACTAGTTCTCCCCCACTGTGACTTGAGACCACTGTTTCTTATTCTGTTATCACTGAGATTAGCCTGGCTCCATCCTCTTTGGAACCCGCCTTCAGATAGTTCAATGCTGCTATCAATCCCCACCCCCTAGTCTTTTCTTCTGCAGATTAAATAAACCCAGTTCCCTCAGCTTCTCCTAATAAGTCATGTGCTCCAACCCCCTAATCATTTTTGTTGCTTTCTGCTAGTCTTCAGTTTGTCCATATCCTTTCTGTAGTGGGGGACCTAAAGCAACACAGTACTCCATATATGGCCTCACCAGTGGTGAATAGAAAGAAATGATCACTTTCCTTGGTCTCCTGTCAGTGCTCCTACTAATGCAGCCCAATATGCTGTTAGCCTTCTTAGCAACAAGGGCACAATGTTCACTGATCTCGAGCTTCTCATCTACTGTAATCTCCAAGTCCTTGTCTGTAGAACTGCCACTTAACCAGTCAATCTCCAGCTTGTAGAAGTGCATTTGATTCTTCTGTCCTAAGTGTAGGACTCTGCACTTGCCTTTGTTGAACCTCATCAGATTTCTTTCAGCCTAATCCTCCAATTTGTCTAGGTCACTCTGGACCCTATCCCTGCCCTCCAGCGTATCTACCTCTCCCCCTAGCTTAGTGTCATCTGCAAACATGCAGAGGGTTCACACGAACCCATCATCCAGATCATTAATGAAGGTATTGAACAAAACCAGCCCCAGGATCCACACCTGGACCACTCGGCTTCACACCATCTGCCAGCTAGACATCAAACTGCTGATTACTACCTGTTAAGTCCAACGATCTAGCCAGTTTTCTATCCATCTTATAGTCTATTCATCCAAGCCATATTTCTTTAACTTGCTGGCAATAATACTGTGGGAGACTGTATCAAAAGTTTTGCTAAAGTCAAGCTATATCACATCCACCACTTTCCCCAGACCACAGAGCCAGTTATCTCATCATAGAAGGCAATTAGGTTGGTCAGACATGACCTTGGTGAATTCATGTTTACTGTTCCTGTTCACCTTCCTCTCTTCCAAGTGTTTCAAAATGGATTTCTTGAGGATATGCGCCATGATTCTTCCAGAGACTGGGGGGAGGCTGATTGATCTGTAATTACCCGGATCCTCATTTTTCCTTATTTTGAAGATAAGCTCTAAATTTGCCTTTTTCCAATCATCTGGGAAATCATCATGATTTCCAATCATCACGACTAGTTTTCAGAGATAATGGCCAATGACTCTGCAATCTCTTCAGCGAATTCTCTAGCAAACTTGGCTTCATTAGCTCTGCCCCTATGGATTTTTGCATGTCCAACTTTTCTAAATAGTCCTTAACCTTTGCTTTCACTACTCAGGACTGCTTACCGCCTTCCCATACTGTGCTGCCCAGTGCAGCAGTCTAGGAGATGATCTTGTCTGAAAATGGAGGCAAAAAAAAGCATTGAGTACTTCAGATTTTTCCACATCATCAGTCACTAGGTTGACTTTTGCATTCAGTAAGATTCCATGCTTTCCCCGACCCTCTTCTTGTTAACATATCTGTACATAAGGAACATAAGGAACATAAGAATGGCTGTACTGGGTCATACCAAAGGTCCATCTAGCCCAGTAGCCTGTCTGCCGATAGTGGCCAGCGCCAGGTGCCCCGGAGGGGGTGGACCGAAGACAGTGATCAAGCGATTTGTCTCGTGCCATCCGTCTCCAGCCTCTGACAAACAGAGGCCAGGGACAACATTCCTACCCCCTGGCTAATAGCCTTTTATGGACCTAACCTCCATGAATTTATCTAGCTTCTCTTTAAACTCTGTTATAGTTCTAGCCTTCATAGCCTCCTCTGGCAAGGAGTTCCACAGGTGACTATGCGCTGTGTGAAGAAGAACTTTCGCTTATTAGTTTTAAACCTGCTACCCATTAATTTCATTTGGTGTCCTCTAGTCCTTATATTACACTGCTCTACAGCCAAATGCTTCTGAAATAAACGTAGTCAAACTTTACTAATTCTGGGTCACTGAGAACGAAAATGATGCTTAAAATTGTTGATTGGCTCTAGTTTTCAAGATATGCTATTGGGTCAGTATATACGACCCTTGACTTGGGAATGGCGGAGGATAAGTGAGTTAAAAAGGGAAGGGATCTCAATTTAAACCAGAAATGACTAAAATACATCTTGACTGGATCTATGAATAAATCTATGACTGGTTTGGACAGTACTTGCTTTTAGGCAAAACAATGAATGATGCAATCTGAAGCTGGTATTGTGTCATACATGATATGAATTGCATCATGTTATTCCTAGAAGTCATGGATGATGCAATCATAACGAAGCTTACATCACTCTGCTGAACAAATTGCCCTATATCAGCTCTAGAAATCATACAGTGTCGTGCTTTCTTATTTGTCAGTGTTTGATTTTGCAAAGGACACATTTCTGTTTAGCCAAAGTGAGCAGAGATGCCTCGCATTGTGTGAACAGTGCAGATAACTTCTGCTATGTTTGTGGTGAAGTGACTTTTGCATCACAAAAGCGCAGTATAACCACTATGGTTAAGAAAGCCTATCACCTTTATTTTGGCTGCAAAATTGAGATCAGGACAAGAGGTGGGCCCACACATATGCTGCAACACTTGTGCAACAAATCTTCGCCAGTGGTTGAACAGGAAAAGGAAATCTATGCCTTTGCAGTGCCAATGATTTGGAGAGAGCCAACAGATCATACCAGCAATTGTTACTTCTACATGGTGCCTCCAGTTGGGAAAGGTGTGTCAAAGAAGAAAAAGTGGACTGTGCATTATCCAAACATTCCATCAGCTATACGCCCAGTACCCCACGGAGAAGGACTGCCGGTTCCTGATGCACCAGAATCATTCTCACTTGAATCAGATGAGGAAGAGGATGAAACTTCTGGTCCTGAACCATCAATGTCACAGGACCCACATTTTCTCCCATCCTCCTCCTCTGAACCACACCTCATAACACAAGGTGAACTGAATGACCTTGTCAGGGATTTGGAACTACCCAAGAGTAAGGCAGAGCTGTTGGGCTCCAGACTACAGCAGTGGAATCTCCTGGCAGGTGATGTTAGGGTTTCCATGTTCCGTGACCGTCAAAAGGATCTTGTCCCATTCTTCTTCATGGAAGGTGATCTTGTAGCCTGCAACAACATCGATGGTGTGATGGCAGCCCTCAACATCGCTCACGATCCAGATGAGTGGAGACTGTTCATTGATTCATCAAGACGAGTCTTAAAGCTGTTTTGCTGCATAATGGCAGTGTTTTGCCATCAATTCCAGTTGGTCATGCAGTCCATATGAAGGAAACCTATGACAACATGAAACAACTTTTGAGGTGCATAAACTATGACCAACATCAGTGGCAGCTTTGTGGCGATTTCAAGGTTGTTGCTCTCTTGCTTGGTCTGCAGACTGGATACACAAAGTACTGCTGTTTTCTCTGTGAATGAGATAGTCGTGCAAGAGATTCCCACTACATCAAGATAGATTGGCCACTCCGACAGTCATTGGAGCCTGGGAGGAAAAGTGTTCAGCATCCACCACTTGTTGAATCAAGGAAGATTTTGTTACCACCCTTACACATCAAGCTGGGTCTGATGAAGAACTTTGTCAAGGCCATGGACAAAACACAAGCAGCTTTCAAGTACCTCCATGGAAAATTTCCAAGGTTAAGTGAAGCTAAGATAAAGGAAGGTGTCTTTGTTGGTCCTCAGATTCGTGAACTTCTTCGAGATGATGCATTTGACCACACTGCGTGGCAAGGAAAAGATGGCATGGAAAGCCTTCCAGTTAGTGGCAATAAATTTTCTCAGAAACAACAAGGCAGACAACTACAGGTTGTTGGTGGAAAACCTCCTCAAGGCATACAAAGCCTTGGTTGCAACATGTCACTAAAGATACATTTTTGCACTCTCATCTAGATTTTTTCCACCGAATCATGGAGCAGTGAGCGACGAGCACGGGCGAGCGATTTCACCAGGACATTGCAACAATGGAGAAATGCTATCAGGGCAAATGGAGCCCATCAATGCTTGCAGACTATTGCTGGACAGTGACAAGAGATGCTCCATTTAATGAATACAAGAGACAAGCCAAGAAGCGCCGAGTAGACACTGAATAGGACTAAACTATGTACATAATAGTTTTTTGCCTTTTGTTTCATAATAAATTTTATTTATATAACCCTTTTGCTGATTTTTAAAGTGTTACATAAACAGGACAGGTGAAATATTATCATGTAAAGCAACCATAAACACATGAAAAGACCTAGGTTTACAATTTATGATTAAAACTCTACCTTCTACACAATATACATAGACGTAAAATGTAAAAACTTAAATATCTTGGAAACAGTAGCCAATCAGTTGTTTTAATTGTCATATTTGAATTCAGCACATCAAAATACATAATAAATAGCACATTTTATCTCTGAAGCAGACAACTTCTAAAAAATTGTAGACCAGTGTTATGGGAACTAGTGAACAACTTTTCTTTATTCGCCCTCTCCACACCACTCATGATTTTATATACCTCTTTCATATCCCCCCTCAGTCTCCTCTTTTCCAAACTGAAAAGTCCCAGTCGCTTTAGCTTCTCCTCATATGGGACCTGTTCCAAACCCCTGATCATTTTAATTGCCCTTTTCTGAACCCTTTCCAAGGCCAAAATATCTTTTTTTAGGTTAGGAGACCACATCTGTACACAGTACTCAAGATGTGGGCGTACCATAATTTTATACAGGGGCAGTAAGATATTCTGTGTCTTATTTTCTATCCCTTTCTTAATAATTCCTAACATTCTATTTGCCTTTTTGACCGCCGCAACACACTGTGTGGACGTTTTCAGAGAACTATCCACGATAACTCCAAGATCTCTTTCCTGTAGAAACCCTTCTTGTTATTCTTCATATCTCTTGTTAACTGTCAATTGTGCTTTGGCCTTCCTGATTACACCTCTGCATGCTCAAGCATTTTTTATATATTCTTACCTTGTCATCTGTCCAAATTTCCACTTCTTATAAGCTCCCTTTTTGAGATTAAGCTCATTAAAGATTTATCTTTTAAGCCAAGCCAGGTTGCCTTTGCTATTCTTTGTGCACATTGGGATGATTTGTTTCTGCACCCACAATAAGGCTTCTTTAAAATACATCCAGCTCTCCTAGACTCCTTTCCCCTCATATTAGCCTCCAAATAGATCCTGCCCATCAGTTCCCTGAGGGAATCAGAATCTGCTTTTCTGAAGTCCAGAGTCCATATTCTGCTGCTTTCCTTTCTCCCTTTTGTCAGATCCTGAACTCAATCATCTCACTGCTAATGTTTCGTGAATGTTTAGTGAAATTTTTATCTGAACTTCTAGCCTGGCTTCTACCTTCACCTTAAATCTCATTTATACTGGCATGTTTAACCATCCTGAAAATATTTTTAAAATAAATATTTTGTTGTTAATGGCATTGTTTTGTATTCACATAACATCTTTGATCCTGAAGGATCCCCAAGTGCTATTCATAGTATATATAGAATATATACAGGACACGCTTCTCCTATTACTGAGAGTTATGTGAGTTTTACCCAACTGATGGTAAATAATACAAAGTCTTTTCAAACAACGCTACACCACAGTTTAACAGGAAGAGAATAATGTTCCTTCCCTGCAGAAAAGGAGAAATGGATGGCAGGGGATGAATGTAGAGCCATGAGTGACTGGGAGAAGGAATGCCACCTTCCTTGTGTGTCTGTTGGAGATGTGTCTGCTAGCTTCCCATTGACTAGGGATGTGTGAATGAGGTTGCTGCTTGGCTTTTGTGCCCCTTCTTCACCTATTTAAACTTCCCTAGGCTTTTCAAAAGCCCTACCCCTAATCTAGCTACCCCTCCCCTTTCTATTTATTTGTAGTGTTGGTGGTTCTTTAGGATTGTAATGCTGTGTTCTTTAGGATGTTGTGGGTCTGTTCAATCACACTTTTGTGATCAGGAAGATCTGGTCTGAGATAAAAGTTCCAGTTTGCCACTTGTCAAAGGAGTTCCTAAAGATATTTGCATCATGCATCTTTCCCGACCATCCAATGTTGATGCTGGTGACACAGCACTTCTGATCCACAGTGCTGCAGCGCCATCGAGAAGTACCCCCAGCAGTTTATGCACTCCTTTTCAAGGCAGTCGTGTGCAAGAATGTGAATGTGCATTCCATCTATTGCCCCAGCACAGTTAAGGACCCCAGCTTGGCAAAGCCCTCCCCTATGTCCTCCATGTTTCCTAGAGTCTCTGTCCTCCATACCAGAAGGGTATTGGTTGACTAAGCTATGGGAATCACAACAGCCCCCACTGTAGATTTCCCCACTCTGACTTGTTTCCCAACTGGCTAATAGCTGTCTGGTGTTGCAGTGCAAGCTCCCACAGGGCAATTCCCACTTGCTTCTCAACTGCCAGAGCGGGTCTCATTCTGGTATTCTTGAGCTTCAGGGTGGGGAAAGGAATTCGCAAACTTCCATGAAAGTAGCTTTATGCATGTGAAAGTTTTGCAGTCCCAGCTGATCATCCCATACCTGCATAACAATATGGTCCCACCAGTCTGTACTTGTCTGATGGCACAGAGCCAGCATTCCACTGTGTCAATAAGATTGAATGTCGGTGTTATGCTTATAAGAAGCACACGGGATTTTTATAGGGGAAAAGGCAATATGCTACGTTTATTAAGAATAAAATAGTAAAGCAGTTACCTTACGTTTACATAGACAGACAGACACACACCCCAACATACATGTCCTGCCAGTAGATGTTAGAGTTACCAGTCTGTTGCTTGCATTAGCCTGGCAGCCAAACAGGCTAAGTATGAGGGGGAGGGAACCAGGTTCTTTCTGTCTGGATCAAAGCTCCAATCAATGACAAGATGAACCCAAAATTTATGGCAAAGCAGTCCCTTTTTATAGTAGTTTTCTTTTATTGGGATCAGTGAGTTTCACACCCTCACGCTGTAATCAATTGCTATTTGATGAATGCTTGTTTTCTTAAGTTGTTCTTCTCATCCCTTATCTATTGTTTCATCATGCTAGTTTCTAGCACAGCTGTCTTGTCTCAATTGATAGGTGCTTGCCTCCTTTTACAGTCATCAATCTGCCCTCTTCTCACATCTCATTGGGGATATACAGCAATCTCTGGTGCCTTTACGTCCCCCATTTCCCCTAGAACTTCTGGTCTGGTCTGGTGATGGCCTTCCCACTTATCTCTTAATACACACATTCCTCATTTACACAAAACAGGGGTGATGTCTTTGTTACACAGAAGCAATATGCACATTTGAACAGAAACATCAAGTTACAATTTCAAGAACAATCATCAAATTTTTTTTTGACTTATTTCATGATGTTTGTTGTAAGCCTAAAACAGAAAGGTGACCATAGGAGTCTGTTCCTTCCTTGACATCAAATAAGATATAAGCAAACTGCCTGATGCATCTCTACCAAACAATTTCCCGTTCCTTTCTGCTAAACAGAAAAGGGTGGCCAGCAGGGTATGAAACACAATCATCATAATAAAACACATTAATACACGTAATACTTAAAGTATTACAATATTATTCTTTATCATAACTCATACATAATCTAAAATAGGATTTTTCTACTACACCAGTGGCATTTTCATTCGCTCAACTCAAGTGCTTTGCAGAAGAGTATGTTCATGGCCTCCCAAGACTCACACTCGTTCCAGCCGACCCTGGATATGCTTTGGACATACTCCAGCATTAGGCACAGTAAGGTTAACATAATCATCATAATGCCTTGGTGTTCAACAGGATCCACAATGGTTTCCTGCTTACACTGCATGGCATCTGCATGGATAACCAAAGGGAAAAAAGGTGCGAAAAGGCTGTTTGCTATTGATCCTAAGTGGGGGGAGGGGAAAAGGGAAGGAAACAAATGCATTATGGGATGCTGATGACATGTATCCAGAACCATTCGCTGCACAGTTCTGGTCCTGGCATGCAGTGGGAGCATAACCCAGAATGCAAAGAGGTTCAGGCACAGTGGGATAGCTACCCACAGTGCATTGATTTCAAGGGTAATGATAGCCTCCCTACTGAGAATGTACTATTTCAAACTACTTTGAATTATTTTCCACAGTGGGGACATGCACCTTTGATTTTACAAAATTGGATGCAAAAAAGTCGACCTCAATAAATTTGACCTTATCTCATAGTGTAGATATGGCCTGAGAGGGGACATGGTTACAGCTTTCAAGTATCTAAATGGCTGTTACAAGCAGAAGGGAGGAAAAATTATTCTCCTTAATATCTGATGATAGAACAAGAAGCAATGGGCTTTTGCAGCAAGTGAGGTTTAGGTTGGACATTAGGAAAAATGTCCTGTCAGGGTGGTTAAGCACTGGAATAAATTGCCCAGGCAGTTTGTGGAGATATTTAAGAACAGGTTATACAAACACCTTTCAGGAATGGTCTAGTAGTTGCAGAAACTTTCAGGCAGAAAGTTTCCAACCCAGTTTAAACCACGGGGTCTACTCTTTCATCCTCTGAAGACTGAATCTCCTCTACCTCCTTCAGCCCACCTAACTGTTTTATCTTCCGAAAAAACTTCTTCTGAAAGAGAGTGTCTACACAGCAAAAGTGCATCGAAAAAGCAATCTGTTTTTTCGACAGATAGCGTCCACACTGAATGGACACTATCTCTCATGTAAGCTGTGATTACTATGGGCAGAATCGCCAGCAGGGCACCTGTGCTTTTTCCTCTTTCCTCTTCTTGCGAAAGAACTCCCTCTTCCCCATCCACATGTCTTTTTCTGAAAGAGCTCTTTCGGAGAAAGGCTTCTTCCTTATAAAAAGAGGTTTACCAATGTTGGAAAAACCCCTCAGTTCTTTTGATTTTTTTTCAAAAGAACGCGATTGCAGTGTGGACGTAAGTGAAGTTTTTTCAGAAAAACGTCAGTTTTTCCGAAAAAACTCTGCAGTGTACACATACTCCCAGTGTCTTCAGATTATGCTGTATTTTTAAAATGAAAATATGTAGATACTTATGTGCTGATAATTTGAGCATTCATTGAATACTTAAGCAGTCACAACAATAAAGGAATTATATCACTTGAAAGGTAGATAATAAGGAAGTATTAACTCTCTTGACTAAATAATTTACTAGAGGATGCATTATAAATTATTCCAATGAAATGTCATTCAAAATATATTACTTTACATTTACTTATTACTTTAAGATGTTCTTTATTTTAAATTATTTTTTAAGATTAAATATCATTTCAAACTAAAAGTGATTTCAGCCTATATCTTTAGTGGGGAAGAATTATTACATACCTGAAATATTTTGTTTTTTAAATCATTAATTATCGTGAATATCTTGTCATCTCCAAATTACTCCTTATTTATATGAGAAAAAAATTGCTTTGATTTGCTTTGAATATACCATTCTAAACTTGATTTGCTGCTACTATCTTCAACATTTATTTAAAGGTATGAAATTAAGTAATTAAACATAAATGACAAAATTATTTTTAACAGTTATTTTTAACATTATTTTAAACTGCTAGTTATATATCATTAAATGGTATCAAACAATAATGACTTAATAGAAGAGCTTTAGTTCCAATTACCCCATTTTATTTTCTTTAATAATCCCAATTTTTGCCTAGAGAGCTTTGACACATTTAGTATTTTTTTAAATGAGATGGGCACTGTTATGAAAGGATTTTGAAGAACTAATTTAATAATGGCAGGATATTTCTCTTTAGAACATGCTTATGTACAGTATGGGAAAGATCAAAATTTCTGGTCTCTATTAGTTTTAAGAAGTAGCAGATTGTAATTGTGGAATAATTTTGTAACATTGTCAGATATGTAATTTCCTTTTTCTGAATACAGCTTGCACCTCTAAAATCCAGCGCACAGCTCAGGTAGGCTGGGGAGAGGCCGAGAGCTGGAGCTAGGCTCAGCTGGGCTGCAGAGAGAGCCAGGAAGCCCAGTGTGGGGGCAGAGGGGACCAGCAGCAGGGGGCCTGAAATGACCACCTCCGGTCTGGAAAATTCCCTCATCTGGGACCAGTCAGGTCCTGAGGGTGCCAGACCAGGGAGGTCCAACCTGTACTGTCCTTCCCCACCTTTCCCTTCCTCTGTGAAAAAAAAAAGTTTAAAACTCTAAAGGTGTGTCTAGACTACATGGCTCTGTCGACGGAGTCATGTATATGAGGCAGGACAACAAAGGGAAATGAAGCGGCGATTTAAATAATCGCCACTTCATTTAAATCAAAATGGCCACCGCGCTGTGCCGATCAGCTGTTTGTCGGCACAGCGGCAGTCTAGATGGGGATCTGCCGACCCCAGAACCCTTCTCTAAGCCTCGGCATAAAGGATCTGCCGACTAAGGGTTCTGGGGTCAGCAGATCCCCATCTAGACTGCCACGCTGTGCCGACAAACAGCTGATTGGCACAGCGTGGTGGCCATTTTGATTTCAATGAAGCAGCGATTATTTAAATTGCTGCTTCATTTCCCTTTGTCGAGTAAACTAGTAGTTTAGGGGTTTAAATGGGATGCAACTGGTGTATAAAATTTTGTGCTGGCATTCTGCACAATGGTGAATTGTACAGAATGCCAGTTTACCTGACAGCTTACCTCTAGACTACTCCAAACTTAAACAACACAAAACAAATTGTTTAAAATAAAAAGGATCATTCTAAATGCTATTAATAGTATTCTGTTTTCTATGTGATAGTTCTCTACAGGCCAAATCCTGGTCTCAGAGAAGTCAGAACAGTACATAATTTACTAGCATCTTTAAAAAGGATATATGCTTTGTAAATTATGTCCAATTCAAGCCAGGTTTTTTACATTCAGCAAACAACTTTCTAGCATTTCAGTACTTTTGTTTACATATTCACCGTGCTAGCAATTATAGTGAGGGTTAACCTGAGTGCATCCTATTAATAAAATGTAGCCTTAACAATTAAGAAAGTAGGAAGGTATTTTCCTAAACTTTGGTACATATAAAAGTATTACAAAGCTATTGAAACCTCAAGACTAAAGCCAATTCATTTTTGTCATCATATCACCTGAAACTGAAGTATTATATAAAAGCTAAACAATGCCAAATGGCTTTGGCAGAGATCAAAAGCCAAATCTATTTGTTCTCTTTCATCTTCAGTGTTCCATTTCCTAGCAGTATGACCTTAGTCAAACAACTATTAAAGTTAGCTTTTGATCTCACCCCCTTTTCTGAAAAAGGAAAAAAAGTCAATCTTTAAAATTTTCTTCCTGAGACAGTTACAGTATTGTGTTTTCATGTTCCAGTAGTGTGTGAGTAAATAGGATTCCCTGATATATGTGATAGAACAGTGGTTAAATGGGACAATCATTTTTGTGTCAGAGGCAGGAATCAAAAGGAAGCATCCTTCAGAGGCTGTTAACTGGAAAAATCCCCCCAGGTCAGTGGAAACATGTTAACTGGTCAATCTGCTGCCGTTTTGGTTCTTTGATGAAAATGCCTTGTAATTTGATGACAGATAACATTTGTAATACAATTTTCTCATCACCAGTTAAAGCTGCCTAGTGATTAATCAGGAAAAAGATTCATTTTTTCTAAGTGTGAAGCTTTTTGTTTTTAAAGCAGAAATAAGTTGTCTTATGGGTATCCTTAATTGCCTGAATAGGATTACAAGGATATTTCTTCGTCATCTTTGGGGATCTTGCAAATTATAATGTCCTAATGCTTCACATTCACTTTTCATTTAAATATAGTAAGATACCAATTATATATTAAATATGTACTAATTATTAAAACAACACAAAAAACTAAAACCACTGGAAATATTTGTCTTTTCAACACCACAGTTAGATTTGAATAATCATTCACTGTTAATTAACCTGTAATAACTATCCAATTAAACCTAACTCTTTAGCTATAATGTGATGGTCATGGCAATTTAAATACTTAGCCAAAGATTGTTTTAAAACATTTAATTAAGAGAAATACACATGAAAGTAACAGTATTCATCTTTTGCACAAATTATCAAATCTGAATTAATGTTATAATCAGCAGGTGGCTAATACACATTAATATACAATCATCAAAATTACATACATAATGAGTAAATATTAACTATAAGCCTATATCCATATTATAACATATCATACTCAGTTTATCAGTGTGGAAAAACATCTTGCATCAGCTTTAAACCTCTCAGCTATGAAAAGCTAACGAGAATTATTATCACTTATCACCAAAGCTGGGCCCTCCAAACTAATTTAAAATGTTTACAACTCTTCAACGAAGGGTATTACCAGAAATAATCCTTAATAGAATGTAGTCTGACTGTATTAATTTAAAAGTGTGAAACTGTTTTACATTAATGCAACAAAATTAAATATCAAGCCTTACATACTATCTGAACTTTCCTTGGATTTAAATTCTAATACATTGGTGTTCTATATTCTTATTTGAAGTTTTTGTGTGTGAAATACGGTTCTTGTAATGTGATGCTCTTGAAGCAGGATGTAACATGATGTCACCAATTAAGAAATTGTTCTCTTAAGGTGTGTCTACAAAGCACATTTATTTTGAAATAATGGCCATTATTTCGAAATAATGCAAGTGTCTACACAGCAATTCCATTATTTCAAAATAATTTCAAAATAACAGATGGCTTATTCAGAAATCTGTAAATCTCATTCCATGAGGAATAACACCCATTTTGAAATAGCTTTTTCAAAATAGGGCATGTATGGACACGGCAGCTGGGGTTAATTTCAAAATAAGAGGCCTCCAGGAAATCCCACAGATGCCTTGCTGGCCACTCTGTTCCATACTCATCAAGACTCTATAGTTCCTCTTCCCCTGCAGTCCTTAAAGCTGCAGCCACAGGGGAAGGGCTTGTGGCAGGAAGCCCTGGCCCTCATAGCCTCCAGCCACACTGCTGCTGCCACAACCACTCCAAGGGCCATCATGAATGAACCTTGAGCCCCCCAACAGCCCACCCCCACTCTCAGGGAGCAGTCTGATGGCTCCCAGGAGCCTGCCAGCACCACAAGAGGCACATGCTGTCCTAGTCTGGGGCAGAGATCCTGGCCCTCATAGAGGTTTGGGGTAAGGAGGAAAATCTCCAGGATCTCTGCACCAGACAGTGCAATACTGATATCTACGGCCGCATGGCTGATAGCCTGGCCACAAGGGGCCACATCCGAACCCAGGAGCAGTTCTGGATGAAAGCTAAAGAGCTCTGCCAGGCCTATTTCAAGGTGAGGGAGTGCAGCTCCTGCTTCAGGGCAGAAGCCCACTCCTGCCCCTATTAGCTGGACCTGCACGGCATCCTAGGGCATGGAGCAGCCCCTTCCCCACCCTGGTGGTTGACTCAGGGCTGGAGACACCCGTCGTTGCCTGCCCAGAAGGCAGAGCTGGCCATGGGGAGGGAGAGAAGGAGGAGGAGGACCCCGATGTGGCCAGCAGCGTCACCTTGGTGACACTGGAGCCGGTAATCCACGGCCTGGATGTGTCTCAGGCATCCTCCGAGGTTGGGGAAGGATCATCAGGTGAGTGATTTTAGGCATGACACAGACAGGTTGGAGATGGTGGGCGGCGAGGGGCTGGGGCGCGCGCCTCGCTCAGCCTTCTTGGCCTGGGGATCGTGCTGCAGTCCATCCACGTGGATGCACGTGCAGCGCCAGTCTGGACCACAGCACTCCTATCCTCATGCTCACCAGGTCTGACACCCGCGTGGGACACCCTCCCACCACAAGGCACCACTAGAAGGTGGATGGGGACATGGCCGCACACACACACTCAGGAGTGCCACACATGGCACACGGGCATACCTATACGCTTGAGGCAGCAGCCGCTCCCTGCCACTCTCCTCCTACACCCTGACCCTCTTTCCCCCAGTGTCCAGGGACACAAGTCCTCTCCTCTTAGGACGCTACCACTGTCAGACCCAGGGTGTGTGCGGCACTGAGGCAAGCCCAGCCGGCCCGGGGCCTCCACTCCCGCCTGCAGGATCTCAGTGTAGCTGGCAACTTCCCATGTCTGCTTGTCCTTGGGACATGGACAGGAAGGGGGAGCCTGCTCCCCTGGGGACATCTGGGCCTCTATAGGAAAGGGCCCGCTGTCCAGGCCACAGATGGTCTTGCTGTCAATACGTCTCCTTCATCTGACCCAAAAACTGTCGGTCTCAGCTCACAGATGAGGGCAGTGCTACTGGGACAGTGTATCCAGGGATGACTAACCATCACTCTTTATTCTCCATAGCTGGACCAGCTGTGAGAGGGGGATGGGTGACACCACCCGGGGCAGCTGCCTGACACCAGGGGAACTGCAGGCACTGGAGAATGTAGGAGGAGCTGCTGTGGGAGCACATCTCCGTGCTTTGGGCCCTGCATGAGATGCTGGACCAGAGGCTCCAGGAGGACATGCAGTTGCAGAGAGAATTGAAGGGAGTTGCTGCAGCAGGGCTGCACCATGTGCACGACCCAGTCAGTCTCTTCTCACCCTCCCAGAGGCCAGCTCCTGCTCCTGTTGCCACTCCTGCCCCACCTCCTATGCCAGCCCCTGCCCACCTCCTATGCCTGACTCTGTTCCAGCTCTACCTTCTTCTTCTCCCCCAGCCTCCCCTCTTCCCATGGTCCCCGAGGTCCCCGCACATGAGGCGGTGGAACCAACTGAGCCAGGCACCAATCCCACTCCCAGACATGAGCCTCTCCTCCCCCCTCCTCCTCCCAATTTGAAGGTTCTCATCCTCCCCTCCCCCCACTCTCCTCTCCCAGGTTCTTTCCACAGTCCCTCCCCAATTACTTTGACCCCAAATAAAAACTGTACACAGTTGATTGTTGCCAAAAAAAAGTCTGTTTTATTGTCTCTGCAGGGGAGGGGGAAGGTAGGAAAGGCACAGAGGGGCAAGGCACAGGCCCCTAGTGGGGAGGCCCCAGGGAGGGTGTCACTGGGGTCTTTGTGAGAAACTCTCCCTCGGGGTCTCCTGGATGCGTACCCCTGCCTATTGGGCTGGCTGGATGGCAGCTATGCGCAGCTATTCAAAGGCCCTGCCGACCCGGCCTGCCTCCCCCTTCTGCTCACATATGTTGTGGAGAATGCAACATGCAGCCATCACCTGGGGAATGTTCCGCTCCCCTACGTCCAGCCAGGTGAGGAGGCATCTGAACCTTGCCTTGCGATGCCCAAAGGCACTCTCCACTATCGTGTGGGCCCTGCTGAGCCTAGCATTAAAGCGTTCCTTGCTGGGGTCATGGTGTTCAGTGTAGGGCTTCATGAGCCATGGCATGAGAGGGCAGGCTGCGTTCCCCACAATGCACAGTGGCATGTCCACGTCCCCGACCCTGATGGTGATGTCAGGGGAAGAAAGTTCTGGCTTCCAGCTTCTAGAAGACACTGGAGTTTTGAAGTTGCGGGTATCATGTGCCTTCCCCCGACCACCCAACGCAGATGTCAGTAAACTGCCCATGGTTGTTGACACGGGCCTGCAGGACCATGGAGAAGTAGCCCTTGTGGTTTATGTAGATAGATGCCTTGTGGTCAGGGGCCTGGATGGGAATGTGGGTGCTGTAAATAGCTTCCCGTCCCTCTGCAGTTGGGGAAACGCATGGCGGCAAATGATGGGGTCCACGTCACTGAGATTGATGACCCTGCGCAGTAGGACAGTGTTGATGGTCCTCACCACCTGTTGTAGAAGGAGACAGACAAATAAACAAACGGAGAATCACAGGGATCCCTGAGCCCACCCTTCTTCCCCCCTCCACCACACCCAGAGCCACCCCCTATGTAGCCCATCCCTTGGTAGGGCTGCGTGAGGGCTGGACTGGAAAACCGCTCAGGGAAGGGGTTATCACCCCCACCCCAACCTTCCCTTTTCCTAGGGTTCCCTATTCTAGCACTTCACACACACACCCCGGGACAACAGCCCGAGAGTGCCAGACCTGCACGACGAGGGCCCCGATGGTCAACTTCTCCATGCCGAACTAGTTCCTGACGGATCAGTAGCTGTCCGGCATGCCGAGCTTCCACACAGCAATGGTACCCGTTTCTCCAGGTGGATGGCGGGTGCATGTGCGTCCCGTCGGGTGAGGGCAGGGGCAGTCCAGGCACACAGCACCAGAAAGGTCTCCTTCCTCATGTGGAAATTTGGGAGCCATTGCTGGTCACTCCATAATGAGCCAGTCGCACCAGTTGGAACTGGTGTGCAGTTGCCAGAAGTGGTGGTGCATGTTGGGGTGCAGCTGGAAGAGCTGAGCGAGGGTCTTCTCAATGAGCTGGGGGTTGTGTTCCTGCAGGGCCAGGAGGGCAGCCTGCAGAAACTGCTTCAGAAACTTCAGCACAACAGTTACGGGCTGTCATGTGCAGAGACAGCTCCAGCTCCATGGCTGGCAAGCTGAGGTGTCTGCAAGGAGAACCACAGGACTCAGAGAAAAGGCTTTGCTGTCCCTCAGAAAGGTAGGCAATCAGGAGAAGAACCTGAGAAATGGCTGCACAGGGGGGTCTCTTTAAGCACGAATCTCAGATCGCCTCAGGCAGCGTTCCAGGAAGTAATTGTGTCCTGATGCCCTGCTTAAAGTGTTTCCGGGTGGCCTTAAATATGAGTTAGCGTCCAATCAGAGTAGATGCTCTATATAGAAATAGCTAAGTGCAATTTCAATGCGCTTTTTGTGTATAGACCCGCTATTTTGAAATAAGCTATTTCAGAAAAAAAAATCAGACTGTGTAGACTTACCCTTAGTTACCTACTGACACTCTAAATCCACTCTGAAAAATAAGACAGTGATTTACTCATTTGGCTTATTGAAATCACATTTACTGATTATACAGTTTCATTCTTGGTTTAATTTATAACAAGGACTCCAGTGTCATCTGAGATATATGCAGCAGCAAAGTATGTATCTGATCTATGCATAAGAGGGGAAATAGCACATTATATATTAGACTGCTGAAAACCTCCTAAAGTGTAAGTAACATATCTGTGATGACAGACTCCTCCCAAATCAAAATGGATCTTGACAAAAAAATTAAAAGTTTCTAGGCTCTTATTTATAATCTCCTGTCTGATATGAGGATATTCTGGACATTTTACATGAGAAGATTATGTAAGTGTCTTTGTCAAATACATAGATAACAGAGATTTTTCACATTTCATACATTTCTCTCCTAACTCAGGAATCTAAATACAGAATATAATATTCTATGTATGTGAATTTCTGACACCTGGAGGACTTTGTGTCCTTACAACATTCAATGCAGTATGTAGTTGGTTTTTTTTTTATTTGTGATAGATAAAAGGGTCTTCATTTTTTAAAACAATTCTTTGTTTTGTTTGTTTAAAATATTCTTTATTTTATTTCATTATTTCAGAACACCATCTACAAAAGGAAACAATCCAATGGAAATGGCCTTTCCAGAATGTGAGGGGGATTGCAATATTTCTTCCTCTGCCTTTCACTGAAATGAAAGATATGTCATGTGGCCTGAAGCCTTCTATGGCCTTGAGGTTGACTTGTGATATGTCTTTCATTTCATTTAGGTGCATACTGAATTATCTGAAATGCTGCCGACTCTAACTGCAAAATGCTGTAGTCCATAAGAGAGAGTATGGCGTTAATGTGGAGAACAGGCTGAGAGCCCCAAAAGATATTAGTGTGTATGTATTTTCACAGAGCGCCTCTTTGGCTCTGGCTCTCTCCCTCACTAGTTAGTTTAGAAAGCATATCTTTCCACCTACAATCTTTCTGCTCTTTGGCTAATTGAGTTTGAATGTGCACCATTTTCCAGTTAGTTAAATCTACTTCCTGGGCCATATGTGTTGGAGGGAAAAATTTCAAACATATCAAATTGGAGGAATAATTATACAATTATACATTGGAATACTCATCTAAGTACCTGTTGAAATCAGTGGTTCCTGTTAAGTTAGGTGGAAACGTCCTGGCTGAAGTATTATTTTTAGATCTAGATACACAGTCAAGTAGAAATAATGCTTTTCTCCACATTAGTATGCAGCATAGGATAAAAGAGTTGCTGCTTTTTTTCAAGCACAAAATATTTCAGCACACTTCCACCATCAAAGATGGTGCCACCCAGAATTACCTTGTTCCTTGTACTGTTTGAAGGATGCACAGATATACATTGCATACAAAAATGTAGTAAGATAATTTCATAGTTGGAAAGTTAGCATTTTAACTTCTAAATATTCTACCATTCTAAGACTACAGCAACAACTTTGTCCCATACATAGAATTATAGTTAATTTTTTACCTGAGGATAAAACAGATCCTAGAATTCTGAGTATTGGCAATCAGTAGAATTATGTTTTTGTAGGCACAATTCTTTTCCCAGGGTACGTGTAGACTACAAGCCTCTTTCGAAAGAGATCATCTAGACTACAGCCAGTACTTTCGAAAAAGCGAGATGCTTTTTCGAAAGAGAGTACCCAGGCAGTCTGGATGCTCTCTTTCAAAAAAGCACAGTTTGCATTACATAGTGCCTTTTTTCGAAAGAGCACTTTCGAAAAAAGGCGTTATTCCTCATAAAATGAGGTTTTCCGCGGTCGAAAAAACTGCCACGTTCTTTCAATTTAATTTCGAAAGAACGCAGCAGCAGTCTAGACGCAGGGGAAGTTTTTTCGAAAAAAGGCCACTTTTTCCAAAAAAACCCTGTAGTCTAGACACACCCCCATTGTCCGCACAGCTAGTCATAATTTCTTCATGTACTTTGACTTTTCTTATTCTGCTTCTGCCTACATAATCCTATCTGTGTTCCTTTCTGCTTCCTCGGCTGTATTTGACTCTTCCTTTATTTTTTCTTTCCAGTTCTCTTGTCCCTTTCTCACCTCCCTAGCTCTTTCTAGCAATGAGTGGGCAGCAGGTGTGGCTACCCCATCACTAGAATTGAATAGAAGTTGTAGAACCATTTGCTGTTTTCAGGAGGTCATTCTGGATACCATGATGTCCTCACTATTGGGCTCTTTCATTCTGTCCTCTGGTTAAAATGGGCACTTTTGGGGATATATGATCATTTCCTAACCAATCACTTATCAAGTAAGGAATTATTTCCTAAATAAATACAGTCATTTCAGAAATCTCACTCTCTTGAAATTTTTGGTCAGAGATGTTAGGTTAAGATGTGGGGGGATGCATTTTGGTTTCAGCCAGATATTGTTTATATTGGACATGATGCTAATTTTAATGACTTATTTCTGATAAATACATGTCTAGGAGTTGATACTGCATAAGACTGCCAAAGTGAGGTGCATACATGCACACACACATAGGCACACCAGGAAAACCAACAACAAATCAAAGAAAAGAACTGCCAGAAGATCTCTCTTACAGGCATCTGAATAGAATAAGTTCTTACCATATTTGGCAGGAGTACATAGTTGAAAAATGTATCACCATCTAGATACACAAAAGTACTGTAAAAAACTATAGAACAATATATATGTCTCATATTTTGTTCTTATAGAGAGCAGATATGCATATAATTGAGTTTGTAAAAAAGCAGTGTGGAGTGGATTTGTAAGAATGGGTGTTACTTTGTTCACATTCAATATAAAAGAATGTGTTCATTCAGTATAAAAGAAGTATGGAACACACATATTTCACTTAATATTTCAGTTATTAATAATAATATATTAATTTTAGCAAATACTATCAAAAGAAAGGTTCATATTATCATATGAAATATTTAATAGTAAAAATTAAATGTGCAACTATTTTGCAAACAATATTTTAGATTGTTCTTAGATTTATATATATATATATATATATATATTGCAAAAGTTTGTGTTGATTTAAAAAAATGTCATTGATACCTGTCAGGGATGATCTACATAGTGCTTGATTCTGCCATGAGGGCAGGGGACTGGACTTGATGACCTCTTGAGGTCCCTTCCAGTTCAAAGATTGTATGATTCTATAATACATCCTCCTACATCTTGTCAAACTGTGGTAGTGTATGAAGAAGTCATTGTAATGGCAATATGAGTGGCAGTATATAACCCCTTAATTATGTTTTTCTATTGGAATTACTGTAGGCTGAAGGTAGAAGAAACAGTATCAGAGCACTGGACTTATTCCAGTATATCTAGAGAAGAGTAGTATTGTGATTTTTTCAGTATCATTTCAACAGTAGTGCAACTAGCACCTTTTGATAGTTACTGCGTAGGAAATTACACTTAAATTAGTAAATATACAAAGAATTTAGCTTTTATACTTTCAATTCAAAAATTGAACAATAAATGCCACTATTTTTTTTTTCTTCTCCGTTCCCAATTAAATAAAATCAGGGCTTTTCTCATGAGTCTTTGCAACAGGAATAATTCAAATGTCACAGACAAAAAAAGTCTTCTTTCATATAGCTTTCTCTGCAGTAGAGATGTAGAATGTAAGCTCTTTAGGAAGTGGATCATATTTTCCTTTGTTTGCTCAGTGCTGAACACAATAATGACCATCAATCAATGATTATACTAGTGGACAAAGAACTGCCAACAACCAGGAAGGTACAATACAGTATACAGGACAGCAAATTCTGACCAGCAATACTGGGGGGAAAAAACAGTTATCATAACTTGAAAATGCTCCCTCTCTCAATATAGGAGTTGAGGGTTGGACTGGCATGGTCAGGGAGATGAGGCAAAAGTGGACACTTGGGCTACGTCTAGACTACATCCCTCTGTCGACAGAGGGATGCAAATCAAGCACATCGAAATTGCTATCGAAGCCGGGATTTAAATATCCCGTGCCTCATTAGCATAAACATGGCCGCCACTTTTTTTCGAAATGGAGATTTTTAAAAAAACAACGGCAGTCTAGATGCGGATCTGTCGAAAATAAAGCCTTTTTCGACAGATCCTGTATTTCACAAAAAAATGAGGTTTACAGGATCTGTCGAAAAAGGCTTTATTTTCAACAGATCCATGTCTAGACTGCCATTTTTTTCGAAAAAAATCCGTTTAAAAAAAAAGCGGCGGCCATGTTTATGCTAATGAGGCGTGGGATATTTAAATCCCGGCTTCATTAGCAGTTTCGAAGTGCTTGATTTGCATCCCTCTGTCGACAGAGAGGTGTAGTTCAAACACACCCTTGATGAGGCAGAAACTGGGCCCTTCCCCTTCTTTGGGCTCTCTACTTCCCATTGGCCTGGCTTGGGAGACTGGGACTAGCTGATTGGTTCCAGTATTCTCTTCCACTACACCCAACCTCCCAGTTTATTTAAAGCTTCCCTAGGCTTTTAAAGAGCTTGTTGGGCCTTTAGCAAGCCCACAACCCCTTCCATTGTTGTAGTATAAGAGCTATGCTTCTCAGGATGCTGGAACTCTGAAAAATAGCTTGTTTTCAGATTAATTTTTCTTGTTCAGCTAAATTGGCCAAGATCTGGAAGTTTTTCTTCATCTTCCCACAGAATCATGAAAGCATCACTGGGCTGAAAGGGATAGACTTGACAGTTGAATAATAGGAAAGGTAGCTAAAAGAGCAGCACCCACCATTAAGTGACCCAGGATTTCATTGGTGGGCTGTAGTAGAATGGGCCACTAACGTCTTCAAGGACTGAGGTCTCTCCTTGGTACTTTCTGCACTCTTATGTGGGGAAGGTTAGTTGATTCAAAAGTGAACTGAGCCCCTCCAGCAGGGGTGTGGAACCTAAGGCCCAGGGACCAGATATGGCCCTCAGCTTACTTGTATCTAGCCTCCGAGGCTTGGGGCCCCCCAACACTGGGGAGCCTGCTCTGGCGCTCCATCCCACCACCTGCCACAGGGCTGGAGAACACAGAATCTATTAGACGGGGTCCCCCTAAGCTATGGTGTGTGAAGGGAATGGGGGGAAGCGTCTTTCTCCTTCTCAGTTGGGGGCCATATCAGTGAGGGTTTCCAGAAAAGGTTCTCTACCCCAGCCTAGAGGTACATTGAGAAGGTTTTATATCAAGTTATTAGTAATATGGTGGAGCTTTGTAACAACATTGGAACCAGTTAAATGCCTGTTATGTGATAGTAGGGAGTGGGAACAGTGTTCCCCCTAATTTTCCCCACTCCTGAGTGTATTGAATTTTGATATGTGCACCATTGTGGAAGTGATTGGTGCACATAACAAAATTCATATAGTGGGAGTGGGGCCAAGCAGTTCTGAATCCAGGAGGAAGCTCAGGCCTGAGGTGGAGGGTTGAGGTGCAGGGGTGTGAGGACTCCAGCAAGTGGTGTGGGTTCTGGGGTGGGCCCAGAAATGAGAGGTCAGGGCTGGGACAGAGGAATAGGGTGCAAGGGCTCTGGGGATGAGGGGTTTGGCATTCAGGAATGGGCTCCAGGCTGCAAGATTCGGAATACAGGAGGAAGCTGCGGGTTGAGGAATGAGGTTGGGGTGCAGGAGGGATTATGGGGCTTAGGGTGTAGGAGGTGGCTGTGCGTTGGGAAGCTCAGTGTGGGGCAGGGGGTTGGGTTTCAGGCTTTCTTGGGTGGCTTTTGGTCAGCAGCATTAAGGCTGGATACTTGGTGCAAGCTTGTTCTGGAGTGACACATTGTGCCCTGGATGTGGCCAGCAGGTCCAGCCCCTAGGTAATGGCATGAGGCTCCCCAGCGCATGGAGCCCCGTGGTTCCCCCATTTGGCAGCTGGACCTGCTGCGTTGGCCACTTCCTTGCTGGTCCCAGTATGGGACTGCTCCAGCCAGGAGGGAGGCACCTTTTCCTTCCAGCCTTAGCATAGCGTTACCCCAGTAGTGGCAGCTCCATGCTGGAGCTGGCAGGGAAGGTCCCCTATCTCTTGCCTGTGTCAGCTCCATACTGGGGCCAGCAGGGAGGGACACCTCCCTGCTGATCGTGGCAGATTTGTGCCAAGGTCGGCAAGGATTGGTGACTCTCTAATGGCAACAGCAGATTAAGGGCTTGGGGAGAGGCATCTCTACTTGCTGCAGCCCTGAACCCCTGGGCGGGACTTAAGAACCCCTGGTGCTTTGCAGCAGCACCACTTAGCAGGAATTTAGAGTGGTAGGGAAAGTATATAATGCTCCTCTCCAATGTTAATTACTGTTGCAGTCTCAGATCCATACCTGTGTCTGTTCTTCAGTTGCCTGTGCCCTGATAAAGCCTTCTTGTTCACTCACAAGTGATGAATGGGAAGCTTCACTTAGGCCTAGTTTCCAGTAACCTTATGTTAAGAAGCACCTAATCTTTACAGATAGTCCCATGGATTTCCATGGAATTGCTTATGGATTGAGGCACTACTTAGTAACCTTAATGAGTATGGGTTCTTAACCCATCAAATGCTGTAGTATTTAAACTTTTCATTTGGAAAACAAAGTTCCTCTTCGCATTTGTAGTCACAACAATCATCTTCACTGCAACATTTTGTCTTCTTGAGTTTGCAGAGATGCTGTTAATCTGTTCTTGTCCTAGCTTTGCTCAATAGCAGAGTGAAATGAATGTTTGCTCAGTTTTGTCATTGCTATTCAGAACAAACAGCAGAAATGGAGGCTGGGAAGGAAGAGACATAGAGACTTCTATCCCTAGGCGGCTTTGGGGAGGACAGACTGCCAATAGGAGCGTTGTTGTGGCATTCTCAAAAGCATCCAAACCCTGTTCCCATTGAAATCAAAGACACTGCTCAGAACTTTTGAAAATTTGACCATTAATATCCATGCAGAGAAGGACCTTTGTTTTAAGATTTTATCTGAGATCTCTCACACAGACTTCATGTCACTCCAGTATTTACCTCAGCAAAAGCAGATGTACAAATTTTTAAACTGTGGTTTCAGAGACCTGATTCTTGGACAACTGAGCTATTCAGTCTACTGCAAAAAACTATATTTATAGTACTACCAGTCCAATTAGAAGCAGGAAATAGCTTGAAATTTCACACAAAGGATTCAATATTTTCACAAGAATTCCAGCCTAATTAATTTTGCATACAGAAAAGATTTGCATCAACACCAGATAAGTGTTCACACGTTTTAGCGTTTTAATGAAAAAGGACTCCAAAACTTTAGAGGGTTGTCCATCGCTGCAGTTTACAAACAAGTGAGTCAAAATTACAGATATGGATTTAATAGCCACAGAATAAATATGGAGGAAGGATTCACAACAGTTAACTTATCTCACATGCAAGAGCATGCATTTTTCTCTTCCTTACAACAAGCTATGATATGATCATGGGGTTATGGAATGTAAAGGATAAATAAATTCAGTGTGGCTGGTCTTATTAATCACATAATTTGAAATTTTCATGAATCATACTTATTCTATGAAGGACAAATGAATCCTGACATCAAAAGCACAAACCAATGATATACATATCCCATGAGAAAACATTCTGGTAGCAGTGTATATTGCAATAAATATGCTTTAAGATTAACCTGACAAAGTCACAGACTGCATATTGGGAATGTTTTTCCAGTTCAGCCCCCAATACTTCCTGTGGGCCCCAGTGTTTACATATAGGGATGTCAACCCTATTCATGTCTCTCGGTCTAGGATAGCAAGTCATTACTATTGATTCATCTTGTCACTGTATGTCAGGAGGGCTGGGGCAGTGATGTGCTTCCCTGTTCTGAGGCTGCGAGTGCCATCTTTGTGATCTGCCTTGACCTCTATATGCTTGGAGCCCAGGAGTTAGCATTGTTCCTTATAATTGTAATTTATTTTGTATATTGTTACCAAGAAGACAAAATTACTAAATTATTATGCTTTATTTTTAATTTTTTTTAATAGTCCCATGTCAAAGCATTTGTGAATTGGGACTTACTGCAGCTTTATGAAGACCACCAGCTGTTAGTCATAGCATTTTGCTAATTGTATGCATTAGTGTACTTGTTTCTTCTTATTGAAATCTGAATCCCAATGGTAGATTTCTGTTTCAGATTTGTTTACATTAAATTAGTATTGGTATTTTTGTGTTTCATACTAAGGCTGTTAGAGAAGAAACAGATGACCCCCATCGGCTCCTGGGTCACTTCTTTCTTCTCTAACAAAGGCTTTTAACAAGATGGTTATATTTGCAATCCATATATATAAAAAATAGTTTATAAAACAACTATATAAAAAAGAGTGTGAGATTTTCAATGATACATAGTTTAATTGGCTGGCCAGTCTGTGTCTTTCCAGCTTACTTCTTCTGTAACCTGTGGAATAGTCTGTCAGTCAATCACATATATAGAATTAGGAAAAGGTCACAGTAATGTGGCATGCTAAGAGTATTAAGCAGTACAATCATGGCAAATCATTCTTATGGCATAGATTGTAGAAAGAACAGAAAATGTCACAGAATTAATCAATTCTCATGAGAGAGGCTATAAGAGGAACAAAGGGAAAATACAGTGTAATCCTCTCTTACTGTTCTTTTTCATTCTGATTTCTTAGTTTCCTTCATATATTATAACCTACACTTTTCATTATAATAATATACAGTTAGCCTTGAGGATGTGAAACCTTCTGTAAAAGATGTAGTTGGGCATTCTCATGCAGAGTTTTAGCATCATTTTTCATTTTATCATTCTTCAAGACCTTATAATTTTTCTATGTCACTCCATAAAATAAGCAGTA
The DNA here is from genome assembly GCA_019425775.1 of Rafetus swinhoei. Lineage (NCBI taxonomy): Eukaryota > Metazoa > Chordata > Testudines > Trionychidae > Rafetus > Rafetus swinhoei. The sequence continues at coordinate 34,974,765 of CM033436.1, forward strand.
CATCTGGGATTCACATACAGAAACTTTTGCATTATGTGGTATATCTACAAGAGAACTGAAAACAACGTCAGATTTAGGAATGTTGGGTAACTGACTAAATTTCCAGACAACTTAGGTGTGTTTATAATTTCCAGCAAGCAGGCTTTTTTTCACATTCTTAAAGTTATCTCACTTGTATTTTATAATTTCATTACATATAAATGTGTAGGGCTCTTTTTCCCTTCTGAAGAAAAACTTACTTTATTCTCATTTTTCTTATTTTATTTATACAATTTCTGTACAAATGTATTTCCAAATTTGAAATTTTTCCCTATTTCTTAAAATACAAAACCAAAACACATGTATTTTCATATTTACACACAAAGGGCTAAATTCTGTCTGGTTTATGGAGAGAGGCATAACGGCATAACTCGGTTCTAAATAAAATAGCATATTATCAACAGGGCTCAAAGAACTACTTCTTATTAAGTTGCCTGACATTTTTCATTATAAGATCCTGTTTTTAGTTACTCATAAATGCACCAAATTTTAACTTTTTATGCTGAAAATTTCCACAGTGACTGTCTACCACATGTAAAGTCTTTCTGGAAAATCACAACCAAAATTTCTTGACTGTTTCTGAGGAGACTAGGAGGAACTATGTTTTTGTCCCCGTATTAAAAACTTCTGATGACATTTTCTTTGAAAAGCTGTTGTCCTGTACCCCTATACTTTGGAGCAAGGAATTGAATAGGCAGGGAGGCATTACCTTTGTGCCAGAGATGTGCCTTTTTCTATTCCCATGAAAACATGTCTAAATTATAACCCTTAGAATAAATTGCAGTTCAAATATCATTAGTGACTTCTTTGATTTTATAAGATTCCAGAGAGATTCATCTACAGTGAGCATGCACCAGCCTGGGGTTGAGCAGAATTTTCCTTGCAATTAAATCTCTGGATTGCTGCAGACAGTGCCAGGTCCAGCAAGCAGAACTGATAGCACAGAGCTTGTCCATAGAGAAAGATTACTCATTTGAGTACAGAGGGAAGAAGAGCCAGACTTGCAAGAGTGGGGTGTGGGAGCAGGTTGGGACAAGAGCCTGAAGTTGGGCACTCAAAATGGGACTAGAGGCTGGCAGGGGAAACTAGGATTGAGAGTTGGGATGTGAAGGTAGTGGGTCTGACTGAGCAAGGAGATTGGAACTAGGATCCAAGGTGAAGATAGCACTTGGAGCCAGGGGAAACTAAGAGTGGCTGAGCAAAGAGACAAGTACTGGATTGGGGGAAAAACAGGGCAGTAGTTGAAGGGAGGACTGAGATCAGGTGACAGGAGGACAGGGGACTCGGTGAGCAATATGACTGGAACTAAGAATGAGTGGGGCTGGTAAGAGAGGGAGGTAAAGGAGGGATTGAGACAGATCTGACAGATGCAGGGTATGAGAGCAAAACTGGAACTGACTGGGACAAATAGCTTGGTTACTAGGATGGACATGCATATTGAGCTTGGAGAGAAGCATGGGGTGGGAGTCTGGGACTGGAAGCCAGTGTGGATATGCTGGAAGCCACAGTGGACGTGAGAGAGAGATTGGATAAGGACCCAGGCTGGAAGGAACTTGGACTTGCTGGGAAAGGAGCTAGGAGATGGTGGAAAGTCTGGGAAACCGGGAGCCTGGAGGAGCAGTATTAGGTCTTGATAGGCAGGGAGATGGACTTGGGATGGGAAGACTGAGAGTGGAGACTGGGACTGGGGTGGGGTGGGGTGGGGTGGGAGGTAAGATAATAGGACTTCGATGAGGAACCAGAGGTAGGAAAGAGACAGGACTGGGATTCTAACATGTTGTAGGGCAGAAAGGATCATGCTTTGGGGAGTATTTGGCAGCAATCTGTGCCCACTGTAGCACACTCTCCTCTATAGCATAAAATGGAATCTCTGATTTCTGAGCCTCACTATTCCTTGGCTGTGAGGAAATATTGTGAAACCCACTGGCAAAATGTGTGTTTCATCCCTCTGTTATTCAGGTCCACATAGAGGATGACAATTACTGCTATCAGCTTCAGTGACAGAGGCCTGTGTGTCAAATCTAAAGGGTACAATCCTGCTGATGACCCATCTGATTGTCAATATGTCACATGATGGAATTTTTCCCCAATTTGTCTTTTTTTAAAGCCATAGACAATTACACAAGAACTATGTTAATAGAACATTATTAAGATTGCAAAGTCAAGCACTCAAAAATTAGGAAACATCAGAATGAAGGTTGCCTGTGCATTCTTAATTCGTCCCCTTAAGTGTATGCATCTGATAATCTTTAATTACATGATAACAAACTATTTTTTCAACAGGACTCCAGTTTCATGAGAAACAAGGATGGATCTGATCTGGGGATGAACCAGGGTTGTGTAGTGAAGAAGTTTTACCTGTAGGATCTTCTGGTTCATTTGTTGGGGGAGCTGGAAGGCATATCGTGAAGGAAGCAAGACATTTCAAAGAAAGAGAAAGATGGTCTCAAGCTTCCCTGGTGACCCAGGGTCTATCCTTGCAGCTCTTTCAAAGAGCTCTATATAATGTTAGGCAAATCACTTCAACCAGTCTTTCACAAGTAGTCGCCAACTATGTGAACAAATCATTTTCTGGTGCTCCTGCAATCTGATTTGCAGGATTCTGAGCACTCACAACTGGAGCTGAAGTCAATGGGAGCTCTTAACTTGATCAGATAAAGATAGCATGCTATGTACTCTGAAATGTCAGGCCCTACATGTCCCAAACTTGTCAACTAAAATAAGTGGGAACTTTTGACCTTAATCTCTATGTTCCTCTTTTTCCTGTCTGTAAAACAGGGAAAATTCAACTGATTATCTAACAGCCTATTAAATAATGAATAATTCTGCTTTCATAGCAGCGTTTGAATAGAGTGCCATAGGCCTTATCACAGAGGAAAGAACAAAATATAGCTAAATATACTTCATTAAGTGAGAATTAACCATTCAGTGTACTGAGTGAGGCAGAGAGCATGTGGGAAGACAGCACTTGACCATAACACACGTGTACACAACGAGGCCAATTTAAGATTATACATAAAATTTTAATTCTGTCATTTCCTAACTTCTAAATATTTGATAATGCCACCATAACAATGTTCTTTTAATTTAGGAGTTTTTCATGTGTAATATATTAAATATACTAATGTTAAAAGTACATTCTTAATGAAAAAAATTAGTTATTTGAACATTTTTATTCGGTTTTATTATAGCTAACATCTTCAGTTAAATTAAGTGAAAGAGATTAGATAACTTTTCTTGATTTTCAACTTTTCTTTATACATGTGACCGCACATTTTGTTTAAATGTTCTCACTTTTTTTGCTCTATAATATTCAGTGAATCAGTTTGACTGTTGTTTGTGAAGGTATTTCTCCCAGCAAGACAAGAGAGAGAAATTTTTGACTCAGAACAATTTGAGAAGGAACAATGTGAATTACAATCATTGTGTAGGGAGAATTGTTTGGTCCAGGCACCTTTATTAGTATATTAGCTTTTATGTTAATACTAATGCAAATATGATTTATCTTTCTTTTATGGAGGATTTCAGAAGACAGCATTAACCAATGACTACATCATAAGTCCGAGAGGGAAGAAACATGGTTTCATATTACAGCTGTGCTGCTGACTTGCTCTGTGAGCTTGACAAATCTTAATCACATTTGTGAAGGACTTTGAGTTCTACAAGTGAAAGCTTTATTTTATGACCTGTTTTATGTGTCCTAGGGTTTCACCATACTTAACAGACACTGAACTGAGTTTCACGATATCCCTGTGAAATTGAAAAAAATAGATTTGTGGACCACACCCATGAACCTATTCCACCACTATTCAAAGTCAGATTCATAAGTCTTCTGTACATTTCTGTGACTTTCTGGCAGAGGCATAACACGGAGCAGCCAACTTCTGCCAAGAACTGCTGCTGTTGCATGCAAGTTTTCTGATGTTTGTATGCAAAATGCCAGCCAGAGTTTGACACCAGTATTTGAATTTGGTACTAAAAATGTTATTTTATTTTATAACATATATAATATATATAATATAATATATATAATTTATAACATATAATATTTGAGAGTAACAAGAAACTTTATTACAAGTAATGAGAGACAATGAAGAGACAATACCCTATTCATTTAAATCAGAAGATTGACTCAAAAAGATTTTGGACAAAATTTCGTTCTCATTTGCATAGGTGTAATGTGGAATAATTCCACTGACATTTATAAAAGGAAAATAATTAATGGGACTAATTCTGCTCTCCTGTTACTAGCATAAATCAAGAAAGCTATCCCAGGTTTGCTGTTGTAACACAAATGAAATTAGGTCTTTTAATCTGTAGCTGATTCCATCTTTATTTTTCTCCATTCCTAAAATCTGTAGTTTGACACATATTCTTCTTCACCAGATTTCTTTCCTATTTTTCACTTACATAACATCAAACAAGCATGTTTTGTTGTGATTTGCTCTCTAACTCATCTATTTTCTCTCTCTAGTTAATACTGTTAGCTGTCACTTTGCTTTCTCTTATTGCTACTTCTAAGAGTCTGTGTATACTATCAAGTTTTGTTGCGGAAGCTGATGTCAACATGCAGAAAACGACAACAGCGAAGTTCCCCATGTGTATTCATATTTCCCCCTCTGTCGACAGATTGTATTTACATTGGAAACTCCCCAGCAACAGTGGGAGCAATGCACTGTGGGTATGGTATCCTATTGTACTTGGTGACACTATCTATTGCTAGTTCTTGTGGGACCGTGGAACTGAGCGTGGGGCAACTTGCAACCATGCAAAACGTTTTGTCAGGCACCACTTTGTTCCTGGCATCCTTTCACCTCTTTCTTCCAACTCCCATTCTTAGCAGTGCACTCTGGCATCTACAGCAGGAAAGAATGTATCCTGCATGCCTCTCTCATGCTCTGTTAACTGTCGTGAGGATCTCTCACATGGCAGTGGAGTCATCTTGAAATTACTGATGAAGTCTCAGAGGAGCCTGACAGTGTATGTGATATGGACAGTGACAAACTGTCATTGCATTTAGCACTCATAGAGCAACTGTACAGGGTAGACCATAGCTTCGGTCTAGGGAAACCCACATGAGTGGTGGGATCACATTGTTATGCAGATATGGGATAAAGACCAGTGGCTACAGAGCTTTAGGATGAGTAAAACAATCTTCCTAGAGCTGTGCGCTGAGTTAACCCCTGACCTGTGGCTCAAGGACACCAGAATGAGAGCTGTCCTCTAGGTTGAGCAGTGTGTGTCAATTGCTGTGTGACTCACAATTGCTACCAGTCAGTTGCAAATCAGCACAGAATGGGAAAGTCTACCATTGGTGCTGTACTGCTGCAAGTGTGCTGAGCAATAAATCAGAGTCTTCCACAGTGGCAGTGACTCTGGGAAATGTGCATGACACGTAATGGCTGGCTTTGCAGACATGGGATTTCTCAACTGCATGTGGGGGACCATAGATGGTACACATATTCTGCTTTTAGTGCCAACTCACATTGCCATCAAGTACATTAGCAAGAAGGGGTACTTCTCGATGATGCTGCAGGGGCTTATGGATCATCAGGGGTGTTTCACGGATATCCAAAGCAGGGTGGTCTGGAAAGGTCCATGATGCACACATCTTCAGGATCACTGGCCTGTACAGAAAGCTGCCAGTGTAGACTTTATTCCCAGACCACAAGATTACAGTGGGAGCTGTGGAAATGCCCATTGTGATCCTTTGAGATCAGGCTAACTCCTTTTAGCCCTGGCTCATGAAACTGTACGCAGGGCACATGGACTGCAGTAAGGAGTGTTTTAACAACAGGTCGAGCAGATGCCGCATGGTGGTTGAATGCACATTGGGCTGTTGAAGGCAAGATGGAGGTGTCGCTACGGCAGTCTAGACTTCACTGAGGACAATAATCCCATGGTTATCTCAGCGTGTTGCACTTTGCATAATTTGTGTGAATCTGAGAGGGAATTGTTTGTTCAGGGGTGGAGCACTGAGGCACCGTGCTTGGCTGCAGAGTTTGAGCAACCAACCACTAGAGCTGTCAGAGCTGCTTGATTCAACACCTGAGATCTCCATCTGTTCCTCCATCACCCTGATCATATGTTCTGTATCTTGCCTGTCAAAGGCCTGGGTTTCCTTGCAATTGCACAGCTCTCTTTCCAAACATTATTCCCGATGTCTACAGTCCCTGCTTGATTTAGCACTTTGCAAATCAAATCCTCCTTGTTTCTTTTAGGCACTTCCTTATCTGCTGCAACTTCTCTAATGCAGTTTGTGACAGAGATGTCAAGATCTCTGCTGTTCAGCACAAAGCACAAAAAGGAGTCTGTTAACATCAATTCTTACATTGTAACATTTCACTTACAAACCTCTTTTGCAACATTTCCACTTACTTTCCTGCTGACCCTTGCAAGGAATGCATCTCAGCGGGCATCATACTCGTGGTGAGTAAGGGAGTGAGGATGACTGGCAGCTTTGCATATCAACAAAAGAAATTCCAGCTGAGGCTAGAAAATTCCTTTTGCTGGAACATTGTTCTAATTATGCCACACTTCTTCACAGGTAGGTGTCATCCTGAAAAACATCTCCCTGTTCTAGGTTAGCAAGGAAACCAGGGTATAACTTCTTCAAGCTTGTGGCTTTTGCCTTGCTCCATACGTAACCCACCTATGCTCCTCTTTAGTTCCTGTACAAGTGATTGATGAATGGTACAGGTTAGTCTCCTACAATGGGAGAAGGGACCAAGCTTCACTGCTATGAAATCTGCAGCAGAAAATTAACAAATACCTCACAAAGTCTTTCAATAGCCTCTGCAGGAGTCTGTTGAGATCTTGATGAGCATCAACATGCTGCTTGGCCATATGGATTAACTACACAGGGATGCGTGCAGCTCACAGAAACACAGCCAGCCTCCCACTTTTCCATGTCCTCAGCCCTGCAGTCCACAACTGCATCCACAGCCACTTACCCCGTGTCTCATCCCCTACTTCTTGGTCCCTGGAAAGCAGTTGCCCGGACTGTCTATGTCCTTCAGCAGTGGAGAACCATTCCTGGATGCCAGATGCACTTGGCAAACCCAGGGGAGTCCCTGGTTCTCTTCTACGTCAATCTCTTCATCTACTATTTCATCCTCTGGATTAGGTCCTGTGTGTACTGCCTCCATGCCTTTCAAAGTATCCACTTGGCTCTTGGCAGTGGAGGTGGGGTTACGATCAAGGATACCATCCAGCTCCTTATAGAAATGGCAGGTCTTTGGCGAAGCACTGAAGTGTCAGTTTGCTTCACAAGCTTTATGATAAGTTAGTTTAAGTTCTTTAATATTTGCTCTGCAGTGTAGCATGTCCCGCTCAGACCCCTTTTCACACAAAGCTCAATAAATGTGCCCATATATGTTTCAGTTCCTATGGGTCACTCTCAGCTGGGACTAAACATACTCCTTTCCTCCATAGACAGATCAGATCCAACAACTCAATGGCGGTCCAAGTGAGGGAGCATTTGGTACAATGGCCAGCCATGGGCCTCTGGGAAGATGCCATGAGACCACTGCATGGTGAGCCAGCTTGCAGGGGACAGTGCAGGTGCTCAGGCTATGTAGGGCACCTGATATGTAAAGTCAGCCCTTTGTGGTATACTTCATGCATTGCATCAAAGTGCTTCAACAATCATGTGGATGAAACCAGAGAGTCATTATCCTCTCCAATGAACTCGCACAGAAGAGCCACCCAGCAGGAAATGAGCTTTTAATTGCATGGGATTTACAAGGGGGTGGACCAGGTAGCTGGTCACCTGGCTGCAGGGCAGCAGAGTTCAAACTGCTGACCAGAGCGTCTGACTGGCAATTGTGGGCCACTTCCTGGAAGCCAGAATCAGTGACAAAATGCCTTGAGGTGTTTACACTGCATGTTTTTTGATGATACAGAGAGGGGAAAAGAAAAAACATTATGGAGCTGGAAGTTTTATGTCAACGAAAATAGCCATCTTTCCTAACAAAAGTTGTGTTGCTTGTGAATGACAAAATAATTTTGTCAACAAAAGGCACTTTTCCTGAACAAAACTTGCCAGTGTAGACAAAACCTAAGAGATATGTGCTGAGAGGCACCAAATCATTCAGACTCTTTTTTAATTGATTCCTGTTGCTATTGACTTGAAAGTCCACAATAAACTGTGGCTGTGGTTGTGCTTCCTATTGTTTTATCCTAATGATAGGATTCTGTCCTTACATATTGATTGTATTAGTAAATGAAGGAGGTGGCTGGGATTGTGCAAAATGTACATTCTCATTGGCATAGCAAGAGGTTCCCCAACCCCCATGATTAAAATTTTATTTATTTTAGTTTATTTAATTAACCGAGATAGGCAAAAGCTGTAATTTTTGACTCAAACAAAACCTTAAATAAGAACATAAGAACACTTTGGTCTAAGTCTCATGCTAAGCAATCACCATTTTTTATATTATTTGTGATCACTAAGTAGGGGCTATATTTTTCACAACATGGAGGCCTCCACTTAATATTATTTAATTAATGTGAAAATGAATTAGTGTTGGTAGAGCACTTTGAAAATGTAAAGCACTGTGTAATCATTGTTTTATTATTTTTGAAAAAAAATGAACAAAGTCTGTCACCCCAGTCTTCAAAAGCATTCTTTGTAAGATGTTTCAGAGCTGTTTTTATAGTTTGCGATATCATATTTCATATGAACATTTCATACTACCAGATGTTTCATTATTTCTTAGCACATCACACTTGACCCATAACAGCTTTGAACGCAAATAACAAACAAACTGATATGTAGTGCTTGACTGTTAGACCGGAATAATATGGAAGGGCTAAATTGCCATCCATTTTTTCTTTTGAATATTATTAATTCCAGTGTGTTGACTGTTAATTTAATTAGATGTTGTTTTAGTATAATATCATACTGCACTGCACTGACTCACCATTTCATTTAATTATTTGCAGATTTCAAGATTTGATTACTCATAGCTCCCCTTTAGTTAATTTGCTTGTTCATGGTTTTGACAGGAAAGCTTTCAGATTAATATGAAGGGATGGATACAGTATTACTAATTTGGAAAGCAGAAAACATAGCTTTACCTAGAGCACTGGATTACTTAGATACATTCTGTCACCTCCAAACTCTGTCTGCAGGAACTGATGTAGTCCTCTGCCCTGTTAACTGTCTGAATCTGATTTTCACTGGCTGGATAAGTGTTAAAATGTGGGGACAAATCTGCCTTCATTTGCACTTGACCTACCTTTTCTAAGTCAGTGGTGTTGAAAGCTTTAACTGAACTTTGATTATGTCTTCTTTTTGGATCTTTCCAGCTATTCCACTGACCTTGGGTGACATTGAGCGAGTCCTGCCTTGGGCAGGCGGCTGGACTTGATGACCTCCTGAGGTCTCTTCCAGCTCTATGATTCTATGTTGCTGCTCTGTGCCTCAGTTTTCCCCTTTTCCAAACGGGGACAATGAGGATAATGATATTGACCTTTTTTGTAAAATACTTTGAAATGTACAGGTGAAAATCACTATTTAAGAACTAGGTACTTTTCGAGTGCCTGCTCATATCAGTTCCAGTCGTGTATGCGCTCTGTGTGCACTGCTGTTGGAAGGTTTTACCCTAGCAACTATCTGTTAGGTCAGCCCCCTGGAATGGTGATGGTGTGGCATTTTATATATTCAGTAAAACTCCAATAGTCCGGCATACAATTGTATGGCACTCCTGATAGTCCGGCATCAAAATGGCAAGAGCCTAATGAGTGAGCTTCGGCAAAGAATGAGTCACAAGGCAGCAGCGGCAGCAGCTGAACCAAGTGAAAAGGGTAAAAAAGGGTTAAAAAACCTAAAACATTACAGTATACTGTATACAGTATGTACAATAAAAAGGGTTAAAAACACTTTGTATACAGTATATACTGTATACAGTATATATATAACCATTTTATAGTACCTCCTGATAGTCCGGCATATCCAATAATCCAGCACCACCTAGGTCCCAAAGGTTCCGGATTATCGGAAGTCTACTGTATATATATATATGACCCTCAGTTCCTTCTTACCACTAGTGATGATTGTTGGAGATGTGGCTCTCTTCCATTGCAAGCGCCACATGTCCCTGGCATTTACAGTTTGTTAATAGTTGATCATTAGCAGTTAGTTAGTATTTTGTTAGTAAAGCAGGAGGTGAAAGGACTTCCTTTTCCCATCCATGTCCTCTTAGGGACAGAAGTGGTGTCTGTCGGCCCATCTTTCATGCCAAACACCTTTGAGGCCACTTGGGGCCTCATTGAAATGACTCGGTCCCTGCCAGCGACAGACTGCTTCCCCCACCTCGCCCATTGTCCTGCCGGGGAAAGCCGACCATGTTGGGCCCATCTGCTCTGGTCACAGAGGCCCTCCACATGGAGTCCCGGGCACAGTTCTTGAGAGTGCTGTCAGTCTAACTCAAGTCATCAGTCTGACTTGCAGCACTATTCTCGTATTTGGTCCTCTCGGAGCATCTGCGGTGAGTCAGTCCTGGTCCGGCTCCAAATTATCTGGGCATACCTGCCACTGAGGCACGTTGCAGCACTAGGGACCTTGATGCTATTCAGCTCTGGCTCGTATGTTGGCTAAAGAGCCATCGCTCATCATCCTGACACCCCCCTTCTCAGCACTGATCTCTGGAGTGTGGTGCTTTGCCCCGACACCAAACCTCATCTCGACGATCCTGGCACCAGTCTTGCTCTCAGCACAGCTCATAATCTCAGCATTGCTTCTATTCCCAGCACCGCTCATGATCCCCACACTGGTCAAGGTTGTCATCACAACGATGGTCAATGTCTCACCATTCAGCACCATGCAGACAGCAGGCACTAACATTGGGCATTTCTTCACTCCAGACTGGTTTGGCCCCATTGAGGCACTCCTGTTCTCCTCTTCCTCAAGGGAAGCATCAGTTATTTTGGGTCAGTTGACCCCAGAGGTCCCTTGTTTTCCTAGAGACTTGGTCACTCCTCAATGGCCTTCTCCTGTGACAAATTTGGACGTTGTGGGCATTACATGAAGCCCAGGGCACACTGCCAATGGCCCCTTCACTGGTCCCCTCTGCGTCCTGGCTCCCGGAAGAGACATTCAGCTGCCCGCCCTGACAGGACACAGTGCCAGCCACCTTGCCACCATCCAGCTCCCTCAGGCCCCAGCTTTGCCAGAATTGGGGGCGGGAGGGGATGCTTAGGACCTGCCCCTGCTTTTGGCCTCCAATCCAGAGAAGATGCGGCATTTGGCGCAGTAATGCTCTAGACAGCAACTTGCTGACTCCAGTCATTCCTTCCGTGTATGTCTTATGAATCATCTACTTGTAACTGACATGAGCTAGCACTTGAAGTAGAAAAAAACGGTTCCTCCACCTGCGTGGTTGTGCAGGTGGTGTCGGAGAGAGGGCTTTGGTTTCTTCAACCATGGAACTCTGTTCCAGGCACAAGGATTGTTAGGAAGAGATGGGATCCACCTAACAAAGAGAGGAAGGAGTGTCTTTGCGGGCAGGCTTGCAAACCTAGTGAGGAGGGCTTTAAACTAGGTTCATTGGGGGGATGGTGACCAAAACCCTGAGGGGAGTGGGGAAGTTGGATACCGGGAAGAAATGCAAAGAGGAAGGAGCAACAAAGGAGGACCCCTGATTCAAATGGAGAGGGTAGGGAGATCAACTGGTTATCTAAGGTTTGTTCACCAACGCGAGAAGCCTGGGTAACAAACAGGAAGAATTGGAGGCCCTCAAAACAGGATCTTTCAAAAGTGAAAGTAGTCTGGACGCGGGGGGGGGGGGTGTTTCGGAAAAAAAAAACCTTTTACGAAAAAGCACATAAACCTCCTTTTTAGAAAGAGCGTTTTTTTCCGAAAAAACAGTGTCCATACTACTTTCACTTTCGAAAGATCTTCTTTTTGAAAATGCGATCGTAAGAAGATATGCGAATTCCCTCAGAATTTGCATAGCCTCTTTCAAAATTAAAATGTAGTCTAGCTGTCAGGGTGCTCAGAGTGAGCCACTTCTGCACTCCCTGGAGGAGAGAATGGAATAGTCCCAGATTTTGCCTTGAGTGAAGGGATGGAATAGTCCTGTTTGCCTTCACGCTTATAGCCAAGAAAGCTAATGGCATATTAGGGTGTATTAGGAGGAGCATCGCTAGCAGATCTATAGAAGTGATTATGCCCCTTTATTAAGCACTGGTGAGGCCACATCTGGAGTATTACATCCAGTTCTGGGCCCCCCATTGTAGAAAGGATGTGGACACATTGGAGAGGGTCCAGCAGAGGGCAACCAAAATGATTAGGGGGCTGGAGCACATGACCTATGAGGAGAGGCTGAAGGATTTGGGCTTATTTAGTTTGCAGAAGAGAAGAGTAAGGGGGGGATTTGATAGCAGCCTTCAATTTCCTGAAGGGAGGTTCCAAAGAGGATGGAGAGAGGCTGTTCTCAGTAGTGACGGATGGCAGAACAAGGAGCAATGGTCTTAATTTACAGTGGGGCAGGTCTAGGTTGGATATTAGGAAAAACTTTCACTAGGAGGGTGGTGAAGTACTCAAATAGATTACCTATCTATTTGATAGGTGATAGGGGTGGTGGAATCTCCATCCCTAGAGGTTTTTAAGTGCCAGCTTGACAAAGCCCTGGCTGGGATGATTTAGTTGGGGTTTGTTCTACTTTGGGCAGGGGGCTGGACTCGATGACCTCCTGGGATCTCTTCCAGCCCTAGGATTCTATGAACTAACCTCATGCTCAGGCAAGGGCCATAGAAATCTGGCTTTAGTAGAATTGTATATGCAATCCATCCAGGCCATGGAATAATCCATGCCATGTTGTATTTTAATTCAGGCTAAGAAAACCATTTCAAAATCTCATTTCATTGCAAGCTAAACCCTAAGAGTATCTGGACTTATTTTATTTTGTGGCAGCTGCTGTCTCTGAAACAGGGAAATTGCCAGACTATGGCTTCCTAGTGAGTCTAGTCTTCGGAGTTGTAAATCAGAGGGCAGATGCATAATCTTGCATGTTTTTCCTCTATATGTAAGGCATTCTTGTCTGGCTTTACCAGGTAGGGTTCCTGTGCCTCTAACTGTGCTACCAATAGCAAGGAAAATGTCTCCTAAATTCACCCTGAATGGTGGGCAAGCTAAATGGAGAAAAGCCCCTTTTGCCAAAGCTGGAGAGAGCTGAATTAGTTGCAGCTCTGAACTTGATGAATAGTTAGCTGGAGCCACATTAAATGGGAATATTTGTTCATGGATCAGTTCTGCAATGTTCCTGGTTGAAACCTGTGCAAATGAATTGTTGTACCATACACTGCGTGTTTCATGATTTCAATCTATGTCACTTACGTGGAACCAGCCATTTATGCTGCCTACACCATGTTTATTTCTCCTGACTTTTTAGCTCTGGAATTCTTTTAAATATATTGTTTATACAGAACTTAGCATACCATGATGGAAGCTGCTAGGTGGCGGGACTCAAACTTTGGCTTCAGGCTTGGTCCCCAGCATTGACAACCCCATTGAAATGGGGTCTCAATCTACTTTGGTGTCCTGCTGTAGAGCAATATCCCAAGGGACTCAGTTTCAGGTTGATGATGATGTTGTTCAAAATAAAACTACAGCAATTGGAAAAGGTATTTGAGCTGTATTAATGTGTTTTATTCATATTGTAGAAGGTAATGCTCCATTTTATTTGTTTGTTTGCTAGGTCTAACAGCAGCTGCCATGGCTGAAGCAATGAAGTTACAAAAGATGAAGCTTATGGCAATGAACAGCCTGCATGGAAGTGGAAGCCAAAATGGAACAGAATCAGAGAATGAAGAGCTCAATTCTAATGCAGGTACATATTTTCTCCTGTGTAATCCCCAAGATGGCTCTGCCTCCTATGGTTTGTGCATGGAAAGCAAATATGATAGACTCTCTGTCAATCATGCTGTTGCTCTTGTAGTTATACAGCCCCAGAATCAACTAAGAATCATCTCACACTCTTCCCCAGTGCTTCTCATATCATCATTTTGCCCTACATTTTCAGAGATGTTGCTTAAGATTGTTATAGCTTTTGCAAAAATCACAAACATTCTGAATGCTTCTCTAAATACTTTTTATAGTAACAAAAGGCTTTTCTGTTGCCATAAACATTGAGGGTATGTCTAGACTACATGCCTCTGCTGACAGAGGCATGTAAATTAGACTACCCGACATAGTCAATGAAGCGGGGATTTAAATATCCAACCCCTTCATTAAAATAAAAATGGCCGCCGCGTTGTGCTGGCTCAGCTGATCGTTGGCACAGCGCGGCAGTCAAGACGCAGCTCAGTCGACAGGGAATGCCTTTGTCGACCGCTCCTGTAAACCTCGTTTCACGAGGCATAAGGGAGCGGTCGACAAAGGCGTTCCCTGTCGACCGATCCGCATCTTGACTGGCGCGCTGTGCCGACGATCAGCTGAGCCGGCACAACGTGGTGGCCATTTTTATTTTAATGAAGCGGGGGATATTTAAATGCCTGCTTCATTGACTATGTCGAGTAGTCTAATTTACATGCCTCTGTTGGCAGAGGCATGTAGTGTAGACATACCTTCAGTGTAGAGGTTTCCTTTAAATTATGGAAGGTGTCCAAAATAATCCGATTTCTGGAATTGAAGGTGAGTCACAATTCATCAGAGAGAGGGAAGGAGAGGTGATAAATTACTATCTTAAACTCTGCAGTACTGCTTTCCAGCACACTAGCCTTCCTATTTATGGCCCAGAGGTATGAATTAAGGACGTAGAAGGTGCATGTTATATCATCAATAACTGACAGTATCCTTAAATGAAGACATTGAAATTTATTAATGAAGTAGTTAAGGTGTGAATGTTGTTGGGGTTTACCGAGCAAGCCTGCCCTATATAAATACTCACACAGTACTGAACCTCAAGATAAAGTTCCTAAAGTTCTGACTCAACAATCACTGGCCTTCAGATAAAACCTGAGATGGATTCTTTAAAGAAAGTATGCTCTTTGGTTAGAACCCTTGTCAGGAATATAGAGGAAGCACTCAAAAGTATTCCAGGATACTGCAAAAAACCTACAATAAAACAAATCCCTTTCTGACATAGGGAAGTACAGGTTGAAACTCTCCTCCCCAGGATTCTCTGGTCTGGCAACATCTATGCTCCAGCATGGATGTTGCAGGACCAGAGAGTCCCGGTGGAGGGCTGGTGGCAAGAATCCTTGCAGGGCTGGCAGGGCAGTGGGCTGCCTGCAGTGAGCTGATGGCAGAGCCATCCAGTATGTAGCAGCAGGTCTGCCCAGTGGGGTTGGGAGACACGCTTGTGGCTGGGAACCATGGTGGCTCAGTGGGGCAGAGATCTGCGGTGCATGGCTGCCCAGTGGGTCCTGGACCCCCAGCCCAGCATGTGGGGCTGCCCAGTGGGTCCTGGATCCCCAGCTTGGTGCTTGTGGCTGCCCTGCAGATCCCGGAGCCCCAGTGCAGCATGTGAGGTTGTCCAGCGGGTCTCGGAGCCACAGCAGCGATGCCTACAGAGTGGGGTTGGCAGGGCAGTGGGGCCAGCAGGAGGTGAGGCACCAGCTGGGAGGCCAGCAACCCAGGCGGCGGGGGGTGGCGGCAGCAGGGGGTCCAGAAATGACCTCCCCTGGTCTGGCAAAATCCCTCAATGGGGACCGGTCAGGTCCCGAGGATGCCGGACCAGGGAGGTCCAACCTATAGTGGAAAAGCTAGAGGTCATATTAGAATGTCTGCAGTCACAAGATCATGGCCTATTATTTTCAGCAAGAGCTATACCCTTCTCATATATTATTTTCCCAGTTTAAAATACACAGTTTTTTATTTACTGATTTAAATGGGACTGTTTATTATTCTCTCTGTCTCTATTCAGAACTCTTCTTTACATCAGTAGAAGTCACACATGTGTATCAAAAGAAGAATGCACTGTAACTGCGTTTGTGCTTGAATGACATTTAGCGTAAATGGAAAGAAGGTTTTGCCCTTGAAACCTCATCATACTATATATAGTCTATAAGGACTACTTGTTCTTTCTTTACCATCAAAATGGTAATTCATTAGACAAATAAGACAGCAGCTGGGGTGCCTTAGGCTCATTTTATAAATTAATAACTTTGAACTTATGACAAATAATTCAAAAAGTAGGTTTCTCCAAAAGTGGCATTACCTTTTGCTAACTGAATTGTGTATGCTCATCTGTACTGAAGAAATTGGGCTTTCAAGTCATGGATTTAACTCTCACGATTCCTCCCCAGAAAAATCCATTATGAAGAAATTTACTACTTGTTCATAGTTTGATAACTTATATCACTTAGTGCACACTGAATAAATTATTTAGACTTGTGTCCTTAATTAACTGTCTCCCCAAATTTCAAACCCAGTTGCATTTATGAGTTCATGTGTATATACTGCTAAGAGTATTGAAAATAGAAATGGCAAATTGAAAATGTAAATGAGAAATACAAATATTTCATCTCAGTACTAATGGCTGAGCAGAAATTTTTCCATAGAAAAACCCCATGGTTAGTTTTAAGGATTATTATAATTACAGTGGCCATGTTATAAAAAATGGTCTAATTTTACCTTGGATCTCACACTAGAAACTGCTAAAAGATCATTATTAAGGTTGCAGAAACAAGCTCTGAGAAGTTAGAAAATGCCAGAATTAAGGCTCTCTGCTCTTCAGTGCACAGAATTGATAATGTTCACTGTAATTAGCAGCATTTCTATATTTTGCTTTCTCTTTGTTTACTGTGTGGCCTCCTCAGGCATTCTTTACTGTACACTATTCAAACCCTGTTCTGAAGACAGAATTACTCATTTCTTCATGGGCTTTTTTATGTGATCAATATTATAGTGTGTAAGCGCTTCACAAAATATTAATGAATTTATTTTTACAAGACCCGGTGAGATGAGTGGGTATTTTCCCCATTTTACAGACAGGAAAGTGAGGCACATAGTGATTAAGGCTGGAAGAATCCATTATGTTATCTGAATCCTGATTTTTTTGAGTTCTTAGTATTATATAGCTCTTCAGCTATTCAAACCACACCTCTCGTTGACTTCAATTGCAACTGTGAGTGCTCACCACTTCATATATCAGACTGAAGGGCCTAAGTGGGATACCCAAAATAGGGGAAAATAATTAGTGACAACCTTAATTCTGACATTTCTTAGCATTTGAGTGCTTAACTTTGCAACTTTAACAATATCTTTTAATGTAGAGTTTTCTGTGTGTGTAATTTCCTTGCTTTGTTGAAAAAAATGAAGACCCCCCCAGAAATTTTGTCATGTTGCATCATACTGCTATCCAACTGATTCATGAAGAAGGTTGGAAACCTGAGATGCAGTGCACAGACATCTTCCACTGGCGCTAACAGAGTACACGGTAGCAGCAAAGGTTGTTATCCTGTATGTGGACTAACACTATGGGAGATGAGATACTTTCTAAAGCTGGTTGAAGGATTGGAAATATACTGTGTAGTGATAGACTCGTGGAACTCAGTCTATTGAGATTAATAAAGTGAAGGTTAAGGAGTGATTTATCATAGCTTGGAAGTACTTACATGAGGTATGTAGACTAACAAATATATAATGGCTGGAATTTGAAGCTAGACATATTCAGACTCCAGATAAGGTACATTTTTTAACTGTGTTCGTAATTAACCATTGGAACAATTTAGCAAAGATTGTGGTGGATTTCCCATGAATGGCAATTTTTAAATCAAGATCTAAAGTTTTTTCTAAAAAAGATATGTTGTAGTTCAAATTTGAATTAATTGAGGGAACTCCTACAAGCTGTGTTATTCAGGAGATATTACAGTGGGCCCTTCTGGCTTTATAATCTGTGAAATCTATGACATTTGAAATTTCTATTTTGTGGGAAATGTTGACATTTTAGAAGTCATTTCAGTTTAGAAAATCAAATTTGACACTTCCTGCAAAATGGAAATTCTGAAAAAAAATCTGTTTTGTTAAATATCATTTGGAAACAAAATAGAAATTTAATTTATGAAAAAATTCATTTTGAAATTTTATTTTATTCTATACTTGTGTAAGCACAGATTAATTTTTCTAGGATTTTGAAAACCACTGTTCTAATTATAATACTAAGTATTCATCTTATTTTCTAGAGTGAAGTGTTTGTGTCAGTAAGTATTCCCAGGACATCTCAAAAACCTAGAATAAAATGAATCCATTGGTGCGTTGGAACTTATGCAGCTACCGCACCACAAAGTATAGGTTGGACCTCCCTGTTCTGGCACCCTTAGAATCTGCTGGACCAAAGAAAGTCAGGCTTCCAAGTTCTCCCGGGAGCACCAGCCTCCAGGCTGGGCTCCATCCTAGCCACCAGGCCTGGCCATCAGGCTCCACTGTCCTGCCCCTGAGTTGCTGGAGCAGGACTGCCCACATGGGCTGCCAGCCTTCCAGACCAGCTCTGATCCCAGCCACTGGCAACCTCTGTTGCTGGGGCTTTTTGGTCCAGGGACTTTCTGGTCCAGCAACATCTGTGGTCCTATGTTTCAAACTTTTCTGCCAGAAATGTCATTAAAATAAATGCTTCACAGGGGTAGCCGAGTAAGTCTGTTACTAAAAAAAAAAACAACAAATAGTCTAGCAGCTCCTTAAAGGCTAATAAATCACGTAGGGTATGTCTACAGTTGCACCCTCTTTCGAGAGAGGAATGCAAATGAAGACATTCAAAATTGCAAATGAAGCCGGGATTTAAATATCCCGTGCTTCATTTGCATATTCACGTTATGGCGCTATTTCAAAATAGCGCTATTTTGAAATAACAGACGCTGTTAAGATGCGGTTATTTCAAGAGAAAACCCTTCTCTCAAAAGAACTGATAAACCTCATGTATAAGTGTAGACATACCCTGTTGATGGTATCATGAACTTTCATGTGTACAATCCATTTCTTCAAATGACTGGAGAGTAAATGCAATTTTTAAAAATAAATCTGTTTTTATCAAATCAGATTTTTTTTTCCTATTTTGACAAAAAATTGCAACTGGTTCTAAGTTTCAAAATATTTGCTGGTAGTAAAGGAACCATCAGACTCCAGTATCTCAGGTTGCATTTCACACTCTAGAGGAAAGTGGTCTTTAGTGGGTATAAACTCTTCCCATTCTTCACAGACTTACCCACTTCTACTACATCCTCTTCACAGTCTCAGCTCCAGTCCTGTCTCTTTACCATCACTGGCTCCTGTCTCTTTACCATCACGTGCTCCTAGGGCACGTCTAGACTACATGGCTCCGTCGACAGAGCCATGTAGATTAGGGTTGTAGGCAAAGGGAAATGAAGTGGCGAGTTAAATAATCGCCGCTTCATTTAAAGTAAAATGGCTGCCACGCTGTGCCGATCAGCTGTTTGGCGGCACAGCGCTGTAGTCTGGATGCTCCGTGGTCGACATCAAAGGCATTTGTCGACCTCCCCGTTATGCCTCGTGGGATGAGGTTTACCAGGGAGGTCGACAAATGTCTTTGATGTTGACTGTGGAGCGTCCAGACTACAGCGCTGTGCCGCCAAAACAGCTGATCGGCACAGCGCAGCTGCCATTTTAATTTAAATGAAGCGGCGATCATTTAAATCGCCGCTTCATTTCCCTTTGCCGAGTAAACAAATCTACATGGCTCCGTCAATGGAGCCATGTAGTCTAGACGTGCCCCTAGTCACCTTACCTAGTTCCAGTCTTAAAGCCTCAGGTTCAGATCCCGGTCTCTTTTCCCTATAAGTCCTAGCCTCCCTCCAATCTCCTATCCACCCTCATTCCCAGTTCCATTGCCTCATCAGTGTCATTTCCTGATTGTCCCCTCAGTCACCCTCACTATCACGATATCCATCTCCACAGGTCCCAAGACCCAATTTCCTTCCCCAATTTTCTCATCCAGTGTCTATGTCCTTTCCTCACATCCTTTCGTTCTCCAGATCCTTGTCCCAGTTTCTTTGCCCCACCAGTACTAGTTCCTCCCCACCACCTGGTTCCTTGTCAAATCTGTCTTCCCCTGCCCCACTGATTTCTCCTTGACTTGCCAGTCTCACTCTGCCCTCGCTCCTCATCCTAACTCTGTGCCCTCATTACCCACTGGTTCTCTGTTTCCACCCTTAGTTCCAGTACCCAGCCAATCCAAGAGTCCATTCCCTGCCAGCCTCCAGTCCTAATATCTGCCACTTCCGGCTCCTGTCCCAATCTACTCCCCTGGCTCTCCACCAAAACATTAAAGTCTGGCTATTGTCTCCTCTGCATTTGAACTGAACAGTTTCCCCCTCCAAACTGCATAATGCTGTCAGGAGTGGCTCCCTACCCTCATTTCCAACACATGGTCACACCCTAACTGGAGCCAGCTATTTTAAGGAAAGGCTGACTCCCCCCCATAGCCCTGGCTGAAGCAAGCTACATGACACTAAGTGTATGCAGTTCTGTTGCACAAAATAGCTGTGAAAGGATGTACAAGTTGAACCTCTCTAGTCCGGCACTCACTGGTCTGGCAACATCTGTGGGTCTGGCATGATTTTAGTTAGCCAGATGCCCAGTTCTCATTAGTGTGTCCAAATTTTCCATGGTCCCATAAAGTTTGTTTACAGCCACCAGTCCCTGCTCTCAGGGTTCATGCTGTAATTTAGCTCTAATTCACCCCCTAAATATTCTTTAAGAGCTCAGCAAGCAATGAAAGTGTTGGTAATGCCGGCAAACATAAGCATGGTTTTTGTCTTTATCTACTTATTTGCTTGTGCCAATACAGTAAAATTGTGTAATAACACTAACACTTTGTTATGAAGAGAGCCGATAAGCCTTGGCTAGGCATAGACTTCTCTAGGGTGTATCAGTACAGTCATACATTATTAAGCGGCATTGTAAGCATTGTTCCATTTATTTACTTCAGCAAAATAAAAATAAAAAGAAACCCACTCACTACAATATTGACCTCCCGTGGTTCACCAGCTTCTCTTGTTCAGCACCCATCAGATCTAGAGAGGTTCAAACTGCAGCATACTAAGTTGTCCTGTGGGAATGATGCATGAATAAGGTAAGTCTTATAATAGGAGGTGTGAGAGGCTTGAGAATGCTCAGTAAGGATGTAATCATAAATTTTAGCTGTGAAACTCCAATAAGTCTCTACTGAGCATGTGCAAATACTGATTTTTTTCAAAAGCTTATAACTTGGCCAATTTGTGGCAGATTTTATAGCAATGGCAAAAAGTGCATCCCTTTCTTGATCAAACTGGCTGAACTGTTTTGACTGAAATTTTCCAGAAAATTCAACCTGAAAATTGAAACCCTGAGTGTCACGGGATGCCCTAATGCCCGGGGCACCCTTCATTGCTCCCACACACACAGAACAGCCTCTGCTAGGCTATTTATGGCCCCTCAGGCCTAGTCACAAGTCTAGTGCTCCCCTATTGGGGTAATTGCAGCCCCATGGGCCCAGTCACAGATACAGCCTCACTCCCTCAGGGTGCAGACAGGCTTACGGCCTAGTCATGGGTAAGCTTCCTCTGAATCTAGGTAGCTGGTTTATGGTGGGATGGGAAGGTAGGGGGACCCGGGCCCTCCCACTCTACCAGGTCCAGGCACTGGTGCACCGCGCTGCCTGCGGTGTTTGGCTCCGGTGGTCACACTCAGTCTGAGGACTCCCTGGCCCGTCGTCGTTGTTGCGGCTGCTGTGGTGTCTGGTGCGGCTCCGGCGGCAGCTGTATCTGCGGATGCTGCAGCTGCGGCGGCTGGTGCGTCTGTAGCTGTGGCGACTGCTCCAGATGCGGGGGCTGTCCAGGAGCTCCCGGCTGGCCTCCTTCTCCTCCAGTGGTCCACCCTTTCTGCCTTGAGCAGCCCTCTTTTATACCCAAGCAGTGAGAGCATGCCTAGTAGGCTACAGGAGGTGTGGCCTCCCTGGCTCTCCGAGTGGAGTCTACCACTTCTGGCCTAGTGCGGGGGGAACCTACACCATTATACGGAGCTATGTAAAATTTCAGTCTCAACAGTTGGTTTTGCAAAGCTATAAGCAACTGAAAACAGGGTCTTACAATGGAAAGTGTCCGGCAACCTTAATAATAGGCAGAGCTACCAGCCATGCATTTGCAATATTTTATATATTTATGATAGGAACACTAGGGAATATTTCAAGTACAGAATTAACATTATTTTGGTTATCTAATGATTAGGTTTTCTGGACAACCATCATAATAAGTGTTCCCAAAGTTTGCTGCGAACACTCTATGGGTACGTCTACATTGCATGGCTATTTCGGGATACTGAAGGTATCCCAAAATAGCTACTCTGTGTGTACACAAGCCACCCATTATTTTGAAATATTTTGTTTTCTTTATATTTTATTTATATCCCTGTTTTCACTGGGTAAAGTTACTCACGTGCATATTTGTATAAAGCCTGGCTGAACTTCTCTCTGAATGATTATTGTTAAAGGGCAGTTCTGCAGAAAATGAGTGTGTACTTAAGTCAACAGAATAATGTGTAGGAATGTAAAGCTGTCCTAAAAGGCAATGGATCAGCAGCTACTGATTTTACTGTACAAACCAACAGACTACTCATCAAACTTTCATCCATTTATGCATGGAAAACTCTAAACTTCCTTAAATGATCAAAGTATGGGCTTAACAGTTGAAAAAAGTTAGGAAGGGTTAGTACATACTTTATAACTTTGATTCATTTATGGGTATTGTGGAACTATGAAATCACCCCATAATAATTCTGTGTGTATGAAAGCTTTTTCAAAAATTTATTTTGACCTAGACTCTTTCAGTTTAAATTATCACTAAAAAATAAAATGGAGATGCAGAATAACAAAGAAAATTGGATTCTACATTTTTTTTTAGTAACAAAGTGGGGAAAAAAGTCAAAGTATCTTATTGGAAAAAAAACATTTTATTTTATTTTATTTTAGAGATAGACATACAGTTTCTTTGATTCGAGGTTGCATTTAATAGCTTCTGTAATAGCTGCATCATGACTCTGCATCTAGATTTCAGCATGAATAACAACCTGTTCATGATTCATTTAGCTCCAAATGAGAAATCCTGTCTTTTATTGTTTTAGGAAATTAGTCTATGTACTATTGCTCCTGGAACTTTATAATTAATCACTAAAGGTTATGGCTGTGAAGAGTTTGTGGGAAATAGATGCCTGAATGATTATAATTGTAGCTGTCAAAAATCAGAAATATAGTTACATAGCAGCTCAGGTGGATTTTTTTTTTAAACTGTAACAAATAGTTAGAGGGTTACATGTTTACTTGGAATACAACTTTAGAGGGTTTTTTTTTAATTGCATCTTTCTTAATTTTCTCCTCTTCAGTTGCTCTGTATAATCCTTAGAGATCAGTTAATTTACCTGTGATTCATTTGGGAACTGGCTAGATTCTGAAGCATTAACATGACTAATCCTAGTAATGCTCCAAAGACTGTTTGGTAATAGATGCAGTGTAAGTGTTAGGGCCTTTCCTACTCCTCCCACTCCAGAGAATGACTAAAAGAGCAAGAGTTCAGCGCTTACAGCTGAACCTAGCTATGCCATCTGACTGCAGATTGCCACAACCAACTCAAAATTTCACTGTCCCACAAAAACAAAGCAAACAATTTAAAATCTTTCTGGTTGCACAAAGTGATTATAAGATCATATATTTGATTATCATATAATCCAAAACTAGGCTGAAGTGGATTATGAAAAATTGTCATTGAGTAAAGGAACCAGAATCTGATTCGAATCACAGTAGTTTTCACAGTGAAACTGAAATTTTCTACAAGTGATCAAGAGTTAAAGTATATGGGACAATAGATTAAGTGGAAAATATGAATGGTGGTGTGCAAAAGTACAGTACAGTTGGCATTATTCTGTTGCCCTTTAAGAATAACTACTGTATGTAAAACAGTGGCATAATCAAGAAGTATCATTGTAGAGTATCAGTGACAGTACCTGTTTGTACACACCACTATACAAAGGATAAAGTAATTGTTTTCCTTTTGCTGACTTTTGGCATTAATATGCAGAAATGCTTTTTTGCTTTCCCAGGAGTGATAGCAAACAATACTAAGTATTTCAGTGGTATTTCCTTAGGAAGTCCAAATTGTATTCTGAGTGTAGGATTAATGTTGCTTAATTTTCAGAGAACAAACTAAAGTAGGCAAGCAGAAAACTAAAAAGTCTCCCTCCACGCTCTGTCAACAGACCTTTTGGCATTTGAGGAGTCAGAGATAGGTAGGAGAGAGGAGAAAACTGTTTACTCCTTTTTCCCCCCAGTACCTGCTATGAAGGTTTCTCATAAATGCAAACATCCTTCACAATCTGTTTAAAAAAACACAAATACATCATTCAGAAGAATATTTAAGGAACCATCAGAAGGGAAAAAAACCTCATTGGTTTAATGGAATGCTGTCAAGGAAAATCAGCATCACAAACAACACAGGGGCACAATTGATATTTTTACACTGACATGTTAAAGGAAAGTCCCTTGCATTATTTAGAAAACCCAGAAATCTGTCAGCTGTATGATTGCCAAGTTAGCAGAAGCAGTAAGATGCTGCTCAAGTTGAAAAGAAAAGCGTAGGCACAGATCCATATTGTAACCTTTCATGTTCTACACCTACCATGAATACCCAGCTATTACATGGTCAGCATTTTTAGTCTTTCCTTTTAAATTATCAAGTGCTTGAAAAGTCAAAAGAGGTAAGTCTTTTATTCTAAAAATCAGGATGCCTGAACTGTTATTTTATTGTAAGAGTAAAGATGACAAGACCAAAATGTTTTTATCTTTTTGAATGCCACGCAGGTTTCAAGAAGTCAGTTCTTTTCTGTTGTTAAATCAAGTATTTTTTACACATTCATATTATATTAACAAAGTGTGTTTATTTCAAAGGGGATAATATTCTCTAAAAAATCATTAATGTTTTTTGGAATAGTCTTCTATGATCAGTCAGATAATATATTTGTAGTTTTAGGATCAGTTGTAAAGAGGACCAGGTATGACTCTCTCATTTGTATTAATTACCCTGAAGCATAAAATATCTTGTGCACAGTCTTGTAAGAAGAGAGAGTCTAAGCTATTTCTTTAGGCCATTTTACTCAAATATACATTTCTTAACTCTTGACACCCTATATCCACAATTAGGTTCTGCTGCCTTCCACACCAAAGTTTTTTAAAATAAATGTGTTAAACCTTTCTCCTAACAAATTGGAACATCTCTGCTGATTCATCAAATAGCAAAACTGTATTGGTTCCAATGGCTGGTGAGGATATTTGCTTTTATATATTCCAAACTGCAGATAGAAGATAAGTAACTTTGCAATGAGGCACACCTAAGCAATAGTTTGAACAGTTTGCTAAATGTAAATATGAGATTGTCAGTTAACTGGATTTTTAAATGACTGACACAAAAATCCACAATCTCTTAACAAAGGCGGACCAGTTATGTTAAAAAATAAATTGCCACTTTATAGAGGCACTTACTGATGCACCATCTTGTCCATGCCACCAGGATGATGATCTGCCTGGGTAGCAGGATCACATGATGGAGGGGGGAGAGTAGCGGAGCAGCTGCTAAGTATGACGCTCTCTAATGATGCTGTCTTTGATAACTATGAAGATCAGACAGCAGCTTTCAGAGGCAGAGGACGGGAGAGACAGCAGATAGAGTGGAAATTGCTGGGGGAAATTTTTGTTCCTTGTAGAGATAATGACTGAGATAGAAGGTGTGGCAGATATGGCTATGATATGTTTTAAGGTTATGAATAATGCTCTGTAATAACTTTATAAACACTGTATGTGACCTAGTCAGTGAGGGGAACTTATTATATATTGCAGGTGGGGCAGTGAAAAATTTATTTTATGCCTAAACTACTTTCACATTCAGTGGATTCTGGGTATGGAGGTGACACAATGGATGCCCAGATAAAAACATCCAAGTGTATACTTGAAAGACAACAGGGCTCTTAGTCTGAAGAATTAGGACTCTGGTTTTGAACAAGTTACAAGCCTTATTTCCCCAAAGCTAGAAGCATGAAGATCAAAAGAATACTAAAGAGTTTGAAAAGCCTTTCTTAGAGTAGAAAAAAGTGTGTATGGGGGTCACTGGTCAAAAACTATCTAGGGAGACAAGTCTGAGCAAGAAAGAGCAGGGAGTCTAAGAAGCTTTGCAGGGAGTCTATGAAGCTGGGCCTTCCCAGAGCCAGGGAACTGTATGCTTTAGAGCAGGGCTACTCAACTTTGGAAGCCCCAGGGGCCACAATGATACTCAGAGCACATGCCAAGGGCCACAACTTAGGTGTGGTTGCAAATATATGCAAATAGCTTCTTTCACATCGACAGGCATGAATACAAAGCACTCCCCACAATGCCCCTGTACTCCTGGCAACCCCTCCCTGGGGGCTAGAAACGCCAACACCCTATCTCTGTCTGTTCCAGCCAGCCTGTCCGCTCACGTCTTGCAATGCTCACCGTTCCATGCGCAGGGCCAGGTAGGCAGGCAGAGCTTCAGAGTCTCAATGCGTGGATGAGACGATGGTGTAGGGAAGAGGGGTTTGGATTTATTAGGAACTGCGGACACTTTTGGGAGAGGGGGAGCCTATACAGGAAGGATGGGCTTCACCTAAACCAGGGTGGAACCAGACTGCTGGAACTAAACATTAAAAAGCCATAGAGCAGTTTTTAAACTAAGAGATGGGGAAAGCCAAAAGTGCGGAGATGCACGAATTGGAGGGAGACTTCTCTTAGAGGAGAATCCATTGATAGAGATTCTCTAAGCTGTAGTCAGAAAGAGAGGAGGGAGAGGGCAAACCATGGGCCAGAGCAGACAAACAACCGCATACAAAGGAATCCAATGCATCAGGGAAGGGCAGACAAATAAGCAGTGGCAAATTTTTAAAGTGCTTCTACACAAATGCTAGGAGTCTGACTAATAAGATGGGTGAACTAGAGTACCTAGTATTAAATGAGGAGATTGACATAATAGGCATCACTGAAACCTGGTGGAATGAGGAAAATCTGTGGGACACAATCATACCGGGATATAAAATATATCGAAAGGATAGAGCAGGCCGGGTGGGTGGCGGAGTGGCACTGTATGTGAAAGATAATGTAGAATCAAATGAAATAAAAATATTAAGTGAATCAACATGTTCAATAGAATCGCTATGGATAGTAATTCCATGCTCCAATAATAAGAAATTAGCAGTAGGGATATATTACCGACCACCTGACCAGGACAGCGATACTGACATTGAAATGCTGAGGAGATTAGAGAGGCTACCAAAATAAAGAACTCTATAATAATGGGGATTTTAATTACCCCCATATTGACTGGATACATGTCACCTCAGGAAGAGAAGCGAGATAAAATTTCTCAATGGCTTAAATGACTGCTTCTTGGAGCAGCTAGTGCAGGAACCCACAAGGAGAGGCAATTCTCGATTTAGTCCTGAGTGGAACGCAGGATCAGGTCCAGGAAATAACCGTTACAGGACCGCTTGGGAATAGTGACCATAATATAATAACATTCAACATTCCTGTGGTGGGAAGAACACCTCAGCAGTCCAGCACCCTGGCATTTAATTTCAAAAAGGGAATTACACAAAATGAGGAGGTTAGTTAAACAGAAATTAAAAGGCACAGTGACTAGAGCCAAATCCCTGCAAGCTGCATGGAAACTTTTAAAGACACCATAATAGAGGCCCAACTTAAATGTATACCCCAAATTAAAAAACATAGCAAGAGACCTAAAAAGAGTCACCGTGGCTTAACCACCATGTAAAAGAAGCAGTGAGGGACAAAAAAGGCATCTTTTAAGAAGTGGAAGTCCAATCCTAGTGAGATAAATAGAAAGGAACATAAACACTGTCAAATCAAGTGTAAAAATGTAATAAGAAAAGCAAAAAGATTTTGAGGAACAGCTAGCCAAAAACTCAAAAAGAAATAACAAAATGTTTTTTAAGTACATTAGAAGCAGGAAGCCTGCTAAAAAACCTGTGGGTCCCCTAGACGATCGAACTATAAAAGGCGCAATCAAGGACGATAAAGCCATTGCGGAGAAACTAAATGATTTCTTTGCTTCAGTCTTCACGGCTGAGGACGTTGGGGAGATTCCCAAATCTGCACCATCCTTTGTGGGTGATGAATCTGAGGAACTGTCCCGGATTGAAGTGTCATTAGAGGAGGTTTTGGAACAAATAGAAAACTTAATGTTAACAAATCTCCGGGACCGGATGGCATTCATCCAAGGGTTCTAAAAGAACTCAAATGGGAAATTGCTGAACTATTATCTGTGGTTTGTAACCTAATCCCTTAAATCGGCTTCCGTACCTAATGACTGGAAGGTAGCCAACGTGACACCAATATTTAAAAAGGGCTCTAGAGGCGATCCGGCAATTACAGACCGGTAAGTCTAACTTCAGTACCGGGCAAATTAGTCAAACAATAGTAAAGAATAAAATTGTGAAGCATGTAGAAGAACATAATTTGTTGGACAAAAGTCAACATGGTTTCTGTAAAGGGAAATCCTGTCTTACTAATCTATTAGAGTTCTTTGAAGGGGTTAACAAACATGTGGACAAGGGGATCCAGTAGATATAGTATACTTAGATTTTCAGAAAGCTTTGACAAGGTCCTCACCAAAGGCTCTTGTGTAAATTACATGGCCATGGGATAAGAGGGAAGGTCCTTTCTTGGATTGAGAACTGGTTAAAAGACAGGAAACAAAGGGTAGGAATAAATGGTAAATTTTCAGAATGGAGAGGGGTAACTAGTGGTGTCCCCAAGGGTCAGTCCTAGGACCAATCCTGTTCAACTTATTCATAAATGATCTGGAGAAAGGGGTAAGCAGTGAGGTGGTAAAGTTTGCAGATGATACCAAACTGTTTAGGATAGTCAAGACAGAAGCAGACTGTGAGGGACTCCAAGAAGATCTACCAAACTGAGTGATTGGGCAACAAAATGGCAAATGAAATTTAATGTGGATAAGTGTAAAGTAATGCACATTGGGAAAAATAACCCCAACTATACACAGTATGATGGGGCTAATTTGGCTATGACAAATCAGGAAAGAGATCTTGGAGTTATCGTGGACAGTTCTCTGAAAACTTCCACACAGTGTGCAGCGGCGGTCAAAAAGGCAAATAGGATGCTAGGATTATTAAGAAAGGGATAGAAAATAAGACCCAGAATATCTTACTGCCCCTGTATAAAACTATGGTACACCACATCTTGAATACTGTGTACAGATGTGGTCTCTCACCTCAAAAAGATATTTTGGCCTTGGAAAGGGTTCAGAAAAGGGCAACTAAAATGATTAGGGGTTTGGAACGGGTCCCATATGAAGAGAGGTTAAAGCGACTGGGACTTTTCAGTTTAGAAAAGAGGAGACTGAGGGGATATGATAGAGGTATATAAAATCATGAGTGGTGTGGAGAGGGCTGATAAAGAAAAGTTATTTATTAGTTCCTAAATAGAAGAACTAGAGGACACCAAATGAAATTAATGGGTAGCAGGTTTAAAACTAATAAAAGAAAGTTCTTCTTCACACAGCGTGTAGTCAGTCTGTGGAACTCCTTGCCAGAGGAGGCTGTGAAGGCTAGGACTATAATAGAGTTTAAAGATAGATAATTTCATGGAGGTTAGGTCCATAAAAGGCTATTAGCCAGGGCATAAAATGGTGTCCTTGGCCTCTGTTTGTCAGAGGCTGGAGAGGGATGGCAGGAGACAAATCGCTTGATCATTGTCTTCGGTCCACCCTCTCTGGGGCACCTGGTGCTGGCCACTGTCGGCAGACAGGATACTGGGCTAGATGGACCTTTGGTCTGACCCAGTACGGCCGTTCTTATGTTCTTATGTTCCTGGGAGACACCTCGCTGTTGTGGAGCATGTTCCCAGTGGAGGCCATATTCAAAGGATCCCATCCGCAGGGCGCGTTTTGAGCCCCGCATAAACCCAAACTGCACCGCGGGCCGCAAACAAATGGGCCATGGGCTGCATGTTGAATACCCCTGCTTTAGAGAAAAGACAGATATGTCTACAATCTTTTTTATAGTTTTTTTATATTTCCTCTGAAATACATTTATTCTAAATAAAGAATGCATTGCTATAATGAGGCAGTCTAATCACTGATTACTACTATCATTGCCCTATGGGACCAGAATTGGATATAAGTCAGACCTGCTGAGGTAAGTCATGGTTGATACCTGGCACACTGCAACCAGTCCCTAGTCTGAGATAAGAGAAATACATTATTCAACCCCAAAAGACAGGTAATGACCCCAAGCCTGAGACCTAAACGGGGGAGAGATCCTAAACCAGTAGAGACCATGAGGGGTCCGAGGTGCAATTTGCCTTCTAACTAAGACAGAAGGAATTGTGAAAATGGACAACAGAACTTTTTGGGGAGTGAGGAATAGCTTAGGAACGGGAGAACTGGAGGATCCGCTAATAAATGTGGGTTCCAGTAAAATGAATAGTCTTTTTGTATTGTATTCCATACATAGAGCTCAAGCCTGAGATGTAAAAAGTTGAAACCTCCAGTCTAGTTGCAAGGTGCAAATATATTTATTTATTTTACAAATAGTTTTATTCTCAGAATCAATGCCAATG
This sequence comes from Rafetus swinhoei, assembly GCA_019425775.1. Taxonomy (NCBI): domain Eukaryota; kingdom Metazoa; phylum Chordata; order Testudines; family Trionychidae; genus Rafetus; species Rafetus swinhoei. The sequence continues at coordinate 35,005,397 of CM033436.1, forward strand.
GACAGATTCTGCTCCATTGTCCCATTGATTTATATCAGTGTAGCTATGAATTAAATTTGGCCCTACGAATTTAACAAATATTTAATCTGTAAAATTGTGGAACATTACAGTGCTTTTGTCTCTTTAGTCAATTATGGACTATTTTGTCTATACAGTAAGGTACCAGTTTACAAAGGTTCTTACCGTCAAGCATGCGATCAGATTTCTTGTTTTTAGTGGGAGTACTCTCTTTGATAAAATTAAGCATGTTCTTAACTGTGCTGAATCAGGGCCTAAAATTTGATTGGCACATGTTATAATTCATATGATGATACTAGCTGATTAGATAACAATTCTGTGTCTGGACCAAATGAGAAACAATTTCAAACAACATAAATAACTGACACCATAGTTTTAAAAGTAATGAAGGAGATACAAATATAGACAAGAGTTAAACAGAAATTCTATTATACTGGAGCCATCTACTGCATCCCTTTCTTGTAAAGAAAAATAAAAGACCAAAGTTGGTATTTGTTGGTTCTCATTTCACACGTTAAAAATTATGTATATATCAACAGTTAATTAAAAGAGATAACTTGGTATATGTCTCAACATTTAGGCAGAAAAATATTGAGACTTCCTGAGATAGACTTGGGCAAGAAAAGTTCGCACTAAATAATATGCAAGCATGCTTGTGTATATACTTTATTCACCTCGCAGTTCTAGGGCTATATTTTTCCACTGGTGCATTACAGTTAATGGTAACTGAATGCACTCATTCAGGATGGAGAATATATGCCTTAGTTTGTATTTCAGCCATTTAGATATATTGCATAATTTGTTTACTTTATTTATCTAGTCATATTTACATTCTAAGAATCAATACTCATTTTAATAGCAGATTTTATTTCCATCAAGATAAAATTACTTACAAGTAATCTTATGTTTTCATATATACATTCTGCTGGAACAAATTTAGTTTAAATATGCAAAAATAAAATAACCCTGAACCCAAATAAAATACCTTCAGGCACCTTGGTTCTTGCTATATTTTCTATCAGAACTAAATGGAGCACAAGATAGACAAATTAAAAATGCAAATGGTATGGATTAAACTGTTCAGAATCGAGAGCTTTCACATGTTTGTCACCTTTCTGATCCCTTACAAATTTATAGTCTTGGAGTGCAGAGGTCTAAATCTTCAAAGCTTGAAAAACAGAGGTGCAGCATGAACTAATCTTCATTTTCCCCCCTATCTTCTTTCAGCAGCACTAATGGAAATGTATTTTGTTTAATGACTCTGAAATCCTGTTTGTAATTAGATGTGGGAATTGGTCTTACTTTGTAACAGATGATACTGGAATAATAATATGAGAGATGCTACGCTGAGACCACTATCCTCCTAAATCTATATATTTTTCATTTTATTGACAGGAAATGTGTTCAAGGAACAAAGAGATTGATTTTTAAAAGTAGGAAAATAATGTCTAATAAACGGTCCAATCAAAATATTTAACATTATTTTAAATATAAGAGTATATTAATGTTTTCAGTTTATTTTAAATGTTAGTAAACAATCTTTTATAATTGTTGCCTTCTCAGTGATATGATCTTTGAATTAATGCACCAAAAAAGTAGGAAACTTTAATTACTGACAGTGTATACAATTAAAATGCATATCATATTTCAGAAGGATTATTCAAAATAATTAATTTCGTACATTAAAACAGTTTTACAGTCGTAAAAGTAGTAATTAAGAGTGAGCATTGTACAGGGGAATGCAGGCTGCACTCCAGGAGCCACCTCTTCAGAACATTAGTCTTTTTTACTAGGTTTTGATTTAATCAATCATAATGGCCACTGTAGATTCAGGGCTACATTTTTTCCTTATTTATAATTTTCATATCTGTTAATAATAACAAGTAATAGCGTTCGGTACAAATCTGCCAAAGGAAAGCAGGTTATCCAGAAGTGTAACTCGTTTAGTCTAGTCTCTCTCCCCAAGCCTCATGTATAATTCCCATGGCATCAGAGGGAATTGTGCTTATCAAGAAGAGAACAAAGACGGTGAAACCAATTCAATACTTGCCCCAATATAAATCTTGAGTAACTCCAAGATAGTCACCATGGCAAATGAAAAGAATACAGGCCATACTTTGATAGAATTTGCCTGTTTACTTTGTGTGGAATAACATTGATATCAAAAGGATTACACGGGAAGTAGATCAAAGAAGGAAGGAATAGGCTCTAAATACTTAAGACTTAACAATATATATTGTACATCTATACCCACAAGTACTAATAGTGGCATATAATGAAATGTAGTCCTAGGATGTGGACTGGCTTTGGAAGATTTTAAACATTGTTATTCCTTTTGTGTGCAGTTGTGTATTTTTGAAGAGTTTACTAGCGGTGTGTCTAGACTACATCCCTTTTCTCGAAAAAGGGATGTAAATTAGACACTTTGAAATTGCAAATGAAGCTGGGATTTAAATTTCCTGTGCTTCGTTTGCATAATGGCAGCCGCGGTCTTTTTCGAAACGGGGCTTTTCAATAGAAAAACAGCTGTTTAGATGGGGATCTTTTGAAAATAAAACCCTTTTTCAAAAGATCCTGTACTCAAAAAATGAGGTTTACGGGATCTTTCAAAAAAGGGTTTTATTTTTGAAAGATCCCGTCTAAACTGCCGTTTTTCTATCGAAAAGCCCTGTGTCAAAAAAAATGCAGCTGCCATTATGCAAATGAAGCGTGGGAAATTTAAATCCCGGCTTCATTTGCAATTTCAAAGTGTCTAATTTACATCCCTTTTTTGAGAAAAGGGATGTAGTCTAGACACACCCTAAGATATGATTTATAATAAATTGCAAACTATCTAAAAAACATGGTTAGTGTTACATCTATGAAAGAAAACAACAAATTCTGGGGGAAACATTAAGGTTGGTACTCTGCATTTGCTGTTTTGATGGAAGAAAGATGGGAATCCCTGGATGGGGTTTAATTAAGGTGCCACTTTATCCCTATATGTCAGGGAGTACCCGGCAGATTAAAATGTACAATGCAGATAACTCCATAATCATTTACTTATATCCTGTGGGCTTTACTCATCGTGGTCCCTAGCCAACCTGTTGCTGGGACCTCACCACCCTCCCCGTGAATGAGGGTTAAGGAGGGACCCAATCCCCCATTGCTATTCCCATTCCTTGAAAGAACACCCCCTGTATCTCTTCCCAATGGAACACCTGCACTGGACATCTGCCCTATAAACCCAAATCCTTCAGTCTCTCCTCATAAGTCATGTGCTCCAGTCTCCTAATTATTTTTGTTGCCCTCCGCTGAACTTTCTCCAAAGCGTCCACATCCTTTCTTTAACAGTAGGCCCAGAATTGGACGCAGTACTTCAGATGTGGCCCTACCAGTGCTGAATAAAGGGGAATAATCACTTCCCCAGATCAGCTGGCAATGCACTTCAATATGCCATTAGCCTTCTTGGCTACAAATGCACACTGTTGACTCATATCCAGATTCTCATACAGTATAATCTCCAGGTCCTTTTTCTGCAGTACTGCTGCTTAGCCAGTTGGTTCCGAACCTGTAGCAGTGCTTGGGATTCTTCCATCCCAAGTGCAGGACTCTGCATTTGTACTTGTTGAATAGGGTTACCAGGTGGCTTCAAAAAAAATACAGGACACACTTGATCTCAAATGGGCGGGGGGATACCAGCCGGGAGGGCAGTGGGGCTGGCCGGGAGGATGTGTGTGGGGAACCAGCTGGCAGGAAGCAGGGCTGGCGGGCGGGGCGGGCAGGGGCGGCGGGGCTGGCCGGGGGAGATCGGGAGGAGGAGGGGGAGAACCGGCTGGAAAGCAGGGCTGGTCAGGGGGAGTGGGGCTGGCTGGGGGAGATCGGGTGGTGGGGGGGATCGGCCGACGGGAAGCGGGGCTGGACGGAAGGTGGTCAGGGGGAGTGGGGCTGGCCGGGGGAGGAAGATTGGGGGGAGAGAATCAGCCAGCGGGGAGTGGGGCTGGCCCGGCCACACGCAGATCCCGGGGCACTGTCCGTCCCGCGCACAGTCCCGGCGAAGCACGAGCGAGTCCAGCCCCGGGGATTCCCTCCCGCCCCGCCTCCACCCCCTCGCATAGTTGCGTACTGCCTGGTTGGTAGACACGCTCACACAGCGTGAGTGTGTCTACCGACTAGGCAGTTCTCAACTATGTACTGATACTCCTAATAATAATAAAACTAACCTAATTAGAAAATACCGGACATCTTATATGTCCGGTATTTTCTTAATGTTTTTCCCGGACAGACCCCTCAAATACTGGACTGTCCGGTTCAAAACCAGACACTTGGCAACCCTATTGTTGAACCTCTTGACATTTCTTTTGGCCTAATCCTCCTATTTGTCTAGGTTACTCTGGACCCTATCTCCAGTGTATCTACCTCTGCCTCTTGCTTAGAGTCATCTGCGAACTTGCTGGGGGTGCAATCTATCCCTTCATCCATTAATAAAGATGTGGAACAAAACTGGCCCAAGAACCGACCTTTGGAGCACACTGCTTGATACTGACCACAAACCAGACATTGAGCTGTTGATCACTACTCGTTCAGTCCAACGCTCTAGCCAGCTTTCTATCCTCCTTACAGTTCATTTATCCAATCCCTACTTCTTTAACTTGCTGACAAGAATACTGTGGGAAACTGTATCAAAAGATTTGCTAAAGTCAGGGTATATCACATCCACCACTTTCCCCATATCCACAGAGCCAGTTACGTCATCATAGAAGGCAATCAGATTGGTCCAGTTCCTTGCCCTCATGGTAGGACCAAGCATCATCTACCTCATCCCTGATGTCTGTCTAACCTGTTCTTAAATATCTCCAGTGATGGAGATTTGTAGAATCTACAACCTCCTTAGGCAGTTTATTCTAGTGCTTAACCGCCCTGACAGGAAGGTTTTCCTAGTGTCTAACCTAAATTTCCCATGCTGCAATTTAAGCCCATTGCTTCTTGTCTTATCATCAGAGGCTAAGGAGAATACTTTTTCTCCCTCTCCAATTTCTCCATATCTTTCTTGAAATGTGGTGCCCAGAATTCACAATACTCCAGTTGAGGCCTAATCATTACAGAGTAGAAGGGAAGAATTACTTCTTGTGTCTTGTTCACAACACTTCTATTAATGCATCTCAGAATCACGTTTGCTTTTTTTACAACAGTGTCATAGTGTTGACTCATATTTAGCTTGTGACCTCTAAATCCCTTTCTGCAGTAATTCTTCCTGGACAGTCACTTCTCATTTTGTGTGTGTGAAATTGATTTTCCTTCCTAAGTGGAGTACTTTGCATTTGTCCTTATTGAACTTCATCCTATTTACCTCAGACCATTTCTCCAGTTTGTCCAGATCATTTTAAATTTTGACTCTGTCCTCTAAAGGACTTGCAACCCTTCCCATCAAGCTGAAGACAAGGGCATGAAACGACAGGGACCTCAGACTAAAACTTATCAAAATTATCCTTATGGAAAAGTCCCTTCATTCTCCCTCAGACCCCAGTCCTGATCCGTCCATGTTCCTCTCTATGCCTCAGCCAACAAAAGAGAGGAATATTTCAAAAAAAAGCACAAGGCCTCTTCGCCTCAGAGGGCTCCCCCAGCCACTAAGTGATCTCTGAGAACTTCAGTGCCGACGGTGCCAATGGCACTATGCCTAAGTAAATATGACATGCCAGGGGCCTCCCGCAACATTCACACCACAAAAACTATTGGTGTGCACCACCACGCTGCCATGGAAAAACACTTAAAGTTACCTGCCTGCCTCACAATGGCACCAACCAACACTGACAGTGCTGCACCAGGCACACTGTTGCCTGCATGGTTGTCTGACCTGGCACTGATCACTATTATGGCACCACTGAGCGATGCTCCAAGAACACTGGACAAACCAACCACACCATTGCCAACTGCAGTACACCAGACCATGGTACTGTCAATGCTGGCACTGCAATTCACCCCTCACAGAGTATCGGTGATGCTCAATTCTCCACTGCCTGATACCGATGTGTCTCTCCATATGACCCCACATACTCACAATAACCCCAAAGACTATGTAAGCAGCAGCATCCTCAACGTAATAGACCCAAGTCTCAGCACTGACGTCCAGTGACATCCACCGTGCTTCACCCCCCTCAATCTAACAAGCAGATTTGAGCAATTAGTCTTCAAAATAGCTTCAAAAACCTCTCACCCTTCCCAGCTCCGGCGGCATCTCTAAAACTGTTTGGTCACTGTCTCCTCCCATTCTACAACAGTTGGTATGTCATTACCTCAGATAGATGGGTTCTGCAAACAATCCAATTAGGTTATATCACCCTCTTCACATCAATACCCCCTACCCAACCACCCAACCCATCCCTCTCCGGGACTACTCTCACGAACAACTGCTTCACCAGGAGGGCCAAACTCCTCCAATTTGGAGCCATATAATCTATACTGACCCAATACCAAGGGAAGAGTTTCTATGCCCATTATTTTCTCACAGAAAAGAAAAATGGGGGATGGAGCCCAATTATTGATTTCAGGGCTCTTTACAGATACAGAAAGAAGAGATTCAAAATGGTGATCCTTACAATCATTATCCCAGCACTGGAGCGAGGGATTGGTTTTCATCCCTCGACCTTCAAGACGCATATTTTCATGTTGGGCCACTGTCAGAAGACAGGATACTGGGTTAGATGGACCTTTAGTCTGACCAAGTATGGTCGTTCTTATGTTCTTATGTTACTATACATCCAGCTCAAAGACATTTTCTCCGGTTTGCCCTACGTCACAATCTCTACCAGTAGTGAGTCTTACCTTTTGACAGCAGTGAGAGTTTTTTCTGAAATCCTGGCAATAGTAACCACATCTTTATTTTTCCGTACCTGGATGACTGCCTCCTGAAGGCACATTCCCTGCAGGAGTCACAATGAAGCATCCTTATATCCATCAACAGTTTTCACTCCCTCATCCTACAAATAAACATGATCAAACCCACACTGATTAGCACTCAGAGACTGAAATTCATAGGAGATCATCTCAATGCAACAACCACAATCTCTTCCCTCCCACATGACAGATTCAACAACATCAAAGCTTGATTAACAAGCTTCAGGGCATAGTTTACAGACTAAACATATACTCCCGCACCAACTATTTTATATTCCTTCTGCAGTAAAAGATTCCTTCATATGGAGGACACTCTCCTACAAGCTCTGCTCAGCCATCTCCTTCACATGACAGGACTCTTCGGTCACTATTACCACAAATGCCTCCCTTAAAGTGTGAGGAGCACACCTTGCAGACCACACTACTCAGGGTCTATGGTCCACCTCAGAAAGAGCACTCCACATAAACCTGCTCAAACTTCGGGCTGCCTTTAGTTTCTCCCTTTAATCAAGAACAAGCACATCGAATCTACACCGACATCATAGCCTATATGTTTTACATAAACAGATGGGGGAGCTCAATCCCACACACTCTGCACGGAATCCATGAGATTCTGGATCTGATGTCTCCCAACACCAAATAACAATTTCAACCTTTTTTATGCAGATGTGACTACCTGCTCTTTCCTGATTACTCTTTGCAGCCAGTCCGCGGTCATTTCAATTAAAAATATAATTTAAAGTATAATAATTGAAATTGTTAAGTATTTATTAAATAAGTTAAATAGTTCTGGGAGTCCTTAATACCACTGTAAATGCATTCAGCAGATCTTTTCCCTGAGAGCACAAATGGTAGATAAACGACAAAGTCATCAACCCAATCTTCGATTTATGGGATAGCCCCGTGATCAATCTCTTCACCAATACATACAACAAGAAGTGCCCAGATGTCTGCTCTAGAGCAGGAATAGGCAAACACTTCTTGGGAGATGTATTCTGAGTTGGATGGGACTGTGGTCTCCTATATGCCTTCCCACCAATACCATTCCTCAACAGAGTGGTGCAAAAAATATGAATGGACAAAGCTATAGTCATACTTATAACTCCGTCATGGCTCAAACAACCACGGTACCCATTTCTCACCAGAATGTCCTCCTTCCCACCAGTCACCCTACCACTAAACCCCCATCTCTTATCACAACCCGAAAAACAGGCACAGCATCCTAGCCTTCACATGCTACATCTCAAAACCTAGCACCCCAATGGTTCTCTGCTCAGGTGTTAGAATGTTCAGAACCTGTTCAAAGAGTGTTATTGTATAGCGCACAAAACCTATCTCCATAAATGGATGAGATTTTCCCACTGGTGCTCCAGCAGACACATCCATCCTGCCTCAGCACCCCTTCCTTTAATTCTTTACTATCTTTTACACCTTAAGCAGTCCAGTCTCTCCCTTAGCTCCATAAAGGTACACCTGGCAGCCATCATAACATTTTACCTGAAAATAGACAACACTTCCAGATTCACACAGCCAAAGATGAAGAGATTCCTTGAAGGACTCCAAGCTCTCTACCCAGGTATTAAATCCTATCAGCTGAACCTTGGGACCGTCCCCTTGTTCTTAAATGTGCCAACCATTTGAACCAATGGCAACTTGTTCCCTATTACATTTATCAACGAAAACAGTGTTCTTAATAACCATTACATCAGCCAGACAAGTTGGAAATTGGAGCACTCATGTCAGAACTGCCATATGCTATATATATAAGGACAAAGTTACCCTCCGTACAAATACCAAGTTCCTTCCAAAAATTCATTCTTCTTTTTAAAATAACTATCCACCTTCTGACCTTTTTTCCAAAACCACCCGCCAACACATTTGAATCCACCCTTGATGTGCGCAGAGCACTATCTTTTTATCTCAATAGGATGAAACCTTTAGATCAGTGTTTCTCAAACTGTGCTCCGCGGAGCCCCAGGGCTCTTCAAGACATCTGCAGGGACTCCACGAGGTTGACAAACTGGAAACATCGATAGGTACAACACATATAATCAGTGGACTGCTGGGGCTCCACATAAATTTTTACGCATGTAAAGGGCTCCGGAGCCCAAAAAGTTTGAGAACAGCTGCTTTAGATCATCACCCAAACTCTTCATATCCATAGCAAACCACAATAAAGGCAAAGTCACCTCTTCTCAGAAGCTTTCACTGGATATCGACTGTATCCAACTGTGCTATCTGCAGAACAACATGAATGCTCCTACCTCTGTTTGAACACACTCCACAAGAGTGATCTCTGCTTCTAAAGAATGTTTACACAAGGTGCTGATTGCACACATTAGCAGAGGATCTCTGAGCATACCTTTGCAAAACAGTATGGGTGTGTCTACACTAGCCCCCTAGTTCAAACTAGGGAGGCTAATGTAGGCATTCGAAGTTGCAAATCAAGCCCGGGATTTAAATATCCCGCGCTTGATTTGCATCTTCAACGATCGCCATTTTTGAAATTTACAAGTCCGGACTAACTGCCCACGTCTACACGCGGCAGGGACCCGGTAGTTCGAATTAAAGCCCCTAGTTCGAACTACCTGTTAAACCTCTTTGCAGGAGGAATAACAGGTAGTTCGAACTAGGGCTTTATTTCGAACTACCAGGTCCCTGCTGCAGACGCGAGCAGTTAGTCGAACTTGTAAATTAAAAATGGCGACGGCCGAAGATACAAGTCAGCGGGATATTTAAATCCCGGGCTTGATTTGCAACTTCGAATGCCTACATTAGCCTCCCTAGTTCGAACTAGGGGGCTAGTGTAGACATACCCTATGTGCTTACTTGGGGCATACTGGCTGACATTAGAATGGCTAAAGAGGTACTATGCACAGCCTTTCTACCGGATCTGAAGTACGCTTAATGTATATTGCTTTACAGTAGAGTTGTAAGCGAGGAGTTGAGTTGAGTCCTCGACTACTCGCTTCTTCCCCCACCCCCGCCGGCTGCCTCCATATCAGAGGCAGCAAGGTGGGAAACAGGAACCAGTGCTGGGGGGAGCCAACTTAAAAGCCAGTTCCACCCAGCTCTGTCTCTGCAGTGCCGCCTCTCCCCCCATCCCCCACTGCTGCCTCTATTAGAGGCAGCAGACAGGGGTTGGGGAGAGCGTAGGGGAGGCTGTTGAGAAGCAGCCTCTGCCTGCAGTGGGCAGAGGATGCTCCAGCAGCAGCCCCTATCTACGGGGGGTCCCAGCTCCCTGCTGAGACCCCCCCTTCCCACAGACAGGGCTGTTGGATCTGGCACAAGCCAAGACCGAGCAATCTCAGCTGAGTCTAGGCTCCCATCGGTCTGGGACTGCTGCAGCTTTTCATTTTAAATGCAGAGGTATAGCAGTCCCAGACCCGGCGCAAACTGGAACTCCTCAGTCCTGGCTCACGCCGGGTCTGTGATCTACTGCCACTGCAGCTCTGCATTTTAAATGTAGGAAGAGCCACGTGGCTCTTCCTACATTTAAAATGCAGAGCTGCAGCAGTTCCCGGCTCTCTCCTGGCTCACGCCGGCCTGGGACCTACCCCCCACTACAGCTCTGCAGTTTAAATGTAGTAGAAGCCGGGAGTGCGGAGCTGGGCTGCCTGCATACCTGGCTTCTACAACACTTAAACTGCAGAGCCACAGCGGGGGGTAGCTCCTGGACTAGCACAAGCCAGGAAAGAGCACCTTCCCTTATTGACTAATCATGTAGTCGATACAAAGGGTGAAACGAGGTTTACAGGATCGGTCGGCAAAGACTTCCCCAGCTGACAGATCTGCGTCTAGACTGCCGTGCTGTGCCGGATCAGCTGATAGTCAGCACAGTGCGGCGGCCATGTTTATTTTAATGAAGCGGGGATTATTTAAATCCCTGCTTCTTTGCCTATGCCGGGTAAACTAGTTTACATGGCTCCATCGACGGAGCCATGTAGTCTAGACATACCCAAATTGTATCACTTACCTGCCTCTTAACATCCTTACTTTATAGTCACCGAGAGTGGAGCACCCATAGGGACAGCTCTCTCTCAAAGAGGAGGCTGCTCACCTTGCAGTAACTGATATTCTTTGAGAGGAATGGCCCTGTGGGTGCTCCCATACCCACCCTCTTCCCCTCCACTTGTGTGGTCTCCATTGTTGTAGAGAAGAAGCTGAGGAGAGAGGCTGCACATGTTCAACATTAAGGCATTGGAGGCACAAGGACCAGGCACACTGTGCCTGTGCAGCCCTCAAGGACACTGCTCTAAAACCCTCCAATCAACAGTGCAGGGGAACACCAACACCCACAGTAGAGCACCACAGGGACACTCAACTTGAAAAATGTCAGTTACTGTTCAGGTGAGTAACCTCCTATTACATCTGTACTGTGAAGCAGAGGTTTGCTTGCCAGCTCAAATATGCATACTCGTGCTAACATCATGAGAGTTAGCCCTGAACTAAGTAGGAGTATAGCTGTAGTAGCACAGGCAGTGCCAGCAAGGATTAACCATGCCAGGTATGAACAGCTTTGAATCCTGTGGCATGTACTTTGCTAAACTAGACCCTGCTGCTGCTTCCTGAGCTACCAAGGCTATGCTACTATTCATACTGCCACTAGCTTTCATCATGTTAGTATGAATATATCTCTGTGAGCTGGGAATCCCACCCTTCGCTGGTAGTCTAGACATAGCCTTAACATGCTCTAGAGACTGTATCTCTACAATTGAATTTGAATCATTTCACTCAGCAGAGCTTGGTTGTGTTAAAGTCAATAATATTAGTATGGTTCAGTCTGAATGCAATCCAAAAGCAACTTACAATTGATAGTTGCCAGTGAGAATAAAATTTCCTCTACACGTTGTGTGATTTTTTTTTAACTATACAAAGCTTTCAGCAATTAGTGTTCTTTGTTGCATATCTTCTACATCTACAATATATTCAACAATAAAAACCTTTTATGACATTTAATCAGTAGTAGAGTTGTTCCATTCTCATTATATATTCATGAACTTTATCACCAAGACAAGACATAAATGTTGAGCTTGCCTTTTAGATGAGACGTGAATTGATATTTAAAATTTTGGAAATCAAGAAGCTTGTTTTATAATATATATAATATTTTTAAGAGGTACAAATCAGGTTATTGTACTGACTGCGTGGGTGGAAAACTTCTAAAATGCCTAAAATAAGGTACAGATTTAGACTAGAGTACAAACCATTAATAATTCAGTGATAGGAGAGTGATTGTATGGCCCCTTTAAGACAGTCAATATCAGATGATGTATTCTTGCTTTCTGTTCTGAAGTTCTAATTGCCTGAGAGACAAGGGTGTGCTTTCTTAGCTCAAGAGTAACGCATACGGAACTCTTTCCTGGAATTATTAACTAAAGTCTCTTTGTGATTGTCTCCAAGGTTTGGTGTGAAGCCATTTCGTATGCGTTCATTAGTGTGAATATTTTCCATTCTTTTACAACAACAGATATATTGGGGGGGGAGGTGATAAAGTGGAGCATATATCCCAGTTTTAAATTATTTACATTGATACAGGTTCCCAGATTCCTGGAGATGGGTGCTTTAGAAATTAGCTAAAGCAAATAAGTATGGCCAAAGCACAGCATCTTCAAGTGGTTGGGGTTTTTTAAAGCATAAATACCAGATTTATTCTAAGAATAGGCTAGATTTCAAATAACATATTATCTCTATCAGAGTAAATCCTATAGTATTACAGTATATTGATAGAGGAATATCTTCATGAACCCCATTGTTTGGTTGTGGAGGTATGCATGCATGACATTATTTTCTTATCTAGTCAACTCTTGAATAACTTTTCTTTCTTTGAAACTGCCCTTGAGTAATAATAATCCACCTAAATCAGGGCTGGGCAAAATATAGCCCGGGGGGCCAAATCCGGCTTGCCAAGCCACAGTATCCGGCCCGCGGACCACCCTACCAAGATCCTCAGGCACACACAGCTGCCCGTTTAACACAGACCCTTGCGGAGCCTTTGGCCATTATCTTTGAAAAATCGTGGAGATCGGGAGAGATCCCAGATGACTGGAAAAAGGCAAATGTAGTGCCCATCTTTAAAAAAGGGAACAAAGACAATCCAGGGAACTACAGACCAGTCAGCCTTACCTCAGTCCTCGGAAAAATCATGGAGGAGATCCTCAAGGAATCCATTTTGAAGCACTTGGAAGAAGGGAAGGTGATCAGGAATCGTCAACATAGATTCACGAAGGGCAAGTCGTGCCTGACCAATCTGATTAGCTTCTATGATGAGGTAACTGGCTCTGTGACCATGGGAAAGTCAGAGGATGTGATATACCTTGACTTTAGCAGAGGTTTTGATATGGTCTCCCACAATATTCTTGTCAGCAAGTTAAGGAAGTATTTATTGGATAGATGTACTGTAAGATGGATAGAAAGCTGGCTAGACTGTTGGGCCCAATGGGTAGTGATCAACAGCTCGATGTCAGGTTGGCGGTTGGTTTCTAGTGGAATGCCCCAAGGATCTGTTCTAGGCCCGGTTTTGTTCAACATCTTTATTAATGACCTGGATGAGGGGATGGATTGCACCCTCAGCAAGTTTGCAGATGACACTAAGCTAGGGGGAGAGGTAGATACGCTGGAGGGCAGGGATAGGGTCCAGAGTGACCTGGATAGATTAGAGGATTGGGCCAAAAGAAATCTGATGAGGTTCAACAAGGACAAGTGTCGAGTCCTGCACTTGGGAGGGAAGAATCCCAAGCATTGTTACAGGCTGGGGACTGAATGGCTAAGTAGCAGTTCTTCAGAAAAGGACCCGGGGATTACAGTGGATGAGAAGCTGGATATGAGTCAACAGTGTGCCCTTGTAGCCAAGAAGGCTAATGGCATATTAGGGTGCATTAGGAGGAGCATTGCCAGCAGATCTAGAGAAGTGATTATTCCCCTTTATTTGGCTTTGGTGAGGCTACACCTGGAGTATTGTGTCCAGTTCTGGGACCCCCACTATAGAAAGGATGTGGATGCATTGGAGAGGGTCCAGCGGAGAGTGACCAAAATGATTAGGGGGCTGGAGCACATGATCTATGAGGAGAGACTGAGGGATTTGGGTTTGTTTAGTCTGCAGAAGAGAAGAGTGAGGGGGGATTTGATAGCAGCCTTCAACTTCCTAAAGGAGGTTGCAAAGAAGACAGAGAAAGGCTGTTTACAGAGTGACAGATGGCAGAACAAAGAGCAATGGTCTCAAGTTACAGTGGGAGAGGTCTAGGTTGAATATTAGGAAAAACTATTTCACTAGGAGGGTGGTAAAGCACTGGAATGGGTTACCTAGGGAAGTGGTGGAATCTCCATCCCTAGAGGTTTTCAAGTCTTGGCTTGACAAAGCCCTGGCTGGGTTAATTTGGTTGGGACTGGTCCTGCCTTGGGCAGGGGGCTGGACTTGATGACCTCCTGAGGTCTCTTCCAGCTCAATGATTCTATGATTCTATGACCCTGCGTTTCTCTGCTCTGCAGGAAGGGGGAGGCTTCCTGTGATCTCCCCGTCCCCAGCCCGATCCTCAGTTCCTATTGGCCAGAAACAACCAGCCAATAAGAACTGATCTCAGCTAATCTATCAGCTCTTCATTGGCTGGAAACAGCCAGCCAATCGGAGCTGAGAGATTGACCTGAGAGCCTGGGACAGCCGGAGTTGATAGTCATGTGGACAGAGCAGCCTGTATTTTCAAGCAGGCTGGGGCTGCTGGCCAGGAGACAATTAGGTAAACTCCTCCCAGCCAGCACCTGCCTCTGGCACCCCAGCCCCTCCTGCATTCCAACTCCCTCCCCCAGATCACCATCCAAACCCTCTGCATCCCCTGCCCCAGGTGGCAACTCCCTCCCAGACTCTGTACCCCTTCCCCCAGGTCAGAATCCTCTCCTACACCCACACCCCTTTCCTGACCCTACACCCCAATCCCCTGACCAAGGTCACAACCCCCTCTTCCAACCAAACACCCTCTGAGACCTCATGCCATCTCCTGCACCCCAGTCCCTTACCCCATATGACCTTCTGCACCCAGCCACCACCCTAGACCCTACATCCCCCTCCACAGAAAAGTGCGGCCTTTGACCACTTACCAAAATCTTGGAGTGACCCCCCCCCCACCAAAAATTATTGCCCACCCCTGACATAAATCCTGTCCCCAAAATGTCAAAAATGGTAAAATACAAACAATCAACAAGCACTGAACCTTCAGTTGCAGTCAAAAGAAAAAATCAAATATTTTCTTTGACTTTTTAAATTTTGTAATAGCAACTAGGGCTGTCAAGTGATTAAAAAATTAATCATGATTAATCGTGTGATTAATTGCCCTGTTAAACAATAATAAGACTCCAGCTGATCCTGGGATCCACATTTTGCTGCCCCTTTGAAATGCTGCTGCAGCATTTCAAAGGGGCAGCACTGAGTGGAGCCCGGGATTAGCTGTCCGGCGCTGCCCCTTTGAAACACTGCCACAGCGTTTCACCTGGGCACTGCAACGTGGGGACTCCAGCTGACCCCGGTTCCACTTTGAGCTGCCCCTTTGAAATGCCGCAGCAGCATTTCAAAGGGGAAACGCCTGCAATTAACGCGTGTTAAAAAAATTAACGCGTCAATTCTGCCCTGCGTTAATCACAGGCATTAATGTGCAATAATTGACAGCCCTAATAGGAACATCTGTTGCACTTGTAGAAACAAAAGTAGCAAAATCTTATTTATAGGATAAGGCAATATGCCATGTTTATTGTCAAGGCAGACTTCATTTACTGACCTTAGCTACTAAAATTATCCACCATACATGCACACACTATTATACACAGTTCTATAGATGGGATATAATTATCAGCCCCAGTTGGTCATGCTATTCCACTGGCCAAGTGGTCTAGACATGAAGGAGGTAACCAGGTCATGTTGGTGTGCACCGATGCTCCTGGAGGATGATTGTAGAACTGAAAGACACAATTACATCGTTTTGCACCCATCTTTTTATATGTTTTAGTCCATAGATCCTATCCTGTCCCACTGCCCCAGGGCACTGTATGATCATGAGTCATCAGTTAACCTCAGATGGGACTTTGATCTTCTTATCTTGATGGGGCTTTTGTCTATCTCTTTCATGGGTTGGTTCTTTTGTAGGGCTCACGTGCATTGTTCTTCTGCCATGAAGGTGGTGCTGGCAGCTAGTCACCCAGAAAGGCTGGCTTCAGGGACTGATCCCTTTATACACACACTCACATTCACACTTTTAAATGAGATTACATAGATACACACCTAACTTGAAACAGTTAAATCAGTACAAAGTTTGAAAGGGGGTTTCAGTTACAATATATTTTAAAAAATTACAAAAAAAGTTACAATAATAGATTTTTCAAAGGCAATTCTTAACAGGTTACTAACAAATAAATCCAAATTCCATTATAAAAATTGGGTCACAATTCATGAGGTTACATAATGTCACATTGGTAGATATAATTCATTAAAAGGGGGATTTCATTCTTCAGCCCTACACATTCACAGTACAAGAATATTCTCACATGAAAAGGTTGTTCCTTTTATGCAATGCTTTTCCTTCAGAATTTAACTTTCTCCAAATACCATTTATCTTCTTATATGTTCCTTCTTTCAAACATCAAAGCTGTGTCTAGACTGGCAAGTTTTTGCGCAAAAGCAAACGCTTTTGCGCAAAAACTTGCCAGCTGTCTACACTGGCCGCTTGAATTTGCGCAAAAGCACTGACGTTCTAATGTAAGAAATCAGTGCTTCTTGCGCAAATACTTTGACGCTCCCATTCGGGCAAAAGTCCTTTTGCGTAAATGTATTTGCGCAAGAGGGCCAGAGTAGACAGCTCAGGACTGTATTGCGCAAAAAAGCCCCGATGGCTAAAACGGCGATCGGGCTTTCTTGCAAAACCTCGTCTAGATTAGCACGACGCTTTTCCGCAAAAAGTGCTTTTGCGAAAGCGTCCGTGCCAATCTAGACACTCTTTTCCGCAAATGCTTTTAACGGAAAAACTTTTCCGTTAAAAGCATTTGTGGAAAATCATGCCAGTCTAGACGTAGCCCAAATGTTTAATTTCTGCTTTGTGTTAATCCATTTTAAGTGTGGATTTCCCCCCTTTTTTCCTCTGTATAAACAAATGGTATGTACTACAGATGTTAGCAATCAGTTAAGTGAATAGTTGACTAACTGAATGAATTCTTGGTGGTTAGTTGACTATTGTATAGTCCCCAACACAGGGCCAGCAGCTAGTGCGCTTCATCCCCACTCTTGGGGAGCCCCCTGCTATCCCGTGCTTCTTCCTCTCTATCAAAGGCAGCAGTGTGGGGTGCCAGGTGGGAGCCGGTCCATGAGGGGAGTCAGTTTAAAAACCAGCTCCCCTCGCAGACTGGCTGCTTGATGCCCCACGCTGCTGCCTCGGATACACAGGGAGGGAACATAACAGGTAATCCTAATGTGATCCCTCTCCTGTCATCCATTTCCAGACAAACAGAGGCTAGGGACACCCTTCCTACCCATCGTGGCTAATAGCCACTGATGGATTTAACCTCCATGAATTTATCTATTTCTTTTTTGAACCCTGTTAAAGTCCTAGACTTTGCAACATCCCCTGGCAAGGAGTTCCACAGGTTGACTGTGCGCTGAGTGAAAAAAACCTTCCTTTTGTTTGTTTTAAACCTGTTGCCTATTAATTTCATTTGGTAACCCCTAGTTCTTATATTATGGGAAGATTAAATAACTTTTCCTAATTCAGTTTTTCCACACTAGTCATGATTTTATAGACCTCTGTCATATACCCCTTAGTCTCCTCTTTTCTAAGCTGAAAAGTCCAAGTCTTTTTAAATTTTTCTTTATATGGGATCCATTACAAACCCCTAATAATTATTGATGCCCTTTTCTGAACTGTTTCTAATGCCAATATATCTTTTTTGAGATGAGGCAACCACATCTGTATTCAGAATTTAAGATGTGGGCATACCATGGATTTATAAAGAGACCATGAGATGCATTTTGTCTCTATTTTTCTATCCCTTTTTAAATCATTCCTAACATTCTGTTTGCTTTTTTGACTGCCACTGCACACTGAGTGGATGCTTTCAGAGAACTATCCACAATGACTCCAAGATCTCTCTCTTGACTAGTTGTAGCTAAATTAGTCCCCTTCATATTGTACGTGTAGTTGGTATTATTTTTTCCAATGTGCATTACTTTAAATTTATCAACATTAAATTTCATTTGCCGTTTTGTTGCCCAATCACTTAGTTTGGTGAGATCCTTTTGAAGCTCTTCACAGTCTGCTTTGGTCTTAACTATCTTGAGCAGTTTAATATCATCTTCAAATTTTGCCACCTCACTGTTTACTCCTTTCTCTAGAGCATTTATAAATAAATTGAATAGGATTGGTCCCAAGACAGACCCTTGGGAGACACTACTAGTTACCTCTCTTCATTCTGAAAACTTACCATTTCTTTCTACCCTTTGTTTCCTATCTTTTCACCACTTAACAATGCTTGAAAGGACCTTCCCTCTTATCCCATGACAACTTACTTTACAAAGACAATGTCTTTCAACTATGCACACAACTCTACTCTTCCACTTGCTGCCAGGGTGAATCTTTGAAAAATTGTCCCTCGCAGGAATATGAAGAAGAAAACAAGGAAAGGGAAGTTGAAACAAGTCATGAGTCTTGGTTTCAAAACATTTTCTAAGTTTTGTTTGTAAGTACAGCCATTTTATTGCTGTGCAAAGGACAGATGGAACAGATATTTCCAGGTACATGAACGGGTGACAAGAGCCCAGATTTTTTTCCTGGTGGAAACTATCTTGATCATCAGGATCCAGCGTTCTCTCAGCTGGACTCAAATTACAAGAGCCAGGCCTTTGGTCCCAGAGCACTTTTCCATCTGCCACCCTTCCTTCATTTGGCTCAATCTGCCCCCTGAGCTCATAGACTCATAGACTTTAAGGTCAGAAGGGACCACCATGATCATCTAGTCTGACCCCCTGCACAATGCAGGCCACAGAATCTCACCCACCCACTCCCAGAATAATCCTCTCACCTATATCTCAGATATTGAAGTCCTCAAACGATGGTTTAAAGACCCCAAGATACAGAGAATCCTCCAGCAAGTGATCCGTGCCCCATGCTACAGAGGAAGGCGAAAAACCTTCAGGGCTTCTGCCAATCTACCCTGGAGGAAAATTCCTTCCCCGTCCCCAAATATGGCGATCAGCTGAACCCTGAGCATGTGGGCAAGACTCACCAGCCAGACACCCAGGAAAAAGTTCCCCCTATAGTAAATCCTATCATCCCACCATTGGCCTATTTACCACTGATAGTGAAAGGTCAATTAGTTGCCAAGATCATGTTATCCCATCAAACCATCCCCTTCATAAACCCATCTAGCTTAATCTTGAAGCCAGATAGGTCTTTTGCCCCCACTACTTCCCTTGGAAGGCTGTTCCAGAACTTCACTCCTCTAATGGTTAGAAACCTTTGTCTAATTTCGGAGTCTAAACTTCCTGATAGCCAGTTTATATCCATTTGTTCTTGTGTCCACATTGTTATTGAGCTTAAATAATTCCTCTCCCTCCCCTGGTATTTATCCCTCTAATATATTTAAAGAGAGCAATCATGTCTCCCCTCAGCCTTCTTTTGGTTAAGGTAAACAAGCCAAGCTCCTTGAGTCTCCTTTCATAAGACAGGTTTTCCATTCCTCGGATCATCCTAGTGGCCCTTCTTTGTACCTGTTCCAGTTTGAATTCATCCTTCTTATACATGGGAATTGCACACAGTATTCCAAATGAGGTCTGACCAATGCCTTGTATAACGGCACTAACACCTCCTTATCTCTACTGGAAATACCTCGCCTAATGCATCCCAAGACCGTATTAGCCTTTTTCACGGCCATGTCACATTGGCGGCTCATAGTCATCCTGTGATCAACCAGGACTCCTAGGTCCTTCTCCTCTACCGTCACTTCCAACTGATGTGTCCCCAGCTTATAACTAAAATTCTTGTTATTAATCCCTAAATACATAACTTTACACTTCTCACTATTAAATTTCATCCTATTGATATTACTCCAATTTACAAGATCATCCAGATCTTCCTGTATGATATCCCGATCCTTTTCTGAATTGGCAATACCTCCCAACTTTGTGCAAACTTTATTAGCACACTCCCACTTTTGGTGCCGAGGTCAGTAATAAAAAGATTCAATAAGATTGGTCCCAAAACTGATCCCTGAGGAACTCCGCTAGTAACCTCCTCCAACCTGACAGTTCACCTTTCAGTATGACCCGCTGTAGTCTCCCCTTTAACCAGTTGCTTATCCACCTCTCAATTTTCATATTGATCCCCATCTTTTCCAATTTAACCAATAAATCCCCATGTGGTACTGTATCAAATGCCTTACTGAAATCGAGGTAGATTAGATCCACTGCATTTCCTTTCTCTAAATAATCTGTTACTTTCTCAAAGAAGGAGATCAGGTTGGTTTGGCACAATCTAACTTTTGTAAAACCATGTTGTAATTTGTCCCAATTGCCATTAACCTCAATGTCCCTAACTACTTTCTCCTTCAAAATTTTTTCCAAGACCTTGCATACTACAGATGTCAAACTAACAGGCCTGTAGTTACCCGGGTCACTTTCTTCCCCTTTCTTAAAAATAGGAACTATATTAGCAATTCTCCAGTCAAATGGTACAACCCCTGAGTTTAGAGATTCATTAAAAATTTTTGCTAATGGACTTGCAATTCATGTGCCAGTTCCTTTAATATTCTTGGATGAAGATTATCTGGGCCCCCCGATTTACTCCCATTAAGCTGTTCGAGTTTGGCTTTTACCTTAGATATGGTAATATCTACCTCCATATCCTTATTCCCATTTGTTCTGTTGCCATTATCCCTAAGCTCTTCATTAGCCTCATTAAAGACTGAAGCAAAGTATTTGTTTAGATATTGGGCCATGCCTAGATTATCCTTAACCTCCACTCCATCCTCAGTGATTAGAGGTCCCACTTCTTCATTTTTGGTTTTTTTCCTATTTATATGGCTATAAAACCTTTTACTATTGGTTTTAATTCCCTTTGCAAGGTCCAATTCTACATGACATTCAGCCTTTCTCACTTTGTTCCTACATGCTCTAACCTCAATAAGGTAGCTTTCTTTGCTGGTCCCTCCCATCTTCCACTCCTTATATGTTTTCTGCTTTTTCTTAATCACCTCTCTGAGATGCTTGCTCATCCAGCTTTGTCTAAAACACTTGCCTATAAATTTTTTCCCCTTTCTTGGGATACAGGCTTCTGATAGCTTCTGCAACTTTAACTTAAAATAATCCCAGTCCTCCTCCACCTTTATATCCATAAATTCTTTAGTCCAATCCACTTCCCTAACTAATTTCCTTAATTTATTAAAGTTAGCCCTTTTGAAATCAAAAACCCTAGTCTCAGATTTATTGTTGTTTATCCTTCCATTCAGTTTGAACTGAATTAGCTCATGATTGCTCGAGCCAAGGTTGTCCCCTCCAACCATTTCTTCTATGAGGTCCTCACTACTCACCAAAACCAAATCTAAAATGGCATCCCCCCTTGTTGGTTCAGCAACTACTTGATGAAGGAATTCATCAGCTATCGCATCTAGGAAAATCTGAGCCCTATTATTATTACTAGCACTTGTTCTCCAGTCTATATCTGGAAAGTTGAAGTCTCCCATGATTACGCAGTTTCCATTAGTATTTACTTCACTAAAAACATTAAAGAGGTCTTTATCCATATCCAAATTAGATCCCGGTGGTGTATAACACACCCCAAGCACTATTTTTTTTCCACTTCCCCTTTGCCCTCCCCCTCCCTTTCATGGAGTGTGTGCTGTGATTGGCAGGTGGAAACTGTTGGCTTCTAATTAAAGTTTGAATTCTAGAAGCCTCTGCTGATTGGCTGAGCCTTGGTAGGGGGAGGGACTTTCAGGCACTCCAGGGCTTTATAAGACAGTGGGCAAGCGACCAAGGAGCTTGCGAACAGGTGAGTGCTAACAGGGAGTTTAGAGAGGGAGTTTGGAAAAGGAGAGGGAAGGGCGTGAGGTTCTCTTGCCTTTCTTTTTAAATCCCTTCTCCAGGACAGCAGCGATGGATGGTGATAGGTCTACGGTTGTTACCTGCACAGCATGTGCCATGTTTGTCTTCCTCCCGGAAGAAAGAATGGATTTCATCTGCACGAAGTGCAAGCTGGTCACCATTTTGGAAGAAAAAATTAGAGGACTGGAGGCCCAAGTGTCGACCCTACGCTCGATCAGAGAGGATGAAGACTTCCTCGATACAAGGCAGCGTTTAATCCTTCAAGCACGGCAGGCGGAAGAGCCAGAGAGGGCAGTACAGGACCAGGAAGAGAACTGGCAGCATGTAACTTCTAGAAGGGGAAAAAAGCCAGCATGGGAATCCCCCAATGCGATAGAGGTAAGTAATCGCTTTCAGGCTCTCTCCACAGGCTCTGCAATGCTGAATGCTTTGGAAGGGACCTCACAAGGAAGAAATCGCAAGGGAACACCATCTACTGGAAGACATGGGATGCGTAGTCCTAGGGATGGGGGTTCCACAGCCACCACCCCCAAAAGAAAACGACGGGTGGTGGTGGTCGGGGACTCCCTCCTAAGAGGGACTGAGCCATCCCTCTGCCGTCCGGACCTGGAATCTCGAGAGGTGTGCTGCTTACCGGGAGCTCGCATTCAGGATGTGACTGAGAGGCTTACCAAACTGATCAAACCTTCGGATCGCTACCCCTTCCTGCTTCTCCACGTGGGAACTAACGATACAGCCAAGAATGACCTTGAGCGGGTTACTGTGGATTATGTAGCGCTGGCAAGAAGGATCCAAGAATTCGGAGCGCAAGTGGTGTTCTCGTCCATTCTCCCTGTTGAAGGGAAAGGACTGGGCAGGGATCGTCGAATTGAGGACGTAAATGCGTGGTTGCGCAGGTGGTGTCGCAGAGAGGGCTTTGGTTTCTTCGACCATGGGACTCTGTTCCGGGCACAAGGAAGAGATGGGATCCACCTAACGAAGAGAGGAAGGCGCATCTTCGCGGGCAGACTTGCAAACCTAGTGAGGAGGGCTTTAAACTAGGTTCGTCGGGGGACGGTGACCAAAACCCTGAGGGGAGTGGGAAAGTCGGATGCCGGGAAGAAATGCAGAGAGGAATGAGCAAGAAAGGAGGACCCCTGATTCGAATGGAGAAGATAGGGCGATCAACTGGTTATCTGAGGTGTTTGTACACTAATGCGAGAAGCCTGGGCAACAAACAGGAAGAACTGGAGGCCCTGGCCCAGTCCAAGAAATATGATTTAATTGGGATAACAGAGACTTGGTGGGATGACTCGCATGACTGGAGCGCTATCATGGAAGGGTATAGACTGTTCAGGAAGAACAGGCAGGGGAGAAAAGGAGGAGGAGTTGCAGTATATATAAGAGAGCACTATGATTGCTCTGAACGCCAGTATAAAGAGGGAGAAAAACCTGTTGAGAGTCTATAGGTTAAGTTTAAAGGAGCAAACAGCAGCAGTGATGTTGTGGTTGGTGTCTGCTACAGGCCACCGAATCAGGTGGATGAGGTAGATGAGGCGTTCTTCGGATAACTGAGAGAAGCTTCCAGATCGCAGGCCCTGATTCTCGTGGGGGACTTTAATCACCCTGACATCTGTTGGGAAACCAATACGGCAGTACACAGGCAATCCAGGAAGTTTTTGGAGAAAGTTGGGGATAACTTCTTGACACAAGTGTTGAAGGATCCGACCAGGGGCCGTGCGCAGCTTGACCTTCTGCTAACAAACAGGGAGGAACTAATAGGAGAAGTAGAGGTGGGTGACAACCTGGGAAGCAGTAATCATGAGAGGGTAGATTTCAGGATCCTAACCAAAGGAAGAAAAGAGAGTAGTAAAATACACACCTTGGACTTCAAAAAAGCAGATTTTGACTCCCTCAGAGACCTGATGGGCAGAATCCCCTGGGATGCTAACATGAAGGGGAAAGGAGTCCAGGAGAGCTGGCAGTATTTTAAAGAAGCCTTATTGAAGGCACAGAAAGAAACCATCCCGATGCGTAGCAAGAGAGGCAAACATGGTAGGAAACCGAATTGGCTTACAGGTGAAATCCTTGGTGAACTTAAGCACAAAGGAAGCTTACAAAAAGTGGAAACTTGGACAAATGACCAGGAAGGGGTTTAAATGTATAGCTCGAGAATGCCGGGGGGTTATCAGGAAGGCAAAAGCGCAAATGGAATTGCACATGGCTAAGGATGTGAAGGATAACAAGAAAGGTTTCTACAGGCATGTTAACAAGAAGAAGGTGATCAGAGAGGCTGTGGGGCCCCTACTGGATGAAGGAGGTAACCTAGTGACAGATGATGTGGGGAAAGCTGAAGTACTCAATGCTTTCTTTCCCTCTGTACTCACGGACAAGGTGGGCTCCTGGACTAATGTGCTAAGTGACACAAGATGGGATGAAAATGGACAGCCCTTGGTGGGTAAAGAACAGGTTAGGAACTATTTAGAAAAGCTAAACGTACACAAATCCATGGGTCCGGACTTAATGCGTCCGAGGGTACTGAGGGAGTTGGCAAATGTCATTGAGGAGCCTTTGGCCATTATCTTTGAAAAGTCGTGGAGATTGGGAGAAATTCGGATGATTGGAAAAGGCAAATGTAGTGCCCATCTTCAAAAAGGGAAGAAGGACGATCCAGGGAACTATAGGCGGTCAGTCTTACCTCGGTTCCTGGAAAAATCATGGAAGGATCCTTAAGGAATCCATTTTGAGGCACTTGGAAGAGAGGAAAGTGATTAGGAATAGTCAGCATGGATTCACAAAGGGAAAGTCGTGCCTGACCAATCTGATTAGCTTCTATGATGAGGTAACTGGCTCTGTGGACGTGGGAAAGTCAGTGGATGTGATATACCTTGACTTGAGCAAGGCTTTTGATACTGTCTCCCACAATATTCTTGCCAGCAAGTTAAGGGAATGTGGATTGGATAAATGGACGGTAAGATGGATAGAAAGATGGCTAGAAGGCCGGGCCCAGCGGGTAGTGATCAACGGCTCGATGTCAGGATGGCGGTCGGTTTCTAGCGGAGTGCCCCAAGGTTCGGTTCTAGGACCGGTTTTGTTCAATATCTTTATTAATGACCTGGATGAGGGGATGGATTGCACCCTCAGCAAGTTTGCGGATGACACTAAGCTAGGGGGAGAGGTAGATACGCTTGAGGGCAGAGATAGGGTCCAGAGTGACTTAGACAAATTGGAGGATTGGGCCACAAGAAATCTGATGAGGTTCAACAAGGACAAGTGCAGAGTCCTGCACTTGGGACGGAAGAATCCCAAGCATAGTTACAAGCTGGGGACCAACCAATTAAGTAATAGTTCTGCAGAAAAGGACCTGGGGGTTACAGTGGATGAGAAGCTGGATATGAGTGAACAGTGTGCCCTTGTAGCCAAGAAGGCTAATGACATATTAGGTTACATTAAGAGGAGCATTGCCAGCAGATCCAGAGATGTCATTATTCCCCTTTTTTCGGCTTTGGTGAGGCCACATCTGAGTATTGTGTCCAGTTCTGGGCCCCCCACTACAAAAAGGATGTGGACGCATTGGAGAGGGTCGAGCAGAGGGCAACCAAAATGATTAGGGGGCTGGAGCATATGACCTACGAGGAGAGGCTGAAGGAGTTGGGTCTGTTTAGTCTGCAGAAGCGAAGAGTGAGGGGGGATTTGATAGCAGCATTCAACTTCCTGAAGGGAGGTTCCAAAGAGGATGGAGAAAGGCTGTTCTCAGTAGTGACAGATGGCAGAACAAGGAGCAATGGTGTCAAGTTGTGGTGGGAGAGGTCCAGGTTGGATATTAGGAAAAACTATTTCACTAGGAGGGTAGTGAAGCACTGGAATGGGTTACCTAGGGAAGTAGTGGAGTCTCCATCCCTAGAGGTGTTTAAATGTCGGCTTGACAAAGCCCTGGCCGGGCTGATTTAGTTAGGATTGGTCCTGCCTAGAGCAGGGGGTCGGACTTGATGACCTTCTGAGGTCTCTTCCAGCTCTATGGTTCTATGATTCTATGAGGATCTAATAGTTTTCTTCCCCAATGTGATTTTTGCCCAGACAGACTCTGTCTTCTCCATTCCATCACTTTTTATTTCTTTACAATCTACCTCATCATTGATATACAGTGCTACTCCACCACCTTTAACTTTATTTCTGTCTTTCCTAAACAGCACATACCCTTCAATACCTGTACTCCAGTCATGCCTAGTATTCCACCATGTTTCTGTTATTCCTATAATATCTGGTTTCACTTCTTGGACCAGTAGCTCTAGTTCCTCCATTTTGTTACCTAGGCTCCTCGCATTGGTGTACAAACATCTTAATTTTTACTGTTTGGCCTCACTCACATTCTTTACCCAATTTGGCACAGACATTGTACCTCCAATATGACCTATTAGACTAGTATCCACTCTACCCTTCCTCTTTATGTCCATTCTTCTACCTCCGACTATATCCTTTCTTACTTTATTTTCCTCCCTCTCTGTAAACCTCCTTGCAGGAGGCATAAGGGATCTGTTGAAAAAGGCTTTGTTTCTCGACAGAACCCCCTCTAGGCTGCCACTTTTTGCCGACAAAGTGCTGAATCGGCCAAATGCAGCGGCCATTTTTATGCAAATTAGGCACGGGATATTTAAATTCCTGCCTCATTTGCAATGTCGACCTGCCTAATCTGCATCCCTCTGCTGACAGAGGGATGCAGTCTAGACATACCCCAAGGGAATGAGTTCTAAGCTCTCTCCCACAAAATTGTTCCATGCCTAACCTCAGCTTGGACTTCTCTTTCTCATTTGCTGTCTGATGACTCAGCAGCCCAAGGTTTCCATCCAACAGTCCTCTGACTGTTCCACAGCCTTTCTGCACAGAGTAAATTGATATTCTTATAGTTGAAGGGAAAACTAGCATGCCAAATCCTGGCTACTCCATTCCTTTTCAACAGTACAGCAAGCTCCTAACATAGGGTATGTCTACACTGCCAACCTAGTTCGAACTAGGGTGGCTAATGTAGGCATTGGAACTTGCAAATGAAGCCCGGGATTTAAATATCCGGGCTTCATTTGCATGTTCCCGGGAGGCGCCATTTTTAAATGCCCGTGGTTCGAACTACCTGCCGCGGCTACACGCGGACTAGGTAGTTCGAATTAAAGCTCCTAATTTGAACTACTGTTATTCCTCCTGCAAGGTGGTTTAACGGTAGTTCGAATTAGGAGCTTTAATTCAAACTACCTAGTCCATGCCGCGTGTAGCCGCGGGCAGGTAGTTCAAACTACGGGCATTTAAAAATGGCGCCCTCCAGGAACATGCAAATGAAGCCCGGTATATTTAAATCCCGGGCTTCATTTGCAAGTTCCAATGCCTACATTAGCCACCCTAGTTCGAACTAGGGTGGCAGTGTAGACATACCCATAGAGACATATGAAGAGGGGAAAAAAAGGAGGTGTTCTATGAGAGATGGAAGGAGGGGAGTCAGGTACAAAAATATAGAAAAAAAAGTCATAGTCAGAAAGTCATCCTCAAAATTTGGTACAGGTTGAAACTCCTTAACTAGTCATTCACATCCCTAGTATGTATTCTGGAGTTGGACTCTGACAAATGACTTTTTAAATAACATCATGTGCTTCTGTGTTTATTTTAGTTTGACAGCTTCCCTATGAAAAGGGTTCAGTTTACAAGTAAAAAGGATGCTTTTTTCTACCTGCTTCTCTACAAACTCACAACTCAGCAAAATCCTGGATTCTGAACCTAGTTAACTTTTTCCTTATTCACAGAGGTTCTCAGATCCAGTTTCATTCCCTTTGTGCTGTATTTTATATAGCGATGACTGACCAGTTAAGGAGAAGGAGAAATCTGAATGATTGAAAAGCTGGCAGAGCTGATCCCCACACTAATCAATCTGTCAGGTCCCACCCCTCCAGTTTAGGAAGTATGGTGAGGTGGTGTTCTGCTGCTCTGCAGCAGTTCTCATCTAGTATATGGCCCCTATAGCAATGGCAACTTGAGATTTGCTAAAGCCTATCCTGCTTCTCCTAAAATTGAACATACCTTGATGCTTGAGAGTAGCTGACACACTCTTCAAGCATAAAGGTTTTGAAGGCCAATTTATCCCTTTTGCTTTGCTGATGCACCCCAGGGCTCAGACTTAGCAACTTTTTCAAGTGTAAATCTCACAATTAATAGTATTTTTCAGGTACTTGACATAGCATTGGCTCCAGTTTTTGCACAGCCACTTCCATTTTTCTCCCTTTTATATGGTTTGTAATTGAATGTGTTTAGAATCCATTGATTTGAGTATCTGGAATATTGCATCCAATTCTGAGCCTCCCCATAACAGAAAGGATGTGGACGCATTGGAGAGGGTCCAGTGGAGGGCAACCAAGATGATTAGGGGGCTGGAGCACATGACCAGGGCCGGCCCGAGCCATTTTGGCGCCCGGGCCCCAGGCGCATGGTGCCGCCCCAAGGGAGCACGGCCCTGCCTCTGGGCGCACGGCGCATGCGCGTGCCCGCCTCGGGATGCGCAGCCCCGCCTCCGGGTGCACGACGCATGCGCGGGCGCGTGGGCGGATGTATGGCGCATGCGCTGCCCAGTCGGCCCGGCCACTACCGATGGCATACAGTCTGGGGCCGCCCGGGGTGGGCTGCGCCTGGCCGTGCAGGGCCCTGCAGCCACGGGGGGAAGGGCGCTGCTGGCTGGTGCTGCAGCTGGCCGGGAGCCTGGCACCCCCCATAGGTTGGCGCCCTGGGCAGCTGCCCGGCTAGCCCACCCCTTAGTCCGCCCTGCACATGACCTATGAGGAGAAGCTGAGGCGTTTGGGCTTATTCAGTCTTCAGAAGAGAAGAGTGAGGGGGGATTTGATAGCAACCTTTAACTACCTGATGGGAGCTTCCAAAGAGGATGGCGAGAGGTTGTTCTCAGTAGTGACGGATGGCAGAACAAGGAGCAATGGTCTCAAGTTACAGTGGGGGAGGTCTAGGTTGGATATTAATGTAGGCTCCTTTTTACTATAGGAACCTCTGAGTTTTACTGGGAGGACCCTTTGTGCTGCAGTCTAGCTCTAGAGACTACAACTCCCATGAGCCCTTGGGAAAAAGGAGGGAACAGTGTCTCTTCCAGGCAAGGTGAGAGAGAGAGTTGGTGGGCTGCATTTTGGAGAGAGCAGCCAGATTGCTGGTGCGGAGCCTTTTTCCAGTCTAAGAGCCGCTGCTGGAAGCTAGAGCCTGCTGCTGAGAACCTGCTGGGACTTGGCTCTAGCAGGCTACTTCAGGGGCTGTTGATTATTGTCTCTGGATGGGAGAGACCTTGGCTGTGCCTGTAGCTCTGAAGGGCTAGAATAGAAGGTACTGTGAGTACTTGTGGCTGTTTGGAAAAGTGCAGCCTGGGACAGAGCACAGAAAACAGACTGACCCTGGTCCAAAGAGAGGCAGAATAACCAACCCAGTGAACCAGAGCTGCTGGCATTTGGTGGGGCCTGCTCCACTGGCAGAAGGATTTTGCAGCTGGCTGCTCAGCATGGACTGACACACATAGAACCTGCACAATGCTGTCTCCTCTATAGCTGCAGACCTTCAAGCATGCCCACGCAAGCAAGTGAATCCAGAGGAGTGCACACACTGGGGTGGGATAAATGGTGGCAGTGTAAATGCTGGTTAGATAAGTTTCCTTTATTTTTGTGTACTTTGTTTATTGATTTTATTCACTTTTAATCTGTTAACCTTGTTTCTTTAAGTTGTTAAAGTAAAGGTGTGTTAATTCTAATTTAATCAATTAGATGTATATTATTATAATTGTTGTTTCAGAGTTGGAGCCAGATTATACTGGAATAAATTTATTCCTGGAGGCTGGCAAGGCACACCATTAAGTGTGTACAGGGCCAACCAGGTGGAGGTATCGCCATTATATATTCCTTTAGGAACAAAGGGATTGCAGCAAGGAAGTGGATAGGGAATCTCCAGCTATACAACATCACCACTAGGGTACACATCACATCACGCACCCAGGCACACAGGTGATCGTGGCCTGCTCCTGAGTAACCCAGGAAGGAAAGAGGGGGTTACATTAGGAAAAACTATTTCACTACAAGGGTGGTGAAGCACTAGAATGAGTTACCTAGGGAGGTGGCAGAATCTCCATCTCTAAAGGTCCCGGCTTGACAAAGTCCAACGATTTAGTTGGGGTTGGTCCTGCTTTTGACAGGTGGCTGGACTCAATGACCTTCTGAGGTCTCTTCCAGACCTATAATTCTATGATTGAATTTGATTTTCTAAGCACACTTTTGCTGTGATATAGCACATATGACATGTGATGATGAGATAGAACTGGAATTGCATACAGTTACTGTACAGCACCAAAGTTTTCACTTATCTTAATTGTATACATATGATACCTTCTAATTCAATTAAGACTAGCCATATTCTACATTAGCCTGTCAGATAACATCCATGCAGTGTACTATACAAAGTCATTATTTTGGTAATATCAATTTAGCTAGTTTTAGCTCATTAACCTTGACTCTAGCAGTCCTAGAAAGAAGAACCTTTTGAGATTTTTGTTCTGAGTCTAATATCATGAGCCCTGAAAGCCTCTTCAAATCCATGGCCATTATCTCACAGTAATCTGTCATGTCACCTTCATGGATCTGGTCAGAATGTATTCAGAATAACATTTTTTTCCACTGGGACATTTGTTTTCTGATTATAAGAAGAAAATACCTGTATTCTTTATGCTATATTCTGATGTAATAATACGTCAGACCCCTTCGGGGAGACACAAAATACCAATGTCATTGCCAACAGATTCATCTTAAACTCAACAGTTAAATATTTGCAAAGGGTTCAAGGAAACTGGGTGAAACCCGTATTGCGAGAATTATTTATCCATGATTTTTGCTTTCAGGTTCACAAAACCTTTTGTGAAATTACATCTCTTTTGATCTTAATACTTTGCCCTTACTTATAACTTTACAAGTTATTTACTAATTCCATATGCACCACTGGGACATAGGTAAATGATGGTGGTCGGGCCTGGAGTGTGTCCGGGAGCATGGCTGGGGCCAGTGACTAGTGCCCAGGGCATGGAGCGGGACTGGGAGCAGGGCTGGTGGCTCAGCCTGGAGTGGGGCTGGGGCCAGACTGGCAGCTGGTGGCTTGGCTAGGACCAACGGGCCCACGAGTGCAGCTGAGGTCAGGGTCTATAGTATGGCCAGAGCCAGGAGCATCGTGGTGACCGGGGGCTGGTAGAACCTGGAGACCAGCAGCAGAGGGCCCAAAATGACCTCCCCAGGTCCATCAAAGTCCCTTGTTTGGGACCAGTCAGGTCCTGAGGGTGCTAGACCAAGGAGGTCCAACCTGTAGTTAATTTCTGTTGATCCTTTATTTATATTTATAGCACTGATGCACACAGAGACATTGCTAGCAGGAATCAAACGTGGGGCACATGGAGTTAAATGCATGAGTCTTTACTGCCTGAGCTAAGGGCACCTCTCTTTTAGCCCAGGCTCTAGTAGGCTCATCAATCTGTAGCTAGCTAGCCACCATTAGAGAGGGACAGAGTGCAATTCCAAGCAAGCAGAGGTGATGTACATATGTAATATGTGAGAAATATCGTTCTGAGTTGCTTTAAAAAAAGGCGGAATAAAATTCATGGTTAACTTCACAAAACTCTCCAGTGTATGACAAACATATTTCTCACATGATGTTATCAATGAGGGCATTTGAAAGGAGGTGATATAGGGGAACATATGAAAATGCAGATAAGCTGCTTTTACATTAATGGCATGTACAATGCCCATTGAAGTTCATGGGAGTATTTTCCATTTTCTGGCTTTGGAAAGGCCTTAAATGTTGTCATTTCAGAATTTAAGTGTAAACAGAATAGCACCTGTTTACAAAACTTTTCCTTTGTGAAGAGGGGAAGGAGAGAAAGTAACAAGGAGCTTAATAAGGAACATCATTATTATTGTGATGGAGGGGGAGGATACAGAGAGGATAACAAGTATTAGGAAGAGGCTGCATATTTTCTGTTTCCATCTCTGTCACTGACTTGCTTTCTGACCTGGGGTAAATTACAGGAAACCCCTGAGATGTGACCATCTGAGTTGCGACCCCCACACTTACAACCATTTTTGTAAGTGCAGAAGGGGCTGAAAACCCCCGACTTACGTCCTCAGCCCACTTTTTCGATGGCGCACAACGCCTATCATAAATGAGGGTTCGAGTTACAATGCCCCCGACTTGCAACGCTTCCCCAGGAACCCATCGAGTCGCAAGTCGGGGGCTGCCTGTACTTCCCCCTTCTGTGCTTCTGTTTCTCTTACTGTCTTTTGCCCATGTTGTATGCTTTTCAGACAGGGACTGTCTCTCACTATCTATTGCTCAGGGTGTAAGCACAGTGAATCCTTGCTCCTGATTGGGGCCCATTGGTACTTTTGTAATATTAGTAATGATATTGTTGTATGTAATATACCAAGGCCTGGCCAAGGGGTAGGGATATGTCATCTGAGGTAAGACTTACATAGAGAAATTGGAAAGGAGGTAAGTGCTGTTCCAGGTTATGCACAGTGACTACAGCAATGTTGTTCCATTTCAAGAACACCCACAAATATGTGCATGCTGCCTTATTTGGGAGTGTTCAACCCTTTGTTATTTTAAGAGGAGGAAGCTGCCAACACAAATGTCAATAAGTATGCATCTGTGCTGTACATGTGAGAAGCAAAGGCAGAGCTAGACAGAGCTACTGGCCTGCTCTACAACAAGGATACCTTCGGACTCTAATGAAAAGCCAAAGCATTACTGAATGTGACTGGTGCAAGCTGTGCTCTGCGCGTTTTCCGTCGCAATATTGATGATTAACTTAGAAAAGTTTAATAAAACAATATCAGGCAGTAGAAACAGCAGGAACAAATCAACTTCCCTCAACCACAGGAGGATACTAAAGAGGATTTTCATAATACTCCACAGCTTTAAAATGTAAAATTAAAGTAAGGGGGACCAGCAGGAAAATGTTGGCATTACCAGCCATTCATGTATACATAATTTTTACATTTAAAGGAATAGCTAAGTACTGGGTAATTTTCAGGTACATAAAAATTAGGTTTTAAATAAAAAATATTTTACATTTTCCAAGTTTCCCCTTCTGATTTGCGACTTGTAAACTAAAATAATACTCTTCTGAAATATTGTGTCTTCAGCCATATGATGACATTGAACTATCCTAGCTCAAACTGCAAAAATAATCACAAAAAGCTGCACTGAAATTTTCATTGATTCCCAGATAATAGAAAATAATGTAGTGGTAAGCACTGATGATAGTTTCGCTCATGCAAAAAATTGGCAAGAAGCACTACATTTTTGCAGAAACTCCTGGACCAGGAAAAGGGCTAATACATGGGTTTTAAAGTTCACTACAAAAATTCCACAAAATAATTTAAATAGTATAAAATATAGACTGTGAAAGAAATTAATCAAAATTGCATTGAGCAGGACTTTATTCAGTTTTCTCTCATACATTGCCACCACCACCAGTTCCTTCAATGCTTAATAGCTCAGTACCCAGGCTTATGTTGTATCCAAAAGATAGATTTAGCAGCACTGTGACCACTAATATTATGATTGTGAATAAAACAATATTGATACAAAAGAAATGTGTAACTCAGTGGTCTTTTAGCCAAGAATTGATTTAGTTAGATGTCATTTAGTGTAATAGATCTACAAAAATGTTTGGGATCTTCAGTCAGTTAAAATATTTTTCTAGGCCAAAATCTCCTTTGACCCTGTAATCTTCTAAGTAGCATTTATGTTGTTTCTTTAATGCCAGAATTTTCTGTCATCAAACCATATGCAAAATGAACACAGTTGACTTTGTGGCAAAAAAAAAAAACTTCAGAGAGGTAGCTGAGTTAGTCTGTAACTGGAAAAACTTAAAAAACAACAAATAGTCTAGCAGTACCTTAAAGACTAACAAAACATGTAGATGGTACCATGAGCTTGCATGGTACAACCCATTTCTGCGGATGAATGGAGTATTAAAAGTCCAGTTCCAAAATAAATAGGGGATTGGGTGGGGGGAAAGAAAGGGGGAAAAATAGTGAATTAGATTGTTCATGTTACAAGAAGCTGATAAAGAAGGTGCAGTTCCCCGAAACTCACCAACCCTCGGGTTGGGGCGGGCCAGGCCAACCTGCTGCCTCCAGCCCCGTCCTGGGTCACTTCCTCCTCGTCCTCCGTGCCTGGGGTTGCTCCTAAGCCGCCGATGGTTGTCCTGGCCGTGCCGGGGTCCTCCGGCTTTCCCTGGGGCAAGCTCCTCCCTCCCTCTCCGGTTCCGCCGTCCTTTCTCCCCCCTGCTCTCTCTGGGCGCCTTTTGAAGGGCCCGCTCCTCCTGGCCCCGCCCCATTCCCGGGGCGCAGGTTGATGACGTCAGCCGCGGGGAAACTCCTGCCGGTGACGTCCCGGCTTCTGGCCGCCCCGGTACATTGGGGGCATGCGCGCCAAGACGCAGCCCATACCCAGCAGCATCCCCGGAGTCCGGCACCTCCTACTGCCGCGGCTGGCCCCGCGTCTTCCCCGTCGGAGCCTCTCCCACCCTTGGCGTGCCAGGGAGTGCGGGTGCCGTGTGCTTCTCATCATCGGAGCCCGGTGCCCCGTCACAGCCTGTCTTGAAGTAGTTCATGTCTGGGTACTCTTCTGGCTCTGTTGATCTGTTTTTTCACTTCTCCGGGTGGGTATTTCAGTTTTAAGAATGCTCTATATAGATCCTATAGGTGTTTGACTGTCTGTGAGATTGGAGTGAATCTGGTTGTATCTTAGGGCTTGGCTGTAAACAATAGATTGAGAAATGTGTCTTGGATGGAAGCTGGAGGCATGAAGGTAAGTGTAGCGTTCGGTAGGTTTCCGGTATAAGGTGGTGGAAATGTGTCTGTCATGTAATTGTACTGTAGTGTCAATATAACCTCAGTCATACAGAACACAATGCTATATAGAGCCTCAAGAACAATTCTAACATCATAATCAAAGAGGCTAACAAAGTGGTCACTGTAGTCATCATGAACAAAACAGATTACAAACAGGGGGCAACCAGACAACTCACCAACACCAGATTCTTTGAGCCATGTCTGATCCCAGCACTCCTTGTAAGCCCCCCAGGCTTTGGAAGCACCTGGCCAGGGCGAAAGAGGGCACTGGCCTGGATTGGTGCAGAGATCCTGGATCTCATCAAGGTCTAGGGTGAGAGACAAACCTCCAGGCTCTCTGCACCAGAAGGCACAACACCAATGTGCACAGCTAGATAGCCACCAGCGTGGCCCTGCAGGGGCACAGCCACACCCTGAACAAGGCCCGGATGAAAATTAAAGAACTGTGGCAGTCCTACATGAAGGCCAGGGAGCAAAGTTCCCATTCTGGGGTGTCACCACAGACCTGCTGCTACTATGAGCAGCTGGATGCCATCCTGGGAGAGGGGGCCGATTACCCACCCCCTCTGCACCCCCGTCATCAATTCTGGCTAGGACATGCCCATCATCAGCCTCCATGAGGGTGGGATTGTGGAGGAAGAGGAAGAGCAGGAGCAGGCCAGGCTGGACGCCATGCCCAGCAGCCAGGAGGTCATCATAAGCCTGGAGCCATCCCCCAACCCAGGATGTTTCCCAGGGCTTGGACGAACCCAGAGAAGGTAGTTCAGGTGAGTTCTATCACTTTCCCTATACACATGTGGGGGAAGGCAGCAGGCAGTGAGAGGCTGCATGCTTCTCACTCAGCCTTCTCAGCCTGGGGATCACACAGCAGCCTGTGCATGTGGGTGCACATGGAGAGCCAGTCCAGAGCACTGAGCTCCATGACGCTCTCACACAGGAATCCCTTGAACCTTCTCACAAGGGTCTGGCACAGGTCTGCCTTACTCCGCCTCTGTGGTGGGACACCTTCCCACCATAAGCCTGCACTAAGGAGGATGGGGTCATGGAAACTTACAGCACTGCCGCACATGGTACAGGCTCATGCCCACACTCTCGGGCATTATCTGCTCCCGTTCAAGCGTGGTGATGTGGAGGAGACCAATCCCCTGCATGGGAACCTGCCGGTGGGGAGGAAGAGAAGGGGACCACAGTAGCACTCTCTCCAGAAAGCGGCCTCTGCTGCTCACACACACTTCCTCCAACACCGTCCCTTCCCCGGCCCCCCACCTTCAGTGGGCAGGGATAGAAGTTCTCTGTGGGGCACTTCTACTGACAGACCCAGCAT
This sequence comes from Rafetus swinhoei, assembly GCA_019425775.1. Lineage (NCBI taxonomy): Eukaryota > Metazoa > Chordata > Testudines > Trionychidae > Rafetus > Rafetus swinhoei. The sequence continues at coordinate 35,041,587 of CM033436.1, forward strand.
GTGTGGGACACGGAATGAAGCCAAGACACCCTGTTCCCCCCTCCCCACCCTTTCCTGCAGACCGATTAAAAAAGCTTCCCATGCCTGCTTGTCCTCTGGACGTAGGGGTAGCAAGACTCCCTGGGGACATCGGTGCCCCTGACAGAAAGTGCTCACTGTCTAGGCAACAGATGGCCTCACTCAAAGCACATCAGCATTGTCTGAACCAAGACATTTGGTGTCGGCTCAGAAACTGGGGCCAGGCTTCATGCACACTGTCTCCTAGGATGACTGTCCTTGTCACTTTTTTTCACAGCTGGGCCAGCTGCAGGTGTGCTGCATCCACCACCTCCCACACCATCTTCCTGACTCCATAAGAGCTGCAGGCAAAGGTGACCCCGCGAGGACCTAGTATGGGAACACCTAGACTGCCACCATTCCCTCAACCAGAACTTTGAAGAGGGCCGCCTGGAGTGCTGGGCTGACCAGGAGCTGAGGAGGACAATATGGGTGTGTCTATACTACATGGCTCCGTCGATGGAGCCATGTAAAGTAGTTTACCCGACATAGTCAATGAAGCGGGGATTTAAATAATCCCCGCTTCATTAAAATAAAAATGGCCGCCGTGCTGTGCCGACAATCAGCTGATTCGGCACAGCGCGGCAGTCTAGATGCGGATCGGTCGACAAGGGAAGCCTTTGTTGACCGCTCACTTATGCCTCGTGAAATGAGGAGGAGGAGAAGCCACGGGTGAGTGTTGTGGGAGTTGGGGTTGGTGGATGCAGGGAATTGGACAGGGAGTTGGGTAGAATCAAGAGTTTTATTTTGTTTGGTGGGTGTCATTTTAAAATGTGGATTTAAATGTGGATTGTGAATTCCAAACTTGAGCAGTATTGAGGGCCATCTGTAGAAGTTAGATGACTAGGTGTCTTCATGTCCTCAATCAAAGCCCAGTGTACAAGCAACACATTTGCTGTCATTATCAAATAAAGGACAGCTATGAATAATAGTACATATGCATAGTAGGGGTGGTGGCATAAAGTGTATTGCTCTTTTAAAATATCTGCAGTAAGTATTAATTTTTAATTGAAAACCAAATAGGATCTCAATAGTGACAATTTTACCTTCAAGTTTTCTAAACTAAGGCGCTATGGGGAGTATGTATTTGTCATTATATTTAATTTGCACATACCTCACCAAAGAAAAGGCCAAGGGAGCTAGGCCGAGAACACAGCTGTACAGGCAGCTCAACTAATTGCCTCTCCATCCTCAACCTCATTTATCTTCATTTCTTCCCAATTATACCAAATTATCAATAGTCTCTGTTGTATCAGAGTCTTAATCCCCTTTATTCAGACAGCATTAGGTAGTGGCAGATGAATTCTTGGAGGGAGTCGGGGTAAACAGCCATGAAATGCCACCTCTGGCAGATGGCATTGCTCACAAGAAATGTGACAAAACATTTGGAATTTGTTACTAGGCATTGGTATGAGAATGCAAGCTGTCAATTTTTTTTAATCAAGGTGGTGCATACTTACATCATGAACAGAAGTGAAACTCATCCAAAAACCTAAAAGCTTAGTTTAAGTTTAGGCTGGCACACTGCCTTTATATACTGCTGCTAAAACTCGTTCTTCTCTTTAGATTCTATTCTTTCAGTTAGGCAGTACTTTCCCTCTCTCAAATATCACTAGCAGTATTTTAATAATATTTTATTTTATTGTAGCTATGATTGAGATTTTTGTGTCGCTAAGGGTGGAGTGTCCTTTTGAAAATTTAAAATACATTTTATAACACAACAAGGATTGGATTTGTCACTAACCTGAATACTTTCCTTACAATTGCTGGATATCATTAAGGTCTTAATCCTTCTCCCATTTAAATCTGTGACAAAGCTCCCATTGCTTTCTATGGAGAGAACTAGACCCCACTGAGTCTATAAGAGATCCTGATGATACACTAGAAAATCCAGCATGAATTGAAATGAAAAAAAAAAAATCAGTAAAATAGGACGATTGAAGGTTTGGGTAACTTCCCTCAATGTTTTATAATTACATAAAATATGTATTTATTTGTTAGAAATAGTAATAGAAAAAAAACTAAGCATATACACATTTTTTAAAGCAGAACATAAAAAGTATAAAGTTTGCTGGCTGTTAGGAAAGTCAAATTTTTTATATATTTGCATGTTTATTTTTAAATTGACATTAACAGAAGCACTGTGGATTTCACTGTTGATTGGGTGAGTTAAGCATACTGACAAGCTTTCATGATTTTGGCAGGGACTTCAGATTTGGGGGAGGGGGTTGCTGAAAATATATTGCCATGTAGGAAGCACCACATATAAAACAGTTCTGCAACATTAGAACTAGCACATATCCTAAATATATCCCCCATACTGGAACAGTTGGTGGGACTTTCAAGAATAAGGCTCTGCATTTGTTGACCCCAAGATTGGTTTCAACTAGTAAATTCAGTTGGTGAGCCCTTAAACTCATTCAGCTTGAATGTAAAATGATGATAGTTATGAAGCACTTTTGCAGTACCTCATTCTCTAATGAAATCTCCTATCACATTCAGGGTTGTGTCGTTTAGTGTCAAATTAGCAAAGTTTGGAAAGTTGTCCAAATGCTTAAGTGTGAACTTCCCCCAGTCAGTTTTAAAGATAAACCACTATACTTTTCATGTAAGGCTCTTCCTGTTAGGAATTTTTGAAAGGATGATATATGCATCATTTATGTATGCTCATGTATGTATGCTCATTAGATTACAATCCGTAATTTCTTCTGTTAGTGACTTTGAAACGCAATAGTAAATTGTAAAGAGTTGAAATTTTAATGGCCTGATTTTTCACAAATATTGAGCAGCTGCAGTTCTTGGAGCTGCAGATACTAAAAGACTTGAAAATCAGAACATCCAAATATACCGTCTTTTAGCGAATATAACCCGCGGGTTGTATTCGTTTTTACAAACCCCGCACCCCCCCTGCGGGATATACTCGTGCGTGGGGTATATAGGGGTTTTTTTTACTGGATGGAAGAGGATCCCCTCCCCCCCACCCTTTCACTACCTTTGTCGGGCTGGGGTTAGGCTCCCAGCCCGGACCCAACAACGCGGGGAAACTTACAAGGGGCGTGGCAGCCGGGAACACTCCGGAGCCGGGGCAGAGGCATCCCCAGCAGAGGCGCAAGGTGGGAGGCTCCCAGCCCGGGCTGACAAAGGGAAGGAGCCCGGAGCAAGTTGCGGCGCGGGGCTCTGCGGCCAGCAGCAGCAGCAGGAGTCTGCAGGCGGCCACGGCTCACAGGAGCAGGGCCGGGGCATGGTGCTTGTTGCTTGTTGCTCCTGTGCGATCCAGCCGGGCGCCCTTCCCTGCCTGCAGCCGCCACCGCTCACCAGACCCGCTGTGCGCTCGCTTGTGGCTTCCGGGCCAGCGTCTGCCCCGCCACCCCAAACCATGCCCCACTTGTAGCTCCTGGGCTGGGGCATGGTTTGGGGCGGCAGGGGCAGGCGCCTGCCCGGGAGCAACAAGTGAGTGCGCAGCGGGTCTGGCGGCAGCGGCTGCAGGCAGGGAAGGGCGCCCGGCTGGATCGTGCAGGAGCAACGAGCAACAAGCACCATGCCCCGGCCCCGCTCCTGTGAGCCGTGGCTGCCTGCAGACTCCTGCCGCTGCTGCTGGCCGCAGAGCCCCGTGCCGCAACTTGCTCCGGGCTCCTTCCCTTTGTCAGCCCGGGCTGAAGCCTCCCGCCTTGTGCCTCTGCTGGGGATGCCTCTGCCCTGGCTCCGGAGCGTTCCCGGCTGCTGCGCCCCTTGTAAGTTTCCACGCGTTGTTCGGTCGCGGGCTGGGAGCCTAACCCCCGCACCATAAATATACCACCGCACCCTAAATATACCCCCGGCACAGTGTTGCATACCCTGTGGGTTATACTCGTGTGCGGGGTATACACGATTTTTTTTGCTGAAACAGCAAAAACCGTGGGGTATATTCGGGTGCGGGTATATTTGCTAAAATACGGTACTCACATTACAAATGCACAGTATATTTATCTCATTGGTTGTTTTCAGTTCATTTGTCAACTATGGGAGTATATGCGAGTTATTATTCCAAAATAGCTTACTCTGAAATAACCATGTAGTGTAGACATACCCTCAGTGACTTGCAGATAGATCTAAACTGAGAAAATATGAAGTAAGATACTTTATTCTAACTGCTAACCCTGCAGGCCCAGATCTGCAAGTCAAGCAATTTTATTTCTGGTTTGTATATCATCAACATGAATAAAAAGATGTCTTGCCAAATTCTACCTTTAGTTGTATGGGGGAAAATCCACTGTCTGCAGGGGATTTGTACATGTAGTATTGAGGGCAGAATTTGGCTGTGCAGATGGTACTGTTGGTGGTGCTAAATCAGAACAGAATGTAGTTTCAATCTCCTATAGCATTGTTAACTATTCATTAATAACAAGAGTATAAAGTAGTAAGATCTTATATTGGTTATTAAAAATGTCAATCTGAATACACATGGGAAGCAGATCTGTTGTGTATTAAAGGACCATTTTCACATAATCATATTTCAGACTAGAGTTGTACTGTAACCTTATATCTCTCTGCTAAGCCTGCCTGCATGGTGGCATTTGGGATAATGATATGTGGTGTGGACAGTTTATCTGAAGCCCAGTTTTATCAGAAGTTTTGTATGCAATTAGGATCTTCTTGACTCAGTCACTTGTGACAACTGTGCACACACATTTTGAAAGATGAACTGCAATGGCCCAAGCGTGTCAAGGCACCAAAACCCCTTTTTTCACATAGCAGATAACTCTTCTAAATCCGTCAAACAACACTAAGGCCATGTCTACACTACACGAGAAGTTGACCTAAGATACACAACTCTAGCTACAAGAATAGTGCAGCTGGAATTGACATACCTTAAGCTGAAATTCTGCAGCATCCCCACTGTAGGTGGTCAATGGGAGAAACTCTTCCATCTACTCCCCTTACTCCTTGTGACCCCATAGAGTGCCAGGGTTGACGAGGGGTGCTATTAGCCGTCAATTTAGTGGGTCCTTACTACTCCAAACCCAATAAGATTGATCGCCGGAGCATTGATCTTGAAGTAAGTGATCATTCTAGAGGTAAATGCCAAGTCATGTTTCCTGAAATATACTGTGGGTTTATAGATATATTCATGTAGCCTCAGGCATCTTCCTGTGCTTGGAGTTGACCCAGATGATGGATTTGGTTTTCTTAACTTTTTTGTTTTGTCATATGGAAACAAGGACATGTTTTGCACTGCTTCACAGTTATGAAGACTACATTTCTTTAAATTTAACAGGAAAAACTTTAAAAACAACAAATAGTCTGGTAGCACTTTAAAGAGTAACAAAACATGAAGACGGTATCATGAGTTTTCATGGGGATAGCCCACTTCTTCAGATGATTCTGGTCATGTTCTTTTGGCATCCCTGTATTCCTCAATATATGAGGAATAAGGGATGTTGCAAAAGAGGAGGTTTTTCTGAAATTGGCCCCGTGTAGACGGGCCAAATTTCAGAAAAGGCTCTTCTGAAAAAAAAGGGGAAAAAGATATGCAAGTTGTGGCTCGCAATTTGCATATCTTTTTCGGATTTAACTCCACAGTCTAGACATAGCCTCAGTCCTTCAAATGAGGTTTTAGTCTTGACATTCTTTTCTTTTGGAGGGAGGTTAGTGCTGTGCTCTCTTGGCCACATTAGTCCTTGTATCCAGTCGTTAGGATATTGTTTTTTTCCTCTTTTCTCCTCAGGGAATAATAAACTGGCCTAACATAACTGAAAAGTGTTATTTTAGAAAGAGTGGGAAGGATTAATCCCAATTCTAAACTTTTTGGCTCTGCCAGGAATTGAATTAGGCTCACTGTGTTTAGTTAAAATGTTGGGGGTTATCATACTCAAATGCTCTGTATGTTCAGAGGGTTTCTTGTTGGCCTGTTAACCCAGTGGAATGTTCCCAAGTTGGTCACATATAGTCCTGTGTTGTGCTTTTCCTTGTTATATACATTTTTATTTGCTTTATGAGAGGGAATTCAATAATTTGGGTTGTCAGTATCCTTGAAATCACTTATTTGGTTAAATTTGTTTCCCATGAAGACTTTGGTTTCTTCTTGATAGTTGTAGTTTATTAGGGTGCATCTACACTGCACCGTTATTTTGGAATAATTAGTGTTATTCCAAAATAACAATGCAAGCGTCTACACAGCAATTCCATTATTTTGAAACAATATTGAAATAACGGGCGGCTTATTCCTACTTCTGTAAACCTCATTCCATGAGGAATAACTCCTCTTCTGAAATAGCTATTTTGAAATAGCTGCAGTGTGGATGCTCTACTGCTGCTATTTCGAAATAGCTCCTCACCAGGGCCATTCTAAGTTATTCCTTCTAGGTACGTCTACACTTGCTCCCTAGTTCGAGCTAGGGATGCAAATGTAGCCGACTGAAATTGCTCATGAAGCGGGATTTAAATATCCCACGCTTCATTAGCATAATCTCGCCTGCGCGTTATTCTGCTCAACAGCTGATTCGAACCAGGAAGTGCGCTCCGGGACACGTTAGTTCGAATCAAACCCTTTGGTTCAAACTAACGTTACTCCTCATTTTTTGCTCGAACTAGGGATCAAGTGTAGACGCACCCTCCCAGTCCTTCCTGGGGCTCTAAATCGAGATAGTGCATCCACTTTAGGGGAGCCTGCCTCAGACTAATTCTGAGGCTTCCTTGTAATGTGGACACTCTATTTCGAAATAAGCTATTTCAGAAAATATCTTCCAGAATAGCTTATTCCGAAATAAGCGTGCAGTGTAGATGTACCCTTACAGTGATTTTCAAACTTTTTTTCTTGTGAACCAGTTGGGAAACATCGTTTATGCCCATGACCCAATAATTATGTTTTCAGAGTCCCCTGCCCCTGCAATGTTCCTCACTGGTTGCTGGGGACCTCCTTACCCCACGGAGCTCTGGCTGCTGACCCAGTGCTCATTGTCCTGAGACCCAGTACTGGGTCATGACCCCAAGTTTGGGAATTACTATTTTAGAGAGAATTTTTCTATCCGTGTGTGTCTATCTGTTCCAAAACTCCTTCTAAACAGTAAAAGCTAGGACCACCAAATTCAGTATATAGCTTCCTCTTATCATAACTTAAGGCAAGGTCAGGGTTTGGTTATGCCAGGAAAATGAGATGTGCCTGAAATAGAATGCTTCTCATAAACCATACAGAAAAGAGAGGATCATCAGGCAGGTGAAAGGAAGTATGTCCCTGCTCATTCAGGAATGCTCCAGCCCCGAGCCTCACCCTCCCGTCCCCCTTCCCCCACCAGCACCCTTCAGGGATATCAGGAGGGCTGAAGCGCTCCCTTTCATAGAGGAACATTTCTGGCTGTTCCCCTTTGTCAGGGAGGAAGAGGAAAGTGTACCCCTCCCCAGCTGTGCCCACTGGAGCTGCAGCGGCCATGGAGAGGAACTTCTCCTCTTGCCCCAAGCTGCTGCAGTGAGAGAGAGCTGGGGTTGTCTTCTCTCCCCCAGGGCAGCCTACATATTGAACCCCTCATCCCAGCCCCACCCTAGAGCAATGCTTTAAATTTAGCATGCACATTTTCATTTTATTTTCCAAAAAACAAAAATTAATTGAGTTAAGAACCTGAGCAATGCCGGGTAAATCTTCTAGTTCTAAATAAAACATAAAAGGTGAAGTTGTGGAGAGGGAGAGTCCATGCAGTGGTATAGGGTTTGTTTATTTATGTGTTTGTTTGTTACTGGCTGGCAGGGCTATTCCTTCCCCTTACCCAATCACTCCTTCTTATGCTTCTTTTTTTCTTTTTCTTCGTTTTCGTTCATGGAGGATTTTAATTCCTCAGTCAAAATAGCCAGAAAAGGTCCTGCCTTTTCTCTGTTTATAAAGATCCACTGAGAATGCACAGCTAGTCTTTACTATATAGTAAAGAAGGTCGGTTGAGATCATGCAAGAATTGACATGCAACTTTAAGTCAAAACTTTATTTGAATTCAAACTAGTTTTTCATGTTTGAATAAGTTTGGATCATTCTTTATTAAAGTTATTTCCATTTCTGCCATTTCCTTTCCCTCCAAGACCAGAAGCAGAAATACTCAATTACAGTAGACTTCCGATAATCCAGCACCTTTGGGACCCAGGGGGTGCCGGATTATCGGATATGCCGGAGTATCAGGAGGTACTCTGGCAGGGGGGCTGTGACGGGTCTGCCGGGGGGGGTGGTTGGCGGGGAACGGCGCGGCGAGGCGAACCCTCCGCCGTTTTGCAGGGAGGCGTAGGAAGCGCAGCGCAACCACCAGCGACAGGCCAGCTGGGGCTGCAAGTGTCAGCGGCGGACTTGGAGAAGCGGCAGGACAGAGCAGCTGGGGTGCTGCCGGGTTGGTCCCGCAGCGCTGCCCCTCACCTGAGCGGCACTGCGGGACCAACCCAGCAGCACCCCAGCTGCTCTGCTCAGCTGCTTCCCCAAGTCCGCCGCTGCTGAAACTGACGAGCGGCGGACTTGGGGAAGCGGCTGATCAGGTGAGGGGCGGCGCTGCGGGACCAACCCGCCAGCACCCCAGCTGCTCTGCCCGCCGCTTCCAAATCCCCGCGCTGCTTGCAGCCCAGCTGCAGCTGAAGCGCGGCTGCGTGAGCTTCCCGCCTCCTGCAAAATGGCGGAGGGTTCGCCTCGCCACGCCGTGCCCCGCCAACCGCCCCCTCCCCGGCGGACGAGTGCGGTCCAGCAGACCCGTCACAGGGGTATAATCCCCTTCCCCTCTCCTCCCCTTCCCTTTCCCGGCCCGTGAGTGCGCATGGGGCTCACAGGAGCTCCAATTGTCCAGCTGGTGGAGCACTTCCGGGTTCCAGTTGGTGCTGGACTATCAGGAGTGCCCGACCACTGGATGCTGGACAATTGGAGTTTTACTGTATTTGCATTTAAAGGTAAAGTAAGAAGTATCTGAAATCTCAAGCAAAAGCCTGTTTTCATGAGATGCCCAGCCAGTTCTACAAATTCATTATTTTTAGCTGGCTCATGTAAGCATTCCATGTTCTGAGTACTTGTCTAAATGCCATCTCTGAATATTTTAATGTTCACTCATATCTGTACAGTACTAGTATGCTAAACAATGGGTTCAGTCCAAAAACTCAATTATTCCAATTAGTGTATTGCAAGCTAAATAATTAAAAAGAAAAAAATACATAAACAATATAGGGCAATGCTAAATTATTGAAACATTTCTACACAAGTAAGAAAATTAATTTTTAAGAATTGACCTTCTGGAGTTACGATCGCTGGTGCAAAATGAAACCTTTCCCCTCTTAGGTTTACTAGTTTGAATGCAGAATAGATTCTCCTTGAGGATATGTCTAGACTGCATCCCTCTGTCGGCAGAGGGATGCAGATTAGGCACGTCGACATTGCAAATGAGGCAGGGATTTAAATATCCCATGCCTAATTTGCATGAAAATGGCTGCCACGTTTTGCCGACTCAGCACTTTGTTGGCAAAAAGCGGCAGTCTAGAGGGGGATCTGTCGAGAAAGAAAGCCTTTTTCTACAGATCCTGTAAACCTCCTTGCAGGAGGCATAAGGGATCTGTCAAAAAAGGCTTTCTTTCTTGACAGATCCCCCTCTAGACTGCCACTTTTTGCCAACAAAGTGCTGAGTCAGCAAAACGCGGCAGCCATTTTTATGAAAATTAGGCACAGGATATTTAAGTGCCTGCCTCATTTGCAATGTCGATCTGCCAATCTGCATCCCTCTGCCAACAGAGGGATGCAGTCTAGACATATCCTGAGATAGCTCAGACTGTGTTGTGCTGAGCTTCACAGACAAATTACTAAAGTCAATGGGAGCACAGATCACTTAGTATTATCCATAACAGGACTCAGTTTGCACATTCTTGACACTTTTACTTATGCAATTCATTTGTATCAGGATAACTTACCCTAAATCCTAAAAGAACAGAATTTATATTTTATGTAGCCCATCATTCTTGCAGCCATTGTTCCTGTGTTTTCTCCATCTCCCCTTTTCAAGTGGGACCTAGGATTATCAGATATGCCGGACTATCAGGAGGTACTATAAGATGGTTATATATTTACTGTATACAGTATATACTGTAAATAAAGTGTTTTTAACCCTTTTTATTGTACATACTGTATACAGTATACTGTAATGTTTTCGTTTTTTTAACCCTTTTTTACCCTTTTCGCTCGGTTCAGCTGCTGCTGCTGCTGCTTTGTGACTCGTTTTTTGCCAAAGCTCACTCACTAGGCTCTTGACATTTTGATGCCGGACTATTGGGAGTGCCGTACAATTGGATGCCGGACTATTGGAGTTTTACTGTAGCTAGGAAGACGCGTATATGTTGTTTAATATAAATTGTGTGTGTAAACGTAGCTAAAAGAAATTAGGAGAATGTAGTTTGGTTAGGGTACTTTTGAAAGTATACATGAATATTAGCGTATTCTTTGTGTATTTTATGGTACTATTTTTGTATCAAATTTTCTATAATTTTTTTTCTAGCCAGGTGAAATTTTTAGTGGCTTTCCTTAAAAGAGCTTGCATGCAAATTAAGTAATTGTTTATTATTAATTTGCACACATAAAACCATGTGTTTTTCTAAACAACCAAATATATCAGAAAGTATTGTTAGCACTGCTAAGAGACCCATTAAAGATTAGGCCAACTTTTCCCTCTTTTGTTTTTATTTACTTTTCTTTGCTTCATTCCACCTTTTCTTTCCTTTTATTTTTTCATGATTTACAATTCTTCCCACGCCCCCCCCCCTTTGTTTTTTTAAAGATTTGGGTGTCTTTTGGGAAAGAAACTATTTCTCAGATATTACCTACAATAGGTGTTTTTTGGGGGGGGGGTCCCCTAAAATTTTTTCCAACTACTGCAACCACCGAATATTGGTATGGTGAGTGAGAGCACAAGTCTAGGCAACATTTTTAACTGTGTGTAATTTAGACCTGCTTGAGCAGGGACAGGCCACCCACTAGTAAAAATGCTATATAAATAGTGATAGGAATAATCTGTGATGGGACTAATTTAGGAATTTTAAAAATTTTATGTGTATAGTTTTTTGTCTGGCTATATCAAAAGAGGGACAGGAGACATTTGACATGAGTTTAATCAGGCTACAACTTTGTTATTAGATGTCTGGGAATAACTGGCAGATAGTGTACCGTGCAGATATCACCCATGTTTATTCCATAATTACTTAGGGCTTTTATTAGCTCCCCTTCTTTTCCATCCTTGTCCCTCCAGCAAATCCATACCATTGCTGGGATCTTACCATACCTATGGTGAAGTGCTTCCACCCTCTTCCCCTCTTTTTCCATCGCAGTCCTTCCAGCAAATCCATTGCTGGAAATTTACCATTCACTCTCACTTCACAGGAGGGTTAAGATGGGTTACAGGAATGGAGGGGGTGTTGGCTCCCTGCCATGGCAATCTTAGGAGTCCCCAACTGCCTGGCTCCTGTGTATCCCTTTAACGAACACCTCTTTTCAAGTCCTTTTCCAAGTCATTTATCTGGTCACTATGTAAATTCCTGTGGAATACCTGCACTGGACAGCCACCTACACTTAAATAATGAATTGCGACATGACATGCATGAACAAAGCCCTTCCTGAAACACGCTGTGGAGAAGGAGAAAGAAAAAAAAACCCTGCTCCCAAGCTAATATGATGGTCAGGGAAAAACTCCTTTCTAGCCTGTCTAAAAAAGGACGGTTAGCATAATGCTCACCGCAGGTGGTGACCAAACCAGGTATGCCACCTAGAAAGAGGAGAGAGGGTGCCTCCTGCCTCAGCATTGGTCTGTGGAGAATGGAGGCTCCCAGCACTGTGGTGTAACCCTTTTCAAACTCTGCATTCCCAGTGATGAGTCAGCAACTCAACTGTTTTTTTTCTTCCTCTAAAATTATTGTTCTTTGGCCGTCTTCTTTCAGTTTCCTTTTTTTACCCCATGAAAGGGCAGGTACACTTAATTCCCTATATAGTTTTTATGTCAGGCAATTTCCCCACTAGAAAGTCACTGTCTAGTCATGATTGTGGTGTTCTCCTTAACATGTATGAGTTTTTAAACTAATATTAGTCACAAGCATCGGAAACTCTCACATGTACATGATTATCTTCATCATTTCCCTTGCTTTGAAATAAACTTTCATTTTGCTGCCATTAGACTTTTCAGAAAGTTTTGAAATTATATTCAGATTTTAAAATGAGTTTTACTGTATAATTATCTATAGATTACTTCACCTAAGTTGTGACAGTCATATTTTTTAAGTATGACTGACTGATGGACAGATTGGGAATTGCTGAATTAATGGGCACATTTCAAAACCTTGGCATGGCTAAGCAGTAATTATATCTGCTGAACCACTTGATAAGCTTTTGGAAGTGACCCAGTAAAGCCATCACTAGATATCTCCATTTTTAATACCTTACTTTCTCCAATTTTATGGCTTACTTCTAGAACACAGTCCAGAATATGATACAGTTAAATACATATGCAGCTACACAAAGGAATATATGCAAGACTAAAATGTCTTTGTACATCTTTAATTTAGCTTTTGAAATTCTTATAGGTCTCATTATTTTGAAGGTTGCTGTGTCCACAATAGACTTTAACCAAGGAATCATTGAAACAAATATGCTTGCTTCTAATAATACATTTCTAATTGACAATTTGCCGGCAATTTAACAATAAAAGGACTGTCTCGCCCTCCTCGGGAAGACATTTCAATATAAAGTTTATCAAATATGGCTCTCACCTACATATTATTTGGTAGATAGTGTGGTTAAGCTGAATTGTCTTCATTTGGTTGGTTATGTGAGTTCATAGAATCATAGAACACTAGAACTGGAAGGGACCTCAAGAGGTCATCAAGTCCAGTCCCCTGCCCTCACGACAGGACCCAGTACTATCTAGATCTCCCTGATAGATGTCTATCTAACCTGCTTTTAAATATCTCCAGAGATGGAGATTCCACAACCTCCCTATGCAACTTATTCCAGTGTTTAACCACCCTGACAGGCAGGAAGTTTTTCCTAATGTCCAACCTAAACCTCCCTTGCTGCAGTTTAAGCCCATTGCTTCTTGTCCTATCCTCAGAGGCCAAGGAAAACAATGTTTCTCCCTCCTCCTGGTAACACTCTTTTTGCTACTTGAAAACTGCTATCATGTCCCTTCTCAGTCTTCTTTCCAAACTAAAAAGACTGAAAGCCCAATTCTTTCAGTCTTCCCTCATAGGTCATGTTTTCTAGACCTTTAATCATTCTCATTGCTCTTCTCTGGACCTTCTCCAATTTCTCCACATCTTTCTTGAAATGTGGTGTCCACAACTGACACAATACTCCAATTGAAGAGTCTAATCAGCGTAGAGTAGAGCAGAAGAATGACTTCTCGTGTCTTGCTAACAATACTCTTGTTAATGCATCCCAGAATCATGTTTGGGTTGGGTTTTTTTGTTTGTTTGGTTTTTTGCAACAGCATCACACTGTCATCCTAAAATATGGACATTTTCTGCTCATTTGGTTGATTAAACTAAATTTAATTCAGACTAGACTCTGTGTATGATGGGGTAATAAATTGAGTGGCTCACAGAACTTTTGGAAGACTGGATCTGTGGCACAAACTATGCTTTGTTTTCTTGTCCTTCCTGACTGATGAATGCCCTTAAATAAATACTCGGCCGTTTGTTGGTAGAAATGGTCAGTGACTCCTTTCTGAATAACAGTGTTCCCACTGGTGTAAAAGATTTGGCCTCTTCTTAAAAAGCCAGGTTTTGATTCTGACTGTTGCCAAATATTGGTCAGCCCATCTTTTCAGCTCTTGATTGATATGTAGTTTTCATTTTTGGTCAGGATATTATGGAAAACATTCTGATGAGAAGTATCAGAGGGGTAGCCGTGTTAGTCTGAATCTGCAAAAGCGGCGAGGAGTCCTGTGGCACCTTATAGACTAACCGAAGTGTTGGAGCATAAGCTTTCGTGGGCAAAGACCCACTTCGTCAGATGCATGTAGTAGAAATTTCCAGAGGCAGGTATAAATATGCAGGCCAGAATCAGGCTGGAGATGACGAGGTGGATCCAATCAGGGAGGATGAGGCCCACTTCTAGTAGCTGATCTGGAGGTGTGAATTCCAAGAGAGGAGAAGCTGCTTTTGTAGTTAGCGAGCCATTCACAGTCTTTGTTTAATCCTGAGTTGATTGTGTCAAACTTGAAGATGAACTGTAGCTCAGCAGTTTCTCTTTGAAGTCTGGTCCTGAAGTTTTTTTGCTGCAGGATGGCTACCTTTAGATCTGCAATTGTGTGTCCAGGGAGATTGAAGTGTTCCCCTACAGGTTTTTGTATGTTGGAAACACATACAAAATTAGGAATGGCAACCGAATAACTTCGGTTAGTCTATAAGGTGCCACAGGACTCCTCGCCACTTATTCTGATGAGATGACTCTTACAATATGCTGATGCCTCAGGCTTCTTTCAGCATGGACAATTAGTGTTCTGACCTGGATATAGCACAGAAACTACATTTGTCACATTGGGAGACGATCTGTTGATGGATGAAAACCATAACTCTGTGCTAATGCTATTAGAGCTGTGTGCTGCCTTTAATACCTTGGAGATGGCTAGGAGCAGTTGTCACAGTTATGGTCCCTGGTGTGCGGGTGCTGTTTGGTGATATTGTTCTTTTCTCACTGAGAGATCTGAGATTGTATAGGGTATTGTTGAACTATTTTAAGTCGATAGTCTCCTACTTATGAGCTACTTCAGGTCTCTGTTGTTATCCCACTAATACAGTATGTTTAGGAGGCTGTCTGGAGAGCTAGTGAGGAAATATGAGCTGAAGTATTTTCAATGTGCTGATGATACTCAGCTTCATACACACAGCTTTATACACAGCCCAAACACTGTGATTGTCTTTCTGAGTGTGTAGGTAAGATATTGCATGGGCTGGGACATTTGAAAAGCATGGAGGTGATTATGGTAGGCTGAGGAAAGTAAGATAAGGAGTTTATATTGGCCCTCCTAAATGAGAATGTTCACCCATTCTTTATAATCAAAGTTTGAAACCTAATATTCTGGTTAGCATACCAGATACTTTACATCAGTTAAATTCTAATGATTAGGTTTTAAAATACTGTATATAATATTGTAAGGCTAAATTGATATTTATTAACATATGAAAACTGCATCATGAACCTGTCATGTGTTATGTTTAGATCACTTGATTTAGAATTTTGCCAGATTTTTAAAAAAGCGTACTTATGTTATTTAGGTCAAATTCTGTCTCACATAACTATTGATGTCAGTAGACACTGCATGCAAGCATACAAAGGCAGCTTTTGTAACCTCATTTTCATAGTGCTAAACATCCACAAACCCCAAGGAAGTTTCTAAGAATTATGGGCAACCAGTATCTTTGCAAATCATGCCACTGGTGATAAGTTTTCTGGATTAACAGTGCTGAAACAGCTACTTTCGGAGGGGTGCTGAAAGTATATACTTAACATGAAAAATGGGTGTTAAAATGCTTTACATTAAAGCTAGGAATGAAAGACATTGCTTTCAAAATTGGAGTAATGTTTTTCTGAAATGTATAACAGCAAAAATAAAATTACCGACATTTATTGAAACAGTGCAATTGTTCAATTCAGCAATACCTCTGATACTAAATTTTATGTAGGTAGATCATATAGTTTTGAGGTTGATAGCTTGAACTCTAATCCAAATAAGAAGGTGCTATCACTGAAATTAATTTAGATTACTTTTTGAAAATCTTTCAACACATAAAAACTAAGAAGGTAATTTAGTATTTACAAAGATATATTTGTCAAAAAAGTTCTTTAACTCTGATTTCAGAAGCAAAGTATGATTTAATTCATCTTCAGTAGTGGTGTTATAGTTATGAAAAATAAAAATGTGGGCAGCAGAAGAATGAAGATGTGTTTTTCATCTGAAACGGTAAAGCTATGGAAAGAAAACTTCCTTTTCTTGCTGCAGCAGATAAGTGACAAAGGCCTTTCAGTTACATAACTCTCAGCAATTGTGAATACCAACATTTGCAAGCCTATCACAAAACTGTAAATACACAGTACATTCTCAAATGAAAATGTTAGACTGTGTATTGCTTAGATTAACTTTACATGTTTTCTTCTGTTCCTGTAATTTAATTCCCTGTGCATCTAAACTAATTTTAGGAACTCAGTAATAGCAACACACAGCCACTGTGCCGTAAAGTGGTAGTAAGGGAATACTTACATCTCATAGCATTTAATTTAGAAGTGAATGTACTGGGTCTTGCTATTTTAGTTTTACCGTTGCTTACTTGAACATGGCAGTCTAACTCCTGGATTGATATTAGTTATGTCAAACAAACTTCTGTTAAGCCTGTGATAAATACTTAGTTTTTAATTAACACATAGGAAATTTCTCACAAAGTCCAGGAACTAAATGAATTTAATTTACTGTAGCATGTACTGGTTCTTTCCTAAACATAGGTTTACATTTGCATCTTAGCTGCTATATTTTTACTTTTTAGACCTAGACTCTACCATAGATCCTACAGCACATAAAAAAAGGGGGACTTTTTTTGCTTTGAGCTTAATTTTGTCATTTAGCTGCTAGTTTGAAGCAATAGTTGTGGAGTACTGCTTTGTATTTCTCTCTGTTTTGGTTCTTGTGTGGTAGTGTTTTGAATTCTCAGAAGTAAAGTGTCACATTACAGTCTTTCAGCAGGAGTACTTAGATTTATATCTGATTTTTTCTCTATGCATACTGAAACATAGCATTCATGATTAGGGGTAACATGCAGCAGCATTAATCCACTGGGAGCTCAGGACAGGATTGTGCCACTTTCCCTTCCCCGTGAGTAACCTGAGGCCCAAGGGGACTGTGTAGGCAAGGGGCAGACAAGATATGGTCCATGGGCCAGATCTGGCCCACCAAGCCTTTTAATCTGGCACTCAGCCTGCCCCTGAAGCAGGGGGCAACACCATTCACAAAGCAGCTGGATGTTCTCTGCACTGCAGTGAGGGGTGGAGGCAAATGGGAGCTGAGCGATTTTGCTGGGGGCGGGGGCAATGCATGAAGCCTCCCTTCATAGTGCAGAGCATTGCATGGAACAGAGCAGCCTGGGGCTGCTGGCAGGCAGGGAAGCCGGCCTAAGAATGCTGCTGGCCGGGAGCTGCTTAGGTAAGCACCTCCCAGCCAGAGCCTGCCTCTGGCACCCCACCCCCTCCCATACCCCAACTCCTTACTATACCCCTCCCCCAGCCAGAATCCTCTCCTGCACCCATACCTTCTCCCAGACCCTGCACCCCAATGATCTACCCAGGTCACCACCCAAATCTGGCACCCTCCTCTCCTCCACCACCCCAGGTCACAACTCCCTCCCAGACCCTGCACCTGCTTCTACATCCCTCCTCCAGACCAGAATCCTCTGCTCTACCCATACCCCCTCCTGGACTCTGCACCCCAATATCCTGCCCCAGATCACTGCCCCCTCCTTCACCCAAATTCCCTCTCAGACCCCATACCCTCTCCTGCACCCCAGCCCCCTACCCTGAGCTCCCTTCTGCACTCAATCTCCATCCCAGACCCCACACCCTTGCCATAAAAAAGTTCAGCCCTTTACCACTTACCAAAATCTTGGAATGTCCCCCATCACAAATTATTGCCCACCCCTGCTGTAGGCTGTATCCTCTTTTAGCATCCTACATTGCAACCAGCACACTCTGCACTGCAGCTGATGTAAAGGCAGATAGCCAGGATCTGACCCTCCTTTTTCTCTGTCCTCTTTGTTGTCACCATGCGTACTGAGGGAGCAGTCCCTGTGGTCCTGCTTGAAGAGAAGGGTGCATCTATAGGCCCTTGGCATAGGCTATGCAAGATGGGTGGGGGAGGGTTGTACATCTGAAAAAGGGACTGGGAAAATCTGGTCCTATTCAAGATCAACAAGAATGAAAGCAAGACAGGAGAAAGTTACCTTCATGTTCTTTGTTTTGTTAGAAGGGGAAAGGTTGTATGTCCAAGGGTGATAATTTTAAATATAATGTTCTTTGCTCTGTCGTGACATTCGGATGTTGCCTGTTGGTTTTCTTGTCTTTTTTTCCTCCTGTTCAGCATCTATCCTAGAGACATTATTTGGCATGCATCCAGGCATAGATCATGGTATTAATTTATACTGCACATCCACTATTTAGTAAAGAATGTGGGCCTTCGACAGCTTAATTATGACAGAAAATATGTTGTGTTTTTCCAGAGGCTACACTTTTCGATTCAGCAAAAGGCAGATTTATCCAGCCTGTTTACATATACTTACTCCCCTGTGTATGTACCATATTTTGCACCTTACACATAATGATTATCACAGGCCTAATTTTGTTTTCAAAAGCTATGGCTGTGCCCATGGGTCCTGCACTTCTGGTGGATAGCGTTCAGCTTCAGAGGCTCACTGTGTCTCACCACACGGCCTTTTCCTTTTTACTAGAGGCAGGGTTCAGAGCATATGAGCCATATTCATCACAGGCTAGTCCATAATATGGGGGTGAAACCCCTCTGTAGTCCTGGTCTCCCTATCCAGGGATAGACTCTGGTAGTGCTGTGGGGTGGGTTGGGGGAACCAGGGCCCACCTACTACTCCAGGTTGCAGCCCAGGGACACTAAGATAGCAGCAAACAGATGGGCTGCGTCTAGACTGGCATGATTTTCCGCAAATGCTTTTAATGGAAAAGTTTTTCCGTTAAAAGCATTTGCGGAAAAGAGCGTCTAGATTAGCACGGATGCTTTTGCGCAAAAGCATCCGTGGCCAATCTGAGCTTTTATGAAAAAAAGCCCGATCGCCATTTTAGCCATCGGGGCTTTTTGCAAAACAATTCTGGGTTGTCTACACTGGCCCTCTTGCAAAAGCATTTGCGCAAGAGGGCTTTTGCCCAGCGGGAGCGTCATTGTATTTTGCAGAAGCACTGATTTTGTACATTACAAAGTCAGTGTTCTTGTGCAAATTCAAGCGGCCAGTGTAGACAGCTGGCAAGTTTTTCCGCAAAAGCAGTTGCTTTTGCGCAAAAACTTGCCAGTCTAGACGCAGCCATGGGGTTTGTTTTATGCCACATTTGGCAACTACTTCCCTAGGCCATTTCCCCAAATGATCCAGCCCAATACCTTTCCCCTGTTAGCTGATCGTCCAACACACTCTTCCTGCCTTGCAGCTCCCACCCAAACTCCTCTCACTTTGGGTGGGCGAGTTTGCTTGCCACCTAGCTAACAGAAGAGGAGCCCTTTTAAACTAGTCTCAACTGGTTCCTGATTTGCCCCATGTGGTCTAATTGACTCCCTTTTCTCTGGAAGGCTCCTAATTAATTCCAGGTGTTCTAAGTGGCCTGATTGTCCAGACTGCTTCTGGAAAGTTCCTGCTGGTCCTAGGCCAGCACCTACGGCTGTGTCTACACTGCACCCCTTTTCCGGAAAAGGGATGCAGATGAGACAACTCGGAATTGCAAATGAAGCGGGGATTTAAATTTTCCCGCTTCATTTGTATAAACTGTAACTGCGCTTTTTCCGGCTCGGGGCTTTGCGGAAAAAGCGCCAGTCTAAACGAGGATCTTTCGGAAAATTAAGCCTTTTCCGAAAGGTCCTTATTCCTGATTTTAAGAGGAATAAGGGACTTTTCGGAAAAGGCTTTATTTTCGAAGATCCCGTCTAGACTGGCACTTTCGGAAAAGCCCGGGCCGGAAAAAGCGGCAGCCATGTTTATACAAATGAAGCGGGAAAATTTAAATCCTCGCTTCATTTGCAATTCGATCTCATCTGCATCCCTTTCCCGGAAAAGGGATGCAGTGTAGACACAGCCTACCAGTTTACCCAGGGAACAGAGACCTACTTAGTCTAAGGCTCACATACTTTCCTTCGAGCCCTCTTCTGTAATCCTCTGACCTGACCCTGTCACAGCTGGTATAAACCATTGTATCCCAAGGTTGGATTTGATACCCTGTGCTTGTTTTATATTATATGGACAATTACATATGCCATAGTGATGATGCACATTTTCTCTGCACAAAATATGGGAACAGTTAACAAAAATCTGATGAAAAAATATATCTGGATCTGATTTTCAAACGATACAACTCATTTAGTTGCTGCAGGTATTGATCTCTAACTATAATAATCAACAACGTGAGAATATGTTCATTGTTGATGTGATGAGGTTGCAATTTTATTCTTATATAGACAATGATTGTTCATTAAATAATGCTTTTAGCATTTCTGAATGTGTGCATGTGGGGGATATATCACAAATATTTCTGTGGACTGTTGAATAAGTGTCTGATATTAGAAGTGTCAAGAATAGAGGCACAAGTTTTGGATCCTTTATACTGTACAACTTATAAAATGAGCCATTTGCTTTGTTACTGAAGTCCAAATTACTTCATTTCTGTCTTTATACAATTAGTTCATAAGAATGTTTGTATAGCAAAGAGGGATTGGAATTGCCTATTATTAAATTTACACTTAACTTTTTCATATTGTATCCATGAAAAAAGAGAGAATTATTTACAAGCAAAGATAAAAGCAATCTTTTAAGGTTTGTGTCTTTAACTGCTCAGTGACAATTCCGGTTGTCCTGGGGACTGGCAATTCAAAGGGACCTGAGGCTCCCAGCCACCACCGCTGCTGTAGTAACAGTAGTGGCGGCTGGAGTACCAGACCTTTTCTGGGAGGGCCGTGCCACACTCTGTGTAGCATGGAAGGCTAGCTACCCTAGCCCCGCCCCTTCCATCTGAGGTCAGGTCTCTTTCAGGAGCGCAAAGATGCCCCACTCCCACATACACAACTTGCCCAGGTCCCATGGAGGCCATCAGCTCCCCTGGTTGTTGTTGTTAATAATAGGTTTTTTCTTTCAATGAATTACTCGCCATATAGCTTAATTATGGAAAAATCTGTCTTTACCACAGCAGGGTGTGAAGATACCTATGGTAGGGTTGCCAGATGGTTTAACAAAAAATACCAACCCCCCCTTCCCCCCCAAAAAGGGGGAAAAAATTCTGTTGAGCAAAAAAAAAGGCGGGGGGGGGAGACCAATATTGTTGCCTTTAAATGGCCCCGTGCTCCTCACTCCCCCACCCCTGCCAGATGCGTCAGGGAAAAATTGTCCCGGCCGGGCTTCCGTCCAAGGGAAACGAAATATTTTCTGTTTTTTTTTTACTGGACAGGGGACCCGAATACCAGACAGTCTGGGCGAAAACCGGACACCTGGCAAACCTACTTATGTGAATTTCAGACCATTTGATATATTTCATTTAACATACACCTTTGATTGTTTCATTAGACTTTCCTCTCAGCAGGATTTTTTTCTCAAGGGAGAAGTGGTTGTGGGTGGAAGTAACGTACTGCAGCATTGCTATTGAATACAGGAGCAGATAGTTGAGTGGAATGTGATGGGGAAAAATATTTTATTGAAATTTGGATCTGTTGTTAGCAATTGAAGGAACGAGAAACTGTTAGGAGTAGGTGACTGAGTTTGGAACTCTGGCCAGAGGAATGCCATGAGGAAAGAAAGCACAGTGAGTGCTTTCAGGCCAGGACTGTGATTTTCCCCCCTCTTTTTGAAAAATCACTCTGACAAACTTCCTTAGCAATCAGTTTAGGGGCAGTGAGCCATCTGCTTTTTCAGTTAAAGAAGGCCTCAGTCAGTTAAAATAGTCAGAGCTCCATTGAAGTCCATGGCCCTAACTTCACAAAGAAAATGACATGAAAATGTTGCAGGTCCTGAAGAACATAAGAACGGCCACACTGGGTCAGAACAAAGGTCCATCTAGCCTAGTATCCTGTCTTCCAACAGTGGCCAATGCCAGATGCCCCAGAGGGAATGAACAGAACAGGTAATCAAGTAATCCCTCTCCCGTCACCTATACCCAGCCTTTGTTTTAAACCTGCTAGATATTAATTTCATTTTGTGACCCCCTAGTTCTTATATTGTGGGAATAAATAAATAACTTTTCCTTATTCACTTTTTCCACACCAGTCATGATTTTAAAGACAACTCTTAATTCCCAGGTGGGACTAATTATGTGTAAAGTCAAACTTGTTTGTAGAGGTTTGCAGGATTGGGCCTTCTGCTTTGTAAAATAAAAGTTTATGGTCCAAATACTATTGACATATTTCTAGTTGATACATTAATAATTCACAAATATGTATGTATGTAAATTATTTTAAAAAATTATTTTTAAACATTTAAGCACTAATGAAAGCTTAGGTCTCAAGTACATACAAGCTGCACTTAGAACAATCATGCTTAAAAAAAAATTGGACTGAAATATTGAAAAAGCATCTGGGAAATGGTAGAAATCATTTAGCAAATCAGTTCTTCAAAAATGTTCTTAATTTTTTTCTCACTTGTTTACCTCAAGGAATATATTATGAAATATTAACATCTATATTTCAGAATAGTACCATGTGAATAACTGAAGTTTTGGTTCAACATGATTTGAAAGAGCCAGCTAGTATACAGTGTATTCAATTTATAATGGAAATGTTTGTACAATCTTAACAGTAGCTACGGTACTGAGCACTGCCATATTATTTTATATCATATGGTTTAATTTAGTGCTGTATAAATGTATCTTTCCTTGTCAATGCGTTGCTCATCATTTTACAAATTATAAATCTGTAATGTTAAGGTAATTCATGTCTTGGACATGGTATTAAAATGATAGAGTGATTCCCATTTTGCACAATCATTGATCTTTCTGTCTTTTGCATTTGGTAGTATTAATTACGTTTATTGGCTGAGTGTTGCCATAAAGAATGTTGAATGTTTCTATGTGGTTACTTTCATCTTCAATTAAACTACTTTTTTGGCCTGCTGCCTCTATTCATTGCATCACAACAGTGTATAACTGATTCTAATTGGAATTCAAGTTAATAAATTCTAGATAATATCAATACTGCAGATACACAGTGTCTTATCATTCTTTAATCTAATCTAAAACATCCACGATGGAAGGAAAAGGAATGTACCTATGTTAACTTTTTGACCTCTTTGTGTTCTGGAAATGTTCAGCTTCTACAAATAGTTTTTTCAAAGGCTTTATTTTGTAGACTAGACTCATTGCAAAATTCATATCATGCTTTACCTTACTTGAATTTAATAAGAAGAGCATGTGATTATTCATGTGCATAACTGTTTTACATAGGTATTGCCATGAAACCAATACAAAATAAGATCTCTCCAGAAAAACAGATTAGTATTACATTGTTTAATCTGATATATTTTGCTTTCTCTTAGACATTAATTATTGTGAACACAATTAACACCTGAATGCTACATCTGAGTTTCTCAAAGCTGCCTTCCAGCTCAGTCTTTGAATCTCTCAATTATAATCAGAATTTAGCATTTGAGAAAGAGCCTGGTCTGGTGCTCTGAGCAAAGCATTTTGCACTGTGGTTCAGGAAATACTAAATTCTAATCCTGATCCTAAAATTGACTCCGTCAGTGGCTGTAGACCAATCATTTAAATACTCTGCCTGTTTCCCCACCTGGTGCAATACTAATGATAGCCGTTATTAATTTTTATTATTTTATTGTTTAGTAATTCAGTGAAAAAGGCTCCCATTGGCATTATCAATGGTGAGATCCTGTGTGCGGGTTACAGAAGAGTCCCTGTTTAGCTGCTATCACAATTAGTTGTGAGTCCTTCCTGCTTGTGTCTTTTCATCCTTAAATATCTAACTTTATCTGTTTCCAGAAGGGGTACACACCACAGTGTTTTGGGTTATTTGGCCTTGCTTACAATTATTAAATTGGTCTCAGAGGGGTAGCAATGTTAGTCTGTAACTTTAAAAACAACGAGTTTCCACCTCTTCTGCCCACAAAAGCTCAATACTATTTATATTTTTGTTAGTCTCTAAGGTACCTCAGGACTACTCACTGTTTTTAATTATTAAATTATTCATTTTTTTCAGATACAGCATCTACATGCCTTTTTGGTGCTGAGTAATCAATAAACTATGATGCATTCCAAAATAAAAATTGAGTAATTTAGCATAATTTAAAAATTTGCAGTAAAGCCAGCAAAATCTTACCAAGAGAAGAATATGGTATTTATAATATCTTGGTACACTGTTTTTCAGGTGGGAGTGAATCCTCCTGGGATAAAGAGAAACTTCAATCTCCTATTACCACAGGATCACAGCATGGTGTTGGTCATGCCACACTATCAGGGCAATCCAGTCTTGGAAGTGCACATCCCCTCAGTCCTCTCCAGCAAAATCACCTGCTCACCAACAGTGCGTATGCTGTCCTTATATATAGTCAGAAGACAGTAAGATGCAGACACCATCAGTCTTATATATATAATTTGTTTATAAAGAAGGAAAGATATACGAGAAGTTGGTAACTAATAAATAGCATGTAATAACATAATATGCTGGAAGAATTTTGTAATAGAAGCATGTGCAATAGAAGAACTGAGTTCTGAGGCTATTGTTATAGACGCAAAAGCAGTAATATACACACAGGGAGTATAAGTAAATGCAGAAGCTGCATCTTTATTAAACTATTAACAATGAGAAACTCTTCCCCAAATTAACTGTCAAGGCCATGCCATTGCAGAATAGTCCTTTCTAGAAATCTGAGGATGTTGGATATGAGGGCAGTGCCTAAGTTGTATCATACTTGCAACAGATGTAATGTAATTCCCTAAAACAGAGCTCTGGGTTCCTGACTGAAAAGTGAAAAATTCTCACAGTCCTTTGCAATTTTGCCAAAAGGGAAAATATTTTCTGGACACCCAATATAATTTTGATAATAAGCACAGTGAACAGTGCCATAAGAGATCCAGCATATCTCACAAAGAGAGTGGAAAGAAACAAAGCTAAATTGCAGCAAGCCAGAAGTGGATAGAAACAACTTCTTCCCCTCTACCTTTTCAGGAGGGAGCCAGTCAGTTAGTCTAACATAACCCCAGTCATCTAGCAATAGCAGGAATGAATGAGCCAGGTCAGAGCTCACACTCTGACAGGTTAGAAACATCACATGCCACTCCTCAGAAGGGAGGGGTAATCAGCAAGTTCCTCCCTCCATGCAGCATGGGGAAGGCAGATGTACCTGTGGCTGCACAACTCCAATACTTGCCATTTACATACCCCAGCTAGTGAGGTTTGACATTAGGCCTGCCTGACTAAACTTTTTGCATTTCAGCCAGAGCAGGGGTGAGCAATAATTTTTGATGGGGGACCACTCCAAGATTTTGGAAAGTGGTCAAGGGCCACACTCTTCCATGGTATTAATGGAGGAGGTGCGGGGTCTGGGACGAAGGTTGGGTGCGGAAGGGAGCTTGGGGTAAGGGATTGGGGTGCAGGAGGGAGAATGGAGTCTGGGAGGGAGTTTGGGTGAAGGAGGCGGTTGTGACTGGGGTGCAGGGTTTTGGGAAGTGACCTATGGTAGAAGGGGATTATGATCTCAGGCAGGAGATTGGGGTGCCAGATCTGGGGCGGGGGTGCATGTGGAGTAGTGGCACAGGAGTGGGGGACAGAGGGTTGGAGAAGGGAGGAGCTGGGGTGCCAGAGGCAGGGCCAGGAGACTTACCAGTCAGCAGCCAAACCAGTCTGCTTGCCTGCAGAGCTAAAGCCTTGCAGAGCTTAAAATGTTTCTGTCTGCTTGGCCATGTGCTTGAGTGAGTAACTGAGCAGGAGGGTTGTGCTTTTGGATGCTTGTTATTCAAACAGGTAGTTCCCATTGGCCAGTTTCTGTCCATGTTCTGGGGGTGGGAGCAGCACCTGAATGTTCCCTCTTCCTCTCTGGACTAATAAAGAGAAAATGCAGGCTGGATCCAGCCCAGGGGCCATATTTTGCCCAATGCCTGAGCTAGTGACTTGACTTAACATTAATGTAGGTATATCAGACTACAAAATAAGTAACCAAGCTATAAATACCACTTCAAGATTAATTCACAGTTTAGACACTATATCATAATAGTTTTTACTAATAAATTGGATAGATTTTGTTTATTACTAACTCTAATGTTTTAAAAAATAAAGGTTGTGTTATACTTTTATATGTGCTAATTTCATTGTTTTGAAAACAATGAAAGTTTTCCTGAAACTTAATGTGCTCTATTAAGAACTCTGCATCACAAACAGTAGCAAGTTTTCTATACGAAGGCATTTAGAAAAAGGGAAATAAAACTGATTTTTGTACCCAAATGGTGGGGGGTAATTTTGCTCTTTTTCCAAGATCTCTCCCATTTCCTAGATTAATTCTCTATTGCCACAACTTTGCTGAGGTTGATGGAGTTACTCCAGTAAAAAAAATTGGACCAAAGGTTTTTTTAGTGTATGGAAGAATTTATTGTCCTTGCCAAAATGAAAATAAAATCAGTGTTAAAGGAACAGTTGGGGCATACTAACTGTAGCTGCAAGGTTACACTGGGATGAAGGAATGGAAATACTGAAAAATCCTTGTTCATGTGTGTTCCTTTGTTCTGAGAATTTTAAAAATTGATTTCAAGGAGTTACTTTTCACAAGTATATGAAATGTCTTATTCATCAGAAATATCTTATTTTTAGGAACACACCCCTGCATTTTTATATTTGTAGGGTTACTGAATTTGGTGGAGAAGCCAACACCATTTACATGTTTTTTTTCTGTAGGTGCTTGTCCCCATTCACATATAGTTAGGGTCTAGCATCTGATTAAGTGGAGCAGATTATAGGACTCCTATGTACTGTGGTTGAGTTTTTAATTTTAAGTTCCTTATCTGGGGAATATTAGGCTTACACAATTCAGTATCTGTATATGTTTTACATATGAGGCTATAATGTTCTTTTTCAGTATTTTTATTCTAAGAAGTTGTCTAACGGCTATTAAAAGGTTTATTGGCTATCAGACATTATGTCTGCTGATTTGCAAGTGTAAAATGTATTTCCTTTATAGTCCTCAGAAATGCTTGATGGATTGTGTCTTGAAACTGGTGATGTGCTGTTATATTCTGTTTGTAGTTTGCATTTAGTTTGCATGTCAATTGGACTTTAAGTAGACATACAACTCAGTGTGGACAGATGGTGTCTGGGAATTTTGGAACTCTATGGAGTATAAGGAAAGATTATTTGGCTGCTACTGGAGATATAGAAGGGAACAAAAGCATATGTATATAAGCCCTGAAGGAGATTATTAGTATGGTTTGAAGTAAATGGAGATGTCCATGGACTCTGTCTTATTAATATCTTGATTAACAATGTCATGGACCAGCTCATAAACAAAATAATGTGAAGCATAACAGTGAATGGATACAATAGTGTTTGGCTGATAGCAGTCTGAGTGCTTAGTATACAGATGATTCCACCCTATGTGGGCAAGTGGTGGGTTTTTGGAGTGTTTTTGCTATCTGGTCTCTGAAAACTATGTAATCTGTTGCAGAAGCGGCTCAAGGAGAGCTGCCGGCAACTGGTGCCCTAGGCGGAATGCGCGATCGGTGCCCCCGCCTCCATAGCCCTCAATGGCATGATGTCATCATTGGGCACCGCGTTAAACGTGGTGCCCTAGGCAACTGCCGAGGTTGCCTACATCCACGGGCCACTCCATATCTGTTGTAAGACAGGTGATGCGGGATATATACATGTTAAGGGATATCATACAGTATTGGAATCTGATTCTCATTTACAGCTAGACTACTTTACACCACCCTGGCAGTGTCAGAGAGCCTTAATGTTGGCATACATATAATTCACTCATTTTCCAAGCCCCTTTATAAAGCCAAAGCAGTGTGAAGAGGCTTCAGTGTACATGAAAATTAGGTTCTTAGCCTTATGTGGAAATATTTTTTATCTTAAACTGGACCACTAAACATCTCAATTCACAAACTTAGCTACTATCTTGTAATCAGGCCTTTTATTGATACAGAATAGACTGTATTAATTAACTTACCCCTTAATCTGTTTTAATATAACTGTAATAATTTCTGTATGTCCCATGGATTTTTACACTGCTGAGGAAGGGTACCATTGAGATTGCAGATTGTGGCCACCCATGTTTTGTTAATATTGTCTGTTTGGTTACAGCTAGATTTATCTTTCATTAATGCAGTACCTATAGTCCTCTTATGGGATGCAAATATCATTAAGCATGAGGCATTCTTTCTGTCTTTTTAATTATTTTAAGTGGCAATGTCATATTAATCATATAAACTTCAGACTATAATGACAACTTAGACTAATTACTAGTTCTGTAATATGATACTTGCGCTCTTGAAGTAAAGTTTTGGATTATGAAATGAGAGACTAACAAACCATCATGCCCACCATTTTTTTTAGGGATAGATCTGCCATTCATGATGATGCCCCATCCTCTACTCCCAGTCAGCCTACCTCCTGCTTCTGTTGCAATGGCAATGAATCAGATGAACCACCTCAATACTATAGCTAACATGGCTGCTGCAGCCCAGATGCATAGTCCTCTTTCCAGAGCAGGGGCCTCAGTTATAAAGGTAAGAGTCCAATATTAATTTAGAAAACAATGGTTTGTAGATAAAAAACAGTCTTCTAGTTGCAGTACACTGATTCCTTGGGAACATAAATGAGCAGCTATGTGTTTGTACAGCAGCTAGCACACTGGGTCCAGGTTCCTGGCAAGAGTCTTTAGGTACTATTGCAGTATAAATAAATATTGATAACAATCACTAAGCAAATAATACTGATGCAAGGGTATTATATCATTCAAAACAAAATAACATGGACAAGAGGTTGGGAGGTTAGCTAGTGTTGCACTTAATTATGACTCAAAAGACATTTTAAAATATAGTGTAAAAATATACTTAGAAATATGTTAGAGAGAGAACCATAAATTCTCAGAGGAAAGAGATTAGAAACAGAAGTGTAAAGGATCATGACTGATGGTTATATAGAAGAGTAGGTAGCTACAATGTGGAAGTTTTTGTAAAATATAAGAAAAATGGTTTGTGTCATCTTTTTATTTGAGCAAAAGTAGAAAGGACTTTTGTCAGTTTGAATTTTTGGGCATGTGTGTTTCTCTAGCAATTATAAAAAATAAATTTACAAATTGTACTATTTTGAGGTAATTTTATTCACATTTTGTCTCGTGTGTTAAAATATTACTTTAAATGTTAGGAATGTTAGGTCTTAGTTCTCTGTCACTTTGCCTCTTTTATAGTCATTTTCACTTATTTTCACTAGCACTTAAAATACTACCATTTCAGAAATCAGGGGTTCTGATTGTTATTCCTGGCTCTTCTATTGACTTCCT
This sequence comes from Rafetus swinhoei, assembly GCA_019425775.1. Taxonomy (NCBI): domain Eukaryota; kingdom Metazoa; phylum Chordata; order Testudines; family Trionychidae; genus Rafetus; species Rafetus swinhoei. Next base: position 35,070,858 of record CM033436.1, read on the forward strand.
AAATGAAACCTCTCAATATTAAAAGGGGCAGTAGGCTTATAGCTTCCCTTGCCACACAGGAATCTTGTGATGATAGGACTCCTTTGTACTTTTTATTATTACAACCTGCAGTGGGGGGATGTATAAAACCTTTGCAGCAGCAATAGGTTCTAGGGGCATTCTAGCCAGAATTACTCCTGTCTGACACAGAGGAATATGCAATGGAATGCTTGCTGCCACAGCCTTTCACAGAATCCTTTGCTATATTGCTCAATTTGAGAATGTTTATTGATGCTTTCTCCCCGTTGCGTTCTGACTGCCCAAGGAGTAAGACTGTGGCTGCCCCTTGTGTAAGTGTTCAAGGGAAGATGAAAGACTCCCTATGTTCTCTCCTTGCTTTGTGCACCAGTCTGATCCTGAATGATTGTAAACTGCAATGGGATTCTCAAATTGTATTTGTCATAATTTATTATTCTGTTATATCACACTGTCTTGACACTATTTAAGTCCATGTAATATGAGTACATAAAACTGATCACGTTTTAGGTATATTGTAATTACGACATGATGCAGTTACTTGAAATGTAAAACTGAATTGGATATACTGTTTACATAAATCCATAATTAGACATCTAAAATACCATTTAGCCTATTTCCTGTTAGTGTGAATGGGCTGCTTTAAAAAGGATTTGATTTAAGTCCTCATGCTTTTTATATCACATTTGCCATTTAGAAATAAGCTGTCCTTCCAAAATATGCATGATCAGCAAAGTTAACATTTAGCACTCCAGAAAGAAATGTCATAACTATGAAAGTTGATTTCTTCTTGACAGGAATGTTATAAATTAGGTAGCCGCAATGGCCAGATTCACAAACCCTTCTTTGCCATCTATAATATAATCTAATGCGATTGCACTGGCACCTGCTGCTATAGTTAAGGGTCTGCCAGAGTCCCATTATAAATCCCTACTTTTGGGGATTTACAGCTTAGCTGTAAAAACTTACTCCATCTGAAACCTGACTAAAAAATTTTAGAACTATCTGTTCAGTTAGTTGCAAGAGTTCTAAATAAATGAAGTAATATCCTGTGATCCGGTACTATTTTGGTGTGTAACTTAAAAAGATTCTATTTATTGACCTTATTTTCAGATCTCTAGACCATGTTCTTTATACATAAACTAAAACTTTTTTCTTCTGTATTTTATGGAGCAGCTCTACATCAAGATTATAATTCCCTTTCAATAATATTGTTATTATACAATGGATCCATAATATGCAAATACATATGACTATTAACATGTATGCACCATATATAGTACTCTTAAAGGAGTTGATAAGGTTTGTGCTAAGAATATATATTAAATAGAATGCTGGAATCATGGCTAAATCATTTTATGTCCTTTAAACTGATACTGGGTGCAAAGGAGCTGAGCTTTCACAGTATATAAATGGATGCCAAGTGCCAGTCACTGGCTGTCACAACACAGAGTGAGCATACAACTCAAGGTCTGGGTTCAAGATTTTTGATCTTTACTGAGAACAGATTTTGATTCTTGTACCCAGACCAGGGTCTACTTCCTAATCATTCCCATATGGAAAGCATTAGGCTTGCAGGAATGCAGGGTGCCTTCTCCCTACAGCCAACAATGAGTTATCAATGGTCCAGTGATGTTACCAAATCAGAATAAACTTTCAGTCCCCAATTTATACAAGCCCAGATAGGCTAAAATATAAATACGGATCCAGTTCTTTCCTGCATGGAGAGCTGCTGAACACAAGAGAACTAGGAAGAAGCCCATCAGGGAGCCAGTTATAGCTTCCTGATTCTCAAGCACCAGCCCTCAAACTCCACTGCTAGCTCTGCAAGCAACCTTGGGCCCTAACTTACTCCAGCTGTTACAGAAAAAAACAACAAATGGTCTGGTAGCACTTTATAGACTAACAAAACATGTAGATGGTATTCTGAGCTTTCGTGGGTACAACTCCAGTCATCTGAAGAGGTGGTCTGTGCCCATGAAAGCTCATGATACCGACTACATGTTTTGTTAGTCTATAAAGTGCTACCAGACCATTTGTTGAATTTAACCCCTCAGTCACCAAGTGCTGGTCAGCACTTCTCCTGTCCATTACAAATAGTAATAGTAATAGTAGTAAATTAAGGTCCAACTGGAAAAGAAATATGAATCCTGATATTAGCTATTTTAAAATAACAAGAGTTACATTATTTGGTAGCTAAACAGTAGTGTTTATATATTTCCGATTAATTTTGGGTGAAATTCAGCCAGGAATGTAGAGGCAATAGTAAACTATCGAAGTAGAAAACATCTGTCAGATCTGTAAAAGTGATGGGAAGCTGTGTAGTAGGCATCCAAGCTGACTCTCCTTTCCCCCTTCCCTTCATTGCATACACCATTCTTTGAGGTTGGAGAAGTTGGTTGCAGGACTTGTTGCCCCTCTTTCAGTTTTGAAGCTATTAGAATGAGCTCATAGAATGAGCTTCTGATCTGTCCTGTGTCCTGCACACAGGTTATGCAACTTCACCCTCTGAATGGTTTGGCACTTAAAGGCCATTTACTTAGTGATTGTGTAGGTTTGGGGTGAATTTCACCTTGACTGTCTTCAGAGTCTGAGGTCATGTCTACAGTAGGAAATTATTTTGAAAAAACGTATTTTGAAGTTAGGGATGTTAGTTAGCGGGTAATAAAATAGTCAACTAACCACATGAATTCTTAGCAGTTAGTCAACTATTCTATAGTCCCTGGGAGCAGGGCTGGCAGCCAGTGCAATCCGGCTCCACTCCCAGGAGCCCCCTGCCACTCTGTGCTGCTGCCTCTGTGTCAGCACGGGTTGCCAAGCAGGAGCCAGTCCATGAGGGGAGCCAATTTAAAAACCAGCTCTCCACACAGACTGTCTGCCTGCTGCCCCACACTGCTGCCTCTAATACATGCCAGTATTGAGGTGGCAGCAGCCCCTGTCCGTGGGTGGTCTGAGCTCCCCACAAACAGAGGCTGCTGGGGGAGGGAGTGGTAGGCAGCCTGATTTTGGACTCCCCGTGGACAGGGGCTCTGGCAGCTTCCCCTGCCCACCCTCTTGCACTGGCACAGGCACTGGTTCCCCCCAGCAGTGGCTCCTGCCCCCCCTTGCTGCCTCTGATATAGAGGAGATTAACCAGTAAGCCTAGGCTTATTGGTTAATCATCTGCTCAACTACTCGCTCACATCCCGACTCAAAGTAACTCCCAAAATAATAATTTTGAAATAGCGCATCCACACTACAAGGCAGCATCAAAATAGCTCAGAATTATTTCAAAATAGTGTGTCCACACTGCCTGGAGCCTCCATCGGTTCATCCAGACTGCCCATGTGCTGCTTCAGCACAACAATGACCAGCTCAAACCGCAGGACCCCTTCACCCTGTCCCTGGCACTCCTGCTTCAGCCACAATGCTCAATCCCCTTCACAACACAGAACACCACTTCTGGCAGAGGAAAACCAGTTCCGACTGGTGGAACCACATCATACTGCAGCGATGGGATGACCAGTGGCAGGGAGTCGGGTGGAGGGGGGCAGAGGTGGAGAGTTGAGGGGGAGGTGGCTGGGGGCCTGCTCCATGCGTGTGGCCACGCACTCTATCACAGAGGTTATGGGGGAGTATATGGCCTTGTGCTGGCAAACCAGCTGATCCCACATGGCCTTCCGCTGCTCCTGGCCAGACTGGCACTCCTCCCAGTCGGCAGCCCACTCCTCGGCGAACCCCTGGATGAGGGACTGGAGGCAAGCCATCTGGTCCCCCAGCAGGTCTTCCAGGGTTCACTTCCTCCGGCAGATCCCGCGGAGTCAGGAACATAGTATGGAACGTGGTGCTGCAGCTGGCCCAACTGTGAAGAAAAGTTACAACAGCAGTTATCCCAGGAGCCCCGGTGCATGAAGCCTAGCCCTAATCTCTGAGCTGACACCGAAGGACTTGGTTCAGATGATGGTGATGTGCTTTGAGCAAGGCCCTCTGTGGCCTAGACAGAGGGCACTTTCTAGCAGGGGCAAAGGTGTCCCAGGGGAGCCTCACTACCACCACGTCCCGAGGACAAGCAGGCATGGGAAGGTGCCAGACAGACAAGGAGCCTGAAGACGGGAGAGGGGGATGGGGTGGCTTGGCTTCCTTCCATGTCCTGCACACGCTGGGTCCAGCACGGCAGCATCCTGCGGAGAGAGAACTTCTATACCTGCCCAGTGGAGCAGAAGAGGTGTTTGGGGAGGTGTATGTGAGGAGCAGAGGCCGATTGACAGAAAGAGTACTACTGGGTTCTCCTCCTCTTCCTCCCCCAGCAGGTTCCCATGCAAGGAATGGGTCTTCTCTGCATCGCAATGCTTGACCAGGAGCGAATGCTACCTAAGTGCAAGCATGAGCCTGTGCAATGTGCAGCACTGCTGTGCGCGTTTCCAAGACCCCAGCCTCCTTAGTGGTGACTTGTGGTGGGAAGGTGTCCTACCACGGAGTCTGGTGTAAGGCAGGTCTGTTTAGGACCCTTGTGAGAAGTATCCAGGGGTTCCTGGGTGAGAGTGTCATGGAGCTGAGTGCTCCAGACTGGTGCTCCATGTGCACAGATATTGTGCAACCTCCAGGCCAAGTAGGCCAAGCAAGGGGTGTGCATCCCCTCTCAGCCTGCCACCTGCCCCCGTGTGTGTATAGTGAAAAGTTATGGAACTCACCTGAATTTCCGTCACTAGGAGTGTCCAAAGCCCCGAGACATCCCGAGAGGCAGGGACTGGCTCCAGGGTGAGAAGTAGCTCCTGGTTGGCAGGCATGGTGTCCTGGCTGGTCTGCTGTTCCTCCTTCTCCTCCTCAACCCCACCCTTGTGGAGACTGATGCGAGGTGTGTCCTGGACAGACTCGATGATGATGGCTGAGAGGAGAGTTGACCAGCCCCCCTTCCAGGATGCATGCAGCTGCTTGTAGGAGTGGCAGGTGTGATGAGCTGCCCCAGAACATGCACTTTGCTCCTTGGCCTGAGTGTATGCCTGCCGGAGCTCTTTTATTTTCATGCGAACCTGGTCAAGCATCCACGTGTGTCCCTTCTTGGCCAGGCTGGTGACCATACACATCGGCATTCCTTTTTCTGGTGCAGAGAGCCTGGAGGTCTCCCCCTGCCAGACCTCGATGATGTCCAGGATATCTACACCAGTCTAGGATGGTACCCTCTTTCACCTCAGGCCAATGGCAGCAGAAGGTGCTGCAGGTGTGCTGGCAGTCATGGGGAGTCAGAGGGAGTGCTGGGGACGGTCATAGCTCGTGGGATGGGAGCTATGTGGCATGGGGCTGGCAAAGCTCTCCTTGTCCCACAAGCCCTGTCCCTTCTGCCTGCAGCTTTAATCTCTGCAGGAGAAAGTGAGCGTTGGAGTTGTCAGGTGTGGCCAGAGCAGCCATAAGTGCTGCTGTGAGAGGCTCTGGAGGCTGATTATTTTGAAATAGCAGCAACTAAGCATCCACACTAATGTTATTTCAAAATTACAATTTTGAAATAAACATTATGCCTCATGAAAAGCTGAAGTTATTGTTTCAAAATTTTGGAATAGCGGGCTTGGTAGTATGGACACTCCACTTGTTATTTTGAAATAACTCTCTAGTGTAGACCAGGGCTGAAGGATAGTTTAAGGAGGTATTTAGGAAGGCAGTTGTAATACTGTGGAAACCCTCATTGGAGTTAAAAAGTCTCAGAGGGCTAGCTGTGTTAGTCTGTAACTTTAAAAACAATAAGCAGTCCTATGGAACCTTAGAGACAAAGAACTATATCATGAGCTTTCGTCTGTAAAACCCACTTCATCTTTAAGAATGTACAAATTATGGTTCTTTTAAGAAATTGGCCAGTTCGCAATTTATTCTCAGATTAGTGGCAAATAAAGATCAGGAACTTAAAACCAACAACAGTCCACCACATTTTTTTCTGTTACCATTTTTATTAGCAAAGTCCGTTATGTTCCAGGCCTTTCGTGAGTGATGTAGAGTAAAGAAGGCACACATCAAATAAATATGAAATATCAAGACAAATGTATGAGTAAAATCCAGCAGTCGTACAAATATCCAAAACCTGCTTGCCAGCAATTAAATGCCATTTAGCCATTTAAGAAGATCATTAATAGATTAACATTTGGAATAGTAATTACAGCTATATTGGAACTGAATATGAATAAAAATAAACAGGCAAATCCAATACCAATGCTCTTCTAAAGCTCTTCATGTATAAAATGGGAATGAATGCTATAAAATATTAGAGAAGAGGAATTAAAGCTAAGATAATTAAGTCAAAAAGTGGTAAGCCATTCATATATATTTAATTCAGGTTGTACCTCCTTGGTCCAGCACCTTTGGGACCTAACTGGTCCCTTATGAGGGATTTTTCTTGACTAGGAGAGGTCATTTCAGGTCCCCTGCTGCAGGCCCCCTCTGCTGCCCCCCCACTGGGCTTCCTGGGTCTTCTCCCACTGCCCAGCTGAGCCATGCACCAGCTCCCAACCCCTTCCCAGCCCAGGTGGGCCAGCACTGGCTCCTGGTACCGCCCCCTGCAGCCCAACTGAGCCGCAGGCTGGCTCCTTGCCCCCTTCCCTCACAGCCCAGCTGAGCCATGTGCTGGCTCCTGGCCCCCTTCTCCCACACAGCCCAACTGAGCCACATGCTGGCTCCCTGCCCCTCTTCCTCACAGCCCAACTGAGCCATACAGTGGCTCCTGGGCCCCCCCACTTCCCCTGCAGCATGCTGGGACTCTCTGATCCTGGAACATCTGTGGTCCAGAATCCTGGATTTTAGAGGTGCAAGATTGTGGATGTAACTGTTATAGTGCTTCACATGTCTTGTGTGGAATAGTACCCCACAAGGGATGCAAAAAGGATGCTGAGGTGAAAGCAAGGATATCTCTGAAAATTGGAAGAGTTGATGACTTTAGTGCCATTAACCTAAATCATAACTAAAAGTAACAATGTCAAGCTTTGTAGCTACATTTTCTGAGCAAAAGCAAAACAGTGTCCTTTAGTAAGACAGAAATATATCATCCTTCAAAAGGATTTAGTATTGCTAGTCCGTTGAGAATTTATGGACTAGCTCTGTAAAGGCAAGAGAAAGATAAAATATAGAGAGTAGGTATTGCAGATAGATAAATAGATGAGATCTTCAGACATGTTTTAATTCTTTCATCAGATTTTGAAATCTATAAATCCTCTCTCTAATTCAGTATATTATAACCTGGTTTATGAATTTTGAAAGTGTACAAAATGTGAAAGCAAGTTGAACTGGGGAAATATGGCTTTATTTTAGAAGTAATATTCTTCTGATTCTATAAGTATAATGACTGCAGAAGCAGATTGGACTGCAACCTGTAGTGCAACTATAGCAAGTTTAATAGAAAAAAAGTATGAACAGTAACAAGGATATAAAATTTATAAATGACATAAAATGAAGTTATCATTGTGTAAAAAATATTAAGATTTCAGATTTGCAATTTTCCCATTTAAATTTCCTCTTGGATTTGTTACCATTGCTATTAACCCTGTATTTGGAAAATGGTGAGGACATTATCACTTGTGATCTCATTTGTAATAAAATAGATTAACTTGCTGTGAAATTTTAACGAGGCTGAGACACAACAGTAGCTACCTAATGAACCAGAGCACATAGCTGTTAAGTAGCTAAATAGATGCATACTGATTACAGGACTGAAAAATGGATCTGTTTACTTGCAAAGAAGAAACTGCTCATAGTGCTATTCATTACGGTAGGAGAAACTCATCCATTTCCAAACAAACACTAAACATAGACTGTTTCTCAATCAATATGTAGGCTAACGTGATAATACTCTATTCTCATTTATAGTACATATGATCTCCATTTATAGAGATCTCATTTATAGTACATATGATTCCATCTCTTCTGTTGCCTGCAGGGAACCCTGTATCTTCCCAGTATATGTAAATTCTGGTAGATGACATAATCAACAAATTCTTTTATAAAATGATTCACTGTGTAATTAAGCATGACATTATTACGCGATGCATTTATTTCTGCATGAACATTGCAAATCCAACATTGAATGTGTGTTAAGGCCAGATTATTTTAAGCAGATCGCTTTTGTAGTGGGAAATAATGTGTGCACTGCAACCTTCATGAAGTGAGGTGGAGGAATCTTTGTCCCACTAGCTAGAAGAAAAGTGGCACTGCCCTTTTAAGGGTTTCTTTATGGGGGGGAGGGAGGGGGAATGAGGAGGGGAATGAGGAAAGTTTACAGGGAAAGGCAGGAATCAGCTGGACCAAGGTCAGGAGATGGTCACTGCACTATTCTTCCTGCTGGCCAAGAGTGAGGGGACGATATTTATAGGCCCTCTTTTACCTTCATTGGGCTGGAAGCAGTCACACAACCACCCACTCATGAACTTGGCAAAAGGACCAAGTTCCCTCCTAACCCATTGGGAGGAATTACACTAGTTGCTCTTTTTGTTGGGAGTCGGGAAGTTTTCTTGACTCTCAGATTGGGTGGTTTTCCCCACCTTCTCCACACGAGTTGTGGGTGGCGTTCCCTGAAAGCTGTGCACTTGTTTGGCTGCTCAGGAGAGATTCAGATGCTACCCAGGTGATTAGCAGAGTGCCCACAGCTAAGTGTTTTGTTTCTACTGGTGGTTCAGTGCAAGTAAAATATTATTCTGTACATGGATAGAAAAGATAAAAGGGAACATTGGTTGTGGGACCCTGTGATAGGGAGTGAGGGATTAAAGTATAACTTAGTACATAACTTTGTAACTTAGTACATAAAATTTGTGGCAGATGTCCAGTGAATGTACTCATTATAGAAGGGGTAATGTTCAGTTTAAATGAGTTGGAAAAGGATGTAAATGAATCCAACTAGGGATGTAAGCGACTAGTTGACTACCCAATAAGCATAAGCTTTTCTGATAGTCGAGTAGTCACTCAACTAGACGCTTCCTCCCCCCCTTGCTGCCTCTATCAGAAAGAGGCAGCAAGGGGAGGAAGGAGAGTAGGAGCCGGTGCTGGGGGGAGCCAGCTTAAAAGCCAGTTCCCTCCAGCACCGTCTTGGGGTGGGGAGAGGCAGAGGAATCCAAACTGCTGCGCCTCACCCTTTGAAATGTACAAGACCCATGTGCTGCTCTTGTACATTTCAAAGGGAGAGGTACAGCAGGATGGTGAGCGCCCCCCTTATCGACTAATTGAGTAGTTGATGGAAATCCCATCGACTACTCGATTAGTTGATTAATCGACATTTCACATTCCTAAATCATAAAGAAAACATCCCATACTGCACAAAAGGCAGTTTTAGGTTCCTACCTCTTGTACAGTGAGGCTCCAACCCCCTTCCTAATACCCTTTAAAGGTCTTGGCGAAGAGTTTGGGGGCATTTATATGTGGGACAGCAGGACAGTAGTCCTTTTATAATGGAATGGCCAGGACCTGATTTGGAACAATTTGGAAATGATTAAGGAAAGGATGATGGCCAAACAGTGAGAAAATACAGTTATCAGAGAGAACTGGAATCCTCTTTTTTTCCAAATCATCAATTTCTGAATTACTCAAATAAGGATGGCATATACTGCTGTATATATCATTTCTGAGTGCTCATGCACAGTAATTTGGTTTGTTCAGATCTTTTCTGTAGAGCAGTTGACAAACTCTTTATTGGGCTGCTCACATGCTTGTTCTATATACATTGCATATTTTTGTGGCAAATTAATCATTTAAAGATTCTGAGATGAAAAAATGGTACAGTCCCCTTTAGATACCCATGGCTGGGATTAATGTAAAGTAGGCCATGACAAATAAAAGCAGGCAATTAAAGAAAACCATTTAGGTGATGGCATAGAGAGTATGCTTATTAAGTTGGCAGATGATACCAAGCTGGGACGAGTTGCAACTGCTTTGGAAGATAGGGTCATAATTCAGAATGTTCCAGACAAACTAGAAAAATGGTTTGAGGTAAACAGGATGAAGCTTAATAAGAACAAATGCAAAGTGCTCCACTTAGGAAGGAACAATCCGTTTCACACATACAAAATGGGAAGTGATTGTCTAGGAAGGAGTACTGCTGAAAGGGATCTAGGGGTCATAGTGGACCACAAGCTAAATATGAGTCAATATTGTGACGCTGTTGCAAAAAAAGGCAAACATCATTCTGGGATGCATTAAGAAGAGTGTTGTGAGCAAGACACGAAGTCATGCTACATGAACAAATTTAATAGACGGTCCATGCACAGAGACCCAACAAGAACACACCTGTGTGTAAAATTAATTTTTGATCAGTTAATTTTTTAATTTAATTAATGTAACACAGTAGAGGGAATTTCAAGATAGGAAGCCAGGGCATAAAGGCTTCCTGCCTGGCTCCACAGACTCCTCAGCAGCCACTACTTTCCAAGTCTTTGGCAGAACATTTCAAAGTATGGATGGGGGAACCCTGATTATTTTAAGCCCAGTAGGATTGATTTTGTACTGATTTGGAATGTTTGGAATGGTGGAATATTAAGTGCTGAAAACAGTGGATTTTTCAAAACTTTAAGCTACTAAGGTTTGTAATAGATTCATATCTATTTAAATGTAATAAACATTTTAATTAGCATACCAAAACTACTGCAATTGAAAATCTCCCTTTAGGTTTTATTGCTTATTGCATGTTCATTAAATGACAGATAATTAGTGAAAACATATCCATTGAGAATTAACAGCTATGTAATAGATATGCATCTGTTACATTATTCCAAGGCTCAATTGTTATTTAATGTATAATAAGTATCCTAATAAAACACATTTAGGGCTACATTTTCAGTGTGGTGTGACTAGAATAGACAAATTCCACTCTCTACTGTTAAGAGGAGATATTCTTCAGTTCCCTGTGCATCATGCTACAATGTGAAGTTGAGTCTATTTTGGAGATATAGTTTTAATGGGTAAACAGTATTTTTAAAACACTAACCTGACTGCCATTGATATTAATGAGTTATACCAATAGATAATGAACTGAAACTATTAAGTTAATCACTAGTAATAGAGAGAATTTTTGAATCTACCAATCTGCTTCTAAAGATATTTTATTGATTTATGTTCTCTTTTCTCCAGGGGAAAAATAATCAGACACTGTTGAGTTTCTTAGCACATTTAGAAAGGGCCAGATGATATCATTTCACTGAAAAAATCTTTGGGAATATAGCAGGAATTGTGGAAAGCTGTAAGGTTACCCTCAGAACTTCCCCTGATTAAACTGTAAAGAGATGGAGAATTTGTCCTTCTTGCAAAAGAGGCAAAGAATTCAGCTCCCCAAACACATGGATATTGGGGAGCTGCCAGAAGCCAGGACTGTCCAATCCTTCTCCCTGATAGCATGAGTCCATTGCAGCCATACTGCCAAGGACCCTTCCTTCCTCAGTGCTACTTTTGGAGTGTGTTATAAGTGATCAATCTCATGGAAGGGGCCACACAGAAAAATGCAATATGTATTTTTTCAGCAAATTTTTATTGGTTATAGTAGGTGGGAGGGAACAAATTATTAAAATGTGTGTTACAGCAATGATTTTGAAAGCTCTAGAAAAAAATGCACACAGCATTACTACAGTTGAACAAAATGAGAGAATTTCATTTTGGGTCAATGTAGTGAGGAGGGGTAGCTGCTCACTGACCCAGAGGGGGAAGAACCCCTCTCTGAGCCTGCGTGGGCCAAGTCGTGTTCTGCACCTTTAACTCCCCGGAAGCCAAGGGGCAGAGCAAGTAGGATAAGATCCCAGCCCGAGAGCTCAGTAAGGGCTGCCCTAAGCTCCCAAGCCAGGAGGGTCCTGAGGACCTTGCCGAGGCTGAGGACAGGCCTGGACTGCTGGGCCACCACACCACAGAGGAGATCCTTTTTACCCTGATGGAAGGTTCGGACTATGTCGACCCCAAGAACCTGCAGCCATTATGGAGCCAGGTGGACGTTGAGGGGGATCTAGAAAGAGGCCCAGGAGAAGCCAACAGAAGTCAGGCTTCCCTCATCACCCCACAGGGTGTCAGCGTGGGCATTTATTTACAGGCCTGGACACAGGTCTGGGACCCAGAACTAAGCCAAATGGCATATGGTAAAATTTTGGAAAATGTTGCAATTTTTTTCTCCTTTTTTTCTATCCAAATTATCAGATATATTAGAACTGTAGGCAACATTTTTAGAGTTGTATTTACATAAATGTGCATGCATATGTTAGGATTTAAGCACATTCTTATTTTTACTTTTGGAAAATGTTAATTCAGAGTGAATGTTGCTTAGAGCAGGCAAATCCTCTTATCTATTAAACCTCTGAAAATCAGGATGTGCAGTGTTAAATGAGTGTTGCCTTAACACTTTATTTTCATGACCATCTCCAGACTTATGTGGATTTTAAAGCCCTTTGAAAATTAAAAGTAGGTTCTTGGGATGGCCAAACTGTTTTGGGACAGGTGACAAGCCAATTTGTTTCCTTTGTGAGCACATAGTTAGAGTTTTAGAGAAATTTTGTCTTTACGCTGAAATATTATGTACTTTTGCATGTATGGCTTTGGAAATCTGGCTGATATAGTTTTAAAGGGGGCCTCTGAAAGTTTTTCAGGTAGACCAATGATTGTTTTTATGAATTTGCAATTGTTTACAATTAATATTTATTTGAATCTGAAATTGCAAATTTAATCTGAATTTAGTATTTGAAATTTGACTCTTCTCTATCAATTATAGATACAGATAAAACTAGTAATGTACAGAGGAAGAATGTGCATTTTTGTATTAATATGGGTGAAATTGTTACAAAATAAAAGTACTCCCAGGTAATTGAATAGCTTTAAAAAGAGGTCAGTAAACTGCACAATATGTCTTGATGATAAGGGTGTCATACTGTGAGATCAAAAGGTACATGAGGCACAAAGCTGTACTGGTTCTTCGATGTGAGTTCACAAAAGAGCCACTTTCATTTACTTAGGAAAGGAGATTTGCTATTTTAGCTATATCTTAAATGTATTAAAGAGCCAAGGTGGATGAAGTAGTATCCTTTATTGGACCAGTGCCTGTTGGTGAGAGAGATAAGCTGGCCAATAAAAGATAACCTCTCATCCACCTTCTGTCTCTAATATTCTGGGACCAACATGGTTATAACACTACATGCATAAAGTACATTAAAACCAACCTCATGGTTCAACAGACGTAATTTTGTTTTCTGTTTTAAGGAGAGGATTCAAGACAGCCCTTCTCCTGCTCCATCTCTGGAAGATAGTCAGAGGCCAGGGAGTCATGCTTCTTCACATCAGAGCAGCAGTGTGTCCAGCTCTCCATCCCAGCTTGACAACACACCAGATAGAATTGGTTGGTATTTTATTATTCCTAGCCTCCCCTAACTCAGACAACTCCTCTGTAGATTTGAGAAATGTGCTATGAAAAATACTTCACTAAAGGAAAATTGAGAGTGTTTGTTTTAAAACTGGCTTTGTGAAGCAGTCATTTATCATTTAAAAAAACAGAGAGGATCCAGAAGATAGGATAAAAGCTGCTTGCTCATTATTGCAGAGAGCCCGACCAATCAGATGATGTATCATGCACACATCAACTCAGTGTCACAGTATATTGTGCCTGCTGTGACACAACATACATATGTGTGTTGGCACCCTTCTAAATGTACATTTATTGTATTTGCCTCAAGCTCAGTTAATGATATCATGACTGTAATATTTTTCATTCTCATAGGTCTTTTTTTTAAATTTCCAGAATAGGCATCAGGGTCAGTGCATTATTTAGATGAAGGATGACCTTGTGCATGAAACACAGGTCTGGGACATGGTGATCAGGCTCTCCCACAGACAGCTTGTTTGACCTTGGGCAAATCACTTAATTTCTGCACGTCAGTTTACTTATTTACACAATAGCATAATATGTCTGTGTTTTACAGGTCGTTGACATTCATTTATGCTTGTAAAACTCTCCAGGCTAGGCAATGTTTCTTCATCTACTTGTATGGCATCTAATACTATGGGGTCTTGATCCAGATTGTGGCCTTTGAATGCCATTGTTATATAAATGATCATTAAAAATAATACACTTGGAGATTCACTGTGCCCCAATAATTTCTGTAGTAAATTATAGTAATAATTTACTATAGAAATTATTAACTATAGTAGGTGCTGCAAATAAAATCTTTGAGGTACCATTTAAATGTATCTTTAACATTTTTATGTATGACTAATAGTGGTCCATATCATTGAACCATAGTTTACTGGTGTTGAAGGATAACTATTTTTTAACTTTTGCTAGTTTCAGTCAATCATTGGCTAAAGAATATGTGTAAATATGAATAAATATAAATTTCTTAACAATTTTCTTGACCTGGAGTGATTTCAAATTCTATAAAGATAATTGTGGAGAAAGTAATATTTTAATCTAATAAGAATAAACTAATTATCCTGAAATTATAAACTTAACATATCTCAATGATTTTCTAGGTGGTAAGTAAAAAAATGGTCTCTCAACTGCAAAAATGATTGTCTTTTCTTTGTCATCCATCAATTTGGGTTGCTAACCATCTATCTTTCTATATTTCTTTCTTAAAATAGCTGCATTTTAGATAATTACTGATTCTTTAAATCCCCTCATCTATTAAACATGTTTATTCCCCAAAATGATTTCTGTGAAGCACTTTTGTAATTAGTTAATTTGAGCATTTTATAGGAAATTGCACTCATCCCAGTGGTAATTTTTTTTCTGTTCTGGTGTCTTTGTGTGATCAACTTAAGCAAATTTGCTTCTGCTGTTTATGTAAATATTTTGCTCTAAATGTTGAAGGTTTAGAATTTAGTAGATGATAAAACAAAAAAAATGGCCCACCACTTAAGAACTCACTGTATAAGAGTGCAAATTTGTCAGGATATTGGTGGTAAATATGTGATTTAATATTTTCATTCTGTATGTTAGGTTGTTGTTGGGTTTTTTTGTTTTTAACTGAGTGTTACAGAACTGTGCCCTCTGATTTTTTTTAAGCTATTCTGACCAACACCAGAGAAGGAGAACTCATTGATCAAGATACTGGGACCAATTTAAAAAAACTCCAAAAGGAGAAAGGTAGATCATTTATTGTTTCTATACTGTGTGTGAAAGGAAATTAATAATTCATGTTAGCTGCATTGTCCACATTCAATATATCCAGTGGCATAATATCTTATATTTATAGAGCTGACTACACAATTTGCAATGAATAAGGTGTCCATTTAACTTAGTCTGCATTTCTGCTTAGGGAGTATAAACAATAAGATCTTTGTTTTCTTGTATTTATTCATCTTTGGAGAAATATTTGGCAAATCTTTTAAAATGTTATCAATTGACTAGCAGGTGAGACCCGTCATTGGCATTTTGTGTAGATTACACTTACAGGAAAGTTCAAGAAATTAAATATTTGTAATAGTATTTTTTAGTAATGTGATTGCAATAGGGAAGTAAAAGAACAGTTTTAAATGTGTAGGATTTCAACTTCAATCATTATTCATTTTATTGAATAATCACCATACATATGAATTAAAAACTCGTAAAGCTTCCATAATATTTTCCATAACTAATTTGAATTATTTCATAATTTGTAACAGTAAAAATTTTCTTTACACTAAAATGACAGTTGAATAAGTGACTTGATTTTAATTTTTTTAGAAGATATTTTTATGAACTCTAATCATAATAATGACTTTTTTCCGATGAAAAACAAAACTACTTATTTAAAACTTTCACCCAGCATATTCTGGCATAAAAAGTAGTTCATTCAACTAATTTACGTGGCAGGATTGTTAATGTGAAATGTGGTATCTGTAAGTAATCGCAAAGTATGACTTTATTTTGCACAAACAAATCCACAAACAAACTCTTCAAAATATATAGGGGTACGTCTACACTAGCCCCCTAGTTTGAACTAGGGAGGCTAATGAGGGTGACCAAAATTGCTAATGAAGTGCGGGATTTAAATATCCCGCGCTTGATTAGAATATTCCCGGCCGGTCGCCATTTGGGAAACTGACTAGCCCGAAGTAACTGCCCACGTCTACACGTGGCAGAGAAGCGGGATTCCGAGATAAACCCTTAGTTCGAATTAACTGTTACTTCTCGTAGAATGAGGTTTAACAGTTAATTCGAACTAAGGGGTTTATCTCGGAATCTCGCTTCTCTGCCGCGTGTAGAGAAGCTTACTCCGGGCTAGTCAGTTTCCAAAATGGCAAGTAGATTATGAACAGTTCTCTGCAAATATTTGTTTAGCCACCTGATACCATTTCTTTCCCTTTATTTGAGTGAGTGCGTAAGCACTGTTAGTGTTAATACTTGTGTATGTAATTTCTGTGAATGCTTTTTAGGCAGTATGTTTGTTTTCTGAAAAGATTTTTACCAGTGAACTCAGTTGCTCAAGTTGGGGGCAACATTACTGGCAAAAGTAAACTAGGTTCCTAGCTCCTAATGTCAACAACGAGCTGAGACTTCTGCAGTTTCTGTCTTATGACTGAGGAGTGACTGTTGTCCTGCAGGCTCTTCAGTAGTATGCCTGCTCCTTTCTCCCATTCACTCTCCAATTCCCTTATGTCTTGTTGGCTTCCAGAGCTGGCTCCAACCACTATAAAGCTGCCAAAGCCTGAAATGGAATATTATGATCTAGCATTTCTCTCCTCTCCTGTAGAAAGTTGCGAAGGAAAGTAGCTGCCTCTTCTACCTAACTTCCATTTCTTCTACTTCTGATCTTTTGGGAGGTAGAGAGTATGTGCAGGAATACACCTTCTTAGTGTTTCGTTAATGAGAATGAATGACACCTATAGACACAAAGTAAAGAAAGAAGGAGAAATTATGGATCAGGAGAAGAGGAAGAGAGAAAGAAAAGGAAAGTAAAAGTGGAAGAAAGTCGCTATTGAAAAAAGGAAGGTGGTTCTAACAGTACATACAAAAATGAGGAAAAACAATAAAGGTAAAGAATAGGAGCAAGAGGAAGAAGTGAACGAAGAAGAAACTGATCTGAAGGAAAATGGATAATGAAAAGGGATTTGTGGGGAAAAGACAGTAGGATTTGGAAAGAATAAGAATTAAAGAACAAGAGAGAATAGCAAAAGGAAGAAGTGACCAAAAGAAGTGAACCAAAGTAATTTAAATTTATTTAATATTCAAATTTAAATACTAAAATTTTACCATGAATAAAAAAAACCCTTTATTTTTTAATTAATTCATTTTAGTCTATGCTTAAAATTTAACCAGACGCTACTCAATTTAGGAGTAGGGTGTGTCTGTGTGTCTGTAATATGTACACATGTGTAATATGTTAAAGGGGAGAACTAATTTTGTGGGGTACACAAAAATACTGTGGGCTATATATACCCTGCTACTTTGGCCTTATAGGGTATGTTTACACTGCATTCCTCTTTCGAGAGAGGAATGCAAATGCTGACAAACGAAATTGCAAATGAAGCGCGGTTTTGAATTTCACGTGCTTCATTTGCATAATAGCATCCGGCTGCTATTTCGAAATACCCTATTTCTAGATAAAAAGCGCTGTGTAGACGTGGTTATTTTGAAAGAAACCCCTTCTTTCGCATTAACCCTTACTTCTTAAAAAATGAGGTTTAAACGGTTATTTAGAAAGAAGGTTTCTTTCAAAATAACCGCATGTACACAGCACTTTTTATCTCAAAATAGGGTATTTCAAAATAGCGGCCGGACGCGATTATGCAAATGAAGCATGGAAAATTCAAATCCGCGCTTCATTTGCAAATTCATTTGTCTACATTTGCATTCCTCTCTTGAAAGAGGAATGCAGTGTAGACATACCCATATTGAGTTATTTAAGCTAGGCAGAAACCAGTGCATTTCTTTAACACGGGGTGGGCAATAACCTGAAGGCGGTTAGCCAGAATTAGCCCGTGGTGGGCTGTCAGCACTTTATTTACCTTTGTGACCACAAATATGGTTGCTTCAAGCTCCCTTTGACTGTAGATCTTTATTCCCGGCCAATGGGAGCTGCGGGAAATGGTGTGGACTGGGACCACTTATTGCCTACCCCTGCTTTAGCAGATTCATGAAGGAGAGGCTCTTCTACCGTGAGGGAGAGAATGCATATTCTTACCTCTGCTGGTCTGTGTCTCCAGTGGTCACTGCCCTTTCCTCATACTCACTCATTTTCTGATGTTTTTCTAGTCAGTTCTTCCTCAAGGGACCTGATGATGGGTCCTATTGAATTCATTTGAGAACTGGTAATGAGTTCATTGAATTCCTTCAGTTCATTTGCCCCCAGGCCTTCATGCTTAAGTCTTTGTCTGTTGTTCCCTGTTGTTTTCCCTTAACAGTTTGCATTTGTGTAGTCATTATTGAACAAACCAACACCAGGAACTAAATCGTAAAGTTATCCACTGCACTTTTCTCCTCAAAATAACAAACTGCATTTGCTGCAGTAATTACATGGATGAGTATTTTAGTCTGAACTTGCAAGTGTGGTTGATTTTAATTGTATTGAAGCATGCATGGCTTCCTGCCACATGTTTAGTCATTTTTCAGTGAAACAGTGCAATGTGACCTATGCGGCTCCAAGATGCAAGTCATATATTTGATTGAAAGTAGTTGTCTGTCACTCAAAACAGATCACATCGTGTGTAGTTTAATGTATTACAAAGAAATAAACCAAAAAAAAATCCCACATTGAAACCCATAGAAAATCATTTTACAAATTTAAACTCAAATCCAAACTTACTGTAGTCATTTAATATGGCTTGTAACTTTTTTCATGTAGTGTTGCTTTTAAGTGCCTCATATATTCACAATATACTTGAGAGAGTTTGTCCATCCGTCTGTCTGTCTGTCTAGACACTAACCTCCCCCCCTCATCCCTCCTCTGTTCTAAAATCTGATTTGTTAATTTTATATGTGTTCACTTTTTTTGATTGTATCCCTTTGGTATATATGGTCATGCCAATTTTCTTCCACAATTTGATCTGAGGAAGTGGGTCTGGCCCACAAAAGCTCATCACCTAATAAATCTTCTTGTTAGTCTTTAAAGTGCTGCATAGTCCTGTCTTTTGTTTCAGCAAGACCAGACTAACATGGCTACATCTCTATTATTATCCTTCTATATGGTAAGAGAGAGGACCACCAAATTCAGTACACATCTTCCTCTTATAAGTTAAAGCAGAGTCAGGGTTTGGTTATTCCAGGAAAATGGGATGTGCCTGGAATAGGATTGCTTCTCAGAAAACCAGCCTTAAGCCTCCCAACCCTCAGGCACTCTTTAGGGAGGGGGCCTTAAACACTCCCTCCCCATTCATAAGGGAATGTTCCTGTTCGTCAGGGAGTGAAGGGAAAGTGCACAGTGTGCTGTATTTTCAGTTTGGCTGGGGAGCATGGGATGCAGATGAGTCTAGACTAGGGCTGTCAATTGACCTGCATTAACGCCTGCGATTAACACAAGGCAGGATTAACGTGGTAAAAAAATGAACGTGTTATTCGCAGGCGTTAATGCTGCTCTGCCTCTTTGTAGTGCCGCACTTCAAAAGGACAAGGCATTAGAAGCCGGAGATCAGCTGGGGACTGCAGCTGAGCCCCGGCTCTGCCTTGCAAAGCCCCTTTGAAGTGCTGGTGCAGCACTTCAAAGATGCTTTGCAACAGTGGAGCCGGGGATCAGTCCCCAGCTGATCCCCGGCTCCTAATGCCCTGCCCCTTTAAAACGCCCAAACGGCACTTCAAAGGGGCAGCGCAAGCGGAGCCGGGGATCAGCTGGAATCCCCAGCTGATCCCCAGCTCCACTGTTGCAAAGCCTCTTTGAACTGCCGGACCGTTTCCGCTTGCGCTGCTCCTTTGAAGTACCGCTCCGGCGCTTTAAAGGGGCAGCACTGCATGGAGCCTAGGGTCTACAGCGCTGCCCTTTAAGGTGCCGGAGGGGACTCCATCTGACCCCAGGCTCCACCTTGCGCTGTCCTTTTGAAATGCCGTAGTGGCGTTTCCAAGGGGCAGCACTGCATAAAGCCCGGGGTCAGCTGGAGTCCTCAGCTGACCCCAGGCTCCATGCAGCGCTGCCCCGTTGAAGTGCCGCCGCGTCTAGACTTCTCCCAGCAGGAGGACTTGTTCCCCTCCTCCTGGCTGTGCCTGCTGGAGCTGCAGCAGCCATGGAGAGGTGCTTCTCACCTGGCCCCAAGCTGCTGTGGTGAAAGAGGCTGGGATAGTCTTCTATCTCTGGGGCAGCCTGCATACTGAACCTCTCATCCACATCCCCACCCCTGAACAATGATTTTAAGTGAAGCATGTATATTTTCAGTTTATTTCCCAAAAAAATTCATTAATTGAGTTGAGGACTCAAGCAATGTTGGTAAATTTTCTAGTATGTTATACTAGAAGATCGAAGGATGTTTAGGATGAAATTCCTGTTTAGAGACTGGTCAGACTAGGTCTATCAAGTGATTAAAAAAAAAGATTAATTATGCAGTTAAAAATAATCAGAATTATTTCCATGATTAATCATGTTAATAACAGAATATCATTTATTTAAATATTTCTGTACTTTCAACTTTTTCAAATATATTGATTTCAGTTATAACAGAATACAAAGTATACAGTATTCACTTTATATTTATTTTTATTACAGATATTTGCATGTTAAAAACAAAAAGTATTTTTTAAATCACCTAATACATATACTATAGTTCAGTCTCTTTATCATGGAAGTTAAACATATAAATGTAGAATCATGTAGAGAAAAACTGCATTCAAAAATACAATGCAAACGTTTAGAGCCTACAAGTCCACTCAACCCTACTTCTTGTCTACTCACAAAATATTTGCAAGCATCACAAAATATTAGCATGCTAGATGTGCTAAAAATTCATATCTCCCTTTATGCTTCAACCACCGTTCCAAAGGATGTGTTAATGGGTTCTGCTCGATAATGATCTAAAGCAGTGCACACCAACACATGTTCATTTTTAATTGATTGAACATTGATTTTCTTTTTTGGTGGTTCAGGTTCTGTAGTTTCAAATCAGAGTGTTTTTCTTTTAAGATTTCTGAAATCATGTTCCACAACTTGTCAGATTTTGGAAGACACTTCATATTCTTAAACCTTGGGTCAAGTACTGTAGCTAGCTTTAGAAATCTCACATCGGTATTTTCTTTCCATTTTGTCAAATCTCCAGTTAAAGTGTTCTTAACACAAATAAAATGTGCTGGGTCATCATCTGAGATGCTATTACATTAAATATATGGCGGAATGTGGGTAAAACACAGAGTAGGAGACATGCAATTCTCTCCCAAGGATTTGAGTCATAAATGTAATTAGCACATTATTTTTAATGAGCATCATCAGCATCAAAGCATGTCCTCTGGAATGGTGGCCAATGCACAAAGGGCATACAAATGTATAGCATATCTAGCATGTAAATACATTCCAATGACTGCTGCAAAAGTGTCATGTGAATGCCTATTCTCACTTTTAGGTGACCTTGTAAAATAAGAAGCAGGCAGCATTATTTCCTGCAAATATAAACAAATTTGTTATTCTTAGCAAATGGCTGAAGAAGAAGTAGGACTGAGTGGACTTGTTGGCGCTAAAGTTTTACATTGTTTTGGTTTTGAGTGCAGTTATGTAACAATCTACATTTATAAGTTGCACTTTAACAATAAAGAGTTGCACTACAGAAATTGTATGAGGTAAATTGAAAAACACTGCACACTTTGTATTGTATGTTGTAACTGAAAATGTACAAAAAAAATCCAAAATATGAATACATTTCAGTTGGTATTCTATTGTTAACAGTGCAATTAAAACTCTGATTAATCATGATTAATTCTTGTAATCGTGATTAAGTTTTGACTTAATCATGTGAGTTAACTGTGATTAATAGACAGCCCTAGTGCAAACACAAATTCCGGATCACTAATGTTTATCCAACCCATTCAAAAATCTTGAATCTGACACCTTTCCTAATTCATGAGTTTGGCTAAAAAATTATGAGATTTTTTAAAAAAATGGGTGAGAGACAGTGTTCCCTCTAAGCTGCAGGGCAGCACAGCTTCACAGGTGATTAATCAGCCCCGCCCAGTCAGTCAGCTCCCTGCATGGATCCCTGAGCCTCTGACTGGGAGGGGCTGATTAATCACCTGTGAAGCTGTGCTCCCCCACAGCTTAGAGAGAACACTGGTGAGAGGTTATTTTATTTGTCTTTTCAACCTTTATGGTGCACTTGGGCCACATTTTCAAGCTTTTCTCTGAAACCATGAGGTACAGAAACTTCTTTTAAAAAAAGTTAAAATCGCCTGACTCCCATGACTTTAGGAGCTGGGAGTTTGTGTATACATATCATGAAACTTAGGATGAGATTGTGAATGTTTGCAATACTATACATCCAAATAATTCCAAACTTACTTCATATGTAGCATGGTGACTTGCCTCCATGTTTATTTTACTGTTTCAGGTAAAATCTCCATTGAGTGAAGGTTTCTATTTTACCTTAGCTATATTAATACAAGGGTTATTCATGATGATTGGTTGAATCATAACTCTGCTTTGAAAGCCCTTACTCTTTCTAGCTTCGGCCTTTCACTCTTGGTATGTGAATGTCACAAATATTATTCCTCACTTGAAGTATCTCATCCTTAACACAAACTTCGTTCACAAAAGTTAGGTTCTTGCATAGAATCATAGGGTTGGAAGAGACCTCAGGAGGTCGAGTCCAACCCCTCTGCTAAAAGCCGGACCAATCCCAACTAAATCACAAATAGCACATTGCTATATAATATGAAAAATAAACTGCAGAATTTGTGCATTTGCAAATTAGCTGATTTTAGAAGTTACACAGTAATTTGTACCAACAAATATGAGAACAATATTTCATACTGTGAGGAAGTGAAGAGAGGAACACCTGGCATTGCAGGGGTTAAACAAAGCCTTTTGGCCCAGCTAGCCCCATCCTGTTTTATCTGTAGCCAATGCCAGGCTTGGAGGGAGGATAAAAGGAAGGAGCCTGGCTCAGTGAGCTGCTGACCAGCAAGGAGACAGGAGTGTGGTTCTGCTGTCTGCAGGACAGGAATTTGTGAGGGCTATTCCCCACTCTGGCACTCCAAGTGCAGAAGATGGGGTCCTGCAAGAGACCTTAAATGCCTTGCTTCTATAGGTTCTGCTTACAAAAACTCCCCAGGGTCACATTTTCACTGACTTTGGGAGGTAGCTGCCACCATCAAGTGACTGAAACCCTGAAAAACAGGAAGAAACACTTGAATGCCTTCCCCAGGGTACCCCAAGATCTTTTGCCACAAGAGAGCTTGAAAAAAGAAACAAAAACAAACACGGAAAACAAACCCTTTACTCGCTGAGTGCTCGCCAGAATTCCCATACATCACAGAACCAAAGCCCATACACTTGGCCAGCCACAGGAGCAAGTAAGCTTCCAATCCCACTCCCTGCCCACAGGACAAAGTGGGGAAACCTGCTAGAACCCTAGCTAAAGGGAATATCTGGACTCTTGGGGCCATGCCCCAAACTCAAGGACTATGCTGATGTAGTGGGCTGGAGTTTCAAGGCCAGGGCACCAGCAGCAGGGTTCTGCACCCCTTTTCTGCCAGCTAATTCTGGGACCTAACCACTAGGCCACCCCACTGCCAGGGAGACTCTGCCACAAGTGGTGGAGAATGTGGGCACTGCCCTAGCCCTGCTGAAGGGCCATGTTGAAGAGACAGCAATAGAATAAGCGAGTGTGAGCCTCGCCCTTGAAGAGAGATGGAGCTGCTGCTGAAGTGGATGGCAGCAGAAAACACCAACCAGCAGCAGCAGCAACAGCAGCAGCTATTAAACAAATCGCTCAGCAATAGCAACAGCTAATCGGAGAACTAGCAGCCCAACAACAGCAGCTGATGCAACATGTGACTTCCCTGCTACCAGCTATGATCCCAGCCGAACTGCCTGTGCCTGCAGCTGCGCCACTGTCTATCAAGTTGCCAAGATGCGGCCAGACGATGATCCCGAGGCTTTTCTGGAAACATTTGAGCTGTGGTAGCCCGTTGGGCCTGAGCACAGTGGGTGGCTGTGTTGGTCCCATACCTGACTGGAGTAGCCCAGACTGCGTACCTCCCATTAGACCCCATTGCAGTTCAAGACTATGCCCAGGTCAAAGGAGCGATCCTTGATGCCCTGGACATCTTGGAGGAGGCATTCAGACAATGCTTCCAGGGGAACAGTACCCACCAGGAGCCCAACCCCACCTCGTCACCCAGAAGCTGTGCGACTCCGGCTGGAGATGGCTGAAGCCAGAGACAAAGACAGGAGTGCAAGTCCTCTGAGAGGAGGGAATGGGTTCTTCAGAATCACTCAGATAGCATGGCCACCTCCATCCAACTGATGGAGAACTGTCTGGCAGCCCTAGCAGCCCAGGGATGATGCCCTAGAGCGTCCTAGAGCGACCAAGAGCACCACAACCCTAACGGACAGAACTGGCCAGGGGTTCCGGGGAGTGCCCATACATGGAATGTAACTTCAGAAAGCTCTGGACCCCACAAATGCACAGACCATCAGGACCCCACAAAGCTGACCGTCCCAGTGTGGATAAGTGGGATGGAAGCAATTGGGCTGATAGATTCCGGTTGCACTCAGACCATGGTATGGCGTGCTTTCATGCCTAACCCTGGCTCTCCTCCGGGCACAATTAGGCTGCAGTGTGTCCACAGGGATGTGAAGGCCTACCCCAGCACCCACATGACCTTAAGGGTAGGAGGCACGAAGGGCCTTTGATGGTCAGCCTGGCTCCAACCCTTGCCTACCCAGTGATACTAGACAGGAACTAGGGATATTTTGGGGAACTACTGTCAGAACTGGTGAAGCCCTCCTATATGGAGCACCGACCCCAGCCGGTCGAGTGGAAACAACAACTTTTACAGGGGTGGAGGAGGTGGCAGATCATTGGGAGGGGACCTCCCAACACCCAGCACCAGTCAAGATGGATCAGGCCTCCAGCCAGCCAGAGAAAGAGTCAGCTCTGTAACCTGAATCTATAATCTTAACTCACCTCTCAGACTTTGTGGAAGAGCAATGAGCTGACAACACCTTGAGCTGAGCGTGTATCCAGGTGGCCATAGTAAATGGAGAGACCATAGCCCCCCATCAAGTGGGATGGTTCCCCCATTTTGAGATTCAGGGAGACCACCTATAGCGGCTACAGAAGGACCCGCAATGGAACAAGTGCACCACTAGCTCTTGGTGCCTTGCTCTTAGTAGAGGGAGGTCATGCGACTTGCCCATGCCATACCTACTTCAGGACACTGGGGAGGGAAAAGACACTGGCCCGGATCTCGGCCCACTTCTTTTGGCCCAGAATCCACAGGGAGGTGACAGACTTTTGTGCCTCTTGTCTGGAGTGTCAGCTTACTGAACCCTAGCCTGTGGAGAAAGCCCTGCTAATTCCCCTCCCACTCGTGAGTGTACCATTTGAGCAGATTGGAGTTGACATAATCAGAGAAGAGTGCTGCTGGATACTGACTCATCCTTGTTGTAGTAGACTACGTGAACTGGTACCCTGGGTGCCAAGATAGTAGTGACTGAGTTTATGAACATCTTTGCCCATGATGGAATCCCTCAGGAAATCCTAACGAATCAGGGGACTAACTTTATGTTCCAGATGGTGCAACAACTCTGCTGATTATTATGTAACCCTTCTGCCGGGTAGGGCCGGCAGCAACCAGGGCCAGGTTCAATATCTGGGGGTCCATCTCACACAGATCCGGCTCGAACCCCCACCTAGTAGCCTGGGAAATTCACACACCCCTGGGCACCTCTGAGAGGCAATGCTTCCCCACTTGCAAGCACAGAGTCTGAGTGTAGAAAATAAACTTTTAATGAAAGAGAGAGAGAGAAGTCACATGGCATTAACTTGGAAAAATACCACAGACAGAGTTCATAACCCCCCGCCACGAGTAACCGTCCCAGATCAAAAGGACTGTGCAATGTCTTTTGCCTCTCAGGCTCACTAGTACAACAAGGTAAGAGTTCCATTCACTTACCCAAACTTTCTCCATACCCCACTTCAAACGCCCCATTCACAGCTCTGTCCAGTCAGTGCAGACCCTGACACATCATCCTGATGACTCCACTCCTTGAGCCTGAGGCTATGCCACCTTTGTGCTGCTCCTACGGTCTGCTTGCTTCACCTGCCGCCATTCCTACTGGCCGCCTGCCGGTCGCTCCTGCCAGCCACTCCGCTGGCCACCTGCCACCGCTCTTACCGGCCTCCCGCCGGTTGCTCCCGCCAGCCGCTCCACTGGCCGCCTGCTGCCGCTCCTACCGGCTGCCCGCCGGGTGCTCCTGCCAACTGCTCAGCCACCTGCCAGTCATTCCCGCCAGCCACTCCGCTGGTCGTTCCCTCCAGCCGCCCACTGGTCATTCCCGCCAGCTGCTCCACTGGCTGCAATGGGTCTGGCTCCAGGCCAATCCAGTGACTTCAGCTCTTAGTGATTTCAACTCTTTAGCCACCACCTAAGCTAGCAATAGATTCCAGCTCCCACTGGACTAGCAAAAAGACTCCCGCTGGAGTCTGCTTTAGGTCTATCCTTAAAACAAGGGGGAAGAGGCAGGTTGAACCAGTCTTATAGCTCACACCTTCCAGGCATGAGCAGGCTGGCTCAAGCCCTTTCCCCCAGATCAGTACACTCAACTCTGGAAGGGGGAGGCTTGTTCATCTGAGACCTCTTACAATGATGGTGTCTCTCCTGCAAGCACTGGTGTCATATTTTACAGTTCCCACATTTAGGGGTAGCATGATTTGTGACCCCACAACAGCCCAAATTAGTTACAATACATCACATTCCATTCCAACAACTGATCCTCCATCAGCCCTGGCTGAATTGGATTTACATAACCACACCTCGGATTCCTTCCCCATCCTGGCATGAGCTGTATTTACATATCAACAGTTAACAGTTAATTATCTTGCAGAGCTAAATAATTTGAGTGAACACACCCACCCCCAGGGCAGCTCTCTCCTTTTAGCCTGCTGATGGCAAGCAGTTGTTTAGCCCCTGCTTACAATTAATAATCAAAACACTCCAAACGTCCATCTACCACCCCCAAACGGATGGCCTAGTAGAGCGTATCAACAGGACCCTGAAGTCTCTGCTCATTACATTTGTCCTGACTGATATACATCAAACTGGCAGGGGTCTTATGAGGTGATTCGGCAAGTGGGCCCGGTAAACTACGGTGGGCACCAGCCTGACAAATGCAAAGTTCGACAGATTTATCATATACATTTCTTAAAACCCTGGAGAGCCCACAAAGGGGTTACTAATAACACTCCAACCGCTGGACTACCAAGAACCAGGCCCCAAGGCGGATGATGCATCAAAACCAGGAGAGGTCCCAATTGGATTCAATCTCATCCCTGAACAGAAGCGTCAGGCACAGCAACTGGTTACCATATTCTCATCCATCTTCTCGGCAAAACCAGGCCTAACTCACCTGGCAGTCCATCACATCCAGACAGAACCAGGAGTTAAGGTCCGGGAGAACCCTCAGCACCTTCCCCAAAACCTGAGATACATGGTAAAGCAAGAACTCCAGTTGATACTGGCATTGGGGGTAATCAAGGAGTCCTTCGGTGACTGGAAGAGCCTGATAGTCCTAGTTCCTAAACCCGAGGGGAGCACCCGATTTTGCATCGACTTCCGGAAGGTGAATGCCTTGTCCACATTTGATGGCCCATGGCCTGGGTGGACGAGCTACTTGATAGGCTTTGAGAAGCAGAATATAGTACCACTCTGGAATTAACAAAAGGATACTGGCAAATTCCCTTCACTCCTAAGTCCAAGGAGAAGATGGCATTCTCCACCCCCTTTGGACTCTTTCAATTCTGAACCATGCCCTTCGGGTTGTACTGTGCCCCTGCCACGATCCAGTGGCTGATGGACCACATTCTGCCCCCCCATAGCTAGTACACAGCTGCTTATTTGGATGATGTGATGATTTATAGCCTCAACTGGCAGACCCACTTACAACACGTGGCGGCCGTTTTACAGTCCCTCAAGGAAGCTGGCCTGACAGTGATACCTGCAAAATGCCTCCTCAGGAGGAATGAAACCACCTACTTGGGCTACACTTTGGGGAAAGGCACTGTCCGCCCCCAGTGGGAAAGGTCCAAGCCATCCAGCAATGTGCTCCTCCATCATCAAAAAAACAAGTACGACAGTTTTTAGGGTTAGCTGATTACTATCGCCGCTTCATCCCGGGCTTCTCCTCTATCGTAGCCCCTCTTACCAATCTCCTCAAGACTGAGAGTCCAAACTGGATCCCGAAGACCAAAGCTTATGAAAAAGTTTTATAAGCCCTAAAGGTCCAGCTCTGTCAAGAGCCCATCTTTGTACAGCCCCGACTTCTCCAAGGAGTTCTTGTTACAAACTGCCACTCTCATCCACCAGTTTAGCAGCAGGCAGCAAGAAATGAAAATATGATGAGAGTTATTGGATTTTTGGATTTACTTTGCATTGGAAATAAAGATGCCTCTGATGCGCAGTGTATGGTGTATTTTCCAATAGTTCTTCGATACCTGCTAAACTACGGAGGCATTTAGAAACAAATCATTCTGAACACAAAGACAAAGGCATACATCTTTTAAAGTGAAAGCTTGACACATTTACAAATAGTAAATCTGTGATGAAAATCTCTCAGTTGAACACACAAAAATGCAATAGAAGCATCCTATAAAGTGAGCTACCATATTGCACTCACCGGAGAAGTACATAAAATTTCAGAAAACCTCATCTAAGCAATCTAGTAAAAAAGCGGAAGCATTGCTACTGTCAAACTATGCTATTGTTCATTGCATATGAGATCTTGCTGCTGACATTGAGAGAGCTAGTTTCTCGACTGTAGTTTTATAATTTGTATTCATTGCAGCTGGATGAGTCCACTGATGTGATGGGGCCCACAATGTTACTTGTGTCTATCCATTATATGTTTGATAAAACCATTGAAGAGAACTTGCTAATATGCAAATCCTTGAGAGCAATATGACTGGTTATGAAATATTTAACTGTATTAACAACTTTATTACAAGATATGAAATTAGTTGGGGAAAAATGCATTGATGCTATCAGGGCAATGGTTGGGAAAACAGCCGGAGATATAACGCAAATCAAGGATGTGACACCAAAATGCACCAGTACACACTGTATTCTCCACAGACAAGTTCTTGCCATTAAGATGCCTGTACCTCTTTAAAATGTTCTGGACAAGGCAGTGCAAATTTTTAATTATATAAAAACTAGACCACTACAATCCAAGCTGTTCAAAAGTGTGTGTGAAGAAATGGGCAGTCATCACACAGCTCTCCTTCAGCATATGGAGGCAAAGTAGCTATTGTGAGGGAAAGTACTATAAGACTTCTTGAGCTTTTCATAAAGTTTTAGCAGATCACAAACACTGGTTGTTTGACAAACTACTTGTTACTGCTGAGACTTGCATACTTTGCAGATATATTCACAAAAATGAATGAAGCTAATCTATCGTTGCAAAGAAGAAATGTTCTTTCACATTTCACCATAAAATGTAAAATTTCATCACTATTACGGAAACCGGAATTTTTGGCATTGTCTGTAGAAGAAAAGAACTGACCGTTTTCCTATGCAGAATGACATTTTGACTGAAACCAATTCCTTTCTTGATGAAGATATTTGCAGTGGCTTTATATAGCAATTACATGACTTGCGCTCCTCTCTTTTAGAATACTTTCCTCCCACAAACAACAACAATTCTTGGGTGAGAAATCCTTGTTTAATAACAGCCAAGCCAGTTGGTTTATCAGTTCAAGATTATGAGAGCTTGATCAAAATGACTTCTGATTATCAGCTCAAACAAAATTGCAATGAACTTCCACTAACTAATTATTGGAGAAACTTGAATCAAACTTGAATCAAAGTACCCAAATGTTGCGAAATATACAGTTCATTAGCTCCTTCCCTTTCCTACAACATATTTATGTGAAATTGGACTTTTGTATTATGCTCCAAGGAAAACAAAATATAGGAATAGACTTGATATTGCATCTAATATAAGCATCCAGCTTTCCAATATCATTCCTGATATTAAATGGATTTGCAAAGAAAAAAGTGTGCTTTTCCCATTATAATATGAAAAAAGTATCTCTAATGAACTTGTTATTTTGTTATTAATTTTTCTGATTTTTCTTGTTTAAAAAGGAATTCTATGAGAAATATACAACAAATAAAAATAGAATTCCAAACTGTGTCTATTTGGTTACATATTGAATTTTAAATCATGATATTTTAAGGGCTTTGCCAAATTTTCAGGTGTGCAGGGGGGATGTGGGGAGTATGTTTCTCCTTCTCAGTTGGGTGCCACATCAGTAAGGATTTTTTTTTTTATTGGTTCTCACTTATGTGTGGCCCCTGACTGATTTTTCTGTAGGTCAGTGACCCCTGACCCAAAATAAGTTCCTACCCCTGCTGTAGTGACTCTGCAACCAAAAAAGTTTGGGAAACCCTGGGATAGAATGACATCAGAAACTGACAAAATACATTTTTTAAGCAAAATAATTTTGATTTAGTTACTCTTGAAGAGAAAAATAGCTTTAAAATACATGTAGTGCAGTTCTTACGATATGGCAATCTGTATGTATAGGTTACAGATGATCATTTTATGTTAATAAAAATACCACAGAGGTGTCAAGACACCAGATGGCACAGAGGATTAGTGATAGGTTACAGAGATTTTCACCTTCATGCTGGCAATTCAAATTTAGTACGGTCAGTAGTGAGTAATAAAACTGCGGCTGCTGGCATATAGTTCCTGATTCTTCAGGGTATTTAAGTGCATGCATAACTTTTAGCTTGCTAAAGGAGACATAGTCTCAACTCTCAGTTATAATCCTCAGAATTGAACAGTTCTGAAGTTCCCTTTGGTAAATGACTCTTGTGCTTATACATACTAGCCAGTGGCTAAAAAACAGACTTAAGTGTTGTTTTGTAGTTCATTTAAAATTACTTGGTGGGCTCTTACAAATGAAACTAGTTAAACTAGACACATTCTACACAACATTTTTCTACAAATATCTGCAGATACTAAAAAAAAAAAAAAAGACTCTGACTATGCCTTCACGCTTTTTGTGTTTGCTTTTTGATCATGTTTTACCTGTACAAATACACAACAGGGTTGGGGCCAGCAGCCAGTGCACTCACAGCCACGCTTCCAGGGTGCCCTCTGCCACCCAGTGCTGCTGCCTCTGATACAGCGGAGGCAGCAGCACGGGTGGCAGGGGGAGCCAGTTTAAAAATCAGCTCCCTGCACAGACTGGCTGCCTGCCACAAACAGAGGCTGCTCTGCAGGGAGCTCGGACCCTTCCATGGACAGATAGTGGCAGCAGTGCAGGAGGAGGAACAGGTGGCACCAGCTCCCCCCAGCACCAATTCCTGCTCCCTGATACAGAGGCAGGAAGTGGGGGAAATATGTGTAGCTGAGAAGATTAACCAATAAGCCTAGGCTTATCGGTTAATTGAGTAGTTGACCACACATTGACATCCCTAGTAGGCTTCCCAAACTCTTAACTGGAACCAGAGCACAGAGTCCATTAAATAAATGAGACAACAGTTTAGCCATTAACTTCACAATTAGGATCATGCATGAGCCTGCAGTTACTATGTGTGACTATATGAAGAGAAAAATAAATTTAAACTCTGCACCCAGGGTAAGTTTGTTAAAAGCTAAAGCCTACCTCTGGCTTAAATGAAGTCAGTGAGAATAAAGATAGGTCAGTTATGAGAACTGTTAAAATTCCGACCCCAGCTAATAAAGCCAAGCAGTAGAGCACACAGTAGTGTATTTTTTCTAGCAACGATTTCTTTGCTTTCCTACAAACATTTAAAATTTTTATTTCATACCCTAATACTGTTCCCTACCTTTGTCAAAACTACTCACTTATCCTGAGACGCTCAAAGCCCCAGCAACATTTTCCTGACCATGTTAAACAGAAACAATACTGTATTTTTTTGCAAGTCACAACTAACCATCACAGTGCAAATTTGGAATATTTAGTATGAGATATTCTCAGTGAACTATTCACATGTGAGCAACAAATTAAAAATCTTGCACAAAAAAGTTGTATACATTTGAATAATGAAATATAGGGATATACTCATGGTCATATTTGAGCTGAGAAATAGGCTAAATTTGTTGCAAACATTATTAGTCCTGAATTAATTGCCCACCTCTGGAAACTGCCTTCTAGCACCAATATGCTAATACATGCAGAGTCCTGAGGGATATGTTCTTCTTTTTCTACAGAGAGATTTGGTCTCCAGAGCTGTGAATCTGTCACCTATTATTTTCCTTTTCCTTTTATTTTTTTAAATACTCTGATCATATTATTTGAAGGGAACTGGGATTTTGTTTCTTTTCTGTCAGCTGAGGCGTTTGCAGTAGTTCTACTGAAAGTGATAGAAAAATTTACAGTTGGCTGGAATCTTGAGGCCACTGAAAAACTTGCTTTTTTGTTTCCCACATTTCATTAGATAACAACAAACAGGTTGAACCTCTAAAATGCAGGACTCTCTGGTCTGGCAAAATACATGGTCCAGCAGGACCATGGATGTTGCTGGACCAGAGAGCCCTGGCTGGCCAGGTTTAGAAGTGCAGCCTGGCTGGGCTGGTGATGGGGCGTACAGTGTTGGTCGGGGCTAGTGCAGTATGTGGGAGGCACAGTTCCAGCCAGAGCTGGCGGGGAGTGCAGCCCCATCCAGGGCTGGAGGCAGTGGGGCTGGCAGCCAGAAGCACAGTCCTGTCCAGAGCTGGAGGCCATGGGGCCAGCAGCTAGGAATGCATTCCCGTCTGGGAGCAGAGTCTATAGCTCAGTAGGGAGCCTTGCCCTTCCTTGTTCCGGCAAACTTTGTGGTTCGGGACCACTCAGATCCCAAGAATGCTGGACCAAGGAGATCCAACCTGTAGTTTGAATGATCTTTGCCAAGGAATCAGTTGTTTAAGTGTGAGGGGAGGAGTAAAAACAAGTGCAGACCACCTGAAAAAGCAACTGGCACCATGCTATATAGAGGATGTATTCTCTTGAGACAGAACTTTTCCAACAATTAAACTGAAAGTATCCAGATGGAGTATACAAGGAATAAGAAAAGAACTAAAGGGCATAAAGCAGAAATGCACACTGTGTGTGAAGTACAGAAAGTGCACAGTATGTGTCAACACCTATTCAAAATTTTCATGGTGCTATATCATTATTCACACGTTGGCTGTGTTGTCAACATACCAGTGTTTCACATATTTAGGACATTATGTGAAACAAAAAAATATTTTTTCATTTCTTCTGTATGTTCTTCTTGAGAAATATTGAAGAATCTCAAATTAAAAATAAATTAATGTTCCTTTTGATATCTCTCAGCATTAACATTCCAAACTCTTATACTTCCTGTCCCTCAGCAAGGCCCTGTCATATAAAACACAATACTTTATTCTGGGTAAAGGCATCACAACTTTTGTGATAAATTTAAACTGGAATTGCACTGTCATTAGCAGCTGTTAACTGGGTGGCTTAAATAATGTGGTCTTCATTCAGTAACCCTTAACATTTGTGTAAGACTCAGACAAACTTAGACCAATCATGTCTACACTACAAGATAAGGTTGAACTTTTTATCAATGTCAGCGTCCCATAATGCACTCGTCTAGTCCCTCCCCCCTTGCTTGAAACCAATGGGAAGCAGTCTTTTCATACCCTTTTTTGCCCTGGCTGCCTGTGTAGACGTGATAGCAGTGCAAGCATGGGTGCCATTTTAAGGCAAACCATAGTGATTCTGATGTGTGCCTTGGTGCACCTAATGGCGCAGTACTTCAAAATTGTACGCATGTTGCTCCACCAGGAAGAGGAGGAGGACAGATCTCGACTTGGCATGGAGTCGCTGCTCATGCAAGCCCTAGTGCTGATGCAAGCGCAGCCGCCAGTCTATTCTGTGGACACAGTGGAACATCAGGTATGGCGCTATGAGACAAGCACAGACTGGTGTACTGCATTGTGATGCAGAGATGGGACGATCAGCAATGGCTGCAAAACATCCAAATGTGCAAGGCCACCTTCTTTGAATTTTGTGAAATGCTCCCCTGCACTGAGGCGCCGAATGAAGCCCATTTTGACCATGGAAAAGCACGTGGCAATAGCCCTGGGGAAGCTTGCAACTCCAAACAGCTACCATTCAGTTGGGAATCAATTTGGAGTGTGGAAATCTACACTGGGAGCTGTTGTTATAGAAGTAGCCAAGGAGATCAATACCATTCTGCTATGCAGGACTATGACTCTGGGAAATGTGGATACCAAAATATTGGCTTGCCGCAGTGGGGTTCCCTAACTGCATTAGAGTGATAAATGGAATGCACATGCCCATCTTGGTACCCGACCACCTTGCCTAGGAGTACGTAAATCCCCAGGGGTACTTATACATGGTACTCCAGGCTCTCGTGGATCACAAGGGCCATTTCACTGACATCAATGTGGGATGGTTGGGAAAGGTGCATGACATGCACATCTTTAGCAACTCTTGCCTTTTCAGAAAGATGCATGCTGGAACTTCTTTCACAGACAGGAAAATCAGACTCGGGGAGGTGGACATGCCCATTGTGATCTTTGACAACCTAGCCTACCCCTTGCTCCCATGGCTTATGAAGCCGTACGTGGACATCCTGGACTCTAGTAAGGAGCAGTTCAACTACAGGCTGAGCAAGTGCAGAACAGTGGTTGAATGTGCTTTTGGACATTTAATAGGTAGATTCAGGAGTCTCCTGATTAAGTTGGACCTCAGCAAACACAACATTCTCTTTGTGGTGTCAGCCTGTTGTGACCTCCATAATCTTTGAGAGAGCAAGGGGGAAAGTTATCTGGCAGGTGGTGGGGCTGAAGCAGAGCACCTAGCCAGAGACTTTGAGCAGACACCAGGGCAATAAGGAAAGCACAGCATGGGGCAGCGCAAATCAGAGAGGCTTTGAAGGACAGTTTTATGAATGGCCAGTTTTGAGATTTATACATGTTGCTCTTAACAAGGTGCCCGCACTTTCCCTGTGTTTGCCTTTAATCCCCCTCTCTATCCCTGTAGCACAAGCAGATCTCTGTTGTTCAGAGATCATGTGTTTTTATTTAGGGACAATAGCGGGGAACCCAAAGAGGGGAGGTGGGCTCAGAAATATGAGTGAGACGGCCTTCTGCCTCCTAGGGTCCTGGAGGGTAAGGCTGCCCCTGAGTTCCCCCTCCCCTGTATCCTGGGACCTCAACGGACCCAGGGGGTGGACACTATGAAACTGGGGGAGAAGGGAAAGTTATTTTGCTCAGGATGGATGGAGTTCTTCGAGGAGGCCTTCTCCAGGCATGCACCCAGGCGTTCCATCACTGTCATCAGAGAGACAAAGATGCTGTCCTGTTGTCTTGCCTGCATCTCCCTGAGTTCTCTCCTTTCCTGGCATTCCACGATCCTGTCCTGATGCTCTGCCCACATTTACTCCATGAGCCTATTCATGCAGCCCATTTGCTCCTTGAACATATCCTCCCTTATTCATTTTCGCCTGCAAATCTGTCCAGGTGGACAGATGCTGGAGCCGGGGTAATGAACAGCGAGCTGGCTGCTGTTCCTGCTGTAATGAAAAATTACAAGGGTAGACATTACAGGAGTTGCATTGTGTTAAACCTACCCCTAATCTGTTAACATATAGTGAAGGTCTAAAGACAATGGAGATGTGTTCTGTGTAAGGCCAAATTTTTGCAGGTGCACAGAGTTCTCAGGGGAGTATCTGGACTCAGGATTTGGACGCAGGCAGTCATGGAAAGGGGCCAGTCAGGGCAGGATCTTGCAGGGAGGGTGGGGAAGAAGTCCAGCAATGGCAGAGGGGCAGGATGGTGTCTAGCACATGTGGCTTCCTGAGACAGTGCTACTTTCCCAACCTGCAGGATGGGATCTGTGTCTAGCACACACAGCTTCTCAGAGAGAGTGCTAATACCTTCCCCTCCTTCTTCATCCAGGGTGAGATATCAGTCTTCTCCGAATCACACACAGTGATAAGGGGCGGATGCTGACTGACTGTGGCTCTAAATCTAGGCTTATGCTGCACTGCTTTGTGGTTCAGTGATGCCAGACCACTTACTGGTGACTTGGCATGGGAAGATGTCCTACCATGGAGGACGGAATAAGGCTGGCCTCTCCAAAAACCTTGTGAGAAGATCAAAGAGTTCCTAGCTGAGAGCTTCATGGAGATATGTAGGGAAGATTCCAGCTCCATCTGCAGATACATTAACAAGCTGTTTTGGGTCCCCCATGCTGTGTAGGCACAGAGCATGCTGCACATCACATCCTATTGCCTTAACCTGCTTGTAGTTAGAAAAGATTTGTGAATTCGCCAGAAGTTCCCTCCCCAGAGTGGGTGCTCAACTGGGAGACATCCTGGGTGGAGGTTACTGGCTCCAGCATGTTAAATAGTTCTTGGCTTTCGCTGACTGCCGACTGGCCATTCTCATCCTCCTCCCTCTCCACCACCATGCTGTCCTCCATGCTGATAACAGGATTGCATTTTTTGCCTTGTGGTAGGACTGCCTCGGCTCCTTTATTTTGACTCTGCACTGTTAGGCATCCTTGGAATATCCTTTGGCCACCAGGCAGTTTGCAATCTTCGCATAAATGTCTGCATTTTGTTTGCTGGTTCAGGACTTGGAAAGAATGGATTCTTCTCCCTGCACCTCGATGAGGTTCAAGATCTCTGGGTCACTTAATGCTAGTGCTCCTTTGCACCCTTGGGCACTGGAGTCCATGAGACTTGAAGTATTTGAAAGCATTGAGGTATTAGGAGTAGTGATGTTAAAGTCTCGGGAATAAACTTTCAGAGAATATTCTCGAGAACGTTCTTAAGAATATTCTCCAATGCGAGAATTTTTGAGAATTTTCTCTTAAATACTTGTTAAATAATTTTTAAAGAATTTTACTATTTATGATAATGTCTTTCTTTAATAAAACTTCAAGAATCATGAAAGTTTCCAGTTGTTAAAATGAAAATTTGGGAAAGTAAAGAAAAAAAGACAGAGGTTTAAATTACTAGAACTTTTATTACAAATCTTCTGTTGCAAGATACAAATATTTTTAACTTTCTGGATTGAATACAAGTCTAATCAGAATCTGCACTTTCCGAATCTGACCCATATATTTCTCTCTCTTCTTCTTCCTGTTCTTCGACTTCTTCTTCTTTCTCTTCAGCATCATCAATTTCTTCTTCCTCATTTCTCTGGTTCTGTTTCCTTTTTTCTCTTGGGGATTTCAACGGTGCATCATTTGGGTTTTTAAGAAGCTTTATATTATGGGCTATGAATGTCAGCTTGCCTGCCCTTTCTTGTGTTAACTTGTTTCTTTTTGCATTATGAATGATACTGTAAGTACTGAAACTTCTTTCAGTTGCTGTCGTTGTTGGTGGCATATTCAATATGTTGATCGCTGCTTTCCCTAATTTTGATCCATAGCAAATACCTTTCCACCACGTTACTGCATCTACTGAGCCAGCTGATTTTGTTACATATGATTTTCCAAAAAACCTTCTTTAGCACGATACTCTACAAGCTCTGCAATGACTTTTGCTGAGTGATCAGTGCCATACATTCTTGTGACTAATTTATCGATCAATTCAGTTCCTTGTATTTGTTCATTTCTAGTAAGGCACTCACCATTGAATTTTGGATCTAGAATATTTGCAGCATAGTGAATGTCTTTTAGAGCCATATCTTTTCTTTTTTCAAAACTTTTCATCACATCCTGTTTTTCTTGTTTGGTAAGTGGACTTTCGGGAAGTAGCCTATCAAAATGATCGCTTAATTCCCTGAAACATTCAAGAACTTTGCTCATTTTTGGCTGGTCAGATTCAAGCAGCGTAATCCATTTAACAGCAAGACTTATAAGTGCATGCAGTTTTTGGACCCGTACCCAAAATACATCTTCATCGAGGATTGAATTCCTGGTACGTTTGCTCAGTTTAGTCTGTAAATCTTCATCGACAGCAAGGCATTTTAAGACATTTTTTTATTTCAATAAGCTTTTCAAACAATATAAAATGGAACACCACCTAGTTTTAACTGGCAATTTAAGTACACAAGTTTGATTTTGCTCTTTCTGAAATGCAGTAAAATGAGCTCGTAAAACTTGCAATTTGTTAATTTTCTTCACAATAGTTTTACAGGTAGCTTCAGTTTCTTGAACAGATTTTAAGTTACTGATGTCACCAATTAACAAATTTAGTGTATGAGCAGCACAAGTGTACATAGCAATGTAATTGTATTTTTCGTTAAGCATGGATAAGGATTTCACCATTGCTGCAGCATTATGAGTGACAATGGCACCACATTTTTCAGTGCCTATTTCTGTCATTATTTCTTCCATACGGAATGCCATATACTCAGCAGTATGGCGTTCAACATCGGTTGCCACTATCTTGTAAAACACTGGTTGGGGTGTTAATATAATAACATTTATAAAAGATTCATTTCTTCAGTTGCTCCAAGCATCACACTGCAGTGCAAGAGAAGAGGCTTCAGCATTTTTTGTTTTTATAAGAGCATCAACACGTTGATATTCAGCTTCCAAAAGTTTGTTAGCAAGTGTGTACCTGGATGGCATCTTGTAAGATGGTCTTAATTTTTGCATGAAAGTAATCCAATCTTCATTTTCAACCACTGAAAGAGGCGATCCCAATGAGAATACAGCTCGTGCACAAAATTCATCCAAAACTTTGTTTTCAGTTTCATTCATAGAATCAAAGTAGCAACTTATAGAGTGAGACACCTTGGCTGAACTAGATGTGGAAGGTGGTGATGTAAATTCACTGTCACTATCACAGCGTTCTATAGATGTTGATGCAGTTGATGGTTGAGGTGATCCGCTTCTGGACTCTGAGAATTTTGTTGCCTTTTCCTTGATGTAAGCAGGAATCTTCAAACAATTGGAAATATGCTTTCTCATCCTTGTTGCATTTCTGATGTATTCAGCCTTGCAGTACTTACATTCATATAACACTTTGTCTTTAACTGTTTTATGAAGGAAATAATCCCACACATCACTTTTAGGCTTAGTTCTTCTTTTCATACTGATGAAAACACAATTACACCTTTCACAAAAGAGAATAAATGTGTTATTGCCTCTTTATATACTTATTGTGATGCTTCCAGAAAGTTCCATAACAGTCCGAATTCCTGACTCATTAATGTTCTAGAAAGTTCCATAACATTCTGGAATGTTCTATAACGTTCTCAAACTATCTTGAATGATCAAGAAAGCTCTTTAACATTCAGGGCGTTCTAAAAGTTGAATACAATATATTATTTCAAGAGGAAATGAAAAATTAGAAAATTCTCAAAAATTCTTGGGAAATAATCTTTTGGGGAATATTCTTAGAATATTCTCATTCTCGGAGAATATTCTCCAGAGAATATTCTAACCTTACATCACTAATGAGGAGTCATGGCCATGTGTGCCATGGTGTGGTGTGCTGCTCGCTTGCAGATGTGCTCACTAGGAAATGAAATTCAAACTTTCCCTGGGCTTTTCCTGTTCACCTGGAGAGCAGTAGAGATGCAAGTTCTGGCCAGAGCTGTCAGAGCAGGCACTGTGAAGTGCCTCTCAGAGGCCAATAGCCTCGACTTTCGCCAGCGCTGCATCTACATTATCATAAACTCAGCCAGGCAAGGTCAGGAATAGTGTTACTCCTTGTGCAATCAGGAGACATTGACATTGACTTCAGCGGCCCTCAAGGTCAATGAGACAGACTTGGTAGTGTGGACGCATCATTTAGAAAATTAGCCATACATGGCTAAATTTGGTGTAAACCCCCAGTGTAGACCAGCCCTGAGTATTAACACTTGATAATCAGTGCTGCCACAAAATAAACATAGCCACACAATATGGTGAATGAAAAACAATGGCAAGACTTTTCCCCTGGTGACTGCAAATTTCCACTTATGGGTATTTCACTACCTAGTGGTGCCTAATAGTGGAACCTGCTCCATGAAGTGTCCATTAGAGAGCCTGCATGCTTTCTTCTAGCTCTCCCCTCAGTGTCTTCAAATCTTGTGAGGGCTAAGCTTTATAAGGGTGCACCCTGTCCTCTTCCTTCCAACCACTGTGCCAGATAGAAGTGAACTGCTCTGGTCCTTTCAAATCTCATTAGAGTCTTTTTTGGTACAGTTTATAGGTTGGTTGTAAGTCTAGATAGTTATCTCAGTTGAAGATTATGATAGAACTGCAATAAAAGAAGCTTAGGACTCCAGAGAGGTGCTTTGTGCCTGGCTGTCTTCCTGGCTTTGGACAACCACATGATGTACCTGAAGTGCTTGAGAGTGGACCTCTCTCTTTCTTCATGTTCTATCTGCCAGACGTTCAGACCCAGAGTTTTTAAGGAGAGGTAGAACAAATTGTAGGTGTTTCTCCAGAAGGAGTCCTTTGAAGCTAAACCCTATGGATCTCGTCATTTCAGATCTGGGTCTAAGAGGCTATTTTCTGCTCCTGCGATTTCCACTATTTGAAGCTGCTTAAAGGTTTCAGGAAATTGGAACCCTTGTCAGGTCCAGCCATCATCCCTGCTGTTGAAACAGTCAGGCCTTTGAAGTCAATGTTAATGAAAAAGGTCAGACTGCCTAGTATGGAACTAAGCTCCATGTTGTTGGCCCTGGCTTTCTGTTATTAAGATGAAGCAGGCAAGGGAAAAGACAGCCATTGTTAGAAATGGACCCTGCACATCCCATTTACAAGACTCTTTCACGGTCTCTGGCTCTGAAACCAAGGATGTGCTTTAGTTTCCAAGAAGGAGATCTGGATTTGAGTATTTTGCCAGATCGTCTGCCACCAAGTGTTCAGATGCCGTTTTGACCCCTGTTCAAATTCTAGGTCCATCTTCTTTGGATTAGAGGGGGATTTTTACTTTAGTGGCTGATATACAGTATTCTGCTTCCAAGCATTCCTCAGATTTGAGTAAGAAACAGATGGTATCAAGAAAAAGACAAGCTTTGAGGGCTGCATCATCTTCATCTGAAAAAAGGAGATGAAAGATTATTAGCTTTTCTCTGTATCAGTCTGTATCTTTTCCTCCTCCTTTGATTCCTACAGTATCTCCATGAAGAGCTTTCTCCCATCTTCCATTGCTGACTCTGATTTAGTCCACCATGGATCTGAGGATGGATCCATTTCCAGAGAAGGATAGCGGAAGAATAAAGAGACACATTTCCTCTTGTTTTGTGCTCCTTTTTGGTCCTCTTCCTGCGGATATGTTCCCAAATACCAATTGCTGGGGAGATATGGTATGTCTACACTCCAGCGTTAATTCGAGTTATCTTAATTCGAAATAGTTAATTCGAATCAAGCTAATTCGAATTAATGCGTCTACACACAAAATGCAGCTCGAATTAGCATTTTGCTAATTCGAAATACTGCATCCACACTGACTGGACACAGAATCGGATTTAAGGCCAGCCAGAACCAGGTCAGGCAGGGCATCAGGTCAGGAGTGCCTGTGTGTGGCTGCTGCCTCAGGCTATCTGATGCCTGTTCTTAAAGGGACACCTTCCCCGGCCCCCCAGGCAGCCGGTTCTCAGGTGTCCCTGCTTGCTTGCCTGCCTCGATGAGGGACAGCAAAGCATTTGTGTCTCTGCGTGCTCTGGTTGACCTCACTTGGGACACCACAGCACTCTGCAACACGGAGCCGGAGCTGCCCCTGGGCACTCTGGTGCTTCTTGTGAACCTGTTGCTGCAAGCCTGGCTGCACTTTCTGCAGGCTGCCATCCCAGAGGTCCATCGGGGGGCTGTCAGTATCCAGGAGGCCCTGCAGGAGAGCTTCCACCATGAGGAGCACTCAGAGCTTCCCCTGGTGTGCCGCACTGGGGGCTTGTGACTCATTCCTCCCTCCTTCCACTTACCCCTCCCTAGCCCCCCTTCCTGATGTCAAATAAAAACACATTTCTTGCCAAAACAAACTCTCTTTATTGACCGAAACTGGGGTGGGAATGAGGGTTGAAGAGGGGAGGGGGAAACCTGGGAGGAGGGAGCTGAAAGGGGGAGGCAAGGGGAGGAAGGGGTAGAAGAAGCTCAGGGTTGGGGGTCTTGCTGAACCAACTTGATTTTCATGGAAACCTGCTCCTGAGTTCGCATGTGGCCTTTGGTGGCCAGGCTGGCAGCTTTCCTGCCATAGACGGCTGCGTTCCTCTGTCTAGTGCAGAGATCATGGACTTTGGGGGCATCCCCCC
Organism: Rafetus swinhoei; assembly: GCA_019425775.1. Classification (NCBI taxonomy): domain Eukaryota; kingdom Metazoa; phylum Chordata; order Testudines; family Trionychidae; genus Rafetus; species Rafetus swinhoei. The sequence continues at coordinate 35,113,100 of CM033436.1, forward strand.
AAACCTGAGTACGGTCCACCCTGATCTCCGCCCTGGGACCAGGAAGGCACCCGCCTTCTCCAGGCCCTAGCAGGCTCCTGGGAGCTGGCAGACTGCTCCTGAGGTGCAGTGGAGGACTGGCTGCCAGTGGCTTGCTTGCTCATGTTTTGGAGCCACTGGGTCGGGGCAGTGACTGCTGGCTCTGGGCTGGCAGGCTTGGAGCTGGCACAGGCACTGTGGCCAGAGTCTGTCCCTTTAAGGGCTCCGGGGCTGGGAGGAGGGAGAAGAGTTTTCCTGGTTTGGCCCAGAGTGGCCACCAGGGGAAACTGGGAAGGCTGGAGGCCAGCTAATTCGGACTAAGTGTCTACACAGCGCTTATTCCGAATTAGCTAATTCGAGTTTGGCGTTACTCCTCGTAGAACGAGGTTTACCAAACTCAATTTAATTCGTAATAGCGTTTTGTTTGTGTAGACGCTATGGAAGTTAATTTGGAATAACAACTGTTATTCCGAATTAACTTTGCAATGTAGACATACCCAAAGGCAGTCCTGGTTCCATGGCCTTATTTGGAAGCCACTGTGAGAACTGTCCTCCTGATCTGACAGGGGAGAAAACTTCAGATCTACTTCTACCAGACAGGGATATCACATACTCTGTCTGAGGAAGAAGATGAAGGTGCCTTTTTTGAACACAGACTATGATCTTGATTTGTCACTAATTGAACTTCTGCCTCTTCCCCTTGTGCGGGTGCTCTACAGTTTCATGACCTGGTGGATTCTATGTTGACCACGTTGAATTTCACTTCAGTACCTGATGAGGAAACCTCCCATCCAATGTTCAATATTCTTGGAACTACCTCCAATTCTCAGTGGTCTGCTGTAGTCTGCTTAGATTGCTTTCTCCACTCCTCCCTCTTGCCAGCTTATTTCCAAAAGGGTAGAAAAATTATAACAGATGTCCTTGGAGGGGTTTTCATATTTTCACACACACATCCTGTACCAAATTCACTGGCTGTGGCAGCAGCCATTAGTAGGTTGGGGTCAGGAAAAGCACTTTCCACTACTGCTGGTAGAGAAGGGGAGAGAAAGGTGTTCTTGTAATGGCATTATTTCTGATAGAGGCTGACTAGGAGGTATTCGGGCACCTGAGGAATCTTTAGATACTTTCGGGTAAAAAAAAATGATGGGGCCATTCCTCCAGTTTTAGATTTAAGACGCCTGAGCATTTTGAAGTTTGTTTCATGTTCACTCTGACCTTTGTAATTCCTTTGCTTTCAATGAGAGAATGGTTTATTTAAAGGATGGATAATTTCATTTGAGACACTCATCAGAATATTTTTGTTTTGTGATGATGCAATGTCATTTCCATTACAAGGAGCTTCCATTTGGCTTATCCAAGCACCAAGAGTTTTTATGAAAGGCCTTTCTTCGGTAGTGACTCATATATGTATCAGAAGCTTCAGGGGGTCCCAAGTTAGTCTGTACAGGATAAACTTAACAAAAACAACAAATAGTCTGGTAGCACTTTAAAGACTAACAAAACATGTAGATGGTATCATGAGCTTTCGTGGCCACAGCCCACTTCTTCAGACATCATGTATGTATGACTGGCTGTTGTTATAACATGTAGTTATTCTCCTCTTTTTGACACTGGTTGAGGCCACATATGGAGTATTGCATCCAGTTTTGGGTCCAACCACTACAGAAAGGATATAGGAAAATTGGAGAGATTCCAGCAGAGGGCGATAAAAATTATTAGGGGGCTATGGCACATGACTTCTGAGCAGAGGCTGGGGGATCTGGGCTTATTTAATCTTCAGAAGAGATGAATGAGGAGGAATTTGGTAGCAGCATTCAACCTCCTAAAGAAGGGTTCAAAAGAGGATGGAGCCAGGCTACTCTCAGTGGTGACAGATGACAGAACAAGGAACAATGATCTCAAGTTGCAGTGGGGGAAATCTAGGTTGTATGTTAGGAAAAATTATTTCTCTAGGAGGGTGGTGAAGCACTGGAATGAATTGCCTAAGAAGGTGGTGGAATCTCCATCCTTAGAGGTTTTTATGGCCAGGTATGACAAAGCTCTGTCTTGAATGTTTTAACTGGGGTTTAACTGATGCACAAGTGGGTTGTGCCCATGAAACTAGTGCTTTATTCTACAAATCTCTCTCAGCAATTATTGCTAAATAAATGGTCCAAATCTGGAGCTTGGATGCGGGGAAAATCTGATTCTTCTTTCTCAGCTTCCCTATCTTGTGTTTTAGAATATTAATGCACTTAAAAACATAAGGGTCATCTGTGTCACCTTTGAAACTCATTTGAAACACAACTATTCTATTTTACCATATTTTGGATGATTGTAGATTGGTTTTATGCGTCAAATGTTTAAGAAGTTTGTGAAGGAGCTAACTAATATGTTTACTCTTTAAGAAATCCTGTGCTTCCTTGGGATCTTAATTTAATCTTATCTACACTCATGAAACCACCTTCTGAACCCTTGGTAGTGTGAGTGACCGCCTCCTTCAGACACGCTAATCCATGGCCGTGCACTTTCTGCACATTGCCTTGCCCTCTGCAGTAGGATCCCTGAGCCCCTTTTGTGGCTGCCCTTCCATGACTGGAGAAGCCCTGGGCTGGTCAACTGATCTGAGCAGCCCCAGCCTCTAGCTGGCCAGCCGGAGCAGTCCCAGCCCAGTGTCCTGTGGCAGCAGCTCTAGACAGGGAAGGCAGAGACTTCTCTGGCCTATTATACTTTGCTGTTCATGCTTGGCCATGTCTTTATTATATATTTTTCCTAAGTCATTAATTATTGCCATAACATCAGACAGACAGATAATTAAATGTATTGATGGCTGATCCACAATTTATACTTTTTTGTAAAGATTAGGTGGTTCTTCGGTCTGATCCCAGGTTTTAGCAAAAGTGGTTTTTGAATTTCACTTTAATCAGACACTTAATATGCCAGTATCTTTTTTCAATGCCACATTCTAACAAGGGGAAATGTTTTGCATACTGTGGTACAAGAAAAGCTCTCACATATTGAATAGAACTAAATGTTTTCAGGTGCTCATCTATATTGTTTGTGTCTTATGATAAGGATCATCATGGCTTCCACTGTGTCTTCCCAGACTATTTCTATATGGTTTAAATGATGTATTGTTCAGTGTTACAAATTCACAAAAATTCCTGTACTTACGATGGTACAGTTTTGTTCCAACCAAGCTTTGTCAGCATTGTTTGCTTGCTTTAAGCAAGACCTGGTTACTGAAATTTGAACAGCTGCAACCTGGAATTCTGAATATGTTTCTGCTAAACATTTTGCTTTTGATTTGGCTTTCAGGGCTGATGCTATGTTTGGTAGTGCCTTTGGCAGAGAATTTCTTATATTCTCCATTATATATCTTTAAAATATTGTAGAATTTTGTTCCTTCTGAGAAAGTGTATATGTGTATGCCTGTGTATATGTGCATGCACATGCTGCTCAGACATGCCTGCTGAGAAAGATTAGTTTATGATAAGATGAATTCATCCATTTGAGTTGACCTGGTCTGGATTCAACTATCCCTCTTTGAAAGTTTTGCTTCCCCTAACAGCACTTTTTATTGGAAAAAACTGCTGATGTCAGGAAGGACAATAAAGGTTTGGGTCAAACATCATTTTTCATTGGAAACCTTTTTTAGAAGTTTGGGATTTCTGCCTCTAAGGAAGGTATATACTAGTAGCAAGGAATTGGTAGGTTTCATTGCATCTGATTTGAGACCAAGGTAAAAGGACAATATTAATTGTAATTTTCTCCAAGTATCTGCAGTAACTGTATCAAGGGAAAGATATCAAAGAAATATATGTCAGTTGGACTTTTCTATCACTTGCAACAGTTATGTTCTGAGTTACATTAACTGTAAAGTCCTTCATAATAAACATAGTTAGATCTGAGTGTCACAACTAAACTTCACTACAATCTTGATTAACACACTGTGACTAGTACTATATTTGTATTTTAAAAGTGGAGATTCTGAGAGCACATTTATGTCTTGTATATATCATATAGAAATGATGACTGCTTGACTCAGGGTGTTGGTAATGAGATGTGGAGCTCTTTGAGGTATCTGTTCTGAACCTAGGCAAGGGATGGAGCAATGAAAATCTTTCCTTTCTGATGAGTGTTTAGTTGTCCGTCCATTTCCAGTCACAGAGGAGAGACCACATCTTGAATAAACATGATGACTGACCAAACCTGCAGCCAAGAGGTTGGTCCCTTTAGAAGAAGGATTAAGTAAGGCAGAGCAATGTGGAGAAACTTGCACTGATGCTTTGCCTCTTACATGGACAGTTGGAGCGCTTCAATCTCTAGGGCTACATATCTTTTACATGTCCTGAATTAATTCTAATAAAATCTAGTAAAGTACGTTCATTGTTCAGAGAATAGTCCAGAGAATAGTAATTTGTTTGCTGGTGACTGATTCTTGACCCCTTGCTTTGTCCCTTTTGCATCACTTCTGTGGCACAAAAGATCAGCATGGCTGCTTAGGTGAAAATGTGGCTGATGTAGTAACAGGTGAATGTGGCCCCATATGACCCTCTCCTAACCCCACATCCAGAGTAGAGGGCATTCCTGGGCATAGAAATGGGTCATGGCCAGAGTGCACTGCACTTCCATGACTCTGGGTCAGGGGAACAGCCCCTAAGAACACCTTGCTGTGAAGAAATCCCAAAAGCAAAGATGACACAGGTGGGTGCTCCTGATATAGTACTAGAAGATTTACTCAGGGTTGCTTGGGTCCTTAACTCAATTAATTTTTAGTTTTTGAAAAATAAAATGAAAATGTGCATGCTTCATTTAAATCATTGTTCTGGGGTGGAGCTGGAGATGAGGGGTTTAGTACACATGCTGCCCTGGGGAGAGAAGACAAACCCAATCCCCTCACCGCAGCAGCTTGGGGTCAGATGAGAGGTGTCTCTCCGTGGGCACTGTAGCTCCACCAGACACAACCAGGAGAGGGGTGCATGTCCCCCAGCTGGGGCACATCCAGGTTCATCTGCCCCTTCCACTCCCCAGCCAGAATGAGGAATGTAGCACACTATTCTCTTTCCTCTTGCGCCCTGATGAAGGGGAATAGCCAGCAATGTCCTCGTATGAATCAGGGGGTGGGGTTTCAGATCCCTTCTCTCCCCGCCCTCCCCCCACTGCCCCTAACAGGTGTCTGGGGGTGGTGGGAAGCTCAGGACTGGGACACTCTTTCACTTGCCTGGTGATTCTGTCACTTTTCTGTATGGTTTCGATGAGAAGCAATCCCATTCCAGGCACATCCCATTTTCCTGGCACAGCCAAAGACTTACTGTCCTTTAATAGACCTTCCCTCTTTTGCTGTTCTTTTAGGGCCTATGCCACACCTTGCATAAGGGAAAAAAAAGCATATTTTAAGCATGATCACTCTTTCTCCCTCCTCCCACCTTATCGTAATGTATCCATTGCTGTAGTATCAAGGCCCACATATCTGTTTCCTGTTGATGACTAGAGGTTTAAGAACACAAACACATCCTTTACTTGCATTTCCAAAATAACTGTGTTCCTACCCTAGCATACTACTACCTTCCTGGATAGAAAGTAGTAAACACTTTCGTAAATATTTCAGAAAGCGAGCAAATCTCTCATTGATAGTAAAAAGAAAGATTGAATTTGCTTGAAATTGATAGATAGGCCTGAATCTGGTATAAGTGCGCCCTTCATTTATTTTCACATTGCATTGGGTTACATCAATTAGGATTCATGATATTTAGGAGAGTTGTTGTGACCTGTACGCTGACCTCATAAATCTCTGGTGCTACGGAACAAGGGAGGTCCAGACTATAGCCAACTGAGATACTATTTCAAGGATATTAGGTTTCATATTGGGGTAGGAGGCAGGGGACCTTACTATATTCTTACTATACTAAGTACCTATTGATTGTAGCAATTTTTCTTTTATGGTGATGGGTAGTTTTATTAGTATTTTTTTATTATCAGTCATTGTATACATATTTGAAATAATGTGTCCTTTACCTGGAAGAACGGAATAGGTTCCTGGAAGCAATTTAGAGATATGCACTGGGGCAATTTTTGGTCTAAAACTGCATATTTAAAAGTACAATAACAAAAAGCACCTACTTTGAATTCTCTTATGAATTCTCTCTGTAAATTCAGCTCTGTATAAGGTGGTTTATCTCTAATATTATTTTCAGGATTCTTACTACTGTAATATCGTAGCTTGGTATTACTTGTCTAAGTCATGTAGATGTATGGATGCAATAGCCTTTGAGCCAGTAAATGAGCGAGATATATATTATGTATGTTACATAAAATAAGTTTTAGGAAGGAATCATTAAAATAAATATACAGGGATGAGAAGAGGAAACATATTTTACTTTTGTCTTTTTGTGATCCTGGTCAGATCCAGCTTAATGTTCTTTCAGTTTTGTGTAATCTGTCCCTTAAAATGTTTGGAAAAAATATGCAAAATGGTTGAGAAGATTTGGCTTTTCAAACTGGTTCATTCCTCTAGGCTATGCTCCTTCTCCATTATCTGCCCCAACTCTACAGTGAATTCGTTATATCCCCAGAAACTTATCAGATTACATTAACAGGCTGCACATGAGAGTGAAGATCTGACAAGTTACAATGAAATAGATTGTTATAGATAGAAAACCTACGCATTGTTAGACTAGGAATACCATTTTCAAAAGTACCTCCTTGTATTCAATGAGACTTAGATTCCTATAGATCTAACTCACTTTTGAAAATAGGAATTGGGGTCCTAAATTACTTACATGCTTTAGAAAATTTTACTCAGTTGTGACATTTCTAATAGCTCTCCTGACAGTGAGAATCAGTTTATATATATATTTTTCCTACCCCAAAGTTGGTCTTTAGAAACATAGACATGAATCATGCTATGAGTCTGAAAAAATTGACAAGTGGTAAAAGTATCTCAGAATGCAAAGACACACCAACATCTAATCTATTTGCCCATGAAAGAGATACAGACACTAAAAACTAGTGAATTCAGAAGCTAAAGTGTGAATTATTATTCATGTATGTTAATCCATAACATGCTTCTTTTATCAAACTTCTTCTTTGTATGTTGTTTTGAAAACACCACCTTGTTTATTTTCTCCTTTTGCTATTCATTGGTTTCTAAAGAAGATTTTTTGCTAATTGAAAAAATTGATTTTCTCAGAGGGTACATCTAGACTACAAGCCTCTTTCGAAAGAGGCTTTTTCAAAAGAGCTCTTTCGAAAAAGCCTCTTTTGAAAGAGATCATCTAGACAGCCACAAGACTTTGGAAAAAGTGCTCTGCTTTTTCGAAAGAGAGCACCCAGACAATCTGGACTCTCTTTCGAAAAAGCCCTGTTTGCGTTCAAGAATGCTTTTTTTCGAAAGAGCTCTTTCCAAAAAAGGCGTTCTTCCTCGTAAAATGAGGTTTACCGCTGTCTAAAAAAAGCCACGTTCTTTCGATTTCATTATGAAAGACTGTGACGGTAGTCTAGATGCAGGTGAAGTTTTTTCGAAAAAAGGCCACTTTTTTAAAAAAAAAGTCTGTAGTCTAGACATAGCCTAAGAATACACTATGTAGTTTAATGAATAAAATTCTGCCTCCATGTTCATTTCAAGCTATTGTTTCCAAACTGTAAAACCTTTTATATGGTTTTGGACCTATCTATCTTACCTGTATTGCTGTGCATAATTATGATATCTAGAATCAGCTCCTGTGAATTTGTTGGAAAGCCCTGGATATGTATACCTGGGGATTAAAGACAACACATTTTCAGAGACACTAAAGTTTACTAGAGCTGTTTTAGAAACAGGAATTTGAATGCTGACTGTCAGAATGCTGGCAAAAGTTTTGAACCAGGATTGTTGGTTTGTTTTGAAAGGTGGAGAGTGATCACAGTGTTTCTGGTTTTCTCCTTTCTGCCATCCAGGCAAAAGAGTAAGGAAATGTACAGAGTAGAGAGTGCAAATTACGTTTAATTTTTTATTGTCCTGTAGCTTTATGAGTTACAGACAGAAAGGGATTCAAATGGAATAGAAAAATGAAAAATTACTTTTTTTTAAAAAGTTCATTTTCTTTATGTTTTTACAGAAAACAAAATAGTGTCATAAAATTAAAATTGATAATAAATATGTGTAAAAGCATTGGGAGGGACTTAAAATGATGGGCACCACTTCAAAACCCTTTGGTACAAGATAAAGCCATTCAATGTTTATAACTTAATAAAATGAACTATGGAAGGTAGTGTTTTATTTTTACAACAATATTCATTATTAGCCTGTGAACAATACAATCTGTGAACAATACAAAATATTGAAATTTAATGAAAGAATTAGTTGGAACACTTTTTCTTCTAGTGTTAACTTGTATATTATAGATAAGTATTTATGATTTTTTATACTTATGGAATACAGAATAATGGACTGTAATATTTGGTGCCAGAGTAGTATATGTAAACAATATTAATCAGGCTTCACTGACCGTGCGTGTGCATGTACCAATGTAACTTATGTGCCTTATCATAAACAAACAAGAAGATGATAGATTGCTTCCAACATCTGAAAAATATGGTTATGACACTATAAAGCGTGCAGTCTAAAGTGTATTAATATATGTATATGTTGCTGTCTTGGTTTTTTGACTAATGAGTTCTTACAATGTTGGTGTCTCAGTGCTAGGCAGACATCTAAAGTTTCAGAGATTTTGGTTTGGATAACTTTTTCTCTCCGCTTTCAGCTGGCTCCTTGATCCCTTTCAGCTTCCTTTCTTGACTTTATCCCCTATCAAATTTTCTGCAACCATCAACAAGCCTGTTACCTTTTGAGATATCACATGGGGGATTATTTCAAATATGTTGCTCTTTCTCTTGGGCTTTGGTTGGTTTCTCTATCCAGATTGCCTATATAAATATTTCACTAGCTTAGAGACTTCCCAGAAGTCATTCCCTGTTTTAGTCTTTGGAAAATCCCCAAAATTTGGGAGATTTGGGGTAATCAGACCCTACCTTAAGAATAAAGATCAGGAGTAATTCCATTTGAGTGGAGAATCCGCTCCATTCATTTAAATGGAATTACTCCTGATTTTTACATGTATAAATGAAAGCTGTTGGGGGACCAGATTTTCATCCTCACCTGGACTGTCATTCTCTTCCCATTTCATCCGGCTTTGCTGCCTAACAGCCACTTCTTAAATACTATTGTTACTCCTTGACATCACTTCCAGTATTTCTGTTTTCCACTTGAACTCTCTTGTGCACAAATTTATTTCCTTACTATCCAAATCCGTTCTGACTGCACACTTCAGGAAAAAAGCACCTAAACAGAATAAACAACTGGCCTTCAGGATGTATATAAATACTTGGGGCTTTCTTAGGTTTGGAGCAGGTATTTATGGGCTGTTCCTGTTCTCCACAAAAGGATGACAGAGTAAGGACAATTTGAAGGGATCATTTCAAGGATTCCCTTCCCTTCATCTTTCTTCTGCATACTTCCCAACAAAAAAAGGAATGTATCTATTGTATATATCTAATCCATGAACCTCATTCTCTGAAATTTTTAACCCAAATAAATAAAAAGAAGAGCATCTATACAACTGTCATGAATTTGATCATCTCAACAAAAGATTTAAAGAGAGAGAATGAGTCCAAGAGATTAAAAATAATGCAAAGAAGAGAAAAATAAAAATAAAGAGCAAACCTTTTTTCCTCCAAATCCCTATAGTCAACCTATAATGTTACATAAGCAGCCAAAAAGTTAACAGCACCTGGTAGCAATGAATGTTTCCTTTTCTGCTTACCAAATTAGCTATGGGACATCATTAGAAGTGGAATATAATGATTTCTAATAGAACTGTGTAACACTACATGGGCTTTGAGATAAGAACTTTACAAATGTGTAAAATAGATGCAAAATCGTTTTTAAAGAGGGGAGAAATTACCATTTTCTATGTTGTGTGCCAAAATTTGTGCATTTCAACTGTTAGCAGTTGGCTTCTTTTCAAAACTGATAAATAATGATGTTTGCTGAGGAAACAATTATCCTAAAATAATTTAAAAGATCCCTTTTTGTTTGCCTATAAAGACCACATTCAATTTATTGAAAGTGTATTATACATGGACAGAAAGCACTGCATCTATAAAACAGTTCTTAAATCATTCTAAATTATTGATGTGCACAAAGAGCTGTTTCTGCTTTTGTTTGAAGTTTTATTTCTGCAGCGTTGTGCTCTCTAATTGTACTTTCAACTACTATGACATCTGCTATATTTGTTTCAAAAACTTTGCAATGTTTTATTTTTTAATGATAGACAGACTTTTTCAAAGACAGACTGTTTTTATTCTGAGCAAGAAAAAATAATTAGTTGAAGGAAGATCACTGATTTGGCCAAGGAAGTCACCATTGGACTTTTTTGTTTTTTGCAAGTAGCTGTTTTATATGATTCCAGAACCTACTCAACAGAATGCTGTCCAAGAAAGATTCATCTCTGCTGCAACTCAATAACTGTGGAGCATCAGCATATGTCCTTTGCTTCCCAAGAGGCAATCCAGAACTTTATTCTTCTAAAATGAGTACCAAGAAAGTACTTCACAAACTGATAGTGTCTAGGTGACTAGCAGATGGAAAAACAAGCTAACTTTCTAAGCTGCTATGCCCAGCAATATGTGAAACAAGCTAAGTGGGCTGGAGATTAGTTTAGTCTTTTTAAATATCTAGGCTCAAATCCTTAATATGACAAGTGATATGAGTATGTGGTGGAGTAGTTAACTTTCTTCTAATAGATCTGTTGCATAATTGTAACCTTATCTTTGGCACAGAAGTTACAGCAGATGTACAAGTATCTCGTGATTTAGCAAGCACAGTATAAAGACATCTTCTTTTCCTCTTCCAAGAGAGAATGCCTTTTCCCTTTTAAATATAATCAATCTGCAGTTTTAAAAATATTTGAGTGAGAATAAGTATAGTACTCAGGACCAGCTACAATACACCATAAATATCCTTTGAATGAGAAGGTGCCCCTACAATTCCTATAATAGTTAATTTAGAGTTAAGAGACTTAATTGACCAAAATATTAAATTATTAGGGAAAAATCATCCTAATTGAAGCTTGAATACCTACTTTTTATATACTGTATGCCTGCTCTGCTACTTGAGATATGAATCGGGGGTTAATTGATTGGCTAAAAATCCCAAGCATCAACTATTTCCTCTAAAACATACCGAAGTAAAGGCATTTTTAATAGCATCCTTTTTTCTGGTTTTAGAAAGATGTCACAAGGACAGCCATTGAAGGGCACAGAATAGGATGGGGGAAAGGGAGAATATAAATAAAAAAGGATTCAAGGTCCCCTTTCAAGTTCTTATTGGAAAACATCAAGAAACAGTGTGAGTATTGATGTAGATTCACAGATAAATAGAATCTCTCTAATTTACACATTGCTGATTTGCACATCCTGAAATGCACACTCAAAATCCAGCAATATTCCTCCACCTTCTCTGCTAAGAATTAATATTAACCTGAAGTAAGTTCTCATATTCATCACATTTCATTCACTTGCAAAATGTACTTTGGAATATTTACTAGCATACTATCAAGTATTGTCATTAGTAATGGCCAACACTCATGGAGTTTTATTTTTTGAACCCACATTCAGTACATTTTGGCATTCAGATTGAGGCTGAAACAAGTTTGTGAATCATTTTTTGTCTCAGTTTGAACACTAGGGGCTAGATCAGGAATGGCTAAATCAGTGGCCATCAGGCAGTAAGTAGATCAAGATCTACCAGTAGATCTTGGAGCCTCTGACAGGTGATCCTGACAGGTTTGGCCAGGAAGCTACCAAGCACTGGCACTTCAGTTGCCTTTCCACCTACTCTCATGCTGCTCCTGCCCTCTCCCTTGGAGCTGCCCCTTAGGAGTCTCCTGCTTGCTGTGCAGGGTGTGGGAGGGAGAAGAGGGCGGGCGCTGATGTCTGGGTGTCCCTCTTCCTCCCACTCTTGTACCCTGTCTCCACACAGAGAGAAGGGGATGGAGGGAGGTTGGCAATGCAAATCTCTGTCACTCTTACACAGTGTGTGTGTCTGTCATTCTCACAAACACACACTGTCCTTCTCTCTTCTCTCCTGACCCAACACATACATGGGGGGTTGTTACTACTTTTACTGCTTGCAAAGTGGGTTATTTTTAGTTTGTGACTGGTCTGTGCATTTCATAACTTTCATGTCTCTCTTACGCTTAAATTTAATTAGTTGAGTAGTGAGTTCTAAAATGCCTAACCTATCATGTCTGTAGTAATTATCCCCATGGTAATTGAGCTCTTAGAGGTGGCTGGCATGTCCCTGCAGCCCCTGAGAATGTCAGAGCAGGGGGTGTCCACATGCTGTCCTTGCCAGTGGACGCCACTCCTGCAGCTCCCATTGATCAATAACAGAGAACTGTGGCCAGTAGAAGCTGTGGGAACAGGGCCTGTAGATGAGGGGCAGCATGGAGCCACTACTGTACATGCCAGCTGCTTTCAGGAGTGGTGCAGGGCCAGGGCAGAAGTAAGCCTACCTTACCTCTGCTGCTGCATCCCTGGGGCAGCTGTCCAGCCACTCCCAGGGTGGGCGTTTGGGGAGCAGAGCTCAAGCCCCCAACCCTGCTGTCAAGCCACAGGCCAGGGCTCAATATGATTGTGGATTCGCTTCAAGACAAAGTCGATCAGGGATAGATAGTTGCTTTTATTAATCTCACAATGTCACTACTATTACAGGCTTAATACTGCCAGATGGTTACACAGCTACTGCAAAGTAATACAACAATCAGCATAGGCAAAGCAATGCATATAAGAGTAACAGGCACTTGGAAATGCTTACACACGTTTAGTCTGCGGAAAGTCCCGTTCTGGTCACCTCACACCCAGCTGCAGCGGACTTAGCTCCAGCTAGGGGGATTCAGGACACGGTTTGAGGTCTAGGTCCCTGTTGATACTCACTGGACACGAGATTCCCTACACTAATTATACTACAGTTGTTTAAAACGTGTGCACGTACCTGGCTCGATGCCATTCTTATCATTTTCATGAGGTCAAACTTGTTTATTGCTCAGTAGTTTCCCAGTTCAAGGTATGGCTTAAAGCTGATAAAGCCCAGCTGCTATTTGGGCTTGTAGCATCCCACACTGTGCTAAGCTAAGTACATCAGGGATGGAAACTTCCATCCTAGGCCTGCTAAGCTGCAGGACCCACATATGACTTTCACGTGACACCTGCGCTCCCCAGGCAAATGCTGTATCCCCTAGGCCGCTCCAGAACCCACCCTACCTCCCTACCTTCAGAGGATCCCTTATTAACAGGTGTGTTGTGAGCAAGACACGAGAAGTCATTTTTCCGCTCTACTCTGTGCTGATTAGGCCTCAGTTGGAGTATTGTGTCCAGTTTTGGGCACCACATTTCAAGAAAGATGTGGAGAAATTGGAGAAGGTCCAGAGAAGAGCTACAAGAATGATTAAAGGTCTAGAGAACATGACCTATGAAAAAAGACTGAAAGAATTGGGCTTGTTTAGTTTGGAGAAGAGAAGATTGAGAGGGGACATGATAGGAGATGATCTCCCTCAATTAATATTCAAGTTTGAATCAAAACTAAGCAAAATTAATTCTCCCATTCCCAAATGTCAAAAATAATTGGAAATACACTATTGTCAAATATATTAACACAGTGAGGTTTTTATGCCTGTAGCCTTTTTTCTAATATGTTCTATCTAATATGTTCACTTTCTAATTCATAAAATTCAGTACTTCCAATGAACTTTTCTTGTTTGTTAGTGGAAATTTGCAAACTTTATTGTGTTTAATATTCTCCTCCAAAGAATAAATAATAGAGACAACATCAAAACTAAGTGAAGAGTTAGGCCTGGATATAATTAAGTTTATTACATTAACATAGTAATATATCATTAGTCTTCCAAAGCTTATGATAAAATATCTTTATAAATGTCTTGCATTGAATTTATCACCAAACTTTCACCAAGAGAAGAATTTAAGGTAACCCTTTGCAGCACAGCATTTGAGTCACAGACTCAAGCAAATTCAGAAAAGTTTAGCTACTTCACCTTATATTTTCTAAACAATAATAATTAATTGTAAATACGTAAATCTAAAGGAATTACAGGGCTATTAGCATAAGTAAATCTAAAAATCTGTCTACTAATAGTTCAAAAAATCTAAACAGATTTACACTTTGTATAACGGAACAAGATGGTTTGTAAAAATTATTTGAAAAACAATAAAATGTCTGTTTTGTGTCTAAATTAAATACAGTCAGTGTGTATTCAGCTCAGAGTTTAAGTACCTGGTGAATATGTCTACACTGCAGTTAGATACCCACCGCTGACTTGTGCCAGCTAACTCAAGGTAAGGGGCCATTTAATTGTGGCATAGACAATTAGGCTTGGACTGAAGCCTGAGCTCTGGGACCTTCTGAACTTGCAAGTTCCATCCGGGTAGTTTTTTTCTTCTCGGTATTATTAAAGAGATACTCCCATAATACAAGAGCATGTGAAGTGACGTGCATGCTGATTGCACACAACATTGACTATAAGAGCCGTATGCTCCCTGTGCATCCAGTCAGGGTGCAAATTCTAGGTATGCAAGTACAGTTAGCAAAACTATAATATCCTGGGAGACTGTCTTCGTTACGACAATCTTTCAGCCCACTGAGATGAAGGAGGGTCACTCATGCAGCCCACTCACTAGCCTACATTGCCCTTTGCTTGTCTATACAACAGTTATAAACATCCCTGCTCTGTGGACAGAGTGCCGGAGCAGAGTAGGGTAAGCTCCATCACCAGTTCCTGCTAAGGTGCGCACCTGCACGACAATGCACAACAAATTCTTCCCCCTCCCACCTCCTCTGGAGAGCTGCACAGCAGCACTCACATGGCAGGCGGCTGCTTCCGCAGGCAGGGGCAGCTGAGACAGCAGGGTGAGGAAGCTGCTGGGATGGGGGGCCGGGATCTGCTGTGGTCATGAGACGGGGGGAGGAGTAGGCCTGCTCCAGTGGCCAGGGCTGCCACGTGGCAAAGGGCCGGGGCCTGTTCTGATGGCTGGGGCTGGGAACGGGACCTGCCGCATGGCTGGGGGGGGGAGGGGGGGAGTGTCTGCTCCGGTGGCCGGGAATGGGACATGCCACATGGCCTCGGGAGTGGGGTCTGCTCTGGCAGCTGGGAACATGTGTGTAAATAAATTGGGTGCCATTGTGGCACACATCCAAACCAGTGCACATGACCTCAATATTGGTGCACAAGGCAAAACTCACTCTGCTCATGGATGGAAAATCTTAGAGGGAACACTGCCTAGCACCCTAGCCCCGCTCCCTGGAGGTCAACAGGGGGTGGGTCTGGAAAGAATGAAGGTGGGCCACAGTGCACTCAGGCCCTCACTGGAGCTGACACAGGTCAGTTGCAGGTTTTTAATTGCATTGTAGACATTTCTGTGAGAGCTAAAGAAAGGGTGCAGTAACGTATCAAACTAGTCCAATAGTCCGTGTGGAAGAGCTCATGGTACTATCTATATTTTTTGTTAGTCTCTAATGTGCTACAGGACCACTCGTTTTTTAAGCTTGCTTTTTTTTTTTTTACTTATAGACTAACATGGCTACGAGACTTTTAAAGTAGATAAAAATTGTTTAAAAAATGTCAGCAAACATTCTTCAGTGAACATGGTCATGAGCAGTGGGTGAAGATAGAGCTGAGGGAGGCACTGTCCCTTCTACCAAGGCTCTGCCCTCATGGGCCCCAGAACATGGGGAGGGTGGGTACTGTGTGGCTCTAGCCTTCCAGGCCCCGGGGCGCCTGGAGGGCAGGCAGCACATGGCCCCAGCCACCCCAGCCTCAGAGCATGGGAAGGAAGGGTGGTGCGCGGCCCTAGCCTCCCCAGACCCGGAGCGCAGGGAGGGCAGGCACTCAGGAGCAGCAACACTCCAACACCAGTATGCCTACAGGAGAGTGCAGAGTCCGGGTAGGGCCAGGCTGGCAGTTTGGGAAGACAATGTCTTCCCCTGCGTATTATACCTGCCACCCACAAACATGTTAATATCTAGTTTAGGCAAAGTTTATCATCTTTAAAAATGTTAGCTGGTTGTGAACAACCCATGCTCCAGTTTACTCTATATTTAGTTCTGAGTTCTTGTCTGCAGCACACAACATGAGTACCAGGTTGTATGATGCTTCACACCACGTGGGGTTTGTGGAGCTAAGGAATACTATGGGGAGTGTAGTGAAAGAAAGAGGGGGATCTGTAATGTACATGAGGCCCTAACATATCAGAGTTTCATACCAACAGACCACTTCTGTGTTCCCAAAATCCTGCCCCTGTCCTTGCACATTAAAGCTGCATAGCTTCTAACTGCTAGGGGCATCGCTACAGCCACAAAAGCTAGGGCCAGATTTGCTTCTACCCTGGCCTTTGTTGCTAAGTAGTGCATGTATTTAGCAGTGTAGCTTTTGCTTTTCTTTATCAAAAGGAAGGGTTATATTTGAAACTCTTGTTCATACACATAGCTGATCAAATCCTGGCCACATGCCATTGCGTGATCGGATTTTTCATTTTCTGTTACATACAGTTCAGGCAATGCACTTATTCAACCAAGCAGTGGATCCTTGGGAAATAAAGGCACAAACATGGAAGCACCATCCAGAAAGTCAGTGTGAATCCATTATGCATTAACGCAAACATTTTATTGTTTTATAAATGACCTACAAAAGCATAAACCAGAAAGCATTTCTGCCCTAATTTGCCGCTAAAGAAGAATTGAAAGGTTTTTTTTCCCCTTGTTTTTAACAGCAAATATGTCAGGAATATCAATTCTTGGATTTTGAATTCCCTGCTTTTGCTAAAGGATTCCTTGCATTTCAAAGAGTAGAGAACTGACATAGGAGAGTTCTCCATGTTCAGTGGAAGGGGCATAGTATTTCAAACTTCAACAAAGAAGGCTATTCTCTCACTTGTTTATAAGGGGTTTGAGATGCGTAGATGTTAACAAATAACTGTCTTCAGCATTCACTTGTTCAGATTTCAGTCACTTGTCCTTTGTAATGCCCCTCATTCTCTGTTGCTCAGTGGAATCCTAGAGAATTAACATGGTAAAATAGATCTGATATGGTGATTGTAAAGAACAAGCATAAAATGTTTTAAAATGTAATTCTTGTCTGTAATCACTAAGGACAGACACCAGATACATCATGTTCTCAATGTTAAGAGCTGAGATCTGGTGATTCAGTGAAGGGGATGTTTTGCTGATGGATAAGAAGAGCTGATGAGGAAATGGAACTATAAGGTCGTCCTTTTGCTGCTTTTCCTTCTTCCAGAATCAGGAGTGTTGGAATGATTTTTATAGTCGGGTGCTGCTGATGGAAACAATGTGTTTGGTGTTTGTTATTACTGCTTCAAGCCCGGGCATGCAGTAGTACTATTTCAAGTACCATGGTCCAGAATGGAAAAAAGCAGGACACTTTTACAGAAAAAACAGCAAAAAACAATATTTATCACTGTGTATGCAAATCCTCTTTTTCAGGTAGTCCCAGTTTCTCCCCTTCAAATATCATTGTACCCAATAATGTCCATCTTCTGTAAACTCCCACAGACGACCTCTCATTGGTCTTGACTTCTCCCAGTGTTTAACCTTGCCAATCCAGCCCCTTCCCCTTCTATCTCAGAAACTCTCCATGTCCTCTCAGCTCCCTATAGCCCAAATCTCATCTGCTTAGACATTCTCTTTTCCCTCTCACAGCCTGAGAATCTGTCCCCACACACCAAATCTATCTCACACAGGCTTAAAATCAGTCTTTCTGTGCACAAACGTTTCCAGGATCAGAAACCTATGCAAACATACATGTGTACATATATACTTGAAACAGGAGAAACAGGAGAAAAGGTGTAAATGCAGATGATTCTCCCTAATCATGTACATGAGTGTTGTTCATCTTTTATTATCGCTGCTTGTAGTTGGGTTAGAAAAACGGTAGCAGAGGTAATGTGCATATCTGAAATCACTGCACAAAAGCTGAATACAGGTCTCTTTTTCTGCTCTCTCTGCCTTTTTTGTCTCTTGCTTTCAACCTCTGGAATGGAGGCTACAGAGTGCATATCTAAGCTGGCTCATAGTTCCCTTCTATGAGGAAAAAATGAAGTAGCCTTACCAAAACCTTTATTTCGTCTTTCTGCACCTGCAGCCTATGATGAAAAGACCTCCAGTGGCAGCCAAATATACTGCAGCCTCCCAGGGTGGAAAAGTTCTAGCCTCACTAGTTCAAGGTGGTAAATGGTGCACCTTTGGGACATCAGCCTTGGTACACTGTTGGATCCTGATTGGTTGAGCTTAGTCCCATTTGGCTGTCCATCTATGTATAGAATAGCAAAAAGGAAAAAAAAAGTCACAGGTACATTTTTAATCTTTATCACTTTTAAGAATTATTCTTCTTATTTTAATGGCAAATACTGTTACCAATAACAGCCTTCTGGATTCTTTGGGTAGCTATGTGGATTTAGGATTTGATTCTGGAATGTGCTACACAGAAGAGAGGTGAAAAGCACCTACAATGCATACTGCAGTCTGTGGGATAAATTGTATTCTTACATGCACTCACATAAATCTGAAATAACTGTATTAAGTAAATGGAATTCCTCCAGATTTACTCCTGTGTCACTAAGATCAGAATCCATACATCTGGGAATTTAGTATACTCAGCATTTTACAGGACAATTTCTGCTTAAATCATAATTTAACCTCTATTAATTTCCTCTTTAGGAAGTGCTATCTATTATTTGAGACTGTGAGTGGCAGTTGAGCTTTTCCTAGTTAAAAAAGAAAACAAAAACCCAGTTGCCATTAAACAGTGTGTTTTGAAGACCATGTAGATTTTGTGCAGAACACTCAGTCATTTTGTTTCAGACATGAGGCTTCATCTTTTCTATTGAAGAAATAACTGATAGTGATCAGTGTGATTATTTCCTATATATAGAACATTCAGTTTTTTATTATGATATTACCAGGACATATCTTTGGGGAAAGAAGATATAAACATGTTTAGCCTCTGAATATAAACTGTGTGGAAATGTTATATTACCTGCTAGAAACTATACATGTAGGTGACATAATGTTCAAGAACTGGGCCCAACTTTGCTTACAAATCAGCTTGATGATGAGGTTGCAAAAGTTATATTTTCACTGGTTTCACAGACTGAATTTATTAGCTTCTTGAAATTGATTTTGGATGCCTTTCATTTGCCATTGGGCTAAAGTCAGAAGCAAAATGATGATATACCACATTTTTCTCTCCTATCTTTCTATTGCCTAAGTATTGTTATTGAATAAAAGACATTCAATATATTTCAAGAAGGAGGCAGAGAGCATGCTTCATTTTCTTTTTAATTGACATTAGTTTAACTGACTGCAAGTCTTACTATTCACAGCTAGCAATTGTGGGGAGGGAGTGTGTTGGGGTGTCAGTTTCTGTCAGAGCTGAAAATGGAACCTAGAAGGACTGCCAAACTTTGTAGTGTTTTATTTACTTGGAAAGAATGGTGCAAAAGTAATATTGATGCAGCACTCTGAAAGTGTTCAAGTTGTTATCTGTGGGAAGATAATGTGAACTCAGCAGTATCATTGCTCTGATCTTTGGTTAAAGTCTTACAAAACTAGATTGCTGTTTGATTGACAATCTTGTCAGAGAGTGAATGAAAACTGACACTCTAATATTGAAAATGCAACGTTTACAAAACTTAAAGCTTAAGTTTTCTCATGACACTGCTGCTTTTGTGAAAGTGAATTTCACATGTATTTTTAAATAAGTATACCTTGCTGGATGCAGCTAAAACTTATCATTTTAGTTTATTGGCTTACAAAAGCCACTTACTAAAATATTTGATACAGATGTTTAATAGGAGCAATATGGCCAAATTGTATTAGTGACACTAGCATTTATCATTTGAAATCTTAAGTGGTCTGGTTATCATCACAGGTCAATACTAAATTATGATTATATTCTTCAACAGAAAAGGCTGTCCTGTCTAGCTTTTGCAAGAAGATTTTACTAAGGGTGCATCTACACAGCACAGTTATTTCGAAATAACGGCTATTATTTCAAAATAACAATGCGAGCGTCTACACAGCAATTTGTTTATTCAAAAATCTGTAAACCTCATTCCATGAGGAATAATGCCCATTTCAAAATAGCTATTTTGAAATAGGGCGTGTGTAGACATGGCAGCTGGAGTTCTTTCGAAATAAGAGGACTCCAGGAAATCCCACATATGCGGTGCTGGCTATTCTGTCCACACTCATCAGGACTCTATAGTTCCTCTTCCCCAGCAGCCCTTAAAGCTGCACTCCCAGGGGAAAGGGTTTATGGCAGGAAGCTCTGGCCCTCACAACCTCCAGCCACACTGCTGCTGCCACAACCACTCCAAGGGCCATCATGAGTGACCCTAGAGCCCCCCAAAGCCCTCCCCCACTCCCAGGGAGCAGTCTGATGGCACCCAGGAGCCTGCCAGGTGCCACAAGAGGCATGTGCCGTCCTGATCTGGGGTGGAGATCCTGGACCTCATTGAGGTGTGGAGCGAGGAGGAAAATCTCCAGGATCTCTGCACCAGACGGCACAATGCCAATATCTACAGCTGCATGACTGATAGCCTGACCACAAAGGACTACATCCGGACCCATCAGGAGTAGGTCCAGATGAAAGTGCAGGAGCTCTGCCAGGCCTATTCCAAGGTGAGGGAATGCAGCCCACTCCTGCACCTATTACCTTGACCTGGACCTCATCCTGGGGAGCAGTGCAGCCCCTTCCCCACTCCTGATGGTCGACTCAGGGCTGGAGACACCTGTCGTTGCCCACCCAGGGACCAAAGCCCGTCATGCAGAGGAGGAGGAGGAGGACTCCGACGCAGCCAGCACCATGACCTCGGTGACACAGGAGCAAGTACTTCACGGCTTGGATGTGTCCCAGGCATCCTCCGAGACTGGAGAAGGATCATCAGGTGTGTGATCTTAGGCACATGACACATACAGGGTGGAGATGGAGGGCGCCGAGGGGCTGGGGCGCGCTCCTCACTCAGCCTTTTTGGCCTGGGGATTGCGCTGCAGTCTGTGCACATGAATGCATGCGCAGCACTAGTCTGGGCCACACAGCCCCTAGAGGCTACACCACTGCACTCCTGGGCTCTTGCTCACAGGATCTGGAGAGGCCAGCCACACTTCTGACACCCGGGTGGGACACCCTCCCACCACAAGCCACCACTAGAAGGAGGCTGGGGACATGGCCGCACACTCTCACACTCAGGAGTGCCTCACACAGCACATGGGCATGCCTGCATGTTTGAGGAAGCACCTGCTCCTGGAGACAGCATTGCCAGGTGTAGGAGCATCTGCCGCTTACACAACCCTCCCCACCTACACTCTTACCCCTTCTTCCCCAATGGCCAGGGACACAAGTCCTCTCCCCCCTTAGGATGCCACCACTGCTGGACCTGACGTATGCGCGGCACTGAGGCAAGGCCAGTAGGCCCAAGGCCCCACCCTCAGGATCCAAATGTGGCTGGCAACTTCCCATGTCTGCTTGTCCCTGGGATGTGTGTGTGGGAGAGGGGGGAGCCTGCTCCCCTGGGGACATCTGGGCCTCTGTAGGAAAGGGCCCGCTGTCCAGCCCACAGATGGCCTTGCTCCCAGTACATCACCTTCATCTGACCCGAGAGCTCTCAGTCTCGGCTCACAGATGAGGGCAAGGGTTCAGAAATAGTGTCTCCAGGGATGACGAACCGTCTATCTTTATTCTCCACAGCCAAACTAGCTGCAAGAGGGGGCCAGGCGAAACCACCCTGGACAGTCTCCCAACACCGAGGGAGCCACAGTCATTGGAGAACGCAGGAGGAGCTGCTGCGGGAGGACATCTCCATGCTCCGGACCCTGCATGAGACCCTGGACCAGAGTCTCCAGGAAGATATACAATTGCACAGAGAGACCTGGAGAGAATTGCTGCAGCAGGGCCGTACCATGTGTGCGACCATTCAGTCTCTCCTCGCCCACCCGGAACCAACTCCTGCTCCTGCTGCCGCTCCTGCCCCACCTCTTATGCCTGACTCTGTTCCAGCTTCATGTTCTGCTTCTCCCCGTAGCCTCTCCTCTCCCTGT
The DNA here is from genome assembly GCA_019425775.1 of Rafetus swinhoei. NCBI lineage: Eukaryota > Metazoa > Chordata > Testudines > Trionychidae > Rafetus > Rafetus swinhoei. The sequence goes on from CM033436.1 coordinate 35,135,265, forward strand.
GGTCGCCTAGGTCTCTGCACACAAGGCGGTGGAACCAACTGAGCCAGGCACCAATCCCACTCCCAGCCCTGAGTATCTCCTCCCCCCTCAAAGGTTCTCATCCCCTCCCAGCCCCCCGTTCTCCTCTCCCAGATTCTTTCTCCAGTGCCTCCCCAGTTATTTTGACCCCAAATAAAAACCACACACAGTTGATTGTTTCCAAAAAAGAATTTCAGTTTTATTGTTCCTTCAGGGAAGGGGGGGAAGGGAAGGGTGAGGGTGGAAAAGCAGAGAGGGCCCCTGGGGAGAGTGTCACTAGGGTCCTTGTGAGAAACTCTCCTTCTGAGCTTCCCGGATGTGAACCCCTACCTGATGGGCCTGCTAGATGGCAGCTGTGTGCTCTGTTCAAAGGCCCTGCTGACCTGGCCTGCTCCTGCTCCCCACCCAGGGAGGAATGCACATATGTTGTGGAGCACGCAACATGCAGCCACCACCTGGGGGATGTTCCACTCCCCTACATCCAGCTAGGTGAGGAGGCATCTGAACCTCACCTTGAGATGCCCAAAGGCACCTTCCACTACCATGCGGGCCCTGCTGAGCCTGGCATTAAAGCGTTCCTTGCTGGGGTCATGGTGTTCAGTGTAGGGTTTCGTAAGCCTTGACATGAGATTGTAGGCCGTGTCCCCCACGATGAAGAGTGGCATTTCCACGTCTCTGACCCTGATGGTGTGATCGGGGAAGAAAGTGCTGGCTTCCTGCTTCTGGAAGATGCTAGAGTTTCTGAACACATGGGCATCATGCACCTTCCCCAACCACCCGACGTAGATGTCGGTAACCTGCTCATGGTGGTCAACAAGGGCCTGCAGGACCATGGAGAAGTAGCCCTTGTGGTTTATGTAGACAGATGCCCAGTGGTTGGGGGCCTGGATGGGGATGTGGGTGCCGTCAATAGTCCCCTGTGGTTGGGGAAGCCCATGGCAGCAAAGCCAGTAAGAATGGGGTCCACGTTACTGAGGTAGATGACCCTGCGCAGCAGGACAATGTTGATGCTCCTCAGCACCTGCAGAAGGAGACAGACAAGAAAACAAACAGAGAATCAGAGGGGTGCCAGAGCCCTTGGGAGGTCTCCAAGCCCACCCCCACTTCCCCCCCGCCAACCACACCCGGAGCCATCCTATACATAGCCTATCCCCAAAAGGGCTGTTTGAGGGCAGGTCTGAAAAACCTGGGAAGGGAGCACCTCTTCCCAACACCACCCCAATCCCCTCTTTTCCTTGGGTTCCCCATTCCAGCACTTCACCACCCCCTCCTGGAACAATAGCCCAAGAACACTATACCTTCATGATGTGGGCTCCAATGGTCGACTTCCTGACGCTGAACTGGTTGCCAACAGATCGGTAGCTGTCTGGCGTGGTGAGCTTCCACACAGCAATGGTGACCCTCTTATCCAGGAGAATTGCGGGGTGCATATGTCTGTCCTGTTGTGCGAGGGCAGGGGTGAGCCAGGCACACAGCTTCTGAAAGGTCTCCTCCCTCATCAAAGTTCTGGAACTGGTGTCTAGCCACCAGAAGTAGTGGTGCATGGTGGGGTGCAGCTGGAAGAGCTGTGCTTCCAGACAGATGGTGAGGGTCTCCTCAATGAGCTGGGTGTTGTGTTCCTGCAGCGCCAGGAGGGCAGCCTACAGAAAATGCTGCAGAAACTGCAGCACGGCAGGTGGGGCCGTCGTGTACTCAGAGGCAGCTCCGGCTCTGGTTGGCAAGCTGAGGTGTCTGCAAGGAGAACCACAGCAGTCAGAGAAAATGCTTTGCTGTTCCTCAGAGAGGTAGGCAAGCAGGAGAAGAACCTGAGAAATGGCTGTATAGCACGAGTCTCAGATAGCCTCAGGCGGCAGCTCCAGGAAGTAACTGCATCCTGATGCCCTGCCTGAAGTGGTTCTGGGTGGCTTTAAATACGAGTTAGCGTCCAATCAGTGTGGATGCTCTATTTCGAAATAGCTAAGCGCTATTTCGGTGCACTTTTTGTGTATAAATGCGCTATTTCAAAATAAGCTATTTTGGAAAAAAAATCCAAAATAGTGTATTTCGAAATAAGCGTGCTCTGTAGACGTACTCTAAGAGTCAAGGTCCCATCCTCCTCCCACTGAAATGAATCTTAAAACTTACATAGACTTCAATAATGCTGGACCAAGCATGTTGAATTAGAGTTTTAGTGTCAATATAATTGAGAGTGTTTGTCATTGTTTCACTTACTGTGGAAGCCTGTGTTTTCAGGATGTTCTTGTACATATTGCAGTATGCTTCAGGGGAGTTAATGTATTTTAGGTATATTTAAAACAAACTCCTTATCACAATTAAACTTAATTAATTTGATATTTGAAAGTTGTTGTCCAGATGTTTTGGTTTATTAAAAATAATTTATCCCTACTGTTTACCTACTGCTTCTGTTTTAAGGCTTAATTAATACTTTTTATATTAATATATTTTTAAAATACTTGAAATAACCAAAACATTATTGAAGTAGTTAAAATATAACCATGAACCAGGTTTTGTTGGTTTCCCATATCAAAACCTGGGGAGCATGGAAATGTCCAGGGTTTCCAAAACTTATCTTCTCCTACCCTCTGACTTCTTCCTCTGATGTTTATCTTCAAATACAGTTTCCCACCCCCGCCCCCCTTTACTTACCCATTATCTTAGGGGGGCTTTAATATGAAAAAATGGATTGAAAGTAAAGTTTAAGTAACTAATCAGTGTTAAACAATTCACCAAAAACATTTGCCAATTTCTGTTAATTAATTGACATTTTGCCCTTCCCTCACACCATGAGCCACATACAATTGGACTGTGCCAGTTTCACTGAAGCTGCTCTGACATTTGAATCAAATTTTTAAAACTGTCTCCCAAATTGCACTTGTGAAGTTTGCATGTACACACATGTAGAAGAGAAATTATCTATTTAAAGATCTGAACTGAATGAATGGCTGATTTGAGAATGAAAAGCATATGTATCAAAATATAAGGAAAAGAAATTATTTTCAAATACCTCATTCATATCAAAGTATTTTTTTATAATGAGTACTATTTGAGTCCTCTTACACAGAAATCAGACTCTGAATTTTATTTTAAAAATTCTTTAAATATGTGTCTCAAATTCCTTTCGGAATAAATGTTGTTTGTATTTCTTAAACTGTGGCAACAAAACTAATAAACACAGATATCCCTATGTTAAAATGATTTCTTGTTAAAATGTATTTTGTTAAAATATTATCCATTTGACAAGATTTTCTCAAGGTTACAATTTCTACTGAACTGAAATAGTATTAATTGAAATTTCCATATTTTAATGTCTTAGTCTCTTGCTTTAACATTCAAAAAAATCTACAGACACACCCTTTGGTAGCAAGGAAAGTCACCACACTACACTTCCCTTCTCCCAGTTTTCATTCTTCTCTCACACACTTATATATACAAATGAGGTCACCACGTCAAAACACATTCAAGAATTTCACTTCTGCTATGTTTTATCTTTCTTGAGTTGTATAATTTTTTTTTTAATTTACCAGTCATCTGGTAAACTTAAAAGAAGTCTACATACATATCTTATATTTAATCTCAGTAAGTTACAGTATTGCAATGTCTTCCTACATGTCATCATAATAGACAACACCTTGTAAATTAGACATTTAGAAACCATTATTTTGCTAATTTTTCAGTAAAATATTTTTGAGATTTATTAGATGTTAAATAAAGATTTAATGCCCTTTCTTATACCCTAATCTCATGTTTAAAAGACAAAAGAGAGAAAAACATGAAAAGATTAAAATCTCCATGGCGCCTTCAGCTAATGACATTTCCTTAAAATAGATAAGTTAGTGTACCCCTCTTAAAACAGGAGCCTTAATTTACTGTTTCCTTTCATCTGTTGAAATAATTGCTTTTCTTTTTTTGCCTTCAGTAGTTTGTTCTGGTCATTAACATTTCTGTAAAATGAAGTTTGAAAGGTGCTTTTAATGCTCAGATAGACTACAGTGCACATTTGGCTGTTAAAATCAACCTACTTAAGGCAGAACTAACATTTAACACTCTCAGCTATTTGAAGTAGTTGACTGCCCAGTTTAATGGTGCTGCCAAGGGCAATGAGCACATTGCTTGTTATTATGTTTTGGGGTAGGGGTTGTTATTTCAGCAATAAAGACAGTCTATGATATTCTGAAAACATTAGCTGAAATCTTAAATATAGCACTTTCCCACTAACAAGCTGTAAACTATAATTTCTTGGGGAACAGCAGACAGGAGACACTCAGCTTTGTACCCTGCTGAAGTTGCATACTGCAGTCTTTGAACTGAATGATTTTTCATGCGAGTTTTGTTGAGAAAGACACAATCAATCGAAATGCAGTAAAACCCTAATATAATGCAACTTCACCATAAGCAGTGGTCTCCAATAATCAGAGCTTCAGTTTGCACATTCTAACACATCAAGACAATTTGTCTTCCATTCTGAATAGAGTTTCCCCAGAGCTGGGACTGCTTTAAGACATTCTATGGGTCATACTTAATACTTTCTCTTTTGTGTGTATTTGTGTATACATGTAAAGTATTTGTAAATGCATTATTCATGGTAAAGTTAGTGCACACAACTTCCATTAAAGAAAATGAAACCAATTATTTGCCTGGTGAAGTCAGGGAAAACCTTTGCATTAATCTTCTGTAGAAGCTATGCATGTACATTGAATAAAGAATTTAACCCCAAGTGATAAATAACAGAGTGGATGTAGAATATCCATTATTTCTGTTCCTATCTCTGGGTCCTGACTGCATAGCAGCATATCTTGCTTGATGAACAATAGCTGAGAAAGAATTAAAGATGAAGTAATACAAGTTTCGGAATAGATGTAATTGAGAGGAGAATTTGTCTCGTTGTATACCTGGAGAAAAAGGCAGTTCATACAAAGTGAGTAATAAGCCTCCAATTTAGATCAATTACACATTTTGCGGGAAAGCATTTGAAGGGGCACAGCATGGGCTGCAGTTCCAGGAGAGACAGGAAGCCTGCCTTAGTGCCCCTGCTTCACTGCTGACCAGGAGCCACTCAAGATAAGCCCCTCCTGCCTCAGCCCTGACCTCTTCCGCCTCCCCCCCCTCCCAAAGTCAGAGACCCCTCCTACACCTAAAGCTCTCAGCTCCACTTCAGTGCCCGCACTCTAGTCAAATTATGTCAGGTCACAGGCATCAACAATTTTCTTCAACTGGTTCATGAGAAAAAAAAGTTTGTAAACCACTGACTTAGGGTATGTCTATATGATGATAAAAAAACTGTGATTGGCTTGGGTAAGCTGACTTGGGCTTGTGGAACTTGGGCTATGTCTACACTCGCGGCTTCTTGCGCCAGAAATATATAAATGAGGCTAAGCGTGGAATATCGCCGAGCCTCATTTGTATACCTAACGAGCCGCCATTTTTGCAGAAGAGGCTCTTCCGCCAGAAGGAGATGTCTACACTGCCCCTTCTTGCACAACAAAACCCTCTTGCGCAATGCTGTTCTTCCTGAAAAGTAATCGGCGTAATGGCATTGCGCAAGAGTGTTTTTGTTGTGCAAGAAGGGGCAGTGTAGACAGCTCCTTCTGGCGCAAGAGCCTCTTCTGCAAAAATGGCGGTTCATTAGGTATGCAAATGAGGCTCAGCGATATTCCACGCTTAGCCTCATTTGCATATTTCTGGTGCAAGAAGCCGTGAGTGTAGACATAGCCTTGGACTCCAACGCTGAAAAATTGTTTTGTAGATGTCTGGGCTCTGGCAGTAGCCCAAGCTTTTGGGCCCTTCTACTCTGAGAGGGTCTGAGAGTTTGTGTTGCTCCAGCTTGAGCCCAAATTTTCTATACCACAATTTTAGCTTCATAGCTTGAACGCCAAAAGCCTGAATCGGCTGACTTGGGTGAGCGGTGACTGTGCCACAAGTTTTTTAACTTCATCTACGTGTACCCTTAGGTCCCACTGACCCAGTGAAATCAGTAGGACTTTCTCACATGAATAAGGTGAGCACGATTTAAACCCATGGACTTGATTTGAGTTTAATCATTTAAAAAACTTCAAACTGTAGGTGATATATAATATGATCCTAGTTGTTTTCTGTATGGTGCTGAGTGGCTAAAATTCACTCAGTTTCACTTAAGTAACCATGCAGCAGATACTTAGCTTGGGCCCAACATGATTTTGATTGCTGTTTCCTTTATGTTTTTTCCCCACCACATTACTTTTTCTGCACAGTATTATTTTTGAAAGATTGTCTTTGGTCAAATATTTATCAGTGCAGGTCAATTACAGAAAGAGTTCATTAATTCTTTTAGCTCCAGACTGAATGATCAATTTACATGGGAAATTGTGTCAGAAATGGTACAACTTGTATTTTCAATCAGTAGCTTTTTTTTAAAGCCAAAAAACCCAAACAAAATAGGTCATGAATTAAGAACGTGTTTTGTTGTTTGAGAACAGTGTGAGAGGTAACATACTACTTTCTTAATCTGAACAGAGAGTGGTCCCTTATTTCTTTAAATTGTTTTGTAATATTTAAAAACTCATTTACAGGTAATAGGATGGATAAACTTTCTGATCGGGTATTTAATGATTGCTTGGAGAATCAGTGACTGCTGACTTGCATGTTTGTACAAGCTTCACAGCTACTTTTTTTGTTTTGCTGGGTTGCAACAACCTTTCTAAAATTATTGGTGCTCACGAAGCAATTTGGACAGCATCAAGGTGTTTCAGAATTTTACAAAACCTGATGATGCTGATTTCAAATACGACTTTCAGTTTAGAAAACATAGCTCTGCCTTTTTAATAATCGTTAATTAAAATGTTAAGTTTGTTGTTTGCTCAAGTGTTGTAAGAACTGTTTGACATATTTTACTCTAAATAGCAGCACACAGCTGTAGCTCATCCTATGTCATCTAAGTGAGTTTGCACAAGAAATAAGATTACCATCTGAGCAATACTGAAGGGAGACAAGAGCAGATAAAAAGCAGTTAAACACTACCAATAAAAAGTTCCTTTGAACAGAGAAATGTCTGAGTAAACTCTTCAGTTTTACAAAGAGATGTGAGATCACATGCACATTGATTTTGGTATATACAGTTGATTAAACTTCATTTTCCTGTGCTATCATGAATGGATGTCAGCCATTCACCCATATGGAGTGCAGTGTCAAAGCAGGGAAATATAATACTGTTGAAATGAGCTAAAAGCAGTTTACAAAAGATTAGTTATTAAAACTCATGAGTTGGAGTAGTGTTAAGTAAAAACTGAAAATTAAAAGGATGTTTGCATTTATTCACCACACACAAAAAGTAATACATCTTACAAACATCAAATAATATTGCTTGTGATAACATACTACCCATCTTACTTGGGAAATGTCCCACTAGCTAAAGGATCATTTGAATGAGTTTGCCAAAATTTCTGTATTTTTGCATGGTGCTTTTCTGCATGAGCAGTTATTTTTTTATATTCCCATGTTAGTCTTAGGAGCCAGACAAAAACTAATTTTAAACACAAATTTAAAAGCTTCCATTTAGTAAGAAATGTCTCTTGTGTGTTTTTTTAACTTCCCTAGAAAAATAACAGTCTACCTTAATGGGAAACTACTTCAAGAAACTTGAAAAAGGTTTGCAAAACTCAGATTCTACTAAATTCCCCTATAGTATAGCTTCTAAAATAATAATTCCAAATCAGTGATACAAGATAGGCACACATTTCATCATTATAAATGTGTTTGAACAAAATAATTAATACTATTTATCCTTCATTTACCTCTCAAGACCAGAACTCAGGTGTTTGTGTTTTGCCTGCAGCAGATGTTGGCGCATTATTAACAGAATTTACATGTGGGGCTGTGTTTTACTGCCAAACATTAGCATAAACATCCCACAGAAAGAAAGAGTCTGTTTCTCTTCATATTGGCTTGCAGTTTGAGGCCCCCAGCCTAGTTAATCAGGCACAGTGGCCCATATTAGCCTTTAGGGCTTAGAGGGAAAGAAAAACAGTAGGGAGTCAGGGCCTACCAGGTAAGTTCTGTTATGAAACATTATAGTTTTGATGAACCCTTTGGAATTCAGATCTCTTTTAATTGTTTAGGTCATCAAATGTTACAGGAAAAGTGTAGAACCCTTTTACATTTTACATGTGTGTAAAATATCTTAACATTTTTCATTAGTTAATGCAAGGGTGGGGAACCTAAGGCCCAGGGGCTGGATGCAGACCCCAGCTTGCCTGGATCTGGCCCCTGAGGCTCGGAGCTCACATTGCAGCATTGGGGAGCCCACACTGTGCGGGGTGGGTTTTTTTTGTTTCTCACTTGTGTGCAGCCCCCGACTGACTTTTCTGTGGGTCAGTTGCCTCCGACCCAGAAAAGGTTCCCCACCCTTGAGTTAGGGGATGTTCCATCTGATATATTTTTTGATGTACAGAGAATCACTCCAATGAAATATTCAGATACAAATTTGTCTACTTGCTCTTCATTTTGGTGTGCAATATTCACAATGACCCTACCAGGGTGTTGCTAGAAGACTCCTTCCTTTCATGGCTGAACCTATCCTGACATTCTGAGTCACCTGTGCATATAATAGACTAGAAGACTTACCCAGTGTTGGGTCCTTCACGGTAGAAGGCTGGTGGGGATGAGGGGATCAGGAGTCAAGGCGGGGGGGTGGAAGATGCGGGGAGTGTCTCAGGGCAGGGGTTGACTGTGGGGGCTCAGGGCAAGAGAAGAGGATGCAGAAATCAGGGCAGCAGATGAGGGGCTTAGGCAGAGGTCTGAGAGTTGGGGTGCAGGGCAGGGGGCTTAAGCCAGGTAGTGCAGGGGCTGGGAGGTCTGGGGGGGAGGGGGGCTCACCGGGGCCGCAACTGCTGCACCCTTGCTCATGCAGCAGGCCCTCGTGGGGGGTGAAAAAGGGCCAGGGCTACACTGGTCAGTCCCAGTGGTGCTTCTGGGTGGTGACATGACAGTGGGGCTCCTGGGTGGTACCCCTCCCCCCTCGTCCAGCACTGAGGCTGAGAGGGGAAAGAGTTTCAGGGCAGGGGGACCATTTACCCGTGGTCAGCAATTTGGAGAACTCTGGCCCCAGTTGGACACTCTCTTCGTGGAGTGGCCACCCCAACCCCCTCTTTGGTCACTCTGCAGTGTAACTGTCCCTTGCACTCCTTGCCCCCACTGGTCATTGAGGAGCATAGCTGTTCCTGCTCTCAGCTGCTTCCCTTTCTATTTTATTCGAATAATTTGCTAGTCGAGTAGTCAATGGAAATTCCATCGACTACTTGATCAATTGTTAGGGAAAGGCAGTTACAGCACTCACTTCCGGGTCTCAGCACAACCCCTTCCTCTCCCTTCTATACACTCTTAAAGGGACAGAGAGGTCTCTGATCCCCCGCCAGGTCTCATGACAACCTCCCCGCTGCCACTCTGCATTCAGAAAGGGACAGAGCAGTGGTAGCCGGTCCCACAGGTCTCTCTCAGCACAAGCCTCCCCCCCCCCCTTTGCCACTGGGCATTTTTAAAGGAACAGAGCAGCAGCCGCTTTAAAAATACAGAGTGGCAACCCGAGGGGTGGGGGAGCTTGTGCTGAAACCCACGGGACTGGCTCCTGCTGTCAGGAACCCATCGGGAATGCCTGACCACTACACTGGTGACTTTGACTGCTGATCTGGGCAAGCAAGTGAGCTGTTCTCTTTTGAAATCGTGATCTGACATGACCAAAAAAAAAGAGCTAGGGAACCCCCTTTTCCCCTCCCTTCATATCCCCACAGAGTTTGATGAAACATGAACACCTCAGATTGCCAGTAAAGAGGCTCCATTTGAATTTAAAAGAGAGTGTGGGGAAACATGGACTGGCATATGGAAAGCCATGACAGAAACTAAAGTGCTGAAAAACAGTAATAGTAGTAAAAAGACTAGAATTTTGCAGTCGATATCTATGGCAATAAGATGGTTTAAACAGCATGCCACACTGCTGGCCTCCCAAGTATTGGAAAAGATGAGGGAACTCACTAGTCATCCTGTTACTGAGACTTAATGTAAAAGTTTTAGGAAGTAGGGGGTAGGAGATCTTGTGGTAGGAGAGCTCTGCCTTAGAGTATTAGTCGAAACCCAAGCAGTGGAGACTGGCAGAGGGAGAAGCTGTCTAAGGTTGCCAATCCTCTTGGTTTCACCGGGAGACTCATGCTGTCCCTGCCCCAAGCACTGGCTCCGAGGATCTCATTGTCTGGAAACTGCGGCCAATGGGAGCTGCCCGAATGGTGCCTGCAGGCCTGGGCAGTACATGGAGACCCCATGACTCTCCCTACCCCCAAGGAGGTGCTGCCAGAGGGATGCGCTGGCTGGTTTCAGGAGCCACTCAAAGTAAGCACCACCTGGCCAGAACTTACAACTCTCACCCCCTCCATTACTCCTGCCCTTGCCCCAGCCCAGAGCCCACACACAAACTCCAGAGCCTGCACTCTGTTCCACACCCCATCCCCTGCCCGAATCCAGAGTCTGCACCCAAACTCCTTCCCAGAGTTCCTCGCCCCCTCCTGCACTCCCAACCTCCTGCCCCAGCTCACAGCCTGTACCCCCTCCAGCACCCAAACTCCATCTGAAAGCCTGTACCCCACAACCCCCAACACAGCCTGGTGAAAGTGAGGGTAGTAGAGAGCGAGTGATGGAAGCAGGGGGAATGGAATTAGCAGGGTGCAAGACCTCAGGGAAAGAAAGGGGCAGGGCAAGGGCGTTTGGATTTGGCAACCTTCGGGTTATCACTGTTTTTGAGTAATTGTACATCTGACCTCTTTTGGCTCCTTGAGAGCACCACTCACACACACATGTCAGGCGTGGAGTTGTCACATTTCTCATGGGAGGAACTTGCATTGCTCTATTTTGTTGTAAGTTTCTCTTGCAACTCACTGCGATCACTTTAGCAAGTCTGAGTTTAGCTTAGCAGTTGTTTTTCAACAGTAAGCTGCCCACTTTATACAGTTCTTGGTCCTTTGTCAGCTGGATCTCTTCAACCTGGTCAAATCCTATATATGCAATTTTCTGTAGGATTGGTACTTATGCAGACTTGTTTACCTATCTAGAGATTTGCAGTAATTACCTCCCATAATGTTAATTCTAAGTGACTCATCAGTTATTGAATTGCTTGTGTTATTTCAAGAAAGAAGTTTACCCTATGTCATCTTTGTTACCTGGTGAGGAACAGAACAAAGTGAGAGGGGAAACTGAGTCACACATAACTTTATAAAAATAAATTGGCACTCTCCAAGTTCTCCACTGTGATTAAAGCATAATTATGACCAGGCGCTTGCATAAGTCACCCACTATACATGAACAAGAGCCTTCTCCCAGGAAAAGAGTGAAGTTGGATATTTACAGTGTAAGGGTACATTTACACAGCAACATTATTTCAAAATAACTAGAGTTATTTCGAAATAACTTAGGGTATTTCTACACTAGCCCCCAGTTCGATCTAGGGAGGCTAATAAGGGCGACCAAAATTGCAAATGAAGCACAGGATTTAAATATCCCACGCTTCATTAGCATGTTCCCGGCTGGTCGCCATTTTAGAAATTGACTAGCCAGAATTAACTGCCCGCGTCTACACACGGCAGTGAACCGGGATTCTGAATTAAAGCCCTAAATCGAATTAGCTGGTAAACCTCATTCCAGGAGGAATAACAGCTAATTCGATTTAGGGCTTTAATTTGGAATCCCGTTTCACTACCGCGTGTAGACGCAGGCAGTTACTTCAGGCTAGTCAATTTCTAAAATGGCGACCGGCCGGAAACATGCTAATGAACATGCTTCATTTGCAAGTTCGGTCGCCCTCATTAGCCTCCCTAGATCGAACTAGGGGGCTAGTGTAGACATACCCTTAGTCCGCATCTACACAGCAGGCAGTTATTTTGAAATAATGTCGAAATACTGTCAAGCTGGAGGACTTCTTACTCTGACTCCTGTAACCCTTAATGTACAAGGAGTAAGGGAAGTTGGAGGAAGAGTGCTCTATCCCAAAATAAGTGCTGTGTAGATGCTCCCAATTTCGAAATAAGCTATTTTGAAATAAGCTATGCAATTTACGTAGCTCAATTTGCGTAGCTTATGTCAAGTTAAGTCCTGCTGTGTAGACGCACCCTAAGGAGCCATATAACTAGATTACAGAGCCTTAGTAGTTTACAGCAGATCAAGAGCCTGTAGGGATTGACGAACTGGTAAAATAATTTAAGTTTTATCCTGAAGTTTAATAAAATATAAGATTCAATAAGGTTGCAGCCAAAGGCCTTTCTGCATCAGGCATTATACGGGTGGTGTCCATGACAGAGCACCACTACCTTCCCTCTTAAATTAAAGATGATAGCAGACAAGAAGAAAATAATTCCTTATGTTTCATGTTTGTGAGTGTACTTCAAACCAATGCTTGACTAAGATAGAAGATATTATAATTCTGGAATATATGATCAGAATGTTATTCTCCTTGTTGTCCATGTTTAGAATTCCTACACTGTGCAATGGAAACCCCAGAGAGATAATTCTTACTTTGTGTATGTATGTTTCTAAATAAAGCCATAAGTAGAGTCTCAATCATATTGTAAAGTATTTGCTAGTATTTACTTTTGAGACTTGCTTTATTTTTAAAATGCAGTAATAATACTGGTGAATTTCCCCTATTTCCACTAATAATTTATTTCCTGAATTAAAATGTCTTGGGTTGACAGCACCAGGGAAATTAATAGGAGAAGCTCTCTATCAGCACGTCTACACTGCAGGGCAAAAGTTGAATTAAGATACGTAACTTCAGCTATGTCAATTGCCTAGCTGAAGTTGAAATTCAGCTTTTGGCGATGTCTACACAGCAGGAAGTCAAAGGAAGAACACTCTTTCTTCGGCTTCCCCAAGGCTATGTCTAGAATACAAGCCTCTTTCGAAAGAGGCTTTTTCAAAAGAATCTTTCAAAAAAGCTTCTTTCGAAAGAGAGCGTCTAGACTGCAACCACTTATTTCGAAAAAGCAAGCCGCTTTTTCGAAAGAGAGCACCCAGGCAGTCTGGAGGCTCTCTTTCGAAAAAGCCCTGTTTGCATTCAAGAACTCCTTTTTTCGAAAGAGCACTTTCGCAAAAAGGCGTTATTCCTCATAAAACGAGGTTTACTGCGGTAAAAAAAACCCCGCCGTGTTATTTTGATTTAATTTCGAAAGAACACAGTGGCAGTCTAGACGCAGGGGAAGTGTTTTTGAAAAAAGGCCACTTTTTCCGAAAAAACCCTGTAGTCTAGACACACCTTTAGTGTGCAGAGCTTAACTAGAAATAAGCTATGCAAATTGAACTACGTCAATTTTACAGCTTATTTTGAAATAGCTTATTTCGAAATCGGGAGCGTCTGCACAGCACTTATTTCGGGATAGAGCACTTTTCCTCCGATTTCCCTTACTCCTCGTACAGTGAGGGATTATAGGAGTCAAAGTAAGAAGTCCTCCATCTTGAAAGTATTTTGATATTATTTCAAAATAACTGCCTGATGTGCAAATGCAGATTAAGTTATTTAAAAATAATGCTAGTTACTTCAAAAATAATGTTGCTGTGTAGACATACCCTACATCCTCGTGAAATGAGGGTTACAGGAGTCAGAGTAAGAAGTCTACCATCTCAAAATGATTTTTAAATAATGGCTTGCTGTGTAGACACGCACTTTGTTATTTCAAAATAACATCAGTTATTCTGAAATAACGCTGTAGTGTCAACATGCCCTATGAGTTTTAGAAGATAAGCAAAGATATATTCCATCTCTTAAAATTATTTAAGCAGGTCCTGTGGATAGCCATTGCTTTTATAAGGTTCTTCAGATGTTTGCAGCAAAACATTTTGTCCCAGTGATTGAATTTTTCAAAGTACTAAAATACCACAGAGAAATATGTTCCCCCCCAGTTTTATGGTTCCCTGGATGCATTCTGTACAAATGTTCTATCTGCTTGGACACAAACACTCTATTGCAAAAAAAGAGATCTTGCTATTTTAACCGTCTATACTACTTTGAAAGAATACACTTGCAGCACCAATGGAAATGTCAGTATCTTAAGAATAATACTGCTGTAAGAGTACTCTTTTATTAAAGCAGACCTGAGTAATTTGTTCCTGACTGTTATACACCCCTATTTTATTAAAGGCACTTTGAATCTGTGGAAGAGATTACTACCATTCTTTTTTCCACTCTTTGGCTTTAATGTATGGAGTGGGATAAAATATTTATTAAGCCTAAGCAGCACAGGGCATAATATCAGTAATGTTCTTTATAATCTATTTTATACATTTGTAAAACAAACCTTAATAAAAACAGAAATAATTACTCAAAAGTAGGAAATGCAGTATCCTGACTGCTTCAGATATTTTGAAAGATTCTGAAAGTTTAATTACTGTTTATGCACCTACATTAAAAATAAAACATAATAATAAATAATAAAACACAATAATAATAATAATTGATAAGTAATTAGTAGTAGAGTTCTCTTTTAAGAGAAGTGAGACATCAAGTACGTTAACGTGAACTGTCTAAGGTAAAATGCAAATAATGCTTGCACTTGGTACCTATAGGGAATTTTTTTTCTGAATCTTGTGATTACTATTTATTATTTATATTCTGTTTGCACTTAGAGGCCCCAACTGGTGACTATCTTGTCAAAAGTGCTCTAAAAAATAGATGTATATACAGCACTTTAAAGTTGTATCTTAGGCTAGAACTTCGGTTCTGAAGTCCACCCCCTTCCAATGCTTCAGGTCTGTAGTGTGAGTCCTCCTAACCTGAATCTGTAGATGTGGGCTGGTAGGCTAACTTTTGCAAGCTGTGTAAACTTATCCAGTCTTATCCATGTTCTAATGTCAAGGAATGGTGATTTTACTTGTGACTCTTTTCTACAAGAATATATCACAGCCTGTTAGATTTCCCTATGGCAGATTTGATTACTTTGGAACCCTGATATTTTCATAGAATCTTCTGATTATTCCTCAGCGGGCAACTCCTCTCAAAGAATTCAAAGTGTAAAACTTCAGTGTCCTCTGGATGGTCCATGATGTCACTTGACCTGCTTTGGTTCCCTGTCAGCATGGTTCCTGATACAGCTTCCTCTGCTGTCTGTAACCCTTAGAACATCTCTTAAAGGCATGGTTTCCACTAAAGTGTTAACATAGTGTTGTACTATATTAATTTCTAAGCAAATTTTCCAGTGCGGTAAAGGGACCAGTACATGTAATTCCCCATACTCCCTGATCTCTACTATCTGTTATGTTATTCTCCTCTGTGTATAGATAGGGCCTGAAATTATTATACTAATTATGTAAACTGACGTTCTTACAGTGTGACAGAGAACAAGTCAGTGAGCAAAGAGAAGCACTTAAAATACCTACAGTATGACAACAAGTAGTAGGGTACTTGCTGAAAAATAAATCTTTTCTGCAATGCCTTTCCTTCAACATGTGTTGCTCCATATGGACTATAAATATTTGCAACAAAATAGTTGAAGGAATAATCTCAACATTAATGGAAAAAGGCTGAATCCGCCAAGAAAATTGAAGGGTTTTTTTCCCACCTTGGAATGTTCTATCCATCCAATCTCATCTGAGAATTTAAATCTCAGTGGAAGAATAGTCTAATAGCAGTGAAACCTAAACCTTATCATTAGAAGAACATGGGAATTTGAATAGGAAAGAGTTAGGTCAGAAATATTTTGTAATCATCATAGTTTTCTCCCTGTGCATCTCTCAGATCCACAGTGGGGAGATGGGAGGCAATGAGAGTTCTTTGGAAAGCTTTGTGATAAAAGTGACTTTTACAGCATGGTTCAAATTCCTGATTTTGTAATTGGCAACTAAAAACAATAGTTGTATATTTGTCTGGAGGAATGGCAAGGCTAATATTACTACCTGGTGCCTGTTATTTTACTAAAGCTTCAGAAAGTTGTCATATGGCAAATAAAATTTGATAGAATGTGAGTTTTCATGTAGGATTAAGGATTGCTTTGTAAATATCCATGAAGACAACATCAGTTCAAAATTCTGCATCAAAATTACAAAAGTATATAACTCCTATTGAAACCTAAAAATGAGAATAAAATAACCAGACTACAAATTGTAAACAATAGGATATTATTTAATAAATTGGTAAGTATTTGATAGGAAATGGCTATTACACGAGTAGACTTTTTGTACTTAGAAATTTTGTTAAAGAACAGGACCATGCCCAGGTGGCGTGAGGATTTTTTTAAATGTATTTTTATTACACTTGCATGTTGAATTTTACACTGAAGTGGCTTCCAAGACTATTTCCCAGACTTGATACCAGTAAACAGTATGCATTGTTCTCCAATTTCTTATTCAATATTGCAAAATAAATCTCACCTACTTTGACTCTTTTTTTAAGAATTAAATTAACAAAAAACATCATTTTTATTGTAAGTGCCAAGTATATTTAAAATATGTGCCATGTAAATAGGTATAATTTTCAGTGTTATTAATGAGAGCCCATTAATATAAATGTCAAATCTGTATAATTATCCATGTGTCCCTTATTAAAGAGTGTAAAGCTAACGCTAAACGGCAAATTGTTGTTTCAACCTATTCAAGACAAGTTTTCCATTTCAGGACTATCTCTCACTCATCTTCCCATTGAAACACTTCCTAAGTGCCAGCTTCATAAAATCCTCTTGGTAAATGTACCCTCATAATTCCTGAAAACAACTCCATACAAAGGGCAGTATATGTACTGCTTATACTATTTTCTCTCTTTTATTTTCTACTGTAAATAGTCTGCTATTCTTAAATCTCCACTTGCTTCAGGTGTTACAAAAGTGATCTATGTTTTCCCCTGGATATTGTTGCAAATGGTTACAAGGTTTTAGTCAACACTTCTTCAAAACAAAATAAAATTATTTTTAGAATGAGTTTTAGAAAATTACCAGAAAACAGAATAAGGTGATGTGTGGCTTTAATATTATTGGTAGCTTCCAAAGCTTTTAGAATGTCCTGTAAATTCATGTATAATGGTTAAATTTTATGGTTAAAATGTGTGTGTGTGTCATTGCAAAGTTCACTAATGAAAAACACTATTGTGACATAAAGTGATATAAAGTACTTATTTACATGTACCAGAGTTCGATTTAAAGACAGTGTGCTGAAATAATCAGTTCTTCTCCAATTGTCTTCATTGACCTCCATGTTAAGGCAGTGTAAGCCACCATACATTTGAAAGAGTTTGTGCATCTGTCTGTCCATCTGTGAGTCTGTTTGTTCAAGAACTCCTCCTAAACAGTAAGAGGAGTTCTTACCACCAAATTTGGTATGCAGCTTCCTCTTATCATAATGTATATCTTAAAGCAAGGTCAGGATTTGATTGTGCAGGACAATGGGGTGTGCATGGAATGTGATTGTTTCTCATTACATGGAAAGGGAGGCCTGTGATAGCAGGAGCAGTTATACTGCAGAATGACCCTCAGTGCAACCAAGTGCACCCCCATCACTCTGACAGCCGAGGAGCAGCTGCCAGCCAGGCAGCACAGCTCCCATTACCCTGGCTGGCTCAGGGGAGAGGTCCCCATTGCCCCAACAGCCCTAAAGAGCTGTAGAGTAGTTGGCGGCTGGGCAGCATGACCCCAATGCCTCCGGCCGGCATCAGAGAGCAACCACTGGCTGCTCCACTCCCTGCCCTGAGCCCCCCCCCATACCTCTGCGCTGACTCCTGCACCCCCTGCTCTGAGCCACTCCTCACTCCACAACCCTGACTCCTTCACCCCATCCCAGCCTACAGCCCTGAGACCCCCCATCATATCCCTAAGCCCTTGCCCTGACTCCTGTACCCCGACGCCCCCAGTCCCATGCACTGAAGGACCTGAGCAACACTGGGTAAATCTTTTCGTCTACTAGACTTTTCAGAGAGTTTATCTGTCTGTCTGTGCGTTTGTCTGTTTGTTCAAGAACTCCTACTAAACAGTAAGGCTGTGTCTATACTGGCGCGATCTTGCGCCAGAGCTATGCAAATGAGGCTCAGCGTGGAATATCGCCGAGCCTCATTTGCATAACTAATGAGCCGCCATTTTTGCGGAAGAGGCTCTTGCGCAAGACGGAGCTGTCTCCACTGCCCCTTCTTGCGCAAGAAAAACCCTCTTGCGCAAAGCCGTTATGCTGATTATTTTCAGGCATATTTATCATAACATAAAGCCAGGTAAGGGTTTAGATGTGCCAGAAAAATGGAATGTACCTAGAATAGGATTGCTTTTAATAAAACCATACAGAAGTGAGACAGAATTACCAAGCAGATAAAAGGTGATCACTGGAGGCACCCCAGATCCCAATCTAGGACTTTCCCAACAAGTTTCTCACCCCACTCTCATCCTTTGAGGAGGCTGAAGGTCCCCCTCCCCGATTCATATAGGAACATTGCTGCATGTTCCCTTTCTACAGAGAGTGAGGGGAAAGTGCAGTTTGCTGCATTCTTTACTCAGGCTGGGCAATGAAAGGGGCAAACGGACCTGGATCTACCCCAGCGGGGGGACATGTATCCCTACCCCAGCTGTGCCCCCTGGAGCTGCAGCAACCATTAAGAGGAGCTTGTGACCTGGCCCCAAGATGCTGCAGGTAGAGAGGGCTGGGGTAGTCCTCTCTTCCTAGGCCAGCCTACATATTCAACCCCTCAACCTCAGACCCACCCCAGAGCTATGATTTAAATGAAGCATGTAGATTTTCATTTTATTTTACCAAATAAAATTAATTGGGTTAAGATCCTCGCTAAGAGAATTAAAAGGAGTGATTTTAAATTTGGCATCTGAATCACAACGTCAAAGCCATAAATTCCTCTGACTTGTGCCAGGTTAGGAGGAGGCATCACTTTTCTCATTGATGAAGAAAACTGCTCACCTCCTAGTAGAGAGAAGCAATGAGAGTTTGCAGAGCAGTTAAGTCATTACAGACATATAACTGACTTTGCAGACTTTATATATAGTCTACGTATGTTTGAAGTAAACACATCTTCTTTAATATCTGTCACACTACAGTTAAACTAGCCCCACAAATTACAGCGGGTACGTCTGCACTGCACCATTAGATCAAAATATGCTATGCAATTTGAGCTATGCAAATTGTGTAGCTTATTTCAAGTGTATTTCGAAATAGCTTATTTTGTAATTTTGAAATAAACCGCTATTCCGAAATGCCCCTCAATCCTCATGGAATGAGGTTTACAGGGATATCAGAAAAGTGCACCCATTATTTCAAAAAATATTTCAAAATAATGGGCTTGTTCAAAAGGCAAGGAATAGCTATTTCAGGATACCGGAAGTATCCCAAAATAGCGCTACAGTGTAGACGTACTCTAAGGGAGTATTGGAGCAGCCAACATTTTGATAAACAAAAAAAAAACCTTCAATTTTAGGAACAGCACTGCATGAGCTTGAGGGCCTAATGTCAACCATTAGAGGATCTACAGGTGTCAACCATTAGCTTGATAAGAATCCTACTGAAATAAAATGAAAGTCATGGGAATTCTGAAAGGAGTAATTATCCTTATAAGTGCATACCTTTGAAGGATCACGGTCTAACTGTGTATAGGGGGACTAGATATTTTTGCCACAGTACTATTAGTCTAGCATTTCCATTGACTTCAATTGGTGTCGTAGGTGTTCACTTCTTCTAAAAGGTACACAGCACCTCCTGCATTTTTACACCTCCTCCTATATACAAATGCAGGCATCTTTTCTTAAATGAGTACAAGAGACTAAAGACTGCAAAATATTTTTTTCTTGTAATGGAACATATGGGACCTGAACCTAAAATAATAGGCAATTTGCTTTTTAAATTTTTTTTTAAAGGGAATAATATTTTCAGTAGTAGACAGACATTTTAATCTATCTCAGGCACTTGGTGAAGAGGAAAAATGAGTATTTTAACTATCTCTTCAATCCCTCCCACATCCAGAGAACACAACTGTCTGTAGATTTCCACCACTTCGTCACTTTGAGGAAAAAATACAAAAGGTTATCACTGTCGTGATTACTCTTAATTTTTTTCCTGACAACCTTTGAGAAGTCTTTATCTGTCACAAGCAGAGCAAATCACTTTCATAAGTGTAATTTTAGGGAAATATTGGGGGTCATCTACCCAAATTCAGCCCCCACCTGGAGAGGAGCAAGGAAGGCAGGAAGGCAGGAAGGAGAGAAAATGTTCAGCTTTTCTTGGTCTCTAGATATGCTGTCTCTGCCTGTTGTAACCCCCTCTCCCTCAGTGCAAAGCATAGGGGTTGGGAGGGAGCTGAGCCAACTAAAAATACTGAACACACACACACACACACACACACACACACACACACATTTCAGCCCAGCAGCCGCACAAGCTCCCCTTTCTTGCATCACCAAGTAAGTTGAGGTATGTAGGAGGGAAACAGAAGAGCAGGAAAAACACCCCCTTGGCGCTTGGAAAAGGCGGGGGGGAGGCTGTGTGTGAGAAACAAAAGCACTGGAGAACACGTGGGAGGAAAAAGCTGAAGGGGGAAGAAGTGTGGCATTCTCTTTAGGACACTGAAAATTGCAAGCCACTGTGTACCCTGCTGCCTTAGAAAATGTAGTCTTTGCTGTAGATTAGCATGTATGCCAGCTCCCCTGTCACAGTAGTCTGTCTGTTTTACTAGAAACTCTGTGATACTCTGCCAGGCAAAACCTTGCCTTTGTAGTTAAAAATTCCAGGTCCCAAATTCCCCAGAGAAGTTTTCCTGCAGTGTCCTCTCCCTTCTCTCACTGGACATGTACAGATATTATTATGTCTTTGCTTCCAAAAAAACAGAGCACATACCAGCCCGTTAGCTTACGTGAAACCTCAGACTTCATTGTAATACCTAGCATTAAGGTGGTTTACTAATAAAGACCAAAAATTTAAGTGATACTAAGCTAGAGAAAAAGAAACAGGCACAGTTACAAATCAAACAAAAAACCCCTCTAGCGTCTAAAACTTAAGTAGCAAGTTATATCACTGCACGGAACAGTTTCTCACTTAAGTTTGGCTGTGCCTACACTGGGAAGGTTTGGCGATAAAAGTGCCAGGTTTTTTGCCTTGCATTGTCAACAATTCATGTCCACATTGCTAGTACCCTGTTGACAGGTAAGAGCAAAACAAGGTGGGTAAGCAGTGTTGTGGGAAGGCAGAGTTGATCCCTGAACTTCTTGGGATTCCCTCATAGATTGTGAGCTCTCTGTGCTAAGCAGTGTCAAAGCGTTACAGCATCTGTACAGGCCTCCCCCTGTAGCAGCAGTCTACCTGCCAATGTGTATCTAGTGAACGGCAGAACAGAAGCATTCCAATTATTTGTTATTTATTCCCCAAATGGAATAAGCTCACTCAGCTCACTCAGCTGTCAGAAACTTCCTGGAGCTTTGAAAGGGGAGAGGCGCATACCTGCAGGCAGCAGAGATCATAAAACACTGAGTAGAGCCATCAGGGCAAGCATTGTGGGATTCTGGCGGAAGCCATTTCTCTCCACAAAGCAAACAGCAGAGTTGTCATTAGCTCTTTGTCAACAGTAAAGGAAGGGGAAAAGACAATAGTCTCTCGTGGGAATGGAAGTGGGTGTTTTTCCCCAAAAAAAGTTGCAGTGTAGTGTAAACGCTCTCATTGTTTTGTCGTCAAAAGGTAGTTTTTGGCAACAAAATGTGCCAGTATAGACAAAGCCTTGGTTACCAGCTGCTGTTTCCCTTCAGCCACAGAGTTACTAGAGTTCTGCAAAGCTAAAAAATTTGTATTCACATCCGAATCTGTATCTGCATAACAGATGTGGATACCCACCGATATAAAGTAGATATCTGCAAATTTGCAGTGTTCTAGATAAAAAAAATTGTATCCACATGCAAAAATGAGCTGCAGATATCCCCATCCATATGTACAGATACCCACAAATGTAAAGTGGATAGCCACAGATTTGCAACGCTCTATTTGTTACTCACAGTCCATTGTCGCCACCAGGAAAACCAGGAAGTCATGCTGATGTACAGTCTCTATCCCGTGGCATGTTTAAGTGATTTCCTTCACTTGTACACTTGATAGCACTAGTTACCTTATATGTATTTACATATATTTTCATTGGCCTATGTAATTAAGTAGATCAGAGAGAAAATCCACATTGTTTGTTGCATGCGCTGCCTCCCAAACCCACTTTTCTTTCAAGACCATATTTACAGCACACACATACAAAAATAAACGTTTTGTATGCTACCCATACATAGAGCAAACAATGATTTTTTTCAGCCCCAATGTGTCACCAGTTCATGAATGATACCTTACATACTGTGACAGAGTCAGAACAGAAAGCTATAAAAAAGTACTGGAGAGGAGATATATAAGCCTCAGACTGAGATCTCTGTACCCAGAGCAACAGGGAGGGGCTAGTTTAGAACAAGCAGAGGCAATCGGGGCAGTGGAACACCTGGAGCTAGTTGACCAGGCCTGCAGAGTCAGGCCAGCCTAGGCCAATTAGGACACCTGGAGGTAATTAAGAAAACCAATTCAGACTGGCTATAAAAGAAGCTTTGCCTACAGTTGGGGCATGCGAGTAGCTGAGAGGATGGAGGAAGGTGTTGCTGGGAGTAGGAGGAAAGGAGACAGTAACTGAACACTAGGAGGATGAACTGGAGAGAAGGGAGGTGCTAGTGAAGGTGTGGAGAAGTAGCCCAGGGGTCTTGGAACTTTCTTATAGCAGGTGTCAGGGAGTCACACAGGCAGCTACTATTACAGGGCCCTGGGCTGGAACCTGGAGTAGAGGGTGGGCCCGAGTCCTCGCCCCAACACCCACCTCCCCATTTCCACTGGGGGAAAAGGATTGTGGAGTTTATTTTCCGTTTTACTATATGCTGGCCAATGATGGAAAGAGCTCAGTAAACAGCAAAGTAAAGCCCTAGGTGTGGTGCCTAAAATGGTGGGCTGCTGTAAGCCTCTGAGGCAAGCAAAATCCGCCAGGAAGCGCAGGACCCATTGAGTTTTCATAGGCGTTTTGTCACAATACCTGGTATAAGTTACTGAATAATGATCCTTATGTCTGTTGGCATTGAGGGGGTTCATAGGGTCACATAGTTTTTGGGCAAGTGTGGCTGTGTCGGCCCCACTATTGCTGGGAATGTTTCACAACTGATTGAGTTTGTGCCAGTTCTGACAACCTGAGGCTAAGCCTATTCATTTTGTTACCTTGCCTCCTCAACTCAGACTTATATGTCTCACATCTCAAATATAAACTCTGAGTTGGTTCTGTTTGACTGTGTTGAGGAGGGTAATAACATTAATCATATGTGTGTAGGTGTTAGTCAATCAGGAGCAATCAATGCTAACTTGGTGGGCTTATAAATAACGTTTTACAGATGTGAGTAATAGGTATTGAGATTGTTATCATACTCATGGTCTATCAAATGGATGAAGTGCATAATCACAAAGTTAAAAGAATGCTCTTAACTAGCAGATTTCTTCTTTGATAAAAATACGGACTAGCCTATTGGTAGTGGTCTACACTGTCTATTCACATAGCATCTCTTTCAAGTCCTGATCTTTAGTCCATCAGCTGGAGTTTCACTTCCCAATCAGGACTGGACAGAAGACTGGTGAGCCAAAAGATGAATTATGGTGGTTTATTGGTCCTACAGAAATTTTTCTAGCCATCGTCAGTGCAATTGTCAGACTATTGTATTCCATTCATTCTTGGTATTTATTAATATATGTATTTTCTGCAAAGATAATTCTTGCCTTCCTCTATGTCTAGTAGCATAGCCCCAAGCTAGAAATTAAAATTAAAGGACTTGCCCTCTAAATGGATTCCTGAATGCTATTATGAAGTATGCCAGGTATAACAAACAGGCTCAATAAAAGCAGTCTTCATTTTTCTTCAATAAATGGAAAGGTTGTTTGTGTGTCTGGTTAGATAGTAGTTATCCTAGCTTTATTTCTTGTTTATTCTATTGTGTTATATGTCTGAATGCCACTTTTAATATGTACAGTTCTAGTAGGCTTTAAAATCAAAATGCATCAATCACAACTTTTTTCCTTTTACTATAAAAAGATGCACTTATATAAAATATTATCCATAAAATATTCTTCCAGCATTTTTCCACCTTTTAATTACTTTCTCGTTTAGGATTTCCCAAGCTTAATTAAATAAATTTCTGCCATTGTGTGCATTTATTCAGACTGTGAACAAAATGTAGACACCATTCAGATGTGAAGACCTATTACAAGATTGAAATAGATTTCTAATGCATTTATCATTCATCTTTGCAGTGTGTGATTTCAATCAGAAAAAAATGATGAATGGTTTGACACTTTGCACCCCTGTACACTAAAATATAATATGCTTCTACTCGTTTTCAACTATTACAGACTTTAACATGCAATGTGACCTTGGTCTGCAAAGCATGTTTGGTCAGTACAAAAACTTAATCATAAGAAGTCATAAGTAGAATCCTTCTTCTTTACTGCCCTTTTTCTGGGACTAGGAAATTTATTGCTTGTGGGACAGGTAGGATATGAACAATGGGCCAAATAGAGTCCAGGGTTATCTCATCTGTGTGAAAACTGCTGCTGAAAATCGATGTGACCTCTGCTACACTGTCATCCCAATTCCCACCCTCTGTGTCCTATTTGTCTTTTGGTAGAAGCTTAGATCTGTGTGCTGTCTCTATGTGTCTCTCTTGGGCCAGATTATCAAAATGAATCATTGCCTGCATACCTCTTATATTTCTATTTATTTTCCTGGTGTTGACTAGCTCTGTTGAAATATGATTCTTTTTGCATTTGATCCTCACTGCAGCAAGCAGCACCTAATTTAGCTGTGTCTATTTCTTTAAAGAAGAGTAATACTATTTTGAAACTTCAATCTACTGTACAGCAACATTACAAACCATACACCATGCAACCTGTCATCACAGTCAATAGTAATTTTCCTTTCAGCCAATTTAATACTATTACTTTCATCTCCAAGTAGGCGAGATTTCTAGATATTTTAAAGCTGTATAGTTTTCTGTTATGCATATTTTATGTATTGCTCTCATTTTGAGATGCCACTTTTGTTTATTCAGACTTAACTCTATAGCATAAATGGCATTTCTCTGTAGTATCTTATGCACTATAAATTAATTCCAAGAATTCTACTTTCTGTATAAAATATTTACATATGAGAAACAGTATATAGTATTTGAATCAGTAAGAATGCAGTGGTCTGTGTGTGTAACCACAGTTGTTTGAAAGTTTCGGAGGGATAGTTGTGTTAATCTGTAACTGAAAAAACTGAAAAAACAACAAATAGTCCTGCAGCACCTTAGATTAGAGACTAACAAAAAATGTAGATGGTGAGCTTTCATGGGCATATCCCACTTCTACAGATGAATAGAGTTAAGGGGTCCAGGTTGCAAAATAAATAGAAGAGAAAGAGAGGGGACAGGGAAGGAAAGAGAAGGAATAAAATGGTCAGAGTATCCATGCTAAATGAAGCTGATAGAGTTGGTTCTAAGTACTCTTAAGTATGTGGTGCTTGACTATTTATGTCATTAGGATATGGAATGTAGTGGGTAATCCAGTGAAAGTCTTTGTTTAAACCTTTATTGCAGGTATCAAACTTGTAAATGAAATTAAGTTCTGCAGCTTCCCTTTCAAGCTGTTTTTTCAAATTAGCTTGTAATAATATGGTAACTCTGAGATCCATTAATGAGTGTCTCGTCAAGTTAAAATTTTCCCCGACAGGTTTCTGTGTGTTACCTTTTGAATATCTGACTTGTGTCCATTAATCCTTTGTCATAGAGACAAAGTTAAACACAGTTGTTTAAAAGTAGATCATTTTTATATGACATAAATCCAGTTTCTAAAATGTTAGCTACCTAAGTGTAAGGATAATGGAGTCTTTTGTTATTATTTGAGGCATCATTATGAAGATGTTCCATTTAATGCACTCACACAGTGAAGACAAAATACTCCCTAAACATAGATTTCAACAAATACAGGAAAACTACCAGCACTCCTGGGTTAGTTGTCAGCCTAAAGAACTGTTTATCAAGCTGAATAATATATTATCAATGTAAAGACCCTGCAATTTAATTTCATGTTTAGTATTTGTAACCAATGTACTGATTCTCTCTGGAATTTTTTTTTAAATGGCAGGGGGAAGTTCTGTAAATGTGATGTGATCTAATTGTAAATCTTAGAATGAATATGACCGTGGCACTTGACAAATGAAAATACCAGGATTGGTTGTGCAATTGCCTTTAGAAAACACGTGTCATGAATTTATGATCAATATATTAGTTTAAGCTTTACTAAAAAGCAATTTCTGTGAAGATGTTCTTCATGTACTTTTGCAGCTGCCAAAAGAATTAAGGGGATATATCTGTGTGATGTTCCTCAGGAACAACACACAGATATATTTCAGATTCAAAGGGCGTACAACACAACACCCGATGTAAAATACTAATTAAAGGTGTTTTTGTTCTATAGGTTTCAGCAGTAAGCTTGATACCTAAAGCCATTACATGTAGAGGAGGGTTTAAAGTGGTCTGAAAAGAGGTGATATGTCAGTTGTTGCTCTACAAGCCCACCAGGACTTAGGGCAGCTGCACTGGGGCCCGGCCATTTAAACGGACCTCGTCTCCCAGCCACTGCCACCACTACATGGGCAACAACTGCAGCCAAAGCCCTAAGCCCCAAATCCTTTAAATCGTCACCAGAGCCCTGATCAGCACTGAAGGGCTGACTAGGGGAGGCTAGCCTAAGCTTTGCCCCTTCTGCTCAAGGCCCTGCCCCTTCCATGGGCCCAGAGCTGCCCTGCCACCTTACCCAGGGTCTGGCAAAGTCTGTCAGCTACTCTGTCGATGTACAACAGTGGTTTTCAAACTTTTGTGGATCCCTAAAAAATTGTGAATGGCAGAGCAGGCCCCGTTGGAAATCTTAGACATAGAGTATGGGTCTACAGACCACAGGTTGAAAATATCTACACTACAATATTGATTAGTGTTAATGTTATTTCATAAAAAAAGTGTTGGGTTCAAACAGGTTGTAAGAAATATTTTAAAATGTTGTTGCTACTTCTGAGATGAACTTTTTATATCAGGCAGGAGCAATGTTTTGCTTGTCAAATAAGGATTACTATATTAGCCCAGGTTCCTGCAATTTATAAAAGGCATACCAGTTTGGCTATGTATTGTAAATTGCAGGAGTAGGAGTACTCTACCATGCTACTACCGTACTACTACCTCCTTTCCAGTGCCTGACTTACTTCAAAATAAACTCTTTCTCTTTTTACCCTAGATGACACAATTCACCATAGTTATATAGATGTAGCCGTGTTAGTCTGGTCTTGCTGAAACAAAAGACAGGGCTATGCAGCACTTTAAAGACTAACAAGATGGTTTATTAGGTGATGAGCTTTCGTGGGCCAGACCCACTTCCTCGGATCAAATTGTGGAAGAAAATTGGCATGACCATATATACCAAAGGGATGCAATAAAAAAAAAGTGAACACGTATAAAATTGACAGACCCATAGTCTCCTATAGACAACCACCTAACCTCAGGATGATTCTTACCAACAACCACAGGAGATACCACACTAATACCAACCTTGGAACTTTCCCTTGCAACAAACCCCGTTGCCAGCTTTGTCCACATATTTACTCTGCTGACACCATCATTGGACCTAACCACGTCAGTTACAAGATCAAGAACACATATTCCTGTTCATCTAGAAATATAATTTATGCCATCATGTGCCAACAGTGTCTGTCTGCTATGTATATTGGACAAACTTCTCAGACAATTCGCCAAAGAATTAATGCCTACAAATCAGACATCAGACAGTTTCACAAAGAAAAAACAGTTTCTTGTCATTTCAACCAGACTGGGCATTGTCTCAACGATCTCACTACATGTATATTACTTCAAAGAGACTTTTAACACCAGACTACAAAGGGAAACCTCAGAACTGTCATTCATGCTTAAATTTGACACTTTACGAATGGGCCTTAACAAAGATGCTAACTACCTTACCCATTACAAAGATAGCTTCCCCAATTATCACCCCTAATATCATTATCTCATAGACACTAACCTCCCCCACTCCTCCTCTGTTCTAAAATCTGATTTGTCAATTTTATATGTGTTCACTTTTTTTTGATTGTATCCCTTTGGTATATATGGTCATGCCAATTTTCTTCCACAATTTGATCCGAGGAAGTGGGTCTGGCCCATGAAAGCTCATCACCTAATAAACCATCTTGTTAGTCTTTAAAGTGCTGCATAGTCCTGTCTTACAATTCACCATAAATACTCAACAAACAATTTTAGCTAATGCTGAACACTACAAAGGATGACAATAGCAGGTTATTCTGTAGGAAAATCTGCACTGACATTTTGCTTACAACTGAGACTTGTCATCAAGGCAAGATGGAATAACTCAGAGTTGATTATACTATTAACTCTGGGAGGAGAAAATTAAAGGGAAGGAGAAATGATAAATCTCCTGACTCTAGAGGATTTCTTTGGCTGTAACAGAAAAACCCTACTTTTCATTATACTCTGATGAACTATTCAGATCTAATGAACTGCATAACAAAGCTATAATTCTGTAATACACTTATGTTTGGGGTATAACACAGTATGTGTGCACCTCTTCCAGGCTTCTCAGCATGATTTTTCTTCAACTTGCACTATTTTTAGCCTTACCCAAATAACAATAATTGTTGCCTAAAAACAAACTATGCCAATTTTGTTATCCTAGTTATGAGTAGACTTCAAGGTGAATTAAGTCCTGGCCTTTAAACATTTCAGTCTGCATAAGATGGTTGCCATTGGCAATATATTAACTCTCTAATGTTGCTTTCTAATATGTCTTTACAGAGGAGGTCCAAATTGCTATTCCAGTAATGAAACCAACCTTAGATAAAGTCCAACTGGCTGGACAGACTTTGCCTCCTGGATTCCCAGCACCATTTCTTTTTGCTGATGGTTTATCATCAGTAGAAACTCTATTAACCAACATTCAGGTAAATTATAAGTTATTGGTACCAGACCTACACATTGATAAATAAACTCATAAAGCATGAACAGTCTACAAAATCATATTCTTATTCAGAGTAGTCTGTAATGTCAGACCTGTTTCAATGAGCCTTTTTGCAGCAAACTACACTTTGAATACTAGCTACCCTTGATAGTTTGTTTAAAATGCAGTGAGCGAGTTAAACTTTTCAGAACAGTAGGATATGTCTCTCTTAGGGTTTTTTTTTTCTGATTATACAAAAATGTGTGCATGTGTGCTTGAATGTGTATATGCTATTTGTCTAGGTTTGTATTTCTGGATTTTTTTACAGGTCTTTTACTAAGTTTCATTTTTGTGTATAAACAGTCTCAACAGGATGAATTTGGAAAAGCTATTTTGAATGAGTCCATAGCCCATAGTTTCTCATACAATATAAAATATTGTATATGATATAGCTGCCTAATCTCAATTGTATACAAAGGTCTACACATTTCATGTCAATTTTTTCTCTCTCCCGCAGATAAAATCAAATGATGATGCTTTATGCTACTGTTGAGATTAGATGTCATTTTCACAAGGCTGATTATGTGCTTTTAGGGTCTTCTGAAAGTAGCTGTGGACAATGCAAGGGTCCAGGAAAAACAGATACAGCAGGAAAAGAAAGAGTTAAAGATGGAGCTTTGTAGAGAGAGAGAACTAAGAGAGAGCTTAGAAAGGCAACTTACAGCTGAGCTGCAAAGCAGAGGTAAGTGAATGAAGAATGGACTCCAGATTTGTTTTGCCTGCTCTGAGCTGAAATCAGATTGGCTAGCAATCATATATTAGTGTAATGTGGTAGTGGGCAAACACTGTTAACGAAAGATTTAAGTTTTTAGAAAAACTATAAAACAAGCTTTTTTTCAGGCAGATAGGGAAAAAAACCTGACTGTTTCCTAGAGGATAACTGGCTACAAAATATTTTGGCAGCTCCTCTAGTTGAGAGCTGATTCAGTTCCATGGCTTTCAGAAGTATTATTATCAGTCCATCTGTGGGTTCTTAATTTGAATTCTCTATTTGGCAACTTTATTTTATTCTGTGTTTCCAACTATCATCTTCACCATTGAGAAACAGTCTTGTTTTCTGAAAGATTCACAAAGAAAGTATGTTTCTGAAACATGTTTACACTAGAATTTCTTTCATCTCTCTGAGCTAGCCCCTGCTTGTGGGGGTAATTATGATACTAGGAAGGAGGATGACTCTAATGCCATGGCATATATCAGCTGGGAGGAGGAGATGCTTATCCAGAACTGTCCTTCCCTGAGATCAGAAGCAAATAACTTTAGTAATTCTCCTGTTTTCTGTCATACCATAGAGGGAAACATGATATAAACTGTGTCTCAAAAGGCTGTGACATGAAGCATGACCACAACTGCACTCTGATGGCATTAGCTTTATAATATAGTGTGTTAAGTATAACATTTTTCACTGTAGTGTGTTGCAAAGAGAGAAGACTTTTCTGAAGTTTAGCATCTACATTAAAAGGCAACATTAAATAGGTGGAAGTAACAGTGAATGTGCTAATATACCATTAATTGATATGTCCATTAAATTAGAAAGTCCTAACTTAAATAAACACCAAAATTCTACCCTTGTATGCATGTGTGTAGCTTCCAGTTAAGCTGAGATTAGATCAGTGGTTTTCAAACTTTTTTTCTCCTGACCCAGTTGAAGAAAATTGTTGATGCCTGCAACCCAACATAATTTGACTAAAGTGTGGGCCCCGGAGTAGGAGGGGACTGCGGCTTTGGAGGGGTGGGTCAGGGCTGAAGCAGGAGGGGCTTATTTTGCGTGGCTCCTGATCAGCGGTGCAGTGGGAGTTCTAAGGCAGCTCTGATCATGCTGCACCACAGAAACAGCCAGCAGAACAGGTTCCCAGCCAGTGGGAGTGTGGAGCTAGTGCTCAGGGCAGGGACAGTGTATGGAGCCCTGTGCACTCTTCCCACCCCAGGAGCGGGGTCTGCTGTTGGCCGCTTCTGGGGTGCATCCCAATCTGTGGTGCCAGGACGGACAGGAAGCCAGCCATAGCACCCCCACTGATCACCCTGCAGCAACGAGACCCAGAGACTAACATTCCATGACCCAGTACTGGGACGTGACCCCTAATTTGAAAACCACTGGGTTACACTATGGGGACAACTCATGAGTAGATGGGCTTGGTCTAGGGTGGGGAGGGAGACAACTCATATGTAGATGGGCTTGGTCTAGGGTGGGGAGGGGGACAAAATCAGATCTGGGGGGCTGGATTAGGCCCAACAAGCATTTCTCTCTGACCCACCCAGCTGATTAGCAGACAGTGCTTACTTACAGACAACAGAGTGTGTTCAGCTGCCCTTCCCCCCACTGTGCTCCATCCTGCAGCCCAGCTGCTCTCAGGATTTTCCTGTTAGCTGTGCAGAGTGCAGGAGATGGGTGGAGGGGAGAGCTGAAATCGGGATGTTCCCCTGCCCTTGTATCCCATCTCTGCAGAGCAAGGGACGGGGAGAGGGAGACACGCAGTGGATCTGCTCCAGTCTGAAGCATGGCTGGTAAGTGACTCAGAGGAGTGCAGAGTGGGGAAGGGAGAAGATAACAGAGCAAGACAGATTTCCCTTAGAAACAGCATAGCTTCGCTCAGAAACTTACCCACCAGCAGCCAGCACATCAGGCCCATACGCAGAAATGTGTGTGGGCAGGTGCTTTTTTTGTAAATGTGGACCACAATTTTTTTAAATATAATTTTTTAAAATACATATTTCCTGCTGCTCTTTTCTCCCCATTGTGATATTTAAATCTGTTTTGAATAAAAAGAGGCACAACTGGAATATAAGGGACCATTTTTATAAAGGGTTTTATTTTTAAATAATTTTCATTTAAATTTAAAATGGTCCCTCATTTTCCAGTTATATTCCAGTTGTGCCTGAAAACCAATTTAAAAAATAAATACTAATTTAAACTAGAAAAATAGTAATATAAGGAGTCTGCCCAGTTGCAGTGAAATTGCCTTTATCCAGCCATTTCAAAAGAAATTGTCAGAGATGGAAAGCTAACAGATATGTTTAATCAGTTCTTCTACTGTTGCTTTATATTGGCGTCCTAACTGGTAGCCATCTTTCCAATGAAAAGAACAACAGTCTGCTACCAGGCAGCGCTAATCACCCAATGCCTGTGGGGCGCCCAGCAGGGCCCAGTTATAGCCCAATTATATCCCATATCTGGGGTGCCCAAGACATCAATCGCAGTTGATGGGTTGATCACAAGCAGTCAACCGGTGGATCACGAAACACATTGGCAGCCAGGGAGGGCTGGGGCAGAACCAGCCTCTGGCTGTCTGGACCACAGCTGCTGCAGCCCAGCTTGAGCCATGGGAGGGGCTGGTGGCAGCTCTGCTCCCGCCATGGCGGCCCAGCCCTACCTCCGGCCTTGCTCCTGAGAGAGAGGGGGAAATCAGCCCCAGCCTTCCCTCAGCCTGCCAGAGCATGTGGGAGAGAGGCTCAGCAGCACGCTGCTCCTGCTGTCATCAGGCTGGCTGGAGAATGGGGAAGGGAGGCTCGGGCAGCACGCCACCCCAGCCTGCCCCCCAGCCAATTGGAGCATGAGGCAGGGAGGCTGGGGCAGCATGCTGCTCCTATCTCCCCTGGCTAGCTGGAGCATGGGGAAGGGAGTCTGGGGCAACTTGGGGGACCATTTGGGGGGGGTGTTTGCACCCCTCCCCTCTGCGTATGGGCCTGCACATACACTCGGTGTCACTCATACACCCCCAGTCTGTGCCACACACACACAATCACTGGCACATACACACTGCCTCACACACTCAATCTGTGTCATAGTGTTCCCTCTAACCTTTTCTGTACGTGGGCAGGTTGAAATTTCTTATGTGCAACACCAATATTGAGGTAGTGTGTGGATGTGCACCACCAATACAAACAAAAAACATAGGGTATGTCTACACTGCCACCCTCGTTCGAACTAGGGTGGCTAATGTAGGCATTCGAACTTGCAAATGAAGCCCGGGATTTAAATATCCCGGGCTTCATTTGCATGTTCAGTGCCATTTTTAAATGCCCGTGGTTGAACTACCTGCCACGGCTAGTTCAAATTAAAGCTCTAATTCGAACTACTGTTAAACCTCCTTGCAGGAGGAATAACAGTAGTTCGAATTAGAGCTTTAATTCGAACTACCTAGTCCGTGCAGCGTGTAACAGGTAGTTCAACTCTGAGCATTTAAAAATGGCGCCACTCAGTATCTAAAGAAGCCGGGATATTTAAATCCAGGGCTTCATTTTGAGTTCGAATGCCTACATTAGCCACCCTAGTTCTATATGCAGAGGGGAAGGTGCAAGAGCAGGGGAAGGTGCAGGAGCAGGCTCGGGGTAGGTGTCTGGCCAGGTGGGAGGGTGCAGGATCAGGCTGGAGGTGCGGGGTCTCGGTGGAAGGAGTGACTGAGGGGGCTGGGGATGCATCGTCTTGGTGGAGGGAGTGTGTGAGGGGGCTGGCTGTGAGAGTTCTTAGCGGAGCAGTGAGTGAGGGGGCTGGAGGTGCAGGGTCTCAGCAGGGTGGTGAATGAACGGTATGGGGGCATGGGGTCTTGGCAGGATGGTGAGTGAGCAGGCTGGGTGAGTGAGCAGGCTGAGTGTGGGGTCTCAGCTTCTGGAAGTGGGGGCTCATACCCTGACCCCGCCCTGCTGCAGACACATTGAAAACTCACCCCAGGTAACTAAGGCAGACACAGATTTGCCGCCGCCCCAGGGCTTGGGTGAGCAGGGTCAGGGTGCAGGGAGCACCAAATAAAGCAAGCGCCTGCGTGCCCATCCTGGGGTTGTAGCAACACTGCCCCAGACTCTCACCTTCTCTGGGCAACCAGGCTCCAAGAACCCACCACTCTGTGTGTGGCCTCACCCTCCTTCATTTTTGAAGGTTGCTGAGGCTCCTTCTTTCCTCATTCTTGAAGCTTGCTAAGTGGCCTCATGCTGCCTCGGTTCCCTAGCTGGCGTTTCCAGAGATAGCTGAGGGGCTCCGGCCCTTTCCTCCCATCCCTGACTGCTGTCACTACTGCTTCCTCTCCTGTGGCGGCCTGAGTCACTGCCTGAGTAGCTTGACAAAACAACCGCTGCAGGATGAACTCTGCTGCTCCCATGCCCCTGCAGCCTGCTTTTGTACCCTCACCCCACCACGGCTGGGCCCGCAGCACCACCAGGTGATTACACCAGGCAGGGACCCTCTCATCCGTGTGCAGCAGCAGCTCCCCCAGGAGACGGTGGGTGGCCCGGGGGTCATGCTCGGATGGCGGAGAGGACCCAGCCAACTAGTAAACACAACAAAATTTATATTATCCACACAGCTCAGCCTGAAGATGCTAAACAAATCTGTGAGTCAACTAGAAAACAGTCGGTTGCTAGCGGAGTGCCCCAAGAATCGGTTCTAGGGCCAGTTTTGTTCAACATCTTTATTAATGACCTGGATGAGGGGATGGATTGCACCCTCAGCAAGTTTGTGGATGACACTAAGCTAGCGGGAGAGGTGGATATGTTGGAGGGCAGGGATACAGTCCAGAATGACTTAGACACATTGGAGGATTGGGCCACAAGAAATCTGATGAGGTTCAACAAGGACAAGTGCAGAGTCCTGCACTTGGGACAGAAGAATCCCAAGCATTGTTACAGCCTGGGGACTTAATGGTTAAGTTGCAGTTCTGCAGAAAAGGACCTATGGATTACTGTGGATGAGAAGCTGGATATGAGTCAACAGTGAGCCCTTGTAGCCAAGAAGGCTAATGGCATATTAGGCTGCATTAGGAGGAGCATTGCCAGCAGATCTAGAGAAGTGATTATTCCGGTGAGGCCACATCTGGAGTATTGTGTCCAGTTCTTGGCCCCCCACTATAGAAAGGATGTGGACGCATTGGAGAGGGTCCAGCGGAGGGTGATCAAAATGATTAGGGGGCTGGAGCACATGATCTGTGAGGAGAGGCTGAGGGATTTGGGTTTGTTTAGTCTGCAGAAGAGAAGAGTGGGCGGAATTTGATAGCAGCCTTCAACTTCCTGAAGGGAGGTTCCAAAGAGGATGGGGAAAGGCTGTTCACAGTAGTGACGGATGGCAGAAGAAGGAGCAATGGTCTCAAGTTACAGTGGGGGAGGTCTAGGTTGGATACTATTTCACTAGGCGGGTGGTGAAGTACTGGAATGGGTTACCTAGGGAGGTGGTGGAATCTCCATCCTTAGAGGTTTTTAAGCCTTAGCTTGACAAAGCCCTGGCTGGGTTGATTTAGTTGGGATTGGTCCTGCTTTGGGCAGAGGGCTGGACTTGATGACCTCCTGAGGTCTCTTCCAGTTCTATGATTCTAGAAATAGTATTTGCACGGAAAGAATGATTAATACAATATTTACTGATACTGGAAAGGAGAGTAAAAAAGGCATTCACTAAGGCTTATACAATTTCTCTGGGGACTGTTTAGGATCCATGCGGTAAAAACAGATAAAAGTTCTCCTGGTTTGAAACTTTCACCTTGTGTTTGTCACCAACTCAAAGAGTAGAAGACCCAGAACAAATTAACACATGGCTTCAGCGTTTGTAGACAGATGCATGTTTCAAAGCGCTTGCAAATAAGGTTTCATCTTACAAAACAACTAGCATGACACCTAGGACTTGCTACTTCTGACTCATAAGAGTCAGAACTCTTCACATAGCAAAGATCTGGCCTGAATGCAATACAATATACCTTGTATTAATTAGTAACATGGGATTTTAAAAAATCATTACAATCAGAGTTTTAGAGATCTGCAGCACTCTAAAAATCTTCTGTTAAAAGAATCTTGTTCTTTCTTACGTTAAACCATTAACACCTATGTAAACTTTGTTTGAAATGTAACCATGCAAATGGCCTGGGACATGCACACCCCATGCAACCTACTTTCCCCTTCACCCCTCCAACCTGGCCGGGCAGAGATGACTGCAGCAAGTGAGACAGGAGGACACCCCAAACTGCTCACTTCACAGATGCTAGCACGTACTCACCCCTTTTCCCCCACCTACTCCTGTGCAGTCTTCTCCCCAGCCCAGTTGGGGGCTGGGATAAAATCCTGCTTCTCACACTAGCAGGCAACAGCAGTCTAGCTGGGAGTCAGGACAGGATCTGCACAAACAGATTATCCACACCTTCCCAACCTCAACCCAGGACACAGCACAAACAAACTCCCCCCTGTCTCCACCTCACCCCAATGCCAGCACCCACCCACCCTGTGAATCCCCCAACTGTCCCATGCAGTCAGCCCCTTACCTCCCTTCCCAGCCCAGGAGGGCTGAGGAGACTGCTGCGTTTCTGCCTCTGCCTCCCTGTCTCTCCTCCCACATGGGACTCTCCAAACTCCCCTCCCCTATGACTTCCCCCCAAACCAATTAATTAATTACTCACTCCCCCCTCTGCCAGCCAATTATTCTTTCCTTATCTCCTGCTTACCTGCTCTGGGAGTTCCTCAGTTCATGCATGCAGCTAGCTCCATTTAGCTGCTGCTTAGAGATGTCCTGCACCCCACTGGTCAGCTGAGCTCCCTGCCTGTGCAGGAACTTTGAACCTCTGAGCGGGGCTCAGAGAATAGCTGTTCAGCTGCACAGGTGCACAGTTTACAGGGAATTTAGGTCACAAAGTCTGTCTCTGACACACAAAGTGTCTCTCACACTCACACACTCTCTTAGTCTCTCTTTATAGCCCCTAGTCCCACCCCTTCTGACCGAGGTCCCACCCCTTCCAGGGGACCCAGAGCCAGTACATGACCACATATCAAAATTCATGAAGTGGCCCTCCTGTGAAAATTATTGCCCACCTCTGGTCTAGGGGAATGCTTAGAGTCAAGAGTGGAGAAAAAACTCCTCTGAGATGAGTAAATTGCCCTATACCTGCAATTTATTGTATCCCCATAATCCAAAGGAAAGAAAGCCTGATATATTCTCATAACCTGAAATTATGCAAAGGGCCAGCCCAAAATATGTGCATCACTTAAGTTTCATTTAAACCATCATAATTCTTATATGAAACTTGTATGATGTATAGACTTTGCTGGCCTTCAGCACAGGACTGAGTTTCACCAATAATCACTGATACATCAGCCTTGGTTTTGTTCCTCTCCCAGATCATCTCCATCAGTGCAGAAAGAGCTCTGATGGACCTAGACTTTATTGCGCAGAATAGTGCACAGAGATTGCTGAAGTTTTCAGCATCATATCGCTCTCCTGATATTGCAGCACTTTTCCTGCAGGCAGGAATCTTGTGGGAAG
Source organism: Rafetus swinhoei (assembly GCA_019425775.1). Classification (NCBI taxonomy): domain Eukaryota; kingdom Metazoa; phylum Chordata; order Testudines; family Trionychidae; genus Rafetus; species Rafetus swinhoei. The sequence goes on from CM033436.1 coordinate 35,172,574, forward strand.
ATGGCCGAATTGGAAGATTGAAACTGAATTATGCTTTGGTAGTCTCAAGATGCTGTATCTGAAAATAAACAAAATGAAATACCTTCATGTAGCTGCCCAGCTTTACAGTCTGGCAAATAATAGAACCACTCTCGCTACTCTTTAATAAAGCATTTTGTGTAAATTTGAAAATATTAAAAACACAGTAATGTTCCCTCCATTGCAATCTTAAAACAGATAGATGGAAATTGGCAATGTATCATCTGAGATTATCTGAATTACAACCTCAGTACATAGCAGTTTTAAATGTAGTATGAAATTGTTGAAAGGTCTTTTCAGTGCAATCTGGGCTGTTTGACTTTGAGTGCTGTCAGTTACTTCAGTGAGACTGTTCTGAAAAGCTGATTTTGCCTGCTCTATGACTAGATGGCTAGAGGGATGTGTAAAATACTTGCAGTGGACAATCGATATGAACATGGAAACAGTGAGCCAAAGACAACATAATATGGTTGAATGAAAAAGCCATGAATTTAACCACCCCAAACTACCTGGCACGATTGTGGTGGCCCTGATACTGTAAATCTGGGGTGTGAAAGCCATGCACTCTCAGTTCTAGGTTCCTGACCTACTTTCATGCTGGCGATAGGAGAGATGAGGGGAGCAACAATATGCAGCAGACACTGATATATTCCCCGTTTGCCATGACACCTAAGTCCAGAACCCATGGCCAAGTAGCCCACTGGATTTAGGGCCCGCAGACCCTTCTGAACCCATCAAAGTTACAATAATTGTAATTCAGCATTTTTCACTCCCAAACACACCGCCTGAATACATGAAAAACACATACAGTTTTGCGTCCATTTCACCATGTGGGACAAGTCACTTCTAGACCCAAAACCTGATAATCAGTACAGTCTCCAGCATCTTAAATTAAGGCTGGGTATGTTAGGGTATGTCTTCACTAGCCCCCTAGTTCGAACTAGGGAGGCTAATGTAGGCATTCGAAATTGCAAATGAAGCCCGGGATTTAAATATCCCGGGCTTTATTTCATGTTCCCGTCGATCGCCATTTTGAAATTCCACTAGCCCAAAGTAACTGCCGTGGCTGCGTGGCAGTGAAGCGAATTCGTACTAAGTCCTTGGTTCGAATTGCCGTTTCACTACCGCATGTAACCGTGGGCGGCGCCGAGCTAGTGGAATTTCAAAATGGCGACGAACATCTGAAATAAAGCCCGGGATATTTAAATCGAGCTTCATTTGCTTCGAATGCTAGCCTCCTAGTTCAAACTAGGCTGGCTAGACATACCCTTAGAGATGAAACAGGGGCCTTGCAATGGCTACCATGCATGGGAAGAAGACAGTATTGCTTCTTCTCTTCTTCCATCAATCAGGTGACAGCTGGCCTCACACCACTCCCATTGTACAGTAGCAGCAATATAGGATGGGACAAGCACCCAGCTGAAACGTGATACCCCAATTTCATTTCCTTTATGATATATAGAAGGAAGGAAAGTGGAGAAAGAAAGGAGTCAGGAGAAAGAATCAGAAATACTAGACTTGAAGGGGTCCTGAAGTAGGACTCTACCTAGACCATCTGTGAGAGGTGGTTATCCATGTAGATGCTGGAGCACCCACCGGGAAAAATTAATGGGTGCTCATCACCCACCAGCAGTCAAACTTGCCCAGTCTGCCTTTCCCCCCATGCTTCTTGCCCACTGGTGGTCCCACTAATCAACTCCTCTCCATTCCAGAGTGATGTGAACAGTTGTGGTAAGCAGCAAAGGCAGGAGTTGGGGAAGGGGATGGAATGGGGGCAGAGGTGGGTTTTAGGTTTTGTGAAAGAATGGAGCGGGGACTAGGACTGGGGTAGAGAGAGGTGGAGAGAGGGAGGAATTTCAAACATATCTGTTCTTAAAACATACTATTATGGGGATTCTGTTGGAAGCCAATTCTAATATTTAACTACCTTTATAGCTAGAATATTTTTCCTAAATTTCCCTTGCTGTGGATTAAGCCTTTTTGGGTTTATTTAGTCTGCAGAAGAGAAGAGCAAGGAGGGATTTGATAGCAGCCTTCAACTTCCTGAAGGGAGGGTCCAAAGAGGATGGAGAAAGGCTGTTCTCAGTAGTGACGGATGGCAGAACAAGGAGCAATGGTCTCAAGTTGCAGTGGGGGAGGTCTAGGTTGGATATTAGGAAAAACTATTTCACTAGGCAGGTGGTAAAGTATTGGAATGGGTTACCTAGGGAGGTGGTGGAATCTCCATCCCTAGAGGTTTTTAAGTCCTGGCTTGACAAATCCCTGGCTGGGTTGATTTAGTTGGGATTGGTCTTCTTTGGGCAGGGGACTGAGGTCTCTTCCAGCCCTAGGATTCTATGATTCTGTGATTCTTGTCCTATCTTCTGTGGACATGAAGATCAATTCAGTCCTTTTTCTAATAGCTCTTAACGTATTCTCTTCTCAATACTGAACATGCCCAGTTTTCTTTAACCTTTGCTCATGGGTCAGGTTTTCTAAATTTTTATCAATTGTGTTGCTTTCTTCTGAACTCTCTCCAGTTTGTCCTCTTCTTTCTTAAAGTGTGGCACCCAGCATTAGGCATAGTACTCCCGATGAGTCCTTATCCGTGCTCAGAAGAGTGGGACAATGAGTTCGTGCATCTCACATATGATACTCTTTTTAACACACCCCAGAATATTATTCTTTTCACATCTGCATTACATTGTTGACTCACATTCAATTTGTGATAACCCTCAGATCCTTTTCAACAGTGCTACCCCATTTTGTGCATTTGATTTTTGCCTTCCTACAGCACTTTTATGAAATTTGTCTTGTTAACTTCAGAGCGATTTGTCTGTGATTGTTTTGAGGTCATTAAAGGGCACCCAATGGAGCCATATTGAATTCTTACTTTTCTTCCTGTCTTTCTTTTGCCTCAGGATAGTTTTCAGATGTGTCTCAATATTATTTCCTTAAGCAACTGCAGATCCTTCTGAGCTGCTTTTTCCCTTAGATTTCCTTCTCATGGAAATAACCCTAACTCTAACCCTAACCTATAACTTTTCTAAACTTAATATCTGTTTTTGGAAGTTCCTTGTCCTTGTTCTCCTGCACTCTTTCCTTCCTTTAGAACTATGGCGTTAATCATTTCAAAGTCACTTTCACCCAGATTGCCTATTTACTTCCTATTATCTCCTTCCTATTTACTCCTAAATCTTCCCATTTACTCCTAATTTCTCCCTGTAGGTCAGACTCAATCTTAAAATGGCTAGCCCTCTGGTTCCTTCCTCTGCTTTCTGAAACAAAAAGTTCCCCCTTATATCTTTCAAGAGCTTTTTGCAAATTTACTAAATTTGACCATTACTGTAAATCTTGTGTTCTAGATATTTCTGTTATTTTGTTCTAGAAATACCTAATCCAACACTGTATTGACTGGATAGTCTAAGTAGATCCATGCCATTGCATTACCCCTATTTTTTTATCCCTTTTACCTTTACCAAGAGACCTTCAAGTGGTCTGCCTCTCACTAGGGCTGTGTCTAGACTACACCTCTCTGTCGACAGAGAGATGTAGATTAGGCACGTCAAAATTGCAAATGAAGCAGGGATTTAAATATCCCGCGCTTCATTAGCATAAATATGGCCGCCGCTTTTTTTTGAAACGGAGCTTTTTGAAAAAGCGGCAGTCTAGGCGGATCTGTCGAAAATAAACCCTTTTTGACAGATCCTGTATTCCTCAAAAATGAGGTTTACAGGATCTGTCGAAAAGGGTTTATTTTCGACAGATCTGTGTCTAGACTGCCATTTTTTCAAAAAGCTCCGTTTCAAAAAAGCGGTTATGTTTATGCTAATGAAGCACAGGATATTTAAATCCCTGCTTCATTAGCAATTTTGACGTGCCTAACTTACATCTCTCTGTCGACAGTGAGGTGTAGTCTAGACATACCCCAACTGTTGGACCACAGAACAAGTGTAAAAATTCTCAATTCATCCTGTGAGTCTTTCCTGAACAAGTTTTACCCCTCTATATCAATATTCCAGTCACAAGTTGTATCCCGCCAAATCTTTTGTGCCAGTTAATCCATAAACTAATTTATGACTTAATACTTCAAGTTCTTCTGGCTTATTCCGTTTTCCTCCTATTTGTTTATATGTGTTTGCTTGAGTTGATTCCTTCCCTGATTTCCTGCTCTTTGCTCCCAAGATCTTAATGTAATTTTCCTTGTCACCCCCAACACCTCTCTCTGGCTGTGTCTACACTGGCACCCTTTTTCGGAAAAGGGATGCTAATGAGACACAGCGCAGTACAAATCCGGGATTTAAATATCCCCAGCACATTTGCATGAACATAACTGCGCTTTTTCCTGCTCGGGGTTTTGCGGAGAAAAGCGCCAGTCTAGATGCGATCTTACGGAAAATAAACCCTTTTTTTATTTAGGAATAAGAGATCTTGCGGAAAAGGGTTTATTTTCCGCAAGATCGCGTCTAGACTGGCGCTTTTCTCCGGCAAAACCCCGAGCCAGAAAAAGCAGCCATGTTATGTTCATGCAAATGCCGTGGGGATATTTAAATCCCATGATTTGAATGCGCTGTGTCTCATTAGCATCCTTTCGAAAAAGGGTGCCAGTGTAGACACAGCCTCTCTGTTTAGCTTCCCTTTTTTATATTTATCGATCAGCTTTTGTTCTAATTTAATGTTCTCAGGTATTATTTGAGGGACTGATTCAGCCCTCCCCTCAGTGAAAAAATAGGACTGCATGCAGAGAAAGGCTGAACACATCTTGAAGCAGAATGACAGAATCTCGCTCTTAATCTTCCCAAATTTTTATAAAGGGTACTGAAGCACTTTCATGAAAAGCATTTTTTAGTTTTTGAACTCTGCAAAGAAAATGGAATTCCAATAGACTGGAGTTCACTATCCTGGAACTCAAGAGGACTTTGGCTCTGCTACTGATCTCCTGGATGATCTTGGGCAAGTCACTACACTTCTTTTGCCTTAGATGCCACTATCTGCTCGACCGAGATAATATATATCTCCTTTTAAAGTGCTTTGAGAGCAAGTGATGAAAAAGCACTTTTCTTATAGTACTTTTATCAATTTTGATCTGAGTATTTGACCAAAATTTTGAGCCTGATGGATTATCTCTAGAAAGGAAAAATTGATGAAAAAAACTGATATTTTCTTAGATGCAGTCCTACATCTAAGGTTACATTTTATTTAACCACAAATAATGTAAAAAGGCCTGTTTACCTCCTGCTGTTTTATTCTTACTGTGTTCAGCCTCTTTGTTCACAGTTCCAACCTCTGTTCTTCTTCGAGTGCTTGCTTATGTCCATTCCACTTAGGTGTGCATGTGCCGTGTGCATGAGTCCCAGAAGCTTTTTACCCTTAGTAGTACCCATTGGGCCAGCCAGGGAGACCCGTCTGTGAGAAGCACTCCAGGGTGGGAGCAACACTAAGGCACTCTGTGCAAGTGTCGGACGGCCCGTCAGCACTGCAGCACCAGTCCCAGTCCCTGACACCGAGGACTTCTAAGAAGGTGTGAAGAGGGAAGATCTCCATCGAGATGGGAGCATGCGGTGCATCCGTGAGGGACACCCTGAAGCTCTATCTTTGCCCAAGCGCAACACTGCTCCCACGCACCATAGGCACAGGTTGAGCCCTGTGCGGGTGAGTTGTCCAGAGATCCAGGACCTGCTGGTGGAGGAGGTCCCGCAGCCCAGGAGCTGATCAAGCTTACGTCTTCTCCAAGCCTGGCACGACATGGTGGAGACTCCCGCGCATACCAGGAGCAGCAGTTGGCACTGAAGCCCGGAAGAGTCTTACTGCCGGTGCCGACTGCTGCGCCACCTACCCAATCAGCAGCTTGGGAATTGGGCCTAGCACCGGCCTCTGCAGCAACATCGATCTTCCTGGTGAATAAGCTCTCCCAGCACCGACGGCACCGAGTTTGCAGGGGGGCCCAGCATCGGAGCATAATACCATGCTGCTGCCAGCACTGCTACCGCAACACCAGGGGGAAACGGCTGCCATGGCACACCATAGCCAGCACTGGGGGCAGTCATCATCTGCGGCACCGCCATGGTTGGCATCGGAGTACTCCTCTGAATCAGAGGCAGAATCAATGACATTGAGGGCATCATCGTGTCGCTCCTCCCAGTTTCCATACTATGCCTGGTCCCAGCACTGATCCTGCTCATGGCACCACTCGAGGCAAGCCAGTCCACCAGCATCCCAGACATGGCCCCTGCAGAGGCAATCGCCAGCCCAGTAGCCCTTTTGGACCCCCTGGACATACCATCAGGCCCAGGGATAGGAGGTGCCAAGGTCAGCATCAGCCTCAGCCTCGGTGTACTCTGGGCATAGGAGGACACCTTCAGTTACCCCACTAACCCGAGCTATGGTGTTAGAGTCCAGGGATAGTCCATTGGCATCAGCAGGGGCCCAAGAGCAGCCTGTTCAGCAGCCAGTCCTGGCAGGCCCTCCTCAGCTGCATCTACCCCAGGCGCTGCCAGGGATGCCCCCTGAGGGGGTGGTATTGACGAGAGACTCCTCACCTCATCCTCTGACAAGGCACTGGCAGACCCGTCCCCGACCATTCCCACCATGTACATGTGCACCACCAGGACCTCCTCAGGAGGTTGGCCCAAAACCTGGGGGCTCAGGCCAAAGAGGTGGCAGAGGAATCTGACCCCTTGATGGACATCCTGACGGTGGATGACCTGACCAGAATTGCCCTCCTTCTTAACAAGATGTTGGCCAAAATTACGAAGACACCGGCGTTCATTCCTCTGACTCAGAAGGGTGTTGAAAGGAGGTATTTTGTGCCACAGTCAGGGCATGAATACTTGTGTGCCCACCCACCCCCTGGCTCCTTTGTAGTATAGGCCATATGCCAAAGGGAGAGGCAGGGGTAGCCTGGACCCACTCCCAACAGTAAGGAGCCTAAAAAGCTTAACCTCTTCAGGAAGAAGGCCTACACCACAGTGGGGCTACAGCTGAGGATCACAAACCAACAAGCATTGCTCAGCAGATATGCCTATAACTCTTGGGTGGCAGTAGATAAATTCAAGGCCCAACTCCCTAGGGAGCTGCAACAAGAGTTTGGGGCCCTGACGGAAGAGGGCAGGGTGGTGTCCTGCACTGCCCTTCAGGCTGCGCTGGACGCTGTGGTTTTGGCGACACGTTCAATGGCCCTGGGCATAGTAATGCAGAGGAACTTATGGCTCCAGACCTCAGGCATTCCGCCCAAGGTCCAGACCATACTGCAGGACCTGCCCCTTGAAGGGTCGGGGCTCTTCTCAGAGCAGACTGATAATAAACTGCACAGTCTGAAGGACTCAAGAGCAACTTTGAAGTCCTTAGGTATACATGCCCTTGCCCCACAATGCCGTCCTCTGAATTCTAGGTCACAGAGGCCATACCAACAGGGTCTCAGACAGGATGCTAATAGGTGGAGGAATAGGGGCAACAACAGCAAGGCCAACCGGAGGTGCTCCCACTCGGCCTCAGACCAGGCTCTGGAGCCCTCAAACAAGACCCAGGGCCCGAGGTCAGAATTTTGAAGGTCTGCCCAAGGGTGGATTACCAGCTCCATTCCTAGATCATCCCTTCTTGAATAGACTGTCCCCTTTTCACCATTCTTGGTGCTCTATCACTTTGGACTGGTGGGTCCTCGAGACAGTGTCGGGGGGTTTTCTACTCCTATTCCTCCCCCACCCTCCTACTCCCCTTCCCTCTCCCTCTTCAGGGACCTCTCTCATGAGCACCTTCTTCATCAGGAGGTCTCCTCGCTCCTGTCATTGGGGAATTGGAAAAGACTCCCCTTGTATTTCAGTGGAAGGGGTTTTATTTCTGGGACTTTCAAAGTCCAAAGTCCAAAGGGGGCCTTTGCCCCATCACAGACCTGAGAGGGCTCAACAACATCATAAGGAAGTCAAGGTTCAGGATGGTGATGCTAGCCTCCATCATTCCCTCCCTCAATCTAGGGAATTGGTATGCAGCCCTTGATTTGAAGGACGCATATGTCCACATTTCAGTTGTCCCCTCCGCAGGAGGTTCCTACGTTTCACAGTGGGCATGGATCGCTACCAGTTTGCATTCCTATCATTTGGCCTTTCCACTTACCCCAGGGTATTTACCAAATGTATGGCTGTGGTGGCTGCCTTCCTAAGGAAGAGGAAGGTCCATGTTTTCCCCTACCTGGACGATTGGTTCATCAGGGGCTGCTCCAGGGGCCAGGTGTTAGCCCATAGAGTCTTAGTCCAGGAAAACTTCTCCTGCTGGGGGCTCATGCTGAACCAGGAGAAATCAACCCTTATTCCCATGCAAATAATAGAGTTTGTGGGAGCAAGGCTGGATGCCATGACGGGACAGGCATCCCTGCTGAGCTCCAAGTTTGCGGCTATGAGGGATATCATTCTGCAGCTTCGGGCTGCATCTCTGACAATGGCAAGACACTGTATGAGGCTATTGTGTCACATGGCGGCGCGCACTTACGCGGTGCAATACACCAGGCTGCGCCTACGGACGCTGTAGGCCTGGTTGGCAAGGGCCTGCAGGCCAGCTCGCGATCACATTGGTGGTGACCATCCCATCAGAGATCCTGTCAATGCTGGACTGGTGGCTGTGGGAGAGAGAGGTGTGCAGGGGAATCCCCTTTGCCCAGCAGTCCCCTTCGATGCAGCTGGTGATGGATGCCTCTGATAGGGGATGGGGAGCCCAATTAGCCAACCTATGGACACAAGGTGTGTGGTCTCAAGTGGAGCGATTGCTGCACCTAAACATCATGCCAGGCGTTCCTGCCTCGACTGAGGGGCAATTGTGTCTCTGTCTTGACAGACAACACAACATCGATGTTTTTTATTAATTGACAGGGTGATACTCGAGCCTTTTCCGTGTCAGGACGCCCTAGCCCTCTGAGACCTTTGCATTGCGCAGAGAATCCATCTGCTGGCTTCCTACCTCCCAGGGGCCCACAACACCCTGGCGGACCAGCTCAACAGGGCATTCTAAGCCCACGAGTGGTCTCTCAAGGAGAAGGTGGTGCACCATCTTTTCCACAGGTGCAGAACTCCCCTCCTCAATCTGTTCACCTCACAGATCAACAAGAAATGTACCTGGTTCTGCTCATATAGGAGCCATGTCCCGGGTTGGTGAGGGATGTCATGGTAATGCAGTGGCCCCCGTATCTTCTTTGCACCTTCCCACCCTTTCTCCCCATACACAAGGTTCTCCTAAGGGTGCAGAGGTATGGAGCATCAATGATTCTGGTGGCCCCAGCGTGGCCACGCCAGCACTGGTATACCACCCTGATGTCGCTATCAGTAGAAGACCCCATTGCTCTCCTGCTCGTTCCAGAGCTCTTGACACAGGAACTCGATAAGGGTCACCTGTGCCACCTGAATCTGCAACCCCTCCACCTCATGTCCTGGAAGATCCCTGGTTGAGGGGTAGGGAGCTTCTCTGTTTGAATAAGGTCAGGCGAGTATTGATGGGAAGTAGGAAGCCCTCTACTAGGGCGACCTATCAGGTCAAATGAAGGCGGTTCTCGATTTGGATCGCTCAGAAAGGGGGCTGTCTACTTCCTTGGTGAGAGTACACCTTGCGGCCATTGTGGCCTTTCACCCGGGGGAAGGGGAGGCTCTGTGTTTACCCATGCAGTGGTTAAGTGCTTTCTGATGGGCCTGCACAGATTCTACCCTGAGGTCAGGCAGCCTGTACCCCAGTGGGACTTGAATTTGGTGCTCCGGGGCCTCATGCACCCACCATTTGAGCCGATAGCTACGTGCTCCCTCTCTCATTTCTTGTGTAAGGTGGCCTTCCTGGTGGCTGTCACCTCAGCCAGATGGGTGTCCAAGCTGAGGGCACTGTACACTGGAACCACTTTACACTGTATGCTCTAAGGACAAGGTGACACAGTGTCCACAGCCTGCATTTCTGCCCAAAATGGCGTCCCCTTTCCACATGTCCCAGGATATTTTCCTGCTGGTCTTCTACTCTAAGCCCCATGCAGACCAGAAGGAACAGGCACTACACTTGTTAGATGGAAGGAGAGCTTTTGCCTTTTACTTAGATAGGATAGAGCAGTTTCATAGAGCCACATGGCTTTTTATTTCTGTAGCAGAGAGGTTGAAGGGCCTCCCAGTGTTGGCTCAGTGTCTGTCCTCGTGGATCACAGCATGTATTAAGGTGTGCTATGACCAAGGGGGAAAACCGGTCCTTCCTTTCACAGCCCATTCTACCAGAGCCCAGGCCTTCTCTATGGCCTTTGTAGTGCAGGTTCTGATCCTAGACATCTGTAGGGTGGCTGCATGGTCATCAGTCCATACTTTTACTAACCACTATGTATCACGCAGCAGGCTAGACAAGATGCAGCCATTGGCAGAGCAGTGTTGCAATCGATTTTCTCCTAGGTTCTGATCCCTCCCCTTTGGACACAGCTTGGGAATCACCTAAGTGGAATGGACATAAGCAATCATTTGAAGAAGAAAAAATGGTTACTTACCTCGGAACTGTTGTTCTTCAAGATGTGTTGCTTATGTCCATTCCAAATCCCACCCACCTCCCCTTTGTCAGAATGTCTGGCAAAAAGGAACTGAGGGGGTTGAGGCCAGCAGGGGTATATATGCGCTAATATATCAGCTCCACTCCAGGGGTCTCCCTGGCTGGCCCTGCAAGCACTGCTACCGGTAAAAAGCTTCCAGGACTCATGCACGCGGCGTGCGTACAACTAAGTGTAATGGACATAAGCAACATATCTCAAAAGAACAGTTACCTCTCAAAAGAGGTAAGTAACTGTTTTTTCAGTTAACACTGTGTCCAAAAAGTGCATTCTCTCTCTCTCTGTCTCAGAAGTACCCTCTTGCTACTGTTCTGATTAGCTCCCTTCTTTCTCCTTCTATGCCCATATTGGATTGCTTCTTCTCAAAAATACAGACACTTCCACCAAACAATACTCAACCCCCTCTATTTGCATTCAGTCCCTAGTGTTCAGCTTTATGTGGCAACCTTATATGCTGCTTTCAGCTATTTTACTCCAAAATTAGTCTGAACGCTTCTTACATTTAACATAAATGAAAAATGTATCATGCCCACCAGCTTCAATGAGGTTTCACCCCCATCTCCATAATATTAGTATTATTATTTATTATTTATTAAGCATTTGAAATTTTATGACAGCTGGGAATTTAAACATAGAAAATTCCACTTCCTTTTAATATTGGAAAATACCCTGGATGTCAAAGTAGTAAATGTTCTGATATGTCAATGTGAATAGCATCACACCCAGCACCTGATTTGTGCTTTGCAGAGATTACTAATATAATTGCAGTTGTTTGCTTTGTACATACAGTGATTGGAAAAAATGGGTCAATATTCTCAATGATGAAGGGTAGAGTTCGAATGGAAGATTAGACACCTATGTCATTGCTGAGGAAATTGTATTTTATTAGAATGGGTGTAAAACAACAAAACTCTAAGTCCAAACTGCCTCAAACTTTCTGGTATGACAAGGACTATTTGTTGTTTTTTAATTTTTTTCAATCTAAAACTAGTCCAAATTTCACTGCTGATCCCTCAACACTGTTTGATATACTGACATCAGTGTGACTGCTCACTATCATTGAGGAAAGCAGGATCAGGACTTTTAAAATGTTGTGATCCAAACATTTTGATGTTTTGTACAGTAAAACTCCAATAGTCCGGCATCCAATAGTCCGGCACTCCTGATAGTCCGGCATCAAAATGGCAAGAGCCTAGTGAGTGAGCTTCGGCAAAAAACGAGTCACAAGGTAACAGCAGCAGCAGCTGAACTGAGCAAAAAGGGTAAAAAAGGCTTAAAAAAACTAAAACATTACAGTATACTGTATACAGTATGTACAATAAAAAGGGTTAAGAACACTTTATATACAGTATATAATGTATACAGTATATATATAACCTGCTTATAGTACCTCCTGATAGTCCGGCATATTTGATAATCCAGCACCACCTAAGTCCCACAGGTTCTGGATTATCGGAAGTCTACTGTATATGGATTTGTAACAGACCCATTTCTGATAGTTTTGTCTCATGGCTCCACAGAACTTGAATTTCAGCTCTATCATTGTTATGAAAGCATCATTTGTAGCTTACACTTGGAACTTTTTATTGAACTCTTTGTACTATATTTACTTTTCAGCAACAATTCAAAAGCGCTTGAAGAAAGAAAAAAAAGCAAAGAGAAAATTGCAGGAAGCCCTGGAGTTTGAATCAAAGAGGAGAGAGCAAGTGGAACAGGCACTTAAACAGGCCACATCGGGTGATGGTCTCAGGATGTTAAATGGTAATGTTTTAGTGGGACTTTGATAATTAAGTTAAAATTATGGTTATTGGTTCTAATTAGCTGAAAAATACAAGATAGCAGTAGAGATGCAAAAAACAAAATCTATTTTTTTTTAAATATGAGACTTGTCCAGAAATAATTTAAAAAACAAATTTAAGTCAAGTGCTCAGAATCATGAATAAACAAGAGAAAAATGTGTCTAGATTTAGAAAAAGAGAGAGAGGGGCAGACATACAAATAATGCAAGAGTGAAAAGAAATACGATTCATTATTATTGTAGAAATCTGTTACAGAAATTTCTGGGACTGTGTGAAACTTGTTGGTTTCAGTTTGCATGAGGTTCTGTGACTTCCATCTGTGCAAGTTCATCTTCATATCTATTGAGTTACATTCTAAAAGTTCATCTTGTTCAAGCTCAGGGCTTATTAAGCTTTCTACACTGTGTAAATCTTAGTGACTGCTTAGGATTCACAGCCATCTTAATTATTATAAAGCAAAACCACACAACTTAATTACCAGAAATGTGTGAATAACCAAGGAGTACAAGTTCTATCAAGTTATATTAAAAATACTGAATCTAAAGAGATCTGAACAAAAATTAGTACTTGTATTTCCATATTGGAAACTGAAACTAACTAGTTTTCACTTGGTTTCTAGTTCTGAGCAAAAGGTTTATTCGGTCAGTTTACTGATGACAGTGTTGGATTAAGCTGGCTCTTGATATAATCCAAGATCCATTTGCTTGATTTTTTTTTCAGAGGCATCAAGGATCTGCAGCTCCCATTGACTTCACTATAATTTTTAGATGCTCAACATTTCTGAAAATCATGTCAGGGTTGCTAACACTGCACTAAGTTTTTCTGCATACAGTTATATTTACAATTATTTGTACTTCTTTAGACATTTAGATACTACTTCAATTTCAAGCACAATCGGATAGATGTCTATTTGTTAACACCTGCAAGAAACACACATGTTGGTATTTAGATATTCATCTGATTTCACCAACAAAGCAGGTAGCTTGTTAGCACCTAACACCGCAATTGCAGGGGCAATTTTATGCCCATAAAGTTTGAAATGGGGTGAGGTTGGGTTTTTTTTTAATTAACTTTTAAGGTCTGACCCTGTAATACAGTATCTCCAACCTTTTTACACCTTTTTAAATGTCAGGACAAGCCAAGACCCACCCCATCACTTCCCCAAGACCCCACCCCTTCCTTAAGGCCCCGCCCTCTCAGTTCCCCTTCTCTCCACTACTTGCTATCCCTGGTCTTATACACTCTCAGGGTACGGCTACACTGCTGCTTTTTTTTAATCCTTCTGTTGGAAGAGATTTTTCTGACATTTGGCCCATCTAGACTGGGCCAAATGTCGGAAAAAACCCTTCTCTTGGAAGTCCCCTTATTCCTCATGGAATGAGGAATACAGGGGCTGCCAAAAGAGTTTGTTTGCCAGAAAAACTCCTGTAGTCTAGCCGTACCCTCACTGGGTTGAGACAGGAAGTACGGGCTCTGGGGTCGGAATGAGGGATTTGGGTGTGGGAAAGGGTGAGATGTGCAAGCTCTGGGAGGGAATTTGGATGCAAGAGGATGTGGCGAAGGGGATGCTGGCTCAGGAAGGGGGCTCCAGGCTGGGGAGTGTTGGGGTCAGGTGGAGGGTTAGGGTGCTGAGCAAGCCACAAGCTTGTGGATGTGAGGGAGCAGGAGTTTGGGTTGGTGTGTGTGAGGGTCTCAGGGCAGGGAGGTTGGGAGTATGGTGGGCTCAGGACACAGATTTGCAGTGTGTGAATGGTGCAAGAGTGTTGTGGCAGAAGACTGAGGATGTGGGGATGCAGGAGTTTGGGTATGTGAGAGGCGCAGGACAGGGGGTTCCAGTGTATGATAGGCTCAGTATTGGGGTCGGGGTGGGGAGTACAGGAGTGTTATGATGCTGTAGCCAGATGAGGGCTTGACCCCAATTGGGGGCTTGTTGGCCAGGCTTCATTTCAAAATAAAATATTATGTCAAACACAAAAGATTTCAGCATTGTCTTTATTTATGAGATGGGCGGGGAACTTGTTTTGAGGCAGGGGTCACTGACCCACAGAAAAGTCAGTTGGGGCCACACAAGTGAGATACAAAAACACAGCCCCTTCAAACCTCTCAAGCCTCACTAAAGTGGTTCCAACTGTGCTGGTGCAGGCAGGGGACAGGGTGCTGTGGCAGGGGACAGAATGCTGGGGCAGGGAACAAGGTGCTGGGGCAGGGTGCCAATGGGTGCCGAAGCAGGGGTCAGGGTGCTGGTGGGTTGTGGGGCTGGGGACAGGGTACTTGTGGGTGTCTGGGCGGGGACAGGGACCTGTACCTGGGGATCCTGCACCTGTGTGCCAAGGCCCAGGAAGTGCGTGGGGTGCTCTCCTGTTCCCCAAACAGCGGTGCGGTACCTGAAACACCGGTCCATCACTTTCTTCCCCTGCTGCCTTCATTCGCGGGGGGAGGAGACTTCAGAAAAGCAGACTTCGACTCCCTCAGAGACCTGATGGGCAGAATCCCCTGGGATGCTAACATGAAGGGGAAAGGAGCCCAGGAGAGCTGGCAGTATTTTAAAGAAGCCTTATTGAAGGCACAGAAAGAAATCATTCCAATGCATAGCAAGAGAAGCAAATATGGTAGGAGACCAGATTGGCTTACCGGGGAAATCCTTGGTGAACTTAAGCACAAAAAGGGAGCTTACAAAAAGTGGAAACTTGGACAGATGACTAGGGAGGTGTATAAATGTATAGCTCAAGAATGCAGGGGAGTTATCAGGAAGGCGAAAGCGCAATTGGAATTGCGACTCGCAAGGGATGTGAAGGATAACAAGAAAAGTTTCTACGGGCATGTTAGCAAGAAGAAGGTTATCAGAGAGGTTGTGGGGCCCTTACTGGATGAGGGTGGTAACCTAGTGACAGATGACGTGGGGAAAGCTGAAGTATTTAATGCTTTCTTTGCCTCTGTCTTCACGGACAAGGTCAGCTCCCAGACTAATGCGCTAAGTGAAGCAATATGGGATGAAGGTGGACAGCCCTTGGTGGGAAAAAAACAGGTTAGGAACTATTTAAAAAAGCTAAACGAACATAAATCCATGGGTCCAGACTTAATACATCTGAGGGTACTGAGGGAGTTGGCAAATGTCATTGAAGAGCCTTTAGCCATTATCTTTGAAAAGTCGTGGAGATCGGGAAAGATCCCGGATGATTGGAAAAAGGCAAATGTAGTGCCCATCTTTAAGAAAAGGAAGAAGGACGATCCAGGGAACTATAGGCCGGTCAGTCTTACCTCAGTCCCTGGAAAAGTCATGGAGGAGATCCTCAAGGAATCTATTTTGAAGCACTTGGAAGAGAGGAAGGTGATCAGGAATAGTCAGCATGGATTCATGAAGGGCAAGTCATGCCAGACCAATCTGATTAGCTTCCATGATGAGGTAACTGGCTCTGTGGATATGGGTAAGTCAGTGGATGTGATATACCTTGACTTTAGCAAGGCTTTTGATACAGTCTGCCACAATATTCTTGCCAGCAAATTTAAAGGAATGTGGATTGGATAAATGGACGGTAAGATGGATAGAAAGCTGGCTGGAAGGTCGGGCCCAGCGAGCTGTGATCAATGGCTCGATGTCAGGATGGCAGTCAGTTTCTAGTGGAGTACCCCAAGGTTCAGGTTCTGGGACCAGTTTTGTTCAACATCTTTATTAATGACCTAAATGAGGGAATGGATTGCACCCTCATCAAGTTTGCGGATGACACTAAGCTAGGGGGAAAGGTAGATACGGTGGAGGGCAGGGATACAGTCCAGAATGACTTAGACACATTGGAGGATTGGGCCACAAGAAATCTGATGAGGTTCAACAAGGACAAGTGTAGAGTCCTGCACTTGGGACGGAATAATCCCAAGCATTGTTACAGGCTGGGGACCAACTGGCTAAGTAGCAGTTCTGCAGAAAAGGACCTGGGGATTACAGTGGATGAGAAGCTGGATATGAGTCAACAGTGTGCCCTTGTAGCCAAGGAGGCTAATGGCATATTAGGTTGCATTAAGAGGAGCATTGCCAGTAGATCCAGAGATTTGATTATTCCTCTTTATTCGGCTCTGGTGAGGCCACATCTGGAGTGTTGTGTCCAGTTCTGGGCCCCCAATTACAGGAACGTTGTGGATGCCTTGGAGAGGGTCCAGCGGAGGGCTACCAAAATGATTAGAGGGCTGGAGCATATGACCTACGAGAAGAGGCTGAGGGAGTTGGGTCTATTTAGTCTGCAGAAGAGAAGAGTGAGGGTGGATTTGATAGCAGCCTTCAGTTTCCTTAAGGGAGGTTCCAAACAGGCTGGAGAAAGGCTGTTCACAGTAATGATGGATGGTGGAACAAGGAACAGTGGTCTGAAGTTGTGGTGGGAGAGGTCCAGGTTGGATATTAGGAAAAACTATTTCACTAGGAGGGTGATGAGGCACTGGAATGGGTTACCTAGGGAAATAGTGGAGTCTCCATCCCTAGAGGTGTTTAAGTCTCAGTTTGACAAAGCCCTGGCTGGGTTGATTTAATTGGAATTGTTCCTGCCTTGGGCAGGGGGCTGGACTTGATGACCTCCTGAGGTCTCTTCCAGCTCTATGGTTCTATGATTCTGTGATTCTAGGAGGGGATTGGGAGTCCCGTAGCGCGCCAGCTCCAACTGCGCAGGCAGCATGCGCCTTGCTCCTCTGCTCCCCATGGCAGCGTGCGCTGTCTGAGCAGTTGGAGCTGGCGCAGTCCCAGACTCCCACTCCCTCCCCAATCCTTCCCCCGCGCACAGGAAGGCAGCAGGGGAAGAAAGTCCCCAGCGCGCAATGGACTGGTGTTTTCGGTACTGCGCCAGCTGTTTGGGGAGGAGGGAAGAGCAGCCCACGCACTTCTGGGACCTGGCGCGAAGCTGCAGAACTCCCCCCTCACCCCCACAGGAAGCCTGCTCTACCTTCATTATCCCTGGAGGTAGCATCAGCGTGGGGTTTATTTTGGGGGTTGGGGGCCCCCAAAAGCTTCACGATCAACTGGTTGGTGAACACGTCTGTAATAAATATTGGTGTTAGTTATAGATGATTTTGTTGTTTATGAACATGCAGCATATATTTTAAAAGACTAATAAAACCCTTTAGAATTATGTGCTTAAATGCCCCCAGATAATTAGGTAATAAGGACATTCATGTTTTTGCTAGTGTAAAACACAGCCTTTGTCCTTATTTATTCCTTCAGATCCAGTGACTCTCTCTCCCTCTCTCTCTGATGCACCAGCATGCACTCTGCTGGTGGCATTGAATACACACAAGTGCTAGTATGGGTAAGGCAAAACCCATTTGGTTAAAGTAATTTGTGATTTTTTGGTAAATATTATTCTATATATACATGATACAAATATTAAAACTTTGCAACACTATAAAAGTATGGAATTTTCCTTCTTAGACCTGCACTGGTCCCTAGTGAGGGTTTAGTGATGGTTGTGATGTGACTAGTTGAGTGCATGCTGGTCCAAACAAGTACTGGCAAATCTGGATGTCAGAAACATAAGGACGAAAAAATAAAGGTAAGTTTTAAACTAGCAGAGGAGTTGTTGAAGGCACTAAGCACAAAATTCTAAAGCTGTATGACTTTTAAAACTATATTTACAGGTCCTTTTTAAAAGGGCTCTGCCAAAGTTTCTAAGGCTCCATCTACACTGTCAGGTTTTTGCAGAAGAGGAAATGCAAATGAAGCACTCATTAGCATTTCTTGCACTCTCATTTGCATATTCTCTTCTAATCCTTTCTGTGGAAGAGGTTTTTGTGGAAAAAACTGCAGTGTAGATAGAGCCATTTTTCGCAAAAAAACCCTTTTGCGCACGAACCCTTGTTCCTTGAGGGATAAGGGTTCTTGCACAAAAGAGGTTTTTTGCGCAAAATGGCCCTGTCTACACTGCGTTTTTTTCCGCAAAAAGGATTGGAAGAGAATATGCAAATGAGAACGCAAGAAATGCTAACGAGCACTTCATTTGCATTTCCTTTTCTGCAAAAATGATGCCATGTAGACGTAGCCCATGTGTTGTATTATAAAGGGAAAGCAGATGTTTCAACAGGAAAGGGGTGAATTCAATTCACGTACTCCTCATGTTCATACATGATGGCATTTAGTAGTATAGTGGTATCTGTTATCCCAACACTCTTGAGTGTTTGAGCTCCAGAGCACACACAAACACAGCCTACAAAGACATTATCAGCATTAATCTATGGTTCAGATGTGTATGTGTGTGTTACATTGTTGGAACATCTCTCCTAACTTGGGAAGCAGAGTGTAATCAGTTTGGTGGGAGTTTCTTTTCAGAGATTTGGAAGTGCTTTACATTTCAATTATTAAATATATATAATTTTGCTTTGGGAGGTAAAGCATTCTTAGAAAACACTTGGAAAGAAATCTTGTACAATTTTTCTGTGTGTGTGTGTGTGTGTGTAAACAAACTAGAGGTTAGCACATGCTTGAGAAAAATATTTTAAAACTATAAATATATATATACTAGTAGTCATTTTTAGGGGAATATTTTTAAAACATGATCATGACAGAATTAGGATAGGAGGTAACAGTGTACAGAGGCTTCAAAACATATTTGACACGGCTAGTGTAAGTTAAAGATCCTCCTAGTTTGTAATATGTTTTCTCTAATGCTGCATCAAGGAAGGGCAAAGACATTAATCTTAAGTGTCACATATTTCAGATGCTGGAATCCCAGACATGGAAATAGAACACAATGGAACTCAACATGACAGTGCAGCAATGCAAGGTGCAGTATACATTTATGGTATTCCAGATAAATGAGATTCAATGTAGCATTAGCTTGGACTAATTTTTAATGCCTAATAACATTAAATCTAGAAATGCCTGATGCCTGATGACATTAATCTAGAAAACAATGAAAAACTGTGAAGGTATTAAATTATTTTTAATAGAGGTTGAACCTCTCCAAACTGTCGGACCACAGATGTTACTGGAGCAGAGAGTCCTTGTGGAAGACCAGAGGCAGGAGGCCTGCGGGGGCCAGGAGGGCAGCCAGGCTGGCTGCAGGGGGGCCAGCAGCTGAGAGCCCTGCTGCGGGAGTCCAGCTGAGCTGGCATCAGCGTGACCAGAATGCCAGCAGGATCCAGCGGAACAGCAGTCTGCCGTGTCAGGGCCAGGAGCCCTGACACTGGTACTGTGGGCTGCCACAGCAGGGCTGGTGAGGCTGGGAGCCCTGGCAGCAGAGGAGTGGTCTACCGCAGCAGGGCCAGGAGCCCTGGTCGGGGGACCGTGGGCTGGCAGGACCTGTGCTGCCATGACAGGGCTAGCAGGGCTGCGAACCCCAGTAGTGGGGCAGCAGTCAGCCACGGTGGGTACGGGAGCCCAGGCCATGGAACAGTGGTCTGCCAAAGCTGGGCTGGGAGCTTCAACAGCAGGACCATGGGCTTCTGTAGCAGGGCTAGTGGGGCTGGCAGGGCAGCAGGGCTGGTGGCAGGGCAGGGGACCGAGCTAAGAGGCCAGGCCAGGAGCAGAGCCTGGCTGGGGGACCCATGGCAGGGATGCCAGAAATTATCTCCCTGGGTATGTCTACACTACAAAGTTAATTCGAACTAACAGCCGTTAGTTCGAATTAACTTTCATAGCGTCTATACATACAAACCGCTAGTTCGAACTTAATTCCAACTAGTGGAGCGCTTAATTCGAACTAGGTAAACCTCATTCTACGAGGACTAACGCCTAGTTCTAATTAAGTAGTTCGAATTAAGGGCTGTGTAGCCACTTAATTCGAACTAGTTGGAGGCTAGCCCTTCCCAGCTTGCCCTGGTGGCCACTCTGGGCCAAACCAGGGAAACTTTTCTGCCCCCCTTCCGGCCCCGGAGCCCTTAAAGGGGCATGGTCTGGCTACAGTGCTTGTGCCAGTTGCAAGCCTGCCAGCACCCAGCCAGCAGACCCTGCACCTGGCACAGCATGAGCCAGCCACCTGCTGCCACCCAGCCCTCCGCCTCTTCCCAGGACCAGGCTGGCAGCTCCCAGGAGCCTGCCCGGGGCCGCAAGAGGCGGGCGCCCGCCTGGTCTAGTGCGGAGATCGTGGACCTCATCCAGGTTTGGGGGGAGGCCTCCAACGTCCACGACCTCCTCACTAGGCACAGGAACGCGGCCGTCTACAGCCGCATGGCTGCCAGCCTGGCCACCAGAGGCCACATGCGACCCAGGAGCAGGTTTGCATGAAAATCAAGTTGGTCCAGTGAGACCCCCGACCCTGAGCCCTGAGCTTAGAACATAAGAAAATAAGAATGGCCGTACTGGGTCAGACCAAAGGTCCATCTAGCCCAGTAGCCTGTCTGCCGACAGCGGCCACCACCAGGTACCCCGGAGGGGATGGACCGAAGACAATGACCAAGCGATTTGTCTCATGCCATCCATCTCCAGCCTTCCACAAACAGAGGCCAGGGACACCGTTCCTATCCCCGGGCTAATAGCACTCCATGGACCCAACCTCCATGAATTTATCTAACTTCTCTTTAAACTCTGTTATAGTTCTAGCCTTCACAGCCTCCTGTGGCAAGGAGTTCCACAGGTTGACTATGTGCTGTGTGAAAAAGAACTTTCGCTTATTAGTTTTAAACCGGCTGTCCATTCATTTCATTTGGTGTCCTCTAGTCCTTCTATTATGGGAAATAATGAACTTTTCTTTATTCACCCTCTCCACACCACTCATGCTTTTATAGACCTCTATCATATCCCCCTCAGTCTCCTCTTTTCTAAGCTGAAAAGTCCCAGTCTCTTTAGCCTCTCTTCATATGGGACCTGTTCCAAACCCCTAATCATTTTAGTTGCCCTTTTCTGAACCCTTTCCAAGGCCAAAATATCTTTTTGAGGTGAGGAGACCACATCTGTACACAGTACTGAAGATATGGCGTACCATAGTTTGATACTTCCTCCTCCTTCTTCCCCTGGCTTCCCTTCTAGCTCCCTCCTCCCAGGTTTCCACCTCCCCTCTCCCACCCTCTCTCTTCCCCTCTCCCACCTCCTTTTCCCAGTCTCCCCAGAGGTTAATCCCGCCCCCTCCCCCAGTTTTGTTAAATAAAGAGAGTTTCTATTTTTGAACGCAGGTGTCATTTATTTTGTACATCAGGAAGTGGGGGCTAGGGAAGGGTAAGTGGAAGGAGGTGAGGGAGGAATTTGGCACGAGCCCCCGATGGGGAGGACTGGGGTGGCTCTGTGGGCTCCTCGGGGTGGAAGCTCTCCTGCAGGGCCTCCTGGATCCTGACAGCCCCCCAGTTGACACCCCTGGATGGCAGCCTGCGGCAAGTGCAGCCGGGCTGATGGCAACGACCCCACAAGACGCACCGGCGTGCCCAGGGGCAGCTCTGGCTCCATGTGGCCGAGTGCTATGGTGTCCCAAGTGAGGGCACTCAGGGCACTCCAAGATAGGACTGCTTTGCTGTCCCTCATCGAGGTAGACAAGCAAGTGGGGAACCCTGAGAACTGTCTGTCCGGGGTGGGGGTCAGGTCCCTTTAAGCACAGCCCTCGGCTAGCCTGAGGCAGCAGCTCCACACTCTAAGTCCTAACCTGATGCCCTGCCGGCACTGCTTCCGGCCAGCCTTAACTTTGGTTCAGGGTCCACTCAATGTGGACATGCTAGTTCGAATTAGCAAAACGCTAATTCGAATTAGTTTTTAGGTCTAGATGCACTAATTCGAATTAGCTTAGTTCGAATTAATTAATTCGAATTAAGTTAGTTCGAATTAGTGCTGTAGTGTAGACATACCCCCTGGGTCCAGCAAAATCCCTTGTTTGGGACCGCTCAGGTCCCAAGAGTGCTGGACCAGGGAGATCCAACCAGTATAGTATGAGAAAAATCTCATGCTTCACTGCCAAACTGGCACATATGTAGGTTTAATCCATACCCTAATGTCCTTTCGATTTGTCATGACTTTTAGAATTGTCAAACTTTTCAGATATTTTTCATCCCACTATTTACCCACAAGTCAAATTCAGAGGGTTTTGTGTGTGTATATTATGTACATAAATATATATGCACTGCATATATTTAAAATCATCATTAGAAGTGCGCAGATAGCTAATCACAAATGCCAAAATGATTACCAAAAGTGTCTATACATATTTTATACGTACACCTAGGGCTCGACAAATCACTGAATCTACTTGCCGGTGGCGAGTAGATTTCAGCCAGTCGCCCTGTTCACCGGCGGCATGCACAATGCGGGTCTTGTGCATGCGCCGTGCAGGGCTGGCGAGTAGGTTTCGCCGCCGTTTGTCAAGCCCTGCGTACACCCATATGTGTTCGTACACATGGTCTTCATCTCCTGGTATGTCTACACTGTATATGTCAACTCTGCTCAAGCTAACGTGTTAAAAATAACATATGGATGTTGTAGCACTGTCTAGGCCCGTGGTCACCAACAGGTCGATCGTGATCAACTGGTCGATCACGAGGCCTTGACCAGTCGATCGCGAGGCATCCTGTCCGCCCCGCCCCATTTCCCTGCCACCCCCGAGAAGCCCCACTACTTACCTCAAGTGAAAATGGAGGTAGTGTCGGCTTCCCAGGAATGGACAGAAGTCCCGCAGCTTAGCACCACTTCCGGCGATTCCGGAAGTGCGCTAGCTGTTCTGCCGGGTGTACTGTGGGAGGGAGCATCAGCTCCCTGCACTGCACAGGAGGGGTGAGTCAGCCCCGGGGAGGCGCGCGCAGGGGGGTCGGCCCCGGGGGAGGCGCGCACGGGGTTTCCCAGCCCCGGGGCCGGCGCGAGCAGGGCTTCCCTGCGCCGGGCCGGGGGGGTTCCCTGCGTGGCGGGGGGTCGGCCCTGGGGCAGGCGCGCGCAGGGCTTCCTTGCGCGTTGGGAGAGGGGTCGGCCCCGGGGCAAGCGCGCGCGGAGGTTCCCTGCGCAGGTCGGCCCCCTGCGCGGGGGTGTGGGGTCGGCCCCGGGGCAGGCGCGCACTGGTTTCCCTCTGTGGGGCGGAATCCTGGGAGGAGGCAGATGCAGGGGACTCTCTGCCTCCACTGGCACCCCACTCCCCACTGCCCGAATTCTGTCCCCACTGGCACCCTGTCCCCACTGGCACCCTGTCCCCAGCTGCAGAAACCTGTCCCCACTGGCACTCTGTCCCCTGCCACAGAACCCTGTCCTCTGTCCTCCCAGCACCCTGTTCCCTCTCCCCTGCCCCCAGCCGCAGAACTCTATCCCCACAAAATGTATAATTATAAATGCTTCATTTTAGATTTAAATAGCATGAATAAAAAAACAGACCATTTATTTCATAACTATAAACACGTGATTTTAATTTTATATATCGCATAATTTAAAAATAAACTGTTTATCAGAGTGTGTAAGTAAGGGCTGGGGATAGCAAGTGATGGACAGGAGGAGAAGGGGCTTCAAGGAAGGGGCGGGGTGGTAGATCTTCGCCTGTTCTGAGATTTAAAAAGTGATCTTGGGTGTAAAAAGGTTGGAGACCACTGGTCTAGGCACAACAGGCTTCTACACAGGTGGCTAGTCTGTACTGCTGCCCATGCTACAACATCTGTGCTGCTGTTCTGGAGGAGAACTAGCTTGAGTAGAATTAGATGGTGTCGTTTACTAGAAGGCAGTGTAGACATATCCTCAGCTTCTCTCTCCTACCCTCACCAATCTGTTTCTGAACCCATGGCATATTTCTGATAGAAAGGTCACTCCTTGTTGAATTTGAAGTCCATGTTGCAAAGGACAGAAATTCTAGAGTTTTTCAAATAAAAGGTTACCCAAACTGGCAAAACAATGAATGTTTTCCTAATCTTGGTCTTGAAAATGGCTTAATGACTTTAGATAAAATTTTCTCAGACATACACAATGAGGAAAACATTCAGCATGGAAAATTTCTTCCCAAAATTTGGCAAATGTACCAGCAACCTTTTTGAGGTATTCTAATGGAAGTTGTCATTCAACCTTAAAAATAGCCAGTGCTCCCAGTTCTGCATGTATTTCTAAAAGGATTTCATTGACGTTTTGGTTGCTAGTTTTGTATTTCTAATTATAATATCAGTAACCTGCTATAAATGGAGGACAATAATAATTAGTATTTTGCTGTAAGTTATTGAAATTTGGAAGTTAGATAAAAATATAATCAGAAATTAACAAATAGTTGGAATTTTCCCACTAAATTTAGAAAACGAAAAGTATACTTAAATCTTGTTTACAAGCCCCAAAGCACTGCACTGACATGATTGTTGTTCATACAGCATGAACCAAAGGAATGCCTTAATCCTATCAGAAAAGGAAGTGAATTTCCATATTTAATTGAAGAAAAAGCAAACATTTTCAAATGGGAGTGGCAAATACACTTTGGCCCATGCCCTAAGTGATTGAGAGAGGGAGGCTAAGATGTTCAGGGGTTTGGTTGAGCATATTCTAGTTTAGTGCTCCCCTATAAATATAAAAATGACTGCATAAAGCAGGACACTGTATATTTTAGTTTTAAATCTATCAGAAGCTGTTTACTGGGCAAATCATTGTCTTCATCTGATATTGTTCAAGTTAATGTTCTCTTTTTATTCAAAACTGGTCCACAAAATTATGTAAATTTCCATTCTTCATAAGCATGCTGGTTGACACTAATGAAGCTAAATGTCCTGCTACAATTATTTTGGAATTTTGCAAATGCTAGAGTACAATCTTTTTGTGGGTTGGTGCACTCAATGTCCAGTATTAACAGCACCACAAAATCCCTATTTCCGCTATAACAGAGAAATAAGAATAGAAATATTATCAGGACTCATCTTAAAAATGGTATATCACCAGTAACAAATGACTGCCATAGAGCCTTTCCAGGCAGTTCTGTTCATACTTAAAACTGCTGTGAGCTAAGACAGTACGGCTGTGTCTACATTGGCACCCTTTTTCGGAAAAGGGTTGCTAATGAGACCAGTCGCACAAATTGCTGGGATTTAAATATCCCCGCGGTATTTGATTTACATGGCTGCCGCTTTTTCCGGCTCGGGCTTTGCCGGCAAAAAGCGCCAGTCTAGACGGGGATCTTGCGGAAAATAAACCCTTTTCCGCAAGATCTCTTATGCTCATTTGAAAGAGATCTTGCGGAAAAGGGTTTATTTTCCGCAAGATCCTCGTTTAGACTGGCGCTTTTTGCCGGCAAAGCCCCGAGCCGGAAAAAAGCGGCAGCCATGTAAATGCAGATACCGTGGGGGATATTTAAATCCCCCGCGGATTTGCAATTGCGTCTGGTCTCATTAGCATCCCTTTTCCGAAAAAGGGTGCCAATGTAGACACAGCCTACTTGCACAAGCCCACAATAAGCTTGCAACATGGCTATTATGAAGTGTTCTCTAGCTAATTCAGTATTAAGCTTTGTTTTGGCTTTCACTGCAATTCTGCTGTGTAGCAATGTGTCCCATATCCTTTTACACTATGTTGATATGGTATTATCTTTTCCATTTTCTTTTGATTACACTTTTTCAAAACTTGGCAGCTAAAATTGCCCTTTCGCCTTTAACAATTTGAATATAATCTCCATCACTATCTTCATTTGCTTTTTTTGTTTGTGGGGATAACAATTCCGTGAATCCCTAATACAAAGCTGTTTCCAAAAAATATCTGCAGTTCATAGCAAAAAGCTCTGGCATCAGTGAAGACCTTTGTTTTTCTATTGCCAGTAGCTCTGCTGGACATAAATCTATCATTCACACAGTGTCTTTCATTTGAAATTCAATTAGTTCCACAGCCAATATCGCCTTAAGATGTTTTAAAAGAGAATTACAAAAATATTGTATGACTACTTTTCACAGTAATTAAGTCATATTGTATTTTATGCTCATTTCTTAAAATGATTTTATTAATACAAGCTGTTCATGTACTAGGATTTTGATATGCATTATAAATATTTTCAGTTTAGTTGGTTCTTTTTCTCCATGTTGTTAACTGATCTGAAATTTTGTCCCTATAGCACTACCACATGTCTAACTTATCAATATTATACTGCAATCCTCCTAAATGTGGTCTATCAGTTGAGTATAGCGTAAGCTGGGTAAATCTTTTCAGCTGACAAAATAAAAAATGAATAGGCACTGTTGTGATTATGTCCACTAGGTAGTCGAATGGTGAAGGAAATGGTGAAGCATGCACACAAATACCATTCCATTCCATTCCTCTTTCCATAACTTACTGGTGGGCCAAAAAGATATCACATAAACCTTTTTATCAACCAATCTCCGTTTCACATAAAATAAACATGCTGGGTGTCATTAAGTGCACCTTCAGATCAATGATTTTTGCAAATGACATTCAAGTACCATTTGAGTGGTGCATTTTTGCTGATAAAAGCAAATTAAATTAGCACAACTACAAGTGTGCTGATAAAAACTAAAACTGAACAGCAGCACCATTAGCTAACAAAGTAATATTTTCCCTTTACTGCTTTCTGCCATTTAGTTATTATCCTATTGGAAATCTAATTATAATCCTTTTACTCCCTAGTCAAACTTCACAATTTTTGCAAGCTTAGCACTGACAAGTGATTTCATTACATTTGATTGCCCGCACCCAGATTGACTTAACTTCACTCAGAGACCTAAAAGCCCTCTCAGTTTCTCAGATTCCCTGTTTGCACATTACAGCAACAGCTCCTTTAATTAATTAGCATGAACAGCAGTAACATGAACTGCTGAACAGAAAATAACATCATTTTATGATCGCAAGGAGACTTCTCCTTTTGCATGTTTATACCTTAGTAAACTTTTGTATGACTATTTTATTGTTGGAGGATATTGATACAATCATCAAAGCACATTATCTTATTTTTTATAAACAGATAATAATTTAATACCAGATGAACCAATACAAAAAATGAAAGCCCTATATTTCAGTAAACAGAAGACACTATTGGGAAACTGACTTCCGTAATTAAAAAAGTCTGAGAAATACACCATAAAGTACAAGGGCAAAGTGACACAATGCTGCTGCAATTTTTGTTTTTGAAAAGCCAGGAACGTATTTAACGATGACTATCAATAAGCATCCATAACTTTTTTGCTTCTTTACACATTTGGCAAAGATAAAGGCTTATTTAACTTTAGAATGTATTTTGTTGTCTATTATCTATTATAAATCTGCTGGAATCCAGTATTTGCTTTTTAGTATCTCAATGTACCAAAGCCAATTGTAAAAGTCAGCCTCTGTGACAAAAAGAAATGAGCCCAATTTAGTCACCACTTTGTCACTGTACCAAATTCTGCCTCCAGGTGCACTTTATAAATCACACTGAAACAAGTTGCCGTCAGTGGTGGTTGAGGGTACTTAGCATATCATACGAAAAGAGTTCAGCACCTTGCGAGCCTGAGTCCCAACGTCCTAATCCCTCTGAAGTCAGAGATTCAGTAAGAACAGGCCAAAGCCCTGTGACATTGTCAGGGTGAGGATGGGGAGCAGGGAGGAGGGAAGGGAATCAGATCTGGCTTTTTAAGACTGGCATCTTACCTTTGGATATAATAGAGCCTTGTTGTTTCTCCTGCTGCCCAGAAGGCTCTCAAATACCTTCCTTTTTGCATCCTGTGTCCCCCCACCCAAACCTTATTTTCTCTCACTTATATGTATTCTGCCTTGTCTCATTTATGTCTATTTCCATAAAGCACTCTTCTCATGCTGGTTGCATTGGTAGTTTCTGCAGGGTTCCTTAAACTGTGAGTAGAATTTTAAAAAATAGTGTATCATATTGTTTGTGTTCAACAGAACTTTTTGTTTTGAGAGACCCCCTACATAGTGGTACCTTCTCTAATAAAATATTCCCTTTCTCTTCTATTAAATAAGTCGAAGCACTTTCCCCCGTTCCAAGAGCTCCTTTTTAAAAGTCAATGGATCCACATTTGATTTCACCTTTTGTTATCATGGAGGAGTAAGGATTCCACTGGTTAATAGGTACTACTTAATTTTCTAATGTTGCAAGAATAATAATTCTGAATAAAATACTGTAATGGTTGCAACAAAAACATGAGCCTACACTTGATATAAGGATAGCAAAAGTTATATGCATCTTATGAGACTTCTAAACCAAAGCAGCTTGTTTGCTAGTCACCCACTAGGTGCTCAGTAATATGAAACATTTTTGGTTGCAGGTGAAAGATAATTGGGATTGGTTTGGCTTGTGTGGGGATTGATTTCTTTTTTGTTTTGTTTTGTTTTTATTTACGGAAAACTAGGAAAAGAAAATGAATTTTTCCAGCAGAAAAGCTTCTCCATCCATTATATTCTATGTATCCATCATTGGTTCTTAGGAAGAAGATGTGAACATTTTAATCAGAGATAAAGCTTTAGTAGGCTTGAATCTTATCTCAGCACTAACTGCAATACTGTTTCACTATGTATTCACATGGGCGTTTGCAACCAACATCTGCATATCTTGTATTCAGTGTACGATAGACTTGCCCTTGTCTTCTGTAACACATTAAAAAAAATCTAATTTTATATTCAGGTTACCAGCTCTCTCCACAAGGATGTGCAAACCACAACAGGAAAGGGACATCTCCTATGTTAACAAGAAAAATGGAATAAAAAAAACTGTGGAGAAAAGTGTTTGACTTAGAGTGATTCTGTGCTTGTTTGCTTCCTCATTTTTCTTAAAGGAGCACTGTCACAAGTAGGAGGCTGAAAATGTCAGACTTTGTACAGTAGCTTATAGGTTGGGGGAGAAGGACCAAAAGAAATGGGTTTGAAGGAAAAAAAGAGGGATAAATTAAGTATAAAATGTGAATAAATATGATAATTGTAATTACTGCCTGCTAATTTTGTCTTGTTTAATATAAATTAAGCCTTCAAAAAGACTGAACAATTACGTTGTGGAAAAAAAGAGAGCTATATATACCTTGAACTAACTACTTTGTCAGGAAAGAAAACATAATCCTACAGGAAAATTACAATAGGATTTGGGTCACATAGGAACTGAGCGATTTTTACTTATGTTATACATTGCAGGAGCTGGGGAGAAGCTTTCTAAAGGTCTTGCTTATTAAACTAGTCATGCATTTCACTGTAGGTTGTAAAACAGTATAACTTACACAGGGGGCTCATAAGCATTTTTTAGTGGTAGGGAATATCATTTATGCACTTTTTATATTGTCACTATTGCCCCTAGAGAATGAGATTAAGCTTTAAACTACTGTTAATCTGCAGTTTTGCTCACCTTTGTGTAATTTCATTTTTAATAGAATGAAGCCCACATAAATGAATATTTGATTAAGGGATTAAACCTACTAAAAGAATACATTTATTGCACACAGATTTATTCAAATCTTAACTGTATAATACCATAAAATGCTATAAAAAGGGTATGTCTATTGCAGTCAGCTACAGGAAAGAGTTACTGAATATTCTTTGGTACTATGAATTTTTGTATTCTATTGCCTTTCTGCTAAAAACTGCATCAAAAAAGTTTTATAAAACTTTAAATTTCTTGGAGATTTGGTTGTAGGAAATTAGAAAATGTCATATAGCAGGGGTCAGCTAATATTGGCCCGCCAAGGTTAGCTCCTGGCAGGCCCCCATCACTATATTTCCCTGCACAGCCACTACCATTTACCGCAAATCACCGTTCACAGCCAATAGGAGCTGTGGGAAGAGGTGTCCCAATCTGTGCCACTTCCCACTGCTCCCATTGGCCGGGAGCAGCAATCCACAGCCAAAAGGAGTCACAATCACCCGTACCTGCGGCTGTGCAGGTAAGTATAGTGGAGGTGTCTCACCAGGGGCTAACCCTGGAAAACCACCACCATGTTACTGCCTGTCCCTGCCATATAATCAAATTCAGTAGCACAGCTATTAATACAGAATTGTTTCTGATGTCTGAACAGTGATCTTGAAATAGGAAATATTTAAATTTCTCATTACTTGTAGAAAGTCTGAGGGAAGGCATGTTAGTCTATAACTTTTAAAAACAAGGAATAGTTCTGTGACAGCTTAGAAACTAACAATGATATATAGGCTCATGAGTTTTCATGGGTAGAACCCACTTCATCAGACAAGTTAGAGTGGAAGTAACAGATTCCAAGCTCTATATAACAGGAAATGAAGTTACCTGTCAATTGTAAGACCCATGTTAATGAAGCTAATTAAGTGGGGTTGCATGTGTCCTATTCATAGCTTTTGATCTGAACATGTGAAAATCAAAGGCAGGGGAAATTGGCTTTGTAGCACGTTAACCAGTTAATATCTTTATTCAAGCCCGGGGTGACAGTGTCAGATTTGTAAATGAATTCCAGTTCAACAGCCTCTCTCTGTAAATATCCAGGTAGGTTAAAATGTTCCCCTACAGGTTTATGTGCGTTTCCATTCCTGATGTCTGATCTGTGTCCATTTATCTTTTGTTGCAGTTGGCCAATATACATAGTAGAGGGCCATTGCTAGTACTTGATGGCATATATCACATTAGAGGATGTGTAGTTATATGAGCTCCTGGTGTTGTGGCTGATATAGTTAGGTCCTGTGAAGGTGTTGCTTGTATAGATATGTGGACAGAGTTGGTAACAGGGTTTGTTGCAGGAGTAGGCTCCTGGGTGAGTGTATCTGAGCCGTGTTGTGTGGCTGCTGGTCAGTATTTGCTTCAGGTTGAAGGTCTGTCTGTAGGTGAGGATTGGCCAGTCTCCCAAGGCATGTGAGAATGAGAGACCATTTTCCAGGACAGGTTGTAGTTTGTCAGTGATGAGCTAGAGGGGTTTAAGCTGGGGGACTGTAGGGAAGACACAGTGGTGTTCTGTTATTTTCCTTCTTGAATCTGTCTTGAAGTAGGTAACTTCTGAGTACTTGTGTGGCTCTATCTGTTTCCACACTTCTCCAGGTGGGTATTAAAGTCCTGTAGATAGATTGGAGTAAATCTGGTTGTATCTTAGGGCCTGGCTGCAGACAATGGATTGTGTGATGTGCCCTGGATGGAAGCTAGAGGCATGTAGATAAGAACAGTAGTCAGTAGGTTTCCAGTAAAGAGTGTTGTTTATGTGACCATCACTTATTTGTACTGTAGTGTCAAGGAAGTGGATCTCTTGTGTAGACCGATCCAGGCTGAGGTTTCTAGTGGGGTCGAAATTGTTGGAGAATTCCACGAGGGAACCTTTTAACCTACCTGGCCACTCAGTCATGGATTTAAAAGTAGCCATTATTCTACAAAGGAATTCCACTGCTATTTAACAGTTTGGAAAACTTGAAGGCTTTAGTATTTAGTAGAGAATTTAATGGAAAAATTTAAATAGCAAGTCAGTTTCAGCATTAAAATCCGGACTACTAAACAATATCACCCCATGAAAGTTTCTTACACATTGCCACTCTCCATTTTAAATATTTTACAATAGCAGCATTGACATTAATCAAGAATAAAATCAAGAAATACACTGCATTTATCGTCCACAGATATAGACCTCAACAAGTGCTTTAGGCAGAACACCTTAAACCAGTTCATAGAATCATAGAACCATAGAGCTGGAAGAGACCTCAGAAGGTCATCAAGTCCAGCCCCCTGCTCTAGGCAGGACCAATCCCAACTAAATAAACCCAGCTAGGGCTTTGTCAAGCCGAGACTTAAACACCTCTAGGGATGGAGACTCCACTACTTCCCTAGGTAACCCATTCCAGTGCTTCACCACTCTCCTAATGAAATATTTTTTCCTAATATCCAACCTGGACCTCTCCCACCACAACTTGAGACCATTGCTCCTTATTCTGCCATCTGTCACTACTGAGAACAGCCTTTCTCCATCCTCTTTGGAACCTCCCTTCAGGAAGTTGAAGGCTGCTATCAAATCCCCCCTCACTCTTCGCTTCTGCAGACTAAACAGACCCAACTCCCTCAGCCTCTCCTCAGGTCATATGCTCCAGCCCCCTAATCATTTTGGTTGCCCTCCGCTGGACCCTCTCCAATGCGTCCACATCCTTTTTGTAGTGGGGGGCCCAGAACTGGACACAGTACTCTAGATGTGGCCTCACCAGAGCCGAATAAAGGGGAATAATGACATCTCTGGATCTGCTGGCAGTGCTCCTCTTAATGCACCCTAATATGCCATTAGCCTTCTTGGCTACGAGGGCACACTGTTGACTCATATCCAGCTTCTCATCCACTGTAACCCCCGGGTCCTTATCTGCAGCACTATTACTTAGCTGGTTGGTCCCCGGCCTGTAACAATGCTTGGGATTCTTCTGTCCCAAGTGCAGGACTCTGCACTTGTCCTTGTTGAACCTCATCAGATTTCTTGTGGCCCAATCCTCCAATTTGTCTAAGTCACTCTGGACCCTATCTCTGCCCTTAAGCGTATCTACCTCTCCCCCTACCTTAGTGTCATCTGCAGACTTGCTGAGAGTGCAATCCATCCCCTCATCCACGTCATTAATAAAGATATTGAACAAAACCGGTCCTAGAACCGAACCTTGGGGTACTCCGCTAGAAACTGACCGCCATCCTGACATCGAGCCGTTGCTCACTACCCGCTGGGCCCGGCCTTCTAGCCATCTTTCTATCCATCTTACCGTCCATTTATCCAATCCACATTCCCTTAACTTCCTCGCAAGAATATTGTGGGAGACCGTATCAAAAGTCTTTCTAAAATCAAGGTATATCACATGTTACATGGAATTATTCTTGATGAGCAGGAGTTGGTGCTCCATAATCCCTGACATGTCCTACAGAAAAGCTGTTTTTTCTAGTTAAATGTGTCTGGATTAAGCAAAGTGCCTTTTATTACAGGATCTATCAGGGTGACATTTAACACAAAGGCCTGTGTTTCACATAAAAGCCACTGAAACCACAAAATAATGTTTATGTG
Source organism: Rafetus swinhoei (assembly GCA_019425775.1). Classification (NCBI taxonomy): domain Eukaryota; kingdom Metazoa; phylum Chordata; order Testudines; family Trionychidae; genus Rafetus; species Rafetus swinhoei. The sequence goes on from CM033436.1 coordinate 35,205,697, forward strand.
TATAACCCCTGTACTAGCCCTTCGAATGGGGTGAATTCATGTACTGCGTGATCAGGTAAGTTAGTAATGCTAGGTAATACATACTAGCTGATTATTTGGAGTGCTTTTATACACAGCCTTTCCCATTCCCTATGTGTAAGGCTGAATCTACCCTGCAACACTATTTCAGGATAACGGAGTATCCCAAAATAGCTATCCCGCATCTTCACAGCAAGCCCATTATTTCAGGCTTGCTATTCCGACGTCCCTGTAAACCTCATTCTATGACAAGTAAGGAATGTTTCGGAATAGCACTTTATTTCTTAAACTAGCTCCAATTTTGCAAATGTTTTGTACATTTGAAAAATAGATACACATGGATGAAAATATTTTGCTGTGAATAGTTCAGCTGGTTCTTCTCACTTAGGTACAAATTGCAGATCTTATTTCAATGCTATTTCAGAATAGTTTATTTCGTCATTTGGTGCTGTGCAGTTAGGTGTGTCATGCATATAAAAGTCAGTGAACATTCTTAGTGGAATTTACATGATGCCTATTTGCATCATTAGGCACCAACATACTCTTGAAAATCTTGGCTCCTGTGGACTAGGAAGGAAGCAACTTCCTTGCAGAGTACAGAGCTTTTGTGTTAATGAAATAGGTCTCCCATATGAAAGCATATAGACTATGCACTAAGCCCTTGGGTCTAAATAGGATCTTCTGAAGGCATTCAAGAACAATCAATATCTGCTATATCAACAGGGCAACATGAGTAACAATCCTTTAGCTAAATGTACAAAACTAAAATACATTACAGGATGCAGTGTGAGGAACTCTTGTGAATCTGCTTTAAAAAACCATAATATGTACATTTCTGCTGTCCCACTCCCCAAACTTTCTCCTATGAATCTTAAAACACTAAATGTTGTCAATCATAGGTCCCCAAAAGTATTTTTTTCTAACTCCTGCTGAGGTTCCCTGGCTCCTCCTGATCTTCAGTCTTATTTACCTGCAAAGTACATATTAGATCATCTCTGTATGAGGAGTAGGAGCCGTCTTAAAAACATGAAACATTCAATTGCTAATTAGCTACTTCCTGTTCCTAATGAACTCAGCATGTCAGAGTTGGATTAAAATTCAGCTACTGCTCTCCCCTGTTTATGGTTCCAGATGTTTTTGTTTTATCTAGGAGCTTATTTTGACAGCTACTGCTAAATGATAAATCACTCATATTATAACTGAAATGCATTTTGAAATTGAAATGTGGCAAAGTTTGAGGTTGCTCCAAGAATCAGTGTCAGTTAGCAGGTCAATACTAGTTCTTTCCTTATGAGTATTCAGTATTGGCATATGTAAAATAGCAATGGGATAGATGTCAACATTATACAGAATGCTACTCAAGATTATCATTTTGCTACCATCTTCAATATCCGAACTAGTAGTTCAATGACTATTGGATAGGAAGATGGATTTATATTACCTTTGGCTTTCTGTGGGTATTTTTACATTTATTTTTCTTTGGGCGTAAAGCTGCTGAACATGACAATCACACATGATAGACTCTGAACCCATGCAAATTGTTTATGATGTGTGTGGGTGGATTTCTTTTTGTTTCTTCAAAAAGACAGTAATTAGATAAATACTGTATGGAGGGGTGTTCTGAGTAAAACACCATTTTTCTGTGGAACACATACTGATTTATTCCTGTTACCATGTTGATTTTCAGTGTAGATTTATTCTTCAGGAGCACTGCTTTGTAGAAGACTTTTGGGTCTTTAATAGCCACATTTTACTCTGTACAGCATAAACTACATTTTTTTCTGTGGTAGGCTGAACAATGCATTAAGTACATCATGGTTCTGCCATCTTAAACAAGTTCATTTTTTAAAAGTTTGTGTCGGGAGAAAATCAAAAGAAAAAATGACATTTACTTTTCTAGGATTTTATACCTAAGGAAACAGTGACTTCTCTCTCTTTGATGTAAGCATGTTTGGTCTCGCTAGAAGCATACCATGTTCCACAATGTGGCTGCTTTCAGTGGATTTACAAAGCAACCATACTCCTGTAGTGCAAAGATAAGACTATCCCATTAGTGTGAGGTGCAAAGTAAGTCAGTTAGGGATTAAAGAACAGAAAAATTGTTCTGAAGTCTCTATTTTTTTAAAAATGTATAGAACCAAAATCTGCCTTGCCAGATCCCTTGCAATATAACGTGGAATTTGTCCATGGATATTTAAAGTTAGAACTAAATCTATTCCCTCTTCGGTTTAAAAATTGTCTTCTGGGAGTAAAAAATTAGAGATATGATTAAATCCAGCATTTTCAGATTTGTTCAAGTCATTGGTAGAGGGTATCAGTTTTCAGGGAATGTACAGTCCAATCCAGATATTGACAGCTGCCATGGGGAGTCAGGCTATGTAGGGAGAAGAGTTCATTACTCTAGGGTTAGGGCTGGTTTGACTGACAGGAATCATACATGGAATTTAGCAAAAATGGGTATGCTGGGGATGGAGTAGAAGGAGCTAAGGATGGGGTGAGTCTGGGGCTACAATGGGGTTGCAGGAGGTACCTTGTGTGAGACTAAAACTGAGTTTGGAAAGGATGGCAACAAGAGGTAATACATGGCATTCGATATTTTAACTATTTAATGTTTGGCCTTTGCTCTGTTTCTGATGAGAGACTGGGTTACAAATGCTTGCAGTCCCAGCAATCTGGAAGTCTACGATTCATGCCATATATAGGGGGATAGTCAATGCACCAAATAGGTGGATCTGCTTGGATACTAAGCTTATTCCAACTGTGCCATGGACAAGATTCTATCTTGATATCTCCTTATAAGACCCCAATCACCATAATGCAGGGGTGTCTATTTTCGAGGTTACAGATGCTTGATCCAAGGGCTATGTCACTTACAAATCACATAATTTCAACTGCACAGTTAAAGAACTCTGAAAATTTCATTTACAAAGTATATAAATCACTATGTAATCAACTTACTATTTTTTTTTTCAGAAAACAGAACATATGTCAAACCTACTATTATGTACTGAAGGAAGCTATTGTTGAAAATATATGATTGCTATTTGAAGACTATATAGTACAGAAAGGCATCCCTTCCAACCTTTGATGCCTTCAGTACTGTGTGACGAACAGGATTTGTAGCATGAAACTTGAAAGACAATTTCAAGAAATTTACTGTTGCTGCATTGAAAACTGCCGTATTGTCATTAAGATATACTGAGACTTTTTACAAACTTACCATACCAAACCAAGCAACTGATCATTTTTAGGTCCCAGAAGATAGAAAGAAGTTGTAGTATTTTTAAGCACATAAAGGAATTATTCCCCAAAAGAATTAACTTTTTTTTAAAAGAGATAGTGATTACTGTATAGTAATGGCACAATGATTTTATTAAGCTGCAAATGTCTTCACTGGCTGTACATCATACAAGTCCAGTTTATCACTGAAACTGTTCAACATAGAGCTGTTTCAATTATGTTTATAAATTAAGCTTTGTTTACTGAAGCTGATATACAATATATTACATTTTAAAGGAAAATGTCTGTACATTTTTAACACAATGATGTAAAAACTGTCCTTTCATTAGACTAATTCAAAAGTGTGAGCTAAAGTCTAATAGCTGATGTAATATGAGGATTATAATTGATGCTTTTATGCTCAGTTCAGCTTGGCTTTTGGTCTTTTAAGATAAAAAATGAATATGCAGTAGAGTGTTAGGTAATGGAAACTTTTAAGTATGGTTTCTCTGTACCATATTAAGTTAAAGTACAAATTCTTTGTTAAAATGTTCTTGCTAAGAATACAGTATTAAAAACTTTTGGTTTCACTTTGGAGATTTTTTTTCTGTTGTTTTTTTGGACCTGAAGTTCCACAGTTATTATGCTTACACAAATTCAAAACTGATATTTTGCACTGATAAGTGTTTTGAGAAATGAATTAATAAAGAGTGGGATTGGTATCAAACATTTCTCTTAATTATTATATGTCACAAATTCCACACCTATTTGAAAACTTACCAGAGTCATTCTTTTGCTAAAACAGGTGACTGTAAGATGAATTGGTTAGGTAGAGTCAAAGCTGCATCAGTTAAGTAGAATTTCTACTCCCTCATTCACAAGTTATTTATGCAATTATTAGATAAATACCATCTGCATAAGATTATTTTTCAAAAGAACAGTTATGGCTAAGCACTGGCTATGAATAAGTTATTGGTTGCAATGTGCACTATTAACATGCAAGCCCTCAGATGGTATGCCCAGTTCAGTCTTTGCTCAGATGTTGAAAGCATTGTGAAGGCAAGCTGCTGCTCAGCCTTTGCTATGCAGAGAGGCACCTGCTGTTAGGAATGCAATAGAGGTCACTCCAGCAGGTTTTGTAATACTTGTGATGGATTTTGAAGGGAGTTTCACTAAAGACTCTGGACCCAGTCCTCAGCTGATAAAAATCAGCATAGCTCCATGGACACCACTGCAGCTAAATGGATTTAATTGATTAAACTGATTTCAATTGGAGTATTGTGTCTAGTTCTGGGTGCTACATTTCAGGAAAGATGTGGACAAATTGGAGAACGTCAAAAGAAGAGGCAACAAAAATTATTAAAGGTCTCGAAAACATGACCTATGAAAGAAGATTGAAAGAACGGGGTTAAACTAAGGGGACTAAACAAAAGTCCTGAAAAGAGAAGGCTGAGAGGGAAATGATAACAGCTTTTAAGTACCTAACAGTATGTTACAAGGAGGAGAGAAAAATATTATTCCCCTTACCTTAAACTCTGATGATAAGACAAGTTCAATGGGCTTAAATAGCAGCAAGGGAAGTATAGGTTGGACATTAGCAAAAAGTTTAAGCACTGGAAAAAATTGCCTAGGGAGGTTGTGGAATCTCCCTCATTGGCAATTTTTAAGATGGGATGGTCACGATGGTTTGGTTTTGCCATGCAGGGGACTGGACTTGATGACCTCGCGAGGTTCTTTCCAGTTCCATGATTTATGGCAGCCCTGGATTTGGACTTCTGACTCTAAATCATCACTGGCGCAGCAGACATAACATTACTGAGTTGCACCATTTGGCTGCTGATCAAACACTAGGTTTGTACAAAATACGCTGTATCCCAATTGCCAGAAAAGGAGCCAACTGCATAGAATACATGTTTCTCACTTAGTTCAACTGGTTAAATGTCAGCTCCCATTCCCTTTACTCACGTGCTTTCAGTGGTATTCTACTTTTACACACGTATATGCATATGCAATTAAGGAAGAAAGAATATGACTGGAAATGGATCATTTCAGAAAAGCAAAAGAGGTGTCATCTTCCTTGAATACAGGCATCATGAGTGTGAGGGCCAAAATGGGAGGTGGAATGTTATTCTTGTAAAAAGAATTCAAGGGTAAGTGAGTGCTGAATTTGGACCAAGAGAAGAATGCAAATTCAGACACCCGAAATTGCAAATGAAGCGGGGATTTAAATATCCTGCACTTCATTTGCATAATCGTGTTATGGTGCTATTGCGAAAAAGCGCTATTTCGAGAGAGAAAACGGGGTTATTTCGAGATAAAACTCTTCCCTCAAAAAATGAAGTTTAAGGGTTATTTTGAGGGAAGGGTTTTATCTCGAAATAACCCCATTTTCTCTCTTGAAATAGTGCTATTTCGCAATAGCACCATAACACGATTATGCAAATGAAGCGCAGGATATTTAAATCCCTGCTTCATTTGCAATTTCAGGTGTCTGCATTTGCATTCCTCTCAAGAGAGAGAGGAATGAAGAGTAGACATACCCTATATGAATATGCATTTAACAACTCAAAATTAGGAGCATTCACAATTAAAGTTAAATGTTCCTTAAATTGTTTTAAACTGTAAATATTTCCTACTTCCTATGGAAAAAGTACATGTGCTCTGCATCCAATGATAATTAAAAGGTCTTTCATTGGTGTTAATCCAAAAGGTGATGGTAGGTCGGGTGCCACAGTATTTCAACACATGGAAATAATGGCAGTCTCTCTCATACTGACATATGCAGTTCTTGACTGTAGGCTTTTTCAGTGGTAATCACTGTAATGGTTCTCATGTACTGAATATGCCTGAATAATTGCATGACGTGCCTATCACTAAACAAAAAATGAAACTGGGAATGTTAATGTCTAAACTATATGTTTTAGACATGTAAGACCGAGGAACTCAATTTTTTTCTAGCTGGATTCAAAAAGGAGTTTGGAGCACAGATGGTATTCTCTTCAGTCCTTCCGGTCAAAGGTAGGGGAAATATTTTTTCTAGTTTGCAAACTCTTTATACTTGATATAAAGTATTCCATACACAGTCAGTTTCCCCCATTGTTTGTATGGGAAGTATTTCTTAACACGATGCACAGTCAATCTGTGGAACTCCTTGCCAGAGGATATTGTGAAGACTAGGACTTTAAGAGGGTTCAAAAAAGAACTAGATAAAGTCATGGAGGATAGGTCCCTCAATAGCTATTAGCAAGGATCCCTAGCTACTGTTTGTCAGAAGGAAAGGGTGACTGGGGTGGGATCGATGGTTGCCTGTTCTGTTCATTCTCTCTGGGGCACCTTATGTTGGCCACTATCAGAATCCAGATACTGGTTTAGCCGGACTTTTGGTTGATCCAGTGTGGCTTTTCTTATGTAATCAGATATTAAGACAATGTAGCTATGTTACATATACTGTATGTATTTTGGAAATAGTGGTGCATTTATGCTGCCTCTGCCCCAAGTGCTGGCTTTGTAGATCCCATTGGCTGCGGGTGGGGCACTGCAGAGAACCACTTCATCACATCTCCATGTAGGAAGGAAGGAAACCCTCTGAGCCTTTCGGTCTCAGCACAGCGCACCCTGCTGCACTCGACTCCTCATCCTGCACCCCCCCTTCCCCAGCCAGAGCCTTCACTCCCTCCCCTTCCCCCCACAACCAACCTCTTGACTCATCCCAATGCCCCCTTCTGGACCCTGAACCCCCTCATTTCTGGCCCCTTCCTGGAACACTCACCCCCCCAACCCTGAGCCTCTACCCAATTTCCATACCCCTACCTGAGCCTGCAGTTCCCCCACACACTCTTGTCCATCCCCAGTCTGCTCGTACACCCCAAAGCCCTCATCCCTGATCCACACCCTCTTACATCCCAACGCATTGCTTCAGCCTTCATGCACCCAGAACTAATTTCTAGCCACGCTGCAGAGCCCGCACACCCCTGTCCCTCCTCCACCAGAGTCCTCACCCTCTCCCACAGCCTCGTGAAAATGAGTGACGGTGATGGAGGGTGGAATGGAGTGAGCAGGTGCAGAGCCTCGGAGGAAGGGAGGGGCACAGTGTGCGGCAAGGATGTTGAGTTTTATGCAAGTCAACAGTTGAAACCCCTTAGTCAAAGAGGGGACTGAACCAAAAATCCCAGAGCAAACCATCCCCCTGCCATCAAGATGGGGATCTTTACAATTGAAATTGACAGCACAAGACCACCTATAGTATCACTCTACCTTTATCCGAGAGTGCTGTATACTTAGTTCTCGAATCTGTCACATTGCTCAGTCTTTAGCTGTATGGAAAAGATCTTAAAAGACTGACTCTCCCTGAATATTGACCTCTGAATTGATTAATAGCTCCAGCAATTCTGTAAGAACTTTTAGTTTAGAAATGGAACAATTCCAGAGATTTAAGACAGCTGTGGCCATAAAAATTCTTGTATCTCAGTGCTGCTTATGGAAAACTTGTTTTGTTTGTTTCTGACATGGAGACATTCACTACATTCTGCTAGAGCATCAAGAGTCCCATCCTTGCTGCAGTGCCTTGCACACATAGCCAAATGAAATTTCAGCATTAACAGGTTAAGATTAAAATGTATTTGTTTATTTCATCTCTGCCTGTCTTATTCTGTAGGTACCACATAGAGAATGAAAAGGCATTAACTGATACCAGAGCAGAGAATGTAGTCAGTGCTGTGGTGCTTGTATCATGATTTGGAGGCAAGCATGGAAGGCACATGAGCTTCTAAGACCTAAACCCTGATGAGTCCCAATGAGCACTCAGGAACAGTGCTAAATTGAAGCGATACTTCACTAGCCATAGCAGAAAAAGGAAAGTTTGCAGACATGTTCCTATAGCTTGAACAGTGATATTTCCAAGGCAGATATAGCAATTCCAAAGTAGGTTCAAGACACAGGCCAGTTACTTAGTGTACCCTTTACAGTCTTAGAGCTCCGCTGCTATCAATAGCTGAGCCTCAGGCATATACAGATATGTTGTGACAGGAAATGTTGTTGTTGTGAAATACCATTAGTAGATGTTTTTAAGTAATTAAAAAAAAATACTTCATGAGTCAAAGAAAAGCAGACAGTCACAGCTTTATATAAAACACAGTAGATCTGAGATGCAAAAGTAAAACCATTCCAGTTGAAAAAAAATCTGATTCACATAAAACCATGGACATAATATAAATTTGAATTTATGTTACAGTTTGTATTGAATTATGTTGTTACCTATTCATAATGTTATTGTACACATTAAAGTACGCAGTGTATTAGTGCAAATAACAAAGCTGTGTCCTGAGAATTTCAGTTGGAACATCCTCTCTCGCATCATATAACATAGAAACTTTCCCAGCTAAATTTAATGTGGAGAGCTAGCATAGCATGAAGTAGCTAATTATCTATGAAGTTCATATGTTGTAGAGGGAGGACCAATTTGACAGCATCTGAATTACTGAGACTGAATGACCCATGTCTGGGCTTTTCATGTTGTTTCACATTAGAAATTGTAACATGATCCATTTGAACATAACTTGGAAAAAAAACCTGTATCTGTACTAGATTGAAAGATTTTTCAAGGTTACACGTGTCTGATTGATCTGCAGAAAAGCTGAACAGCAACAAATAGAGTGACCTTTATTGGTAAGGCTAAGAAGTCAACCATTAGCTTAAAATCAGTCAGCATTAAATTTTCTGATACATGTGCGTCTATGTCTGCCAGTCTACCCAAATTATAAATCTTAGTTCTTGCTGTGGCAGCACTTTCCCATATTCACTGTTTCCAATTTCCATTTTTGTGTGTGTGATAGTTACACATCGTGCATGGGGGGGAGGGAGGGGTCTTAGATAGAAGATAAAGCACTACAATCATTTTTTACAAAATTTTTAGAAAAAGAAATGTAACCATTTTTCCTCCTGAGGAAGCCCTCTGTATTCTGTTTGAACCCCAGAAAATACCATGAAATTGTGTGTGTGTGGGGGGGGTGATGTTTTAATTTTTTCAGTCTTACCCTAGGTAGATCGGGGGAATGAGGATTTGGTTATTTTAGGCAGGCACAGGAAGCATGGGCTTCCAAAGCCAACATTCATTTTGGAGGACTTAGAATTTAAAAAACTGAACATTGGACAGCAATTACTCTTCATATGGCCTAATTGTGTGGCTGTTTGGAAATTTAAAACACAGCAGAGATAATGAAGTTTAAAATCAGCTGCTGAGCATGAACTATGTCTTTTTCACCCTAAGCATCATTAGGAGTTTCATCACATAGCTTAAAGGTTTGTCTTTTCTTGATAGTCCTTCTAGTGGTTATTAGTGCCAATAAGAGCCATGAATATATAGTTATAATTTTCTGGCACCCTATATTGTTGAGTCAATGAGCTGAAAAGATTTACAGTGCATATTACATTAATGTATATACTAGTTAAAAAAATAACAGAACACACATTAAACATACTAAGCTTTGGGGTATTTATACCCTAATATCTAAACTACAGCATATGAGTGGGGGGAAAAAACATTAAAATAATGCATATCAATAACTATGCATTTACTCATTTTTAAAACACAGATTAATTTGTCATTTACAATTCAGTGTTGTCACCATAACAGTCCTAGATTATTAGCCAAAGAAGGAGGGTGAGGTAATTTTTTTATTGATCCAATTATTGCTTGGGAGAGAGACAAACTTTTGAGCTTTCAAAGAAGACTGTGCTTGGGTGGAGAAAAAAATATAGTCTCACCCATCTCTAGCTAGCTACCATAAACACATTTTCACTTCACTTTTCCTTTCACACACCTATTTTACAAAAATGAACATAAAATAATGTTTAATTTGTTTTTTGAGTTATTTTGTAAAATGTTATCCTAATTCACTTTACCCCGACTTACTCTTTTCACACAATTTTTATACTGCTCAGTATATATACATCAATTTGTGCAACTGTGCATTGAGTCTATATAAATAGGATTACATCAGGCTTGTTGTTCATAGTGTTTTGTTGCATAAACTTGTGATGAATAGGCAGCATCTAATTCTTGAGCAATAAGTTACTTGCAATCATTATTCCAAATGGAAAAATTAATTGTAAATAACTGGAAGTCAATTAAGGCTAGGTTCTGCCGGGTAATGCAAATCTTTTATAGTTTTGTTTCAGTTAACTGCCTCATTAATGATTTATAGATGTGTATAGCGCTGTGGGAACATGGCATTATCTAATGCACTCAGAGAATAATTACATATGAAAAGAACTACACAGCTCAAGGGAAAAAAAATCTGTGAACTTGCTTACTGCCTTAACTTTAACCATATTAAAATGCAAAGCAGTCAGACTGTGATGTTTTTCTCATGTTTGAGTCATAACTTCAGTTGCATGAAAAATTTCTGCCCCCCCAAAAAAAGTTTGCATCCTTCTCTACTACAGAGTATGCAAAAACATCAAGCTTTAACAAAGAAAGTAAGCTATTGAAGAGTACAGCTTATAAAACATTACCATTGGCTAATCTGTTAAATGAAAGAATGAAAAAATCATATAGATTATAAGCTACTGCACATACATTCACAAGTAAATTTGGAAAGACTTGAAGCTAGAAATACACTTATGTAGGTAGCCAATTAGTATATTGTACTATACATTACTATCCCATAACATACTGGCCGTGTCTACACTGGCGCGATCTTGCGCAAAAGCGGCCGCTCTTGCGCAAAAACTTGCTGCCTGTCTACATGGGCCGCGTGTTCTTGCACAAGTAAACTGACATTCTAATGTATGAAATCAGGGCTTCTTGCACCAGAACTCTGCCGCTGCCGCTCAGGAATAAGCCCTTTTGCGCAACTGTTCTTGCGCAAGAGGCCAGTATGGACAGGCAACATGAATTTCTTGCGCAAGAAAGCCCTATGGTTAAAATGGCCATCAGAGCTTTCTTGAGCAAGAGAGCATCTACACTGGCAAGGATGCTCTTGCGCAAAAGCACATCTCTTGCGCAAAAGCACATGCCAGTGTAGACGCTCTCTTGCGCAACTACTTTAACGCAAGAACTATTCCCCCAGAGCTGAATACACTCATAATAATAACAGACTCAATATAATCAGAACCAATGATGCAAATAATTACAAACTGTGGAAATAAGTTAAAATTCAAGAGCTGAAACCGTATGTTAAAAATTAAGGTTTCTCTAAGTAAGTTTCAATCAGCTCCTTATTTCTAACTTCCCCACCACCCTAAAGTAATTACATTGATTTCTACATCTGTGCTACTCCTAGTTGTCTCAGATTTCCATTAGGGCATCCTCCAAAATTCATCTCCGTTTCAGCGCTTCCCAGAAAGAATCAGGTGGACATTCTTGCAAGCCACTATAGTTAGTGACTTGACCCAGAGTCTCCTTGGTGTGCGGTAACACAAACAAGTCATTGTCACTTATTCTGCAGTTTAAGTGGGTGATCAGATGATCAGATGGAATACAGGCTTTGCCTATCTTACACGGCTTCCCCACTGATATCCAGCTGTCACTAGAGCTCATCACTCACTTCCTTTAGCAAGAGCTATGCGTTGAAAGTGGTAACAAAACTGAAGGCGAAAAAACTATAGTCATTTATTGATATAAAATATCAATGTTTATATGTACTACAAAGGAAACCGAAGACATCATTCTGAGAGATTTGAAAAACCTAAGTCTCCCACCCTTACTCTTGTCAAAAGAAAAAGACTTTGCAAAGGTACTGTTCAAGATTCAAATTCATTGCTTTTGCTGCAACAATGTAGGAGGCATATTTTAGTGCAACGAAGTTAACCAACTCAAAATCATACTTCATGGTGCCATACTTGCCATGCACAGCAATGGCAAGTATTCAGTATTTTTCATTCCTGAATTTAAGCGTTTTAAAATCTGATAAGAAAAGCAGCTACAGGACCCTAAATTGAATTTACATTAATGCTGTTTTGGCAAGCATGGGCTATCAACTCCCAGTTCTCCTCTGGCTGGCTAATGGGGCGGTGGAAATCCCAGGGATGAGGAAAAGGCATTCTCTTGTCTTTCCAAGCTGTCCATTGAAAAAAAAAATCATGGCTCCCATACAAAGAAGTTGAATGCACAGTAATGAAGTCATTTATACCTAAATTAAATGTCTTCAAATGTGCCAAAGTGACTAGATTCTCAAATTTAAATTTAAAAATAAGGCATTTTTGAGCTGCCTAAATTTTTTAATATTCATTAAATATTGAGTTCCTACAGATTCTTGTGCTAGATATGTAGCATTTTTTACCCCATTATTTCTGCTAAAGGCCTTTAGCGATCCTGATTGTTATAAATTCTTAAACATGCACATACATCTTTGCTGGACTATGGCCTAATCTGCAAGAGAGCCCCATATTCCTCAGATTGGTTCTCAGAAGTCCTATTAGCCACAGAAAAACAGTGATACATCTTTTTTACTGTGCCGTTCCCAAATGGATTAAATCTTGGTTTCTAAACTGACTATTAACACTGCAGGAAGAATGGGAAAATGATACTTACGCTCTCTTACAGAGCCCTTGCACATCTCAGTGTACATGTACTTAGATGTCATGCGATCATCATCAAAGTCATGTATAAACAATTTTTTTTGTTAAAAGAAACAGAATTTTTAAAATCAATAATATTTCTCTTTATGCCATAGAAGCTGATATATGAAAGTTGTAAGTGTTGTAGCTGCTTTAATCTCAGGATGATAGAGAGGCATGGGGAGAAAGGAAGAGGGATGATTGGAGAGACTTTGAACTGAGTGAAAATGCTAGTGAGTGAAAATAGGTAAGACTATAAGGAACAAGTTTCCTTATTCTTTGCCACTGTTGCATTTTGCAGGAGCCCTTGGAAGTGTATTGTTTAAAGGCTTGGCCTAAATTTTTGGGAAGTGGTATGCCATTTGCACTCACAGTCTGAATGGCATAACCCCAAGAGGAGTTGGGAATGGAGACAAGACGCTACCACCTGACTTTGTGCTTCAGTTCCTGAACATGCCCCAGTAGAGATGAGATGACATACTGAGCAAGTGATAATCCCACAATTCTTTCATATCTAGATTCTGAGTCCTTTCAGTAGATAGCCCTCAGATTACCAGCCAAGGTCTTGTACATGACCTAAAATTCCCACAGGAACAGCTGCATTGGGGTTGAACTGGGCAATTGGTATGTGTATTAGAATGGCTAAAGCAGCACTGGGGGGTAGAACTGAGAAATGGGTACATGCTTAGGTTCTAAGTACAGCATACTAGCTCAAGACTATCTAGTAGAATTAGGTGAAATCTTTCAGACAAATCTTTTGCTGAACCATATAGCCACATTTACCAACACTTTTTGATTATCAAATTCACCAAATTATTTCAGACAAAAGGACCCAAAAAGTAGCAGTCCTTTTTTTTTTTTTTTTTTTTTGCTACAACTGATTTTCTAAAAATGTGCTTTAATTCTGTTGTAACAAATGGTAAAACTCCAATCAAACATGAAACAAACGAATATATTTTTGGTCAAGAAAAATGGTTTGCTCAACTTGGTTTGTTATGCTGAAACGTTCAAAATATGTTTTCCTATTCCACTATCAAACTGGCCACTCTCCCTTGAATAGCATTGCTAAGTACTTATGCTAAACCCTGAGTTTCGCCTTGCATGTCATGTGACAGTGGGAATTCCTTCCCCAGAACTGAAGAAGAGCTCTGTGTTGCACTAAAGCTTTTCTCGCTCACTACCAGAAGTAGTTCAATAAAAGATATGACTTGCCCTACCTTGTCCCACCAAACCAATAAGTCTGTTATTTCATACACCCGGAGTACTTAGCCCTTTTTGTTCTGAATAAAATCTTCAAAAATATGAGGAATATGACCAGTGCAGTAACATCTTACTGAACATGCAGAAAGCTTGTAACAATATTTCAGCAAGGTTTGTACTGCCTGCCTCCTTCATTTCAAGACTTCTATGACTTCCTGACTGAGCGCTCATAAAACTTTATTAGGCCCAGATTAACACAGTTTAACAGCTCCGAAAATAAGCCTCCATGTTATTCATTTGCAATACTTGTACTGTGTGTACAAGACATATCAGAGCTAGGCAAGCTGCAGCTGGCATTCTATGTGTGGCCCACAAGTCATTTTGTTTACCCTTGTCCACACAGGATTGCCACACTCCGCTGGTTTTTCATCTGGGTAGGTTTTTTCCCCCCTACCAGCATTACGAAAGTGATACACACTCCAAGCTATGGCATGCGAAGTGAGATGCGTGCAGATTGCACACAACATTGACTGCCACCGCTATGCACTATCGCTGCATTCAGTCAAAGCGCTGCTGGGGTTCAATTGGCACAACCTTCAAATTTTAGGTATGCAACCCCTAAGCAAAACTATTCTTGTTTACAACAATCTTGGAGCTAACTGAAATCAAGGAGAGCCACTTATGCAGCCCGTTTACTAGCTTGAGTTGCCTGTCACAATATATATTCATACTGCACTCTTTATAGTGTGAAGGATTTCTCTAAGACCAGCTCTAGATTATAAACATGTATCAGTAAAAGCACATTCATCCCCACCATGTAAAACAGTTATATCACCCTAATTTGTGGGGTAGACAGTGCTGTGTTGGTAGGTGAGCTTCTCTCACAGAAATGGGCTGCCTGCGCTGAGTGGAGAAACTCTACAGTCAGCGTAGCAACATATGTAGTGACGTGCTACAGCAGTGCAGTTGAGCAACTGCAATGTTTTAAGCATAGAATTGCAGAAATGATCAAAGAATGAGAGGAGCAAGCCAACATCCTAGTCATAAACTACACAATGAAAAAATCTATTATTATGAATCTTTTTAGACATTTAATTAGGAAACAAATGCTAACACTGTTAGGCTGTGTCTACATTGGCACCCTTTTCCGGAAAAGGGATGCTAATGAGACAAGTCGGAATTGCAAATGCAGCGGGGATTTAAATTTTCCCGCGGCATTTGCATAGAACTGTCGCTTTTTCCAGCTCGGGGCTTTGACGGAAAAAGCGCCAGTCTAGACGCGGCTCTTGAGGAAAATAAAGCCTTTTCCGGAAGAGCCCTTATTCCTCTTAAAATCAGGAATAAGGGATCTTCCGAAAAGGCTTTATTTTCCGCAAAACGCTTTTTTCGTCAAAGCCCCGAGCCGGAAAAAGCGAAGATGTTCATGCAAATGCCGGGGAAAATTTAAATCCCCGCTGCATTTGCAATTCCGACTTATCTCATTAGCATCCCTTTTCCGGAAAAGGGTGCCAATGTAGACACAGCCTTGCTGTTTTACTTTATAAACAAAAAAATAAACACACAATGTAGGTCAGAACTATTACAGCAAGTTGTCAGGGGGGCTGTTCCTAGCCATTGTACACTATATTGTAAGTGCACTCACACACAAAGCCAGTCCTTCCAGCCAGAGAATGCCAGCAGCAGTCTAAAAATGACATGCTCTCAGCTCTCTATTTACACCCTTCTGATTACATGTCCACTTTTATGTGTTCCAGCTGAAACAAACAGTCCAAGTGCTGCAAAAGAGCTTGAATAATTCAATACAAAAGAAGGAAAACAAGAAAAACAGCATTTAGACCAAGTTGGTCCAGTAATATCTTTTAGTGGACCAACATTTATTCATAGAATCATATTGCTGAGAGGAAGACCAGCTTTCAGTCTTACACAAACTCATCTTCTCTTTCTATCTAGCCCCAGGAGAAGAATTCTCCATACATTCGAAAGCTGGTCTCCCTCACCAATGGAAAGCAATGGCTGCCACATTACTGCATACAAGGAAAACAGTAGGCAGTTCTATCCAGGCTACAATGCAAACATCCATTGGATCGCCAGGATGTACTCTCTTCTCCATATTAACAGAGGATATCAGTGCTCACCTTCTGAAAGGGCAGAAGCTGCTCAATAATTAGTAGATCTTCCTCCTTATAAAATCCTCTTCCATTCCTACCATGGGCAATATGGGCAGCCTAAACGAGCTCCTTAACCCTTTCCATGCAGGAGTTATGTTTACTATGGGAGTGATATGACCACAACAACAATGCATGCATTATCAGTCGTTAATTTAAAATGTATCACTTCTATTGGTAAGAAAAAGTGGTTCAACAGAAATATTATAGCTAAATTATTGCTCCTATAGCTAGCAGAAATTTCTCACCGAATACATTTATTTTCAGCAAAAAGTACAATTTCATCGGCACTCAAACACTGCACAAGTTTTTGTACATTTTGCTGAATTGTTTAGAAAAACATTCTGGAAAAATCAAATAGTCTCACTTAATTGCATGATAAGTCCTCATTCTCATCCTGCAAAACAGAAATGTGGGAGGTTCAATTCCTAACTTTGCTGCACATTAAAATCAGAGACCGAATAGAGCCATTGGTCACTCGTGCATCTAGTTTAATTTGTTTTTATGAAGAATTATACCATATTTCTTAGAGAAATTCCATGTACAACAATCCATGGACACTCAGGTGTCAGAATAATATTCTTTGACTGATAAGTTTGCATTTTTTGTCACCAACACAGTATTTAATATTATATGATCACAGCGTAAAATAATACATCTATGACACCTCAGATTTCTATGTGGTGATGTAGTCTCTGCCAGAGCATAAGCAGTTATTGCTAATACAGTTCAAATATAAGGGAATATAACTATTTTATGATGGTATGAAGAATAGAACATATAAGCAAATAACTGATTACTTATTTGTCTGCTAGGTTTTGTATTGGCATTTTCTTGAAAAACACACAAGCACTAGAGGAAGTATAACAAAATGGGCGGATTTCCCGGGATAGAGTAGTTCTGCCAACTGCGCTTGGGTACATAGAATTTGTGGAGATGGCTCGTGAACCAGAGCATCATTTTGATTGGAAGAAGAGCGAGCACCAAATTCTCACAGACAATGTTGTGTGTGATCAACACACAACTTGCTTGAAGTGAGTGTCACTCACGCTGGCATCCCTGCACATGGGCAATATCAAACAAAAGTGTTATGGCTCACACATCACATGAGTGACCCAGCACTGCTCTAAGTACATAGTTCAGCACAAACTGAATGTTTGTTTAGGGGGAAAAAATCTTCCTGTTTCACAGGGACTTTGATTACAAAATTATGTATATAATATATATAAAAGACACACACACACACAGGTTTCAAACTATTGATCACACAAATTCCAGCTTATATTGCCACAGAAAAAGAATATTAATACCAAGTTACTCAACACTAATAATAGCCAGCTAGCCAAAGCAGGATGTCCTGGCACTAGCTCATAGACTTGGGAGAGAGGATAACTATAAAAGTGAAGTCACAACAGAGAACAAAGCTAGTGTTTATACTTCTGGCCCAGATTCCTAAATGGTGCACTTGGTGTATGATGAGTTGCACCAGCTGAAACCTCTGAAGAATAGTTTGAGTGCCATAGTTATAGACTGTACATCAAATAATGAGTTATCCCTGCTATATTCAATATAGTTACATTAATCCTTAAATATCACCACTGCATATATGTCACAATTATTGTGAAGCTGGAAAAGTAAAGAATCTATGTGACATTTATTTATATAGGAGTTTGTTGGGGTCTGAGATGAGAGTTACTTGCAAAGAAGAGAAGACCAATTGTCAAAGACATTGTGTGTCACAACAAATATGTCTACTTCAGGTAAGAATGCTTTCCCTAGTTCTAAATGTACACACAACACACTATATGTAAAAGTAGAAGTTCTAGTCTAGCTGGCCTGTCAGTAACCACATTTGCACATCTCTTCTGTATACTCCTTCTGCACAGACAACTAGACTCTTCTGAGTTCTTTAGCCTTGCTGTTTTATGAGGTGGCATTAATAAAGAGCAAAGAGTTTGAAACAGAAATCAGCCTCCTACACAATAAAAGTGAAGCATGTTCCCCCAAAATGAAGTTGATGCATCACAGTTTTTGATTTGCAATGGAAAAGGCGTAGAGATGCCATTCCTTTACTGGTAGACATCATAGGTGTTCAGAGACAGTGTGGGGCCCTTACTGGATGAGGGAGGTAACCTAGTGACAGATGATGTGGGAAAAGCTGAAGTACTCAATGCGTTCTTTGCCTCTGTCTTCACGGACAAGTCAGCTCCCAGACTAATGCACTAGACAACGCAGTAAGGGAAAGAGGTGGACAGCCATTGGTGGGGGAGAGAACATGTTAGGAACTATTTAGAAAAGCTAGACATACACAAATCCATGGATCCAGATTTAATGCATCCGAGGGTAGTGAGGGAGTTGGCAAATGTCATTGTGGAGCCTTTGGCCATTATCTTTGAAAACTCGTGGAAATTGGGAGAGATCCCGGATGACTGGAAAAAGGCAAATGTAGTGCCCATCTTTAAAAAAGGGAAGAAGGGCAATCCAGGGAACTACAGACCAGTCAGCCTTACCTCAGTCCCCATAAAAATCATGGAGGGGATCCTCAAGGAATCCATTTTGAGGCACTTGGAAGAGGGGAAAATAATCAGGAATAGTCAACATGGATTCACGAAGGGCAAGTCATGCCTGACCAATCTGATTAGCTTCTATGATGAGGTAACTGGTTCTGTGGATATGGGAAAGTCAGTGGATGTGATATACCTTGACTTCAGCAAAGCTTTTGATACCACAATATTCTTGCCAGAAAGTTAAGGGAGTATGGATTGGATAAATGGACTGTAAGATGCATAGAAAGCTGGCTAGACAGTCAGGCCCAACGTGTAGTGATCAATGGCTCAATGTCAGGTTGGTGGTCAGTTTCTAGCAGAGTACCCCAAGGATCTGTTCTCAGAC
Source organism: Rafetus swinhoei (assembly GCA_019425775.1). Taxonomy (NCBI): domain Eukaryota; kingdom Metazoa; phylum Chordata; order Testudines; family Trionychidae; genus Rafetus; species Rafetus swinhoei. Next base: position 35,224,749 of record CM033436.1, read on the forward strand.
CGGTTTTGTTCAACATTTTTATTAATGACCTGGATGAGGGGATGGATTGCACCATCAGCAAGTTTTCAGATGACACTAATCTAGGCGGAGAGGTAGATACGCTGGAGGGCAGGGATACGGTCCAGAGTGGACAGATTAGAGGACTGAGCCAAAAGAAATCTGATGAGGTTCAACAAGGACAAGTATAGAGTCCTGTACTTGGGACGGAAGAATCACAAGCATTGTTACAGGCTGGGGACCGAATTGCTAAGTAGCAGTTGTGCAGAAAAGGACCTGGGGATTACAGTGGATGAGAAGCTGGATATGAGTCAACAATGTACCCTTGTAGCCAAGAAGGCTAATGGCAATTAGGGTGCATTAGGAGGAACATTGCCAGCAGATTTAGAGAAGTGATTATTCCCTATTATTCAGTTCTGGTGAGGCCACACCTGGAGTACTGTGTCCAGTTCTGGGCCCCCCACTATAGAAAGGATATGGATGCATTGGACAGGGTCCAGTGGAGGGTGACCAAAATAATTAGGGGGCTGGAGTGCATGACCTATCCTGAGGGATTTGGGTTTGTTTAGTCTTCAGAAGAGAAGAGTGAAGGGGAATTTGATAGCAGGGATTTCAACTTCCTGAAGGGAGGTTCCAAAGAGGATGGAGAAAGGCTCTTTACAGTAGTGATGGATGGCAGAAGAAGGAGCAATGGTCTCGAGTTACAGTGGGAGAGGTCTAGGTTGGATATTAGGAAAAACTATTTCACTGGGAGGGTGGTGAAGCACTGGAATGGGTTACCTAGGGAGGTGGTGGAATTTCCATCCCTGGATGTTTTTAAGTCTTGGCTTGACAAAGACCTGGCTGGGTTGATTCAGTTGGCATTGGTCCTGCCTTGGGCAGGGGCCTGGACTTGATGACCTCCTGAGGTCTCTTCCTGCTCTATGATTCTATGATTCACTATGCACACCCTGCATATATTTGCTCTGGTTTCCACATCATCATGTGTTGTCTGTAACCAGAAAGTTTACATGGGTTATAAACACAAAATAGAATCTACAAGTAAATGACTTTAGTAATTGGTTTTTTACATATGATACTTCCCTTGTTTAAGAAACTGCACTTGAGCTTAGCTTTCTAAAGGCTGAGACCATAATCCTCCCATTGAAATATATGATCCTTATGGAGACATGCATAGATCAAAAGCGTGCCTTTATCTTACCCGAAAAGCATCTGTTTTTGGAAATTTTTTTTAGTTCATAATTTGCAACCTGCCAACATATGACAGAAGCAAGTGAAATGTGTCGCTAATCACTAAAATATGAAGCACATGGGTTTTTTTTGGTATGTTATACCATATTTAATAGATATTTTCTCAGTGTGCAAATTAAATACACAAATTGTTTAAATAGAAACCCAGAAAAGCCAGAAATTCAATCATATGAAAGAGTAAGTGGCATATGCTAGTTTTGCACAATGGACCTTATCATTTCTGGAGACATCATATTAGAGTGAGTGAGACAAGTTTTTACACTTTTTGCAAGGCAGAATACACATTAAATTGAGGATTCCTAGCCTTGTATGCAAGTGCTGTCTCTTTGTAAAAGTAATAGAGATGTAGCCGTGTTAGTCTAGTTTAGCTGAAACAAAAAACAGGACTATGTAGCACTTTAAAGACTAACAAGATGGTTTATTAGGTGATGAGCTTTCGTGGGCCAGACCCACTTCCTCAGATCAAATTGTGGAAGAAAATAGGCATGACCATATATACCAAAGGGATACAATAAAAAAAAAGTGAACACATATAGAAAGGACAAATCAAATTTCAGAAATTTGATTTGTCCTTTCTATATGTGTTCACTTTTTTATTGTATCCCTTTGGTATATATGGTCATGCCTATTTTCTTCCACAATTTGATCTGAGGAAGTGGGTCTGGCCCACGAAAGCTCATCACCTAATAAACCATCTTGTTAGTCTTTAAAGTGCTACATAGTCCTATTTTTTTTCTTTGTAAAAGCTGTTGTATAGGCCTCCCCTAGATACAAATTCAAACCATTCATTCCGAAAGGCTACAGAGCTAACTGGGATGGGCTCTACCCAAATACCTTCACCAGATATCACCGTGTAGAACATATTTGCAAATTGGCATAAAATTATTATTATCTTTTCTCAATTGATACATTAACTCTGAGAGATTCCTTCTCTGACATCATTTTCACAAAGTCCTGTGTATAAAGATGTCCTGCAATAGATGAAATTATTGTGATGAAGATTAGTGAACTAATAATGCTTTCCAACTCCTATTGCGTTTATTATGCAACATTTTTGCGAACATCTGTTGTGGAGAAATTGGGTTTTTTAAAAATATAAGTAGAATCTTTGTTTTTTAGTATAAATAAGAGTTAAAGAACATTCGGGGCATGAAGTTTAACCTGGGAGTGACATGACTACAACAACATTTTTCAGTCAATTTAAAATGTATCATTTTTAAAATATATCATTCCAGGTTTTACATAAAGAAAGTGTTCTAGGATGTTTGCAATATTTTTTAAAGTAGCAATACCCATGTCATCTGTCCTGCCTTAAACCTAATGTAGGAACATTCCCTGCTCATGGAGCTCTAAAGCTGCTATTATAGGTACTGATTATTACAGTGGTAGTATTTAACTTCAGCAATATGACAAATGATTTATAAAAAAGTATACATTAAAAATTGCCTCAGGCTTTGGAATAGGGGCTAGGAATTTTGCCTTTGTATCAGCGATGTGGTTTTGCCATCACCATGAAATGCTGTCTTAATTTTCCCAAGTTATAGACTTTAAAATCTCACAGTTTGCAGAGCCTCAGTTGGGATTTTTTTTTTTTTTTGCAGCTAAATTAACGAACCATTGTGTCCTCATTGCATATGCTTGCCCCTCTCACAGCTCTTAGCTTCTAATAGTCATTGTGCTTCTAATTTAGGATCAAGGCTGATAGGGGAAAATGGTCAGAAGAGTGTATTAGACATTAGCTTCCTGGAGTGGGTTCCTGAGTCTCACTATTCCTCCACTGTCAGCAAATATCTGTAACCCAACTCCCATAATGAAAAATTCTCTCCCATTCCTGTCTAGGGCCAGTCCATACAAAGGATGGTCACAGACTAGTGCTGTCAGTTTCTACATTAGTTGAAAAGAAAAATAAGTTTGCTCATGATCCAAAAGGGTGTGAATATAATGACACATAGTAGAATTTCAGAGTCTTTTTTAACATTTTCTTTTAAAAAAAATAGTGCACTAAATAAAGCAGGATTGTGCTGGAAAAATATTGTGTGATCGTGTAATTAAAGACTTTATTACACTACCTAAAGGAACTCAGTTGAATTAAGGTTGCAAAGGGAACCTTACTTGAGAAGGAGAAATATCTGGGTGAAGAAAAATGGTGAAAAGAATACAAAAGACAATACAGTGGCGTTCTATTATACACGACCAAATCAAGAACTGATAGAGGATGAGGCATGTCTAGAAATAAGCGATATAGCCAAACCATAAGACCTCATAGAAATGGGGGACTTGAATTATTCAAACATCATCTTTTGGAAAAATAATATGTCAAAACACAAGATATCCTATATGTTATTGAATGTATTGAGAGGACACTATCTTGTTTCAGAGGGTAGAGGAAATAACGAGGGATGACACAATTTATCCTTAATTCTGACTAACAGGGAGGAATTAGTTGTGACTTTGAAGGATTCAACTTTGGTGAAAAATGATCATGAAATAATATCATGATTCACAGGAGAGGAAGGGATGAAAACACCAGAATACAGACAATGGACTTCAGAAAAGCAGACTATCAAACTGAGGAAAGCATGTTTCCATAGAAAGAGACTATAAGGAGTAATGTAGTTCAGGAAAGCTGGCAGCTTTCTCCAACAAACAATATTAAAAGCATAATAGCAAAGTGTTCCAATGCAAAGGAAAGGCAGCATAGTTACAGACTAATATGGCTCCACCATCAGCTAGATGGTAACCTCAAAATAAAAAAAATGGATCCCATAAAAAATAAAAACGAACAATTTACTAAGAAGTACTACAATACCAGTAGAGAAAAAATGAGAAAAATCAGTATCTGTTACCAGGGCCAGCCCACAACATTTTGGCACCTGAGGCGGGGAGCTCAAATGATGCCCTCATGCCCCTTCATTGCACCAGCAGCAGACAGAATTTTCTACATTCTGGGTCCTAGTGGCGCCCCCCCCACCCCACCCCCAGTCTGGCACCTGAGGCGGCCACCTCAGTTCGCCTCATGGTAAGGCCAGCCCTGTCTGTTACAGCTATCAAGCCTTTGAAAAATGAGTACAAATGAAGAAAATGGTTAGCCTACTACTTGGCAGTGGAGGTGCACCCATAAGGATGACACTAGAAAGGCTTAGGTGGTCAATACTAATTTTGCTTCAGGTTTCAGTTAATTGTGATCAGGCATTTAGGACAATTGATATTAACCACAAAAGGGAATATACAAAAAAAGGAAAAACAGGTTTAAATAATATTTAAATAGGGTCATGGAGAAAGAGAAACCTGATCTATGAGAACGGTGAAAGAAAAGCTATATTAAGTCGTGAAAAAATAAGACTGAGGACTTATAAATTTTCCAAATACACTGCAAATAGGACAATAAGTAATTAGCATAATCTGCAGCAGAGGAGATTTGGAGATAGGTATTTGAAGAAATTTTTTGTGTGTAAATTATAAGGCAAGTTAAGGAGTGAAATAGGTTATCAAAGCAGTCTGTGGACTCTACACCACTGGGAATTATGTGTGACTTATGAGGTTTGGTCTAGATATATATGTTTCTTTCTCAGATAAAAAATGAGGAACTTGATGACCTGCTGAGTTCCCTTGCAGCCCTATATTTCTATGATTGTAGGATTACACCCTTTACACGGAATTTCCAGTTCAGTTAGTCTTTGCATTTGAGTCATACCACAATTCATAAATATTGTCATCCATTGGATTATTCACAGTCTATATGAGTGTGAGGAAGATGCATTATATCCTGGAGAGGTCATTTTTTTGTTCCCTAAATATGAAGAAATACTATGTGTCCCTCGACTCAGAGTTTCAAGCATCTTGTCAGCATATTAGCGTTGTTGAGTCATTAAGCCTCTCTTTTCAGCTGAAGCAGAATGTATATACAGTATAATATGAAGGAAAGGGCAGGAAGGAAAAAAGGAAGAAAGTGGGATGTGAGACTGGTCAAATATTGAAAATAGTAAAAATATTATTAAAATAATTCTTCTTTCAGACGTAGTGCTGCTGGAGTCACTGTGAGTTTTGCCTGTGACTTTCAATGGGAGCAAAAACCACAGTCTTTCACTAGCCAAAGTTTTGTTCCCATATTAAGTGTCATTTTCTTGTGTTTAAAGCATTTGCCTAGTAGTTATGTCATTTAACTTTATGGGCATATAGTTTAATCACCTCATCCCTGTAATACACTTTCTTAAAAGCCACTCCTATGCATTTTAAACTAATAACTCCAAATTGGATGCTATGTTGGGTAACATTATTAATCTGCATACCAGGGGTTGCACAGTTTCCACACAACTATAATCAAGGAGATAGAGATAATTTGATCCTTGCTCTCTGCATTCTTTATTAAATTTCACTGTTATCCCAAAAAAGTACATTAATATAGGGGCTTGACTTAAACTATAAGCCCGGGCATGCAGGTAAGACATAAAAGTCTTCCTTAAGTAATAATGCTCTAGCTACACATTAGAATTTCCAAACCATTGGAATGATATGGCATGGATTTTATATACCATAACCTATGTACTTTAGTATGTTTTGCTGCAGTACTTAAGTAAATGCAGGGACTTACAGACATTGAGTCAACGGAGAGTGTTAGCTTTTGCTGTTTCCCTTACAAAGCTAAGGAAACTAATAATACTAAGAACAAACAGTACATGTCATCTCCATGATAATAAGCTCTTTGGAGGTGGGACCTTGTCTTTCTTCTATATTTGTACAATGCTAAGCACAGTGGGGTCTTGGCCAATGACTGGGGCACTAACAATAATGGTATCTAATCTTTGTCTAATTAGTCTTCACACCAGAAATGTGAGGATGGTAGAAATATAATTCTGATTTTAGGTAGGTAAACTGAGTCCAATGTTATTAAGTTGGACCATTGTTATTTCATCACAGCATTTGTGGGTTTCTTTTAAAACAACTTTGACTTTAGGACTTTATTATGAGTGTAATAAATGCCAATATTTTGCATTTGCATTTTGCAATATGATGCTGTAAAATATAATGATTTCAATAGAACACATTTGTACAAATATACAATAATTTTTAATTAAACAGATAAAAGGAAAAAAATCACATATCCTTGAACATCCTTGAACATTTTCCTATGTTAAATACAGAGCCCATCTTTTCATTGGTGAGATCTTTCACATAGGGAGAATAAAGGCAGACATAAGACTATAACAAAATGCATCCCAAAAATTTCACTATAGAAAATAATGAAAAAGTCATCACCTGAAAAGGGAATTATGTCTTTCCAGCGATGGCAAAGACCACAGCAAAGACATTATTATGTAGCATTTGATGTTCTAGAGAGATTTCATCAAGTTTTGCATGGTCAAATTCCATTAATTAATTGGCCTTTTTCCATGTCTGTCTGTTTTCCTCTCATCTGCTATATTGTTTTAATGGCAAAAAAACCTCATCGCACTTGCTTAATCACAGCTCAACATTTTAATTGATTTTTTCTTGAGCATTATGGGACCAGTTTTAGAAAAACCCAGCTATCATTCAATGTAGACGATATGAGTGAGGAAGTAGCAATAGAAGAGTTCTGAATAGGACAGCAACTACACTGCAATGTTGGAGGATGAGAGAGAAGGCTTCCAGGAAATGCCATGGTTGTGTGATGGTGGTAAAAATGATGGCGGTATACTGGGAATCTGAGAGGTCAAAAGAATTTAGCCTCACATCTGCTCCAAAGTCCTGCTACCATAAGCATTGTTAGAGCTATGGTTAACACCTAACTCCAATAGTCCTACAACTATATTACATATTACATAACATAATTGCAAATACAAGTACTTTTCACATTGCAAAGAGCTGTATGTACAGACAGGTTCTAGCGTAATGTAAGCAAGTCCGGTACACAATTTTATACTGGATGATCTTTAATTAATGTGAAGGTAAACCATATCATATTTGTTCACTTCTCTTACTGGCATTAGAGGGCTGCTGTGAAGCAAAAGAAGGTTTTCTTTATATCCTCATGACTGTGATGTGACATGATTAATGAGCTGCAATTCCCATTTGGAGTTTCCTACCAATCCATAGGCAGATGGGCAGTAGTGGATGTCGAACAACAAGACAGCAGGAGATACTTAAGCTCTTGCTACTTTCACACAGGAAAAATATCTAGAAAGATAATTTAAATAAACAGACTAATCCATTTCTACATGCTTATCTCTTCAATAATCAAATTTCCCCCTTTAAATGTCCACTGGGAAAAGTGAAAAAGTCTGTATAGGATTCACATATCCCAGTAAGTTCAAAAGGTACCCCACTAAACCTTAAACATTTAAGTTGCGCCAAGCAAAGAAAAAGCTATTGTGTTAGAAAAGCACTCTATAATATGCTGAAGGCAAAGAGCATGATTTTCTTGTCAGCTACACTAAAGGAAGAAGAAACTGTTGTGAAGCTAATGGGAATAATAACACACTGGTATAAAAACAGTATGGCTATGTCTACACTGGCAGCTTCTTGCACAAGAACAGCCATTCTTGCACAAAAACGTGCCTGCTGTCTACACTGCACACACGTTCTTGCGCAAGTAAATTTACAGTATAGTGTTGTAAAACAGGGCTTCTTCCGGAAGAGTTCTTCCTCTCCCCATGAGGAATAAGCCCTCTTGCGCAAGAACTCTTCCACAAGAGGGCAGTGTAGACAGGCAACATGAATTTCTTGCGCAAGAAGTCCCTCTCATTAAAATGGTCATCAGAGTTTTCTTGCGCAAGAAAGCGTCTGCACTGCCATGGATGCTCTTGCTCAAAAGCACATCTCTTGTGCAAAAGCACATGTCAGTGTAGACGCACTCTTGTGGAAGACTTTTTGCACAAGAACTCTTCTGCAAAACAGTTCTTGCGTAAGAAGCTGCCAGTGTAGACATAGCCTATGAGTAAAGAAGCAATTACTTTCAATAATTAGTTAAAATAGTTACAAATAATGTTATTTAAATTACTAAGCCAAGCATTAGAAAGGTAGGAAATGATCCCTCTCCGACTCTCTTGTGTGATATCTTTTCTGCTCTCTCGCGTGCCTATCCTGCACTGTGAATACTGCGGGGTGGTCTTGTGGAAAAAAAATAGTATGTGATTGTGTAATTCAGTTCTGTGTGATAAAGCTTCTGCACAAGAAAGCCAAATGAAGGAGTGCATGTTACCATAAATCAGGCATTTCCTAACTTTTGAGTACAGTGAAAGCTTTGTTATCTGGCATTTTGTTAACTGGAAATCTTTGTTAGCTCTCATTGCAGCATTGCTGGCTGACATCGGCCTCAGGCACCTCCTTCCCCTTGAGCAGAGAAACACCATGCCTGACCACAGCAAAATTTGGCCCCATGTGTTAAAATGAAAAGAGTCCCTTTTCAATTTAGATAATTAGTAAAGGTGACAAAGAGAATGAGTACGCAAGTTCCCTATGAAAGTGGCTGTATAACTATTATTCCAAGTCTAAAGACAAGTAAAGGGCATATAGCACCCTTTGTAAGGCAAGCACAACAAACATACTTTCAGAGTCAGCTTTAGTATTTTTTATTTTTCCTTTTGTATTTTTCTCTTTCTGAGGGCATGTCTAAACTAATTCCGAAAGAGGAATGTAAATGAGCCTGATCGAAAATACAAATGAAGATTTACAAATCTTGCGCTTCATTTGCTTAATCGCAGTCTAGATGGGGTTCTTTCAAAAAAAATCCTCTCTTCGAAAGAACCCATAGTCCTGAAAAAATGAAGTGTACGGGTTCTTTCGAAAAAGGATTTCTTTTCGAAATACCCCATCTAGACTGCGGTTTCTTTTCCGAAAAACCGTTTTTTGAAAAAGTGCTCTCATGCAATTATGCAAATGAAGCATGAGATTTGTAAATACGCGCTTCATTTGTATTTCCGATTGGTCTCATTTACATTCCTCTTTCAGAAGAGGAATGTAGTTTAGACATAGCATGAGATTAGCTTAATATTTAGATTTGTCTTCATAAAATGACGGCAGTCACCAGGTCCCAACTGACGACTCCAACGCTATTCCGCAAAGCAATTAAGGACATCCATGTTCTTAAATGTTTGCCTTTGAGCTTTTTTGCCTTGAATCTTTTGCACAACACACTATTGCAAGGGTTGTCTTGTAAGTCCCTTTATTCAGAGCCTGTATGCACACAAGCTTACAAAGTGCTGCGCAAGAACTGCATCATCAATGTAGATAACGCCTATGAGACAGAATTTGTATGATTCTGGTATTTTCAATGCATAGACTCACAACTGGCTCCCATTTCCCATTCTTGGTTGGAGATAGGGTTGGCCTTGTTTTTATGCTTCAGAATTCATCACAGCATTTTCAGAGTATAAGACATTGTTTTCCAATCATTATTTGTGTTCCAGATAATATTTCACTGTAACTTTACAATGAATATAATTGTTAGTGCATTAAAAGTGATAAGTTTGACTAATGACGTAAGACAGTTCTGTACAATGCATATAATTGTTAGTGCATTAAAAGTGATAAGTTTGACTAATGACGTAAGACAGTTCTGTAAAAAGCTATTATCTGTAGCAGAGCAAAAGAGCAGCTGTTACTTATTGAGATTTCAAACAAATTGAGGGGGTAAGATTTCTCAGACACATTCAAATCTCATGCGTTTTCTACCAAAATAGATTAACACAATTTTGGAAAATAAAGTATAATTTCAGCTGCAAAATATCTGCCACAAAGACAGATTCCTGGACAAGCCAGGGTCTGTTGAGAGTGTGTGCCCATCCTTATTTTGAAGAGGAATTCTGTGAGCAAAGTGGAGCTCAAAAGCATAAGGTCGAATATTAATGGTAATGCCTGAGGTTAAGATGAATATTTATCACAGTCTCCTTTTGAGGAAAGAGAACATGCTAAGCCTCATCTTTTGGATTTTTCGACATACAAAAGGAAGCCATTAAATATTTTAAGCTGCTGTTAAGAGGGTGATCTGAGAAGGTCATGAAAGGCCTGTAAAGGGCATACAGGGCTATCATTAGTGAAATCACTGTCAAGGAATATATGAGCTTATTGCAAAAATGTTAACTTCTCAGATATTCAGTTAATATTAAGGGACAGCTACTGGTTTTTAAGGCTAGAAGTGTGTTGGAGTGAGTATGGATAGTCTGTGCTGCAGCAGCAGAACCTAGACTGATATCTTGCATAGCAACGTGGAGGAAAGAGGAAGGGGAATCTATTAGCACTCTCCCCTGGAGGCCACTTGTGCCATCTCCTCCCTGCACGGCAGGAAAAGAAGCAGTGTCCCCAGGAAGCCACGTGTGTCTGACACAGCAGCATGCCAATCTACCCCTCCCCACCCCCCTTCCCATCTCATAGAATCATAGGGCTGGAAGAGACCTCAGAAGGTCATCAAGTCTAGCCCCCTGCCCAAAGCAGGACCAATCCCAGCCAAAGGCTCCTGCTTGGGTTGGGAAAGTAGCACTGTCCCAGAAAGCCATGTGTGCTAGACCTGGGTGTCCTGTCACTGGAGAGTAGAGGCAAGCCGCTCGCAGAGCTCCAGGAAGGTGGCCTTCCACATGCGGAAGTTCTGGAGCCACTGCTGGTCATCCCGTTGCTCCATGCTGATGCAGTCCCACCAGTCAGAACTGGTCTCCCGCTGCCAGAAGCGGCAGTGCATGGTGAGCAGGGGAGGATGGAAGGGAATGTGGTGCAAGAGGAGTGCTGGGGCCTGGGTGAGGAGGTCCTTTGTTCCAGGCTGGTCATTGTCCTCCTCCAGCACCACATGAGCTGTCTGCATAAACTGTGCCAGGAGGTGCAGTAAGAGCTCAGAGTAGGAGGAGGCACTGCTTTGAAGCAGCTCTGGCTCCATGTTGGGAGTGCTGTGGTGTCTGCAAGGGCAACCAAAGCACATGGTATGAGTACTATCTTAGAGAGACAAGATGGGTTAGGTAATTTCTTCTATTGGACCAAATTTTGTTGGTGAAAGAGACAGGCTTTAAAGCTTACACAGAGCTCTTCTTTGGGTCTCTTTCTCAGACTTAACGAAGAACGCTGTGTGGCTCAAAACCTTTGTCTCCCTCACTCAGAGAAGCCAGACCAATAAAAATATTACCTTACCCTCCCTGGGGCGGACACAGCATGCAATACTGTATGGACATGTCTACACTGCAGTGTTATTTTGAATTAACAAAGTGAGCCCCCTTATTTTGAATTAACAGGCTTCTTATTCCAGAGTAACAAACCCTCTTTTCATGACAAATATCACCTATTCCAAAATAGTGATTTCAAAATAGGGAGTGTGTGGATGGGGCAGCTGTGGTTATTTCAAAATAAATGGCCTCCAGGGCTTGTCACAGTTACTCTGATGAACACTCTGTCCACAACCCTCAGAACTCAGCCTTTAAAGTTGCAGCCACAGGGGAAAGTGCTTGTGGAACAAGGAAAGCCCTGCTAGACCCAGCACCCGTCACTGCTTTTCCTGCTGCTATGGCAGAACATAATGCTCCCACTGAGACTCCCCCTTCCCCCGCCCCCATAGCTGCAAGTGAGCTGGCAGCCAGCTTTGAAGCCCCTGCCCAGGCGTGGAGGAGGAGGGCCCCTTCCTGGTCTGGATCTCACTGAAGTCTGGGGTGAGGAGGCTAACCTCCAGGCTCTCCACAGCAGATGCAGGAATGCTGATGTCTACAGCTGGATGGCCACCAGCCTGGCCCAGAAAAGCCACATGCGCACTCAGGAGCAGAGGTGCATGAAAATAAAAGAGCTGAAGCAGGCCTATACCAAGGTCAGGGAACAGAGTTCCCAATTGAGGCGGCACCCCACTCATGCCGCTATTATGAGCAGCTGCACCACAGGGGGTCAGTCCTTTCCCTTCTCTTGTCATGGACTCTGGCCTGGAGAAGCCCATTGTCAGCCTTTCAGAGGGTAGGCCCGTGGACAAGGAGGAGGAGGAAGAGGCCAATACTGACAACATGCCCACCAGCCAGGAGGTCATCCTGTCCCTGGATCCGGTACACCACTCCCAGGATGTTGCCCAGAGTTCAGATGAAGCCAGGGAAGGTCCATGAGGTGAGTTCCATTATTTTCCCTAGACACATGTGGGGGGAGGCAGCAGGTGGACAGCCACAGGAGGTTACCACAAAGGAACCAGTGACTCCATCTTACAAGGCTCCTGCACAGGCCTGCCTTACTCCTGAGTGTGCGGTGGGATACCTTCCCACCACAAGCCACCACTAAGGAGGCTGGGGTCTGGGAAACACAAGGCAGTGCTGCACATGGTCATACCCACACTCAAGTGCAACAAGGTGGAGGACACTGAGCCCCAGTAGCACCCTCCCTGGTAAGCAGTGGTGCTCACACACACCTCCTCCAATGCCTCCCTTCCTTCCCCTTGCAGTGGCAGGCATAAAAGCCCTTTCCCTGTGGGATGCTGCCACTACGAGACCCAGCATATGCATGGCACAGAGGGAAGTTGAGCTGCCCTCTCATCCCCTTCCTGCCCGCAGGCTCCTGTCCTGGCTGGCACCATCCCATGCCTGCTTGTCCCCGGAGCATGGGGGTAGCGAGGCTCCCCAGGACATTTGTGCCCCTGCAGGAAAGTGCCCACTGTCTAGGCCACAGATGGCCTTGCTTGAAGCACATCACCATTGTCTGAACCTAGACCTTTGTGTCAGGTCACACATTAGGGCCAGGCTTCATGCACAGTGTCTCCTAGGATGGCTGCCCTTGTCACTTTTCTTCACAGCTGGACCAGCTGTGAGTGAGGCACATCTGCCACCTTCCATGCCGTCCTCCTAACCCCACGAGAGCCACCCGATCTCCTGAGGACCTGGAGCGGGAAACATTGCTTGCCTGCATGCCTGCAAATGGCAGGACCAGTGGCTGGACACCGACCTGGATGAGTGCCATGCTGACAGGGAGCTTTGCTGCACCATCTGGCAGGAGACCCAGAGGATGTGCGTGGCGTACACCCCCACCATTGACTGCCTTGTCACCTCAATTGAGTGGTCCAGTACCCTCTTGTTCCCAAGTTTCCCCTAGTCCTGCTCCTGCCCCCACCCATGCCCCTGCCCCTGCCCCTGCCCCTCCAGCTTCTCCCCCTGTCCCTCCCACTGTGCCTGCTCAGGGCCCCGCATACCCTCAGTGGGACCACCCGAGGCAGGTGCCAGTCCCAGCCGCATCCCTGAACCTCTCCTCTCCCCCTACCCCTTCTAAACTTCTTCGTCCTCCTCCCAGATTCTTTCCCTAATCCCTCCCTAGGTATATTTACCCCAGATAAAAACACAGTTAATTGGTTCAAAACAAAAAGCTGGTTTATTTGGGCTGCAGGGAAGGGGGGAAGTTGAGAAGGGAGGTCAGAGGAAGGGAGGGGTGTGGGAGGAAAGGCACAGAGGGGCAATACAGAGACCCCCTTGTGGTGAGGCCCAGGGGAGAGTGTCACAGCTGGCCTTGGCAGAAACTCTATTTCAGGGCCTCCTGGATGTGCACAGCCCTCCGATGGTCTTGCTGGATGGCAGCAGTGTGTGGCTGCTCTAAGAACTGTGCGAGCTGCTCAGCTTCTGCTCCCCACCCTGGCAGAAATGTCTCCCCCGGTGTTCTCGCACAGGTTGCATAGGACACAGCAGGCCTGGGGGGGTGTTCTGCTCACTGAGGTCCAGTTGTATGAGGAGACAGCAAAACCCCCATTTCAAACAGCCGAAGGTACCCTCAACCATGATGCAGGCACTGCTGAGTCTGCCGTTGAAATGTTCCTTCATGTGGTCTAGGTATCTCCTGTAAAGCTTCATCAGCCATGGGAGCAAAGAGCATGGTGCATCCCCCATGATGCACATTGGCATGTCCCCATCCCTGATCCTGATGGTGCAGTTGGGAACAAAGCTCTTGCAAGCATCTTCTGGAGGAGGGTGGAGTTCCTAAAGATGCAGACATTGTGTACCTTCCCTGATCACCTGATGTTGATGTTGGTGAACCAGCCTCGGTGGTCAATAAAGTCCTGCAGAACCATTGAAAAGTTCCCCTTCCAGTTGATATAATTAGATGCCTGGTGGTCAGGGGGCCTGGATGGGGATATGAGTGCCATCAATGGCTCCCTTGCAGTTAGAGAAGCCCATTGTGGCAAAGCTGGTGACAATGGGGTCCACGTGGCCCAGGATGATGACCCTGCACAGCAGGATGGCATTGATGGTCCTCACCACCTATAGAAGGATACAAACAGAGAATCACGGGATTGCTAGAGCCCTTGGAATTCCCCTTTGCACAGCAGGAGTAAATGCAACTAGCCCTATCCCCGGCAGGGCTTTGTGAAGGCTGGACTACGAAACCTCTAGGGAGAGAGATTGCACCCCCTCCTTCCCTAGTGAGCCCATTCCAGCGCTTCACTTAGACAATAGTAAGCGAGTCATACGTGCATGAGCAAGGCCTCGACAGACAATCTCACCACACCGAACTGGTTCTTGATGGAGTGTGATGGTGACCCATTTCTGGAGGGGCATGGCAGGTCACATGTGGGTGTCCCGTCGCCAGACGGCAGGGGCGAGCCACTCACACAACTCCAGGAAGGTGTCTTTCTGCATGTGAAAGTTCTGGAGCCACTGCTGGTCAGCCCACCACCTGCATAAACTGCACCAGGAGTTGCAGCAGCAAGTCTAAGAGTGTGACTCTGCTTTGCAGCAGGTCTGGCTCCATGTTTGAAGTGCTGTGGTGTCTTCAAAGGCAACCAGAGCACGCAATGTGATTTTACTGTCCCTCAAGGAGGTAGGCAATGGAGAAGAGTCTGAGACATGGCTGTAGAGGGGAGCCCCTTTAAGTATGAGCCTCAGACAGCCTCAGGCAGCAGCTCCTGGAAATGACTGCTGTCCTGCTGTCCTGCCTGGAGTGCTTCTGGGGGGCTTTACATGTGATTGAGGCTCCAGTCAGTGTGGACGTGCTGTTTCAATATAATCCTGTGCTATTTCGAGTTGTATTCGTTGTGTGGATGTGTATTTCGCAATAACTATTTTGGGAATTATTATTCCGAAATAGCTTATTTCGAAATAAACACGCAGTATAGACATACTGTATGTCTACAGATCAAGTGGTAGGTACCAACAGAATGCTCAGGTCACTATGTGCGTCCACCCTAACACCATACTGTGAATGTGAGAATTACATCTCCTTGGTAGATATCTTTTTTTTTCCTTGTAAGGTTGGTCAACCATTCATTTAATCACGCCTGTCTTTTATTCTGGTAGGGGCTTCTCTGACTATTGCTGTTATATGTTTGAGGATGGTTTGTTTACAGACAAACTCCCCACCCCCAAATTCCAATCTTGTTATATACACCAGGATCAGAACAACATTCTTTGTTGCATAAACACCTGGGGAATGGATCAAATTTTGTTTGCTTGGAAACCAGAGCCACAAAGAGCCAAAAATTTCCATCTGCAAAAACCAGTAGAAAATCCCACAAGTCTCTATAAAAAACCTTGTGTCAGAGAGAAAGGTTAATTCATACAACTATAGTCATGACCTATGAGTTACTTTGAGGGCTCTCAAAGACTCTTGCTGCTGAGGCCACCAGTTATTACAAGGAGTGAGAAAATTGTTCCCTTTAACCTCTCAGGACAGGACAAAAAGCACTGGATTTAAATTGAAGCAAGGGCAGTTTGGATTGGTCATTAGGAAAAATTGTCAGAGTGGTTAAGCATTGGAATAAATTGTTTAGGGAGGTTTTGGAATCTCCATCACTGGAGATTTTTAAGAGCAGGTTAGAGAAATACCTGTCAGGGATGGTTTAGTTAATACCCACGATTCACACACCACAACATTGAGCAGCTCAGTATATTAACAGGAAGGGCTACATATCCATGGGCTGGTCAACCACTGTGGACAGTTTACTGACATTTTTGTCAGGTGGTCAGGCAGGGCACACAACGTCCGCGTATTTTGTAACTCAAGACTCTACAGGAAGCTGGACACATTCTTCCCCCGCTGTGACTTTGAGGTTGGGGATGTGTAGATGCCACTGTACATCGTGGGGGATGTGGCCTACCACCTCATGCCATGGTTAATGAAACCCTATACTGGCCACCTGGACCCCAGCAGGGACCAATTTAACTCCCACCTCAGATGGATGCAGGTGGAGTATGCCTTCAGCCGCCTCAAGGAGCATTTCAGGTGCCTTCTGACCTGCCTTTACGTGGGGGAACACAACATCCCTGAGGTCGTCTTGGTGTGTTGTGTCCTTCACAACATTGTGGAGAGGAAGGGGGAAGCCTGCCTAGTTGGGTGAGGGGCAGAGTCCGGCCACAAAGGGAGACCTTTCAAGCAGCTGCGGACAGCTGCCATCCGACAGGCCCATCAATTGGGGGTTGGGGGGCAGATCTGGAAGACCCTGAGGGAGAGTTTTGCTCAAGGACCCCAGTAACTCTCCCCAGGGCCTCCCCACTCTGGCTTGCTCCAATAGCCCTTTCCCACCACAACCCCTCCCTTCCCCCCTTCCTTCCCTGATCTCTGAATAAAGACACCTGTTTGGATTTTAACACAATGAACTTTGTATTTATATTTCAAAAGCTGGGGAGGAGGAGGGGGCTCATAACCTGGAGGAGAAGGGGGCTCAGGGCTGGGAGTGGCAAAGGGGTCAGCTGGAAGTGCTATCTTGGGTGTGGGGACCTCATCTAACATGGGGTTGGGTGGGTCCTGGGACCACAGGGTGGTGGGCAAGAGTGGGGTCAGGGATGGCAGGGGGGCAGGGGAGGGGGCATGGGCATTGCTTGGGGAGGGAGCAGAAGCATCTCTTGGGGAGCAGGGGGAGGGGGAATGGGCATAGCAGGGGGGCAAGAGGGTGGTAGGCAGGAGCAAGGACAGCAGCCGGGTGTGGCATCATTTCTTGTACCTGTTATCTCCCTGCCACACAAGCTGGTCCCACATGCGGGTCCGCCACTCTACTACGTCCTCCCGGACCTTCTACGCCAAGATCTGCTGCATGTTGCGCATTATGCCCACATGCCTCCTCAATAGGGATATGTCTACACTTGCTCCCTAGTTCAAGCTAGGGATGGAAATGTAGGAGACCGAAATTGCTAATGAGGAGTAACGTTAGTTCGAACCAAGGGGTTTGGTTCAAACTAATGCGTCCCAGCGCGCACTTCCTGGTTCAAATCAGCTGTTGAGCAGAATAGCATGCCGGCGAGATCATGCTAATGAATCGCAGGATATTTAAATCCCCACTTCATTAGCAATTTCTGTTGCCTACATTTGCATCCCTAGCTCGAACTAGGGAGCAAGTGTAGATGTACCCTAGGTCTTCCTGGACCCTGTAGCACTTTCGGGTCCCCCGAGGTCAGGCGGTTGGCTCAAGTGGCATGGCTCACCCCTTAGTCTTGGCTGGTCCAGCTGCAGAGAATAAAAAGAGGGAGAGGCGGTCAGTCATCCATGCAGACACTGTCCCTAAGGTTGTGCCCTCCTCTGTGAGCAGCGACCAACAGTCCTCAGGCAAGAGGACGGGGGATGTTGCAGGACCAAGGCCATGTGTGGGCTGCACAGTAGGCCCTGCCTCACAGGGGTCCCGAGGTGCCCAGGGAACCATGCTGCCCACTTCCTCTGCCCCCATGGAGAAGCAAGCAAGGAAAGTGTCCGGCCACAGTGGGATCCCATGGGTGGCAGAGGAGCCTGGAGCAGCCCTGCCCTCCCTGGGGCCCACACACACAGCTGCGCCTCACAGTGCTGTCTGCTGTAGCGGGTGGTGCCTTGCATGTGCTGGCATGCCCGTGTGCTCTGTGCAGCACTCCTTGGTGTGTCTGGGGTCATGTCTGTGACTTTGTGGCTAGCCTGCTTCCAGACGTGGCAGGTGGTGGGAGGGCGCTCCCCCCCAACCTCCAGGGCCAGATATGTGCGTGGCCTCCCCTGAGTCTGGGAGCAGGAGCCGGGGGGTGCTCAGGGGATGCCTGCTGAGTCCTCATGGCACACAATAACGCTGAACATGATTCCACGTGCACGGACTGCAGCATGATGTTCAGCCCGAGCAGGTCGAGCGACACTCGCACCTCTCCCCGGGTATGTCTACACTACAAAGTTAATTCGAACTAACAGCCGTTAGTTCGAATTAACTTTAATAGGGGCTACACATACAAGCCGCTAGTTCGAATTTAAATCGAACTAGTGGAGCGCTTAATTTGAACTAGGTAAACCTCATTCTACGAGGGTAACACCTAGTTAGATTAAATGAGTTGAGCTGGGCTGTGTGTACACTTAACTCGAACTAGTTGGAGGCTAGCCCTTCCCAGGTTGCCCTGGTGGCCACTCTGGGCCAAACCATGGAAACTCTTCTGCCCCGCTCCTGGCCCCGGAGCCCTTAAAGGGGCACGGTCTGGCTACAGTGCTTGTGCCAGTTGCAAGCCTGCCAGCACCCAGCCAGCAGACCCTGCACCTGGCACGGCATGAGCCAGCCACCTGCTGCCACCCAGCCCTCCGCCTCTTCCCAGGACCAGGCTGGCGGCTCCCAGGAGCCTGCCCGGGGCCGCAAGAGGCAGGCACCCGCCTGGTGTAGCGCGAAGATCTTGGACCTCATCAAGGTTTGGGGGGAGGCCTCCAACGTCCACGATCTCTGCACTAGGCACAGGAATGCGGCCGTCTAGGGCAGGATAGCTGCCAGCCTGGCCATCAAAGGCCACATGCGCACCCAGGAGCAGGTTTGCATGCAAATCAAGTTGGTCCAGTGAGACCCTCGACCCTGAGCCCTGAGCTTAGAACATAAGAACATAAGAATGGCCGTACTGGGTCAGACCAAAGGTCCAACTAGCCCAGTAGCCTGTCTGCTGACAGCGGCCAGCACCAGGTACCCCGGAGGGGATGGACCGAAGACAATGACCAAGCAATTTGTCTCGTGCCATCCATCTCCAGCCTTCCACAAACAGAGGCCAGGGACACCATTCCTACCCCCTGGCTAATAGCACTCCATGGACCCAACCGCCATGAATTTATCTAACTTCTCTTTAAACTCTGTTATAGTTCTAGCCTTCACAGCTTCCTGTGGCAAGGAGTTCCACAGGTTGACTATGTGCTGTGTGAAGAACTTTTGCTTATTAGTTTTAAACCTGCTGCCCATTAATTTCATTTGGTGTCCTCTAGTCCTTATATTATGGAACTAATGAAGAACTTTTCTTTATTCACCCTCTCCACACCACTCATGATTTTATAGACCTCTATCATATCCCCCCCCTCAGTTTCCTCTTTTCTAAGCTGAAAAGTCCCAGTCTCTTTAGCCTCTCTTCATATGGGACCTGTTCCAAACCCCTAATCATTTTAGTTGCCCTTTTCTGAACCCTTTCCAAGGCCAAAATATCTTTTTTGAGGTGAGGAGACCACATCTGTACACAGTACTGAAGATATGGCGTACCATAGTTTTATACTTCCCCTCCTCCTTCTTCCCCTGGCTTCCCGCTTCCAGCTCCCTCCTCCCATGTTTCCCCCTCCCCTCTCCCACCCTCTCCCACCTCCTTTTCCCAGTCTCCCCAGAGGTTAATCCCCCCCCCCAGTTTTGTTAAATAAAGAGAGTTTCTATTTTTGAACACACTTGTCCTTTATTTTTTTACATCAGGAAGTGGGGCTAGGGAGTGGTAAGTGGAAGGAGGTGAGGGAGGAATGGGGCGCGAGCCCATCTAGTTTTTAGGTCTAGATGCACTAATTCGAATTAGCTTAGTTCGAATTAACTAATTAGTTAGTTAATTAGTTAGTAAGTTAGTTAATTAGTTAGTAAGTTAGTTCGAATTAGTGCTGTAGTGTAGACATACCCCCCCCCTGCACCCGCCTCCCACGCCCTGTGTGTGTGACAAACAGAGCACTCACCTGAAGATCCCTCCCCAGCATCAGATGATACCTCCGACACATCCAGGCTCATGGGTACCAGCTCCAGGAACGGCGTCACAATGGTAGCTGTGTTGTCATCCTCCTCCTCCTGCCCCTGCTGTCCCTCCTCCTCCTCCGCTTCCTCCTCCATGACCTTCGACCGGGCAATGAGGGGCATCTCTAGGCTGGAGTTGATGACATCGGGTGGGGAAAGGGCTTCCCCACCCCCCCAGGATTTGGTGCAGCTTGTTGAAGTAGGGGCAGGTGTGGGGTCCTGCCCCCAGAGGGCGAGCTGTGCTCTCTGGTCCTCACATAGCCCTGGCAGAGCTCCTTCACCTTACTCTGGACCTGTTCCAAGGTCCGGGGTGGGTGTCCCCGCTCCGCCAGGGCCTCGGCCATCTGGCCATTAATGTCCACAATGCGGCGTTTGGAGCAGAGATCATGTAAGGTCTTCTTCTCCCCCCACCCCCAAAGCTCAAGAAGGGACAGGATCTCCGCTCCAGGCCAAGAGAGTGCCCGCCACTTGATACTCCTTGGTGGGTCCTGTGAGCCCTGGTTGTGCTCCCTGTGAGGGCCAGGCGGGATATCAGGGGGCTTGTGGCTGTGCCATGGGTCAGAAGGCATGTGGCAGGGAGAGCTGCATGGTCAGGGTGCTGCTCCAGTGCCGGCTTCCTGCCACAAGGCTTGTCCAGGATGCCTGCAGCTTTAAGAGGTGCCAGGAGACAGGAACTAAAGAGTTGTGATTACTTTGGACAGAATGTCCACCAGAGCACCTGTGTTATTTCCTGGAGGCCTCTTCTTTCAAAAGAACACCCTCTTCCCTGTCCTCACACACCTTTTTCTGAAAGAGCTCTTTTGGAAAGGCGTTCTTCCTCTTAGAAAGAGATTTACCGCTGTCGGAAAACCCCCTCCATTCTTTCGACTTTTTTTCAAAAGTACGCTATTACAGTGTGGACGTAACTGAAGTTTTTTTGGAAAAAACAGCCATTTTTCTGAAAAAACTCTGCAGTGTACACATACCCTTTGTTTAGCCCAGCTCTGAAAGATTAGGATCAATTCAGCCTCAGCTACAAAAGCTGTAGCCACTGTTGTGACAAAGAAGATGTATGATATGTACACTACGCGGAACAGTCGAAAAGGGATATGCAAATTCCTCTGCAAGAATTTGCATATCTTCTTTCTATTGCACTTTCGAAGGCGGAGCTTTCAAAAGTGAAAGTAGTTTAGACAGGGCTTTTTCGGTGAACCCCCCCTTTGTCAAAAAGCTACCTAAACCTTGTGTGGCGGGGGGAGGATTGCCGAAAAAGCCGCATCTAAACTACTTTCACTTTCGAAAGCTCCGCTTTTGAAAGTACGATCGGAAGAAGATATGCAAATTCCTGGGGAATTTGCATGTCCTCTTTCAACTGTTCCGCGTAGTCTAGATAAGCCCTTTCTCTCCCACCCAACTCCTCCTAAAGTAAATAGCACCCACCAAAAATCCTAAAACAAAGATCTTTGGGAAGCCCAGAAATAAATTCATTGCATACCTATATTGTCCAGGACACAGAGAAAGAATAAGGAGAAGCCATAGAGCAGCAAACTCAGACTGTTCCTGGTTAAACACAAAATTTTAATAGTTGCTGAACCATCTATGAGGGTATGTCTACACTAGCTCGGTAGTTTGAGCTAGGTAGGCAAATGAGGGCAACTGGAGTTGCAAATGAAGCCCGGGATTTAAATATCCCGGGCTTCATTTGCATCTTCCCAGGCGCCGCCATTTTTAAATCCCCCTTAGTCCGAACTCCGTGCCCGCAGCTACACACGGCACGGAGTAGGTAGTTCGAATTAGGGTAGTTCGAATTAGAGATCCTAATTTGAACTACCTACTCCGTGCCGCATGTAGCTGCGGGCACGGAGTTCAGACTAAGGGGGATTTAAAAATAGCGGCGCCCGGGAAGATGCAAATGAAGCCCGGGATATTTAAATCCCGGGCTTCATTTGCAACTCCGGTTGCCCTCATTTGCCTACCTAGCTCGAACTACCAAGCTAGTGTAGACATACCCTTATATATTTCAGTGAGTCCTGCCTATGTGTCTGTTTGTTCAAGATTCCTCCTCAATGGTAAGAGCCAGGACCACCAAATTTGATATACAGCTTCCTCTAATCATAATTTAAAGCAACATAAGGCTAGATTGCATTAGGAAAATGGGACGTGCCTGGAATGGGATTCCTTCTCAGGAAACCATACATAAAAGGCAGGTAAAGAGGTGGCTGGGGGGCACCCCTCAGTGTGGGACTATTCCAGCCCCAAGCCTCCTCCCACCCCTCCCCCCCCAGTAGCCCTTTAGGAAGGGGGGAGTTCTGAAGCTCTCCCCCCAAATTCATATGGGAACATTGCTGGCTGTTCCCTTTCATAAGGGAGCAAGGGGAAAATACAGTTTACTCCATTCCTCTCTCTGGCTGGGGAGCACAGGGGGCAGACAAACCTGGACCTCCCCTGGCTGTGCCCAATGGAGCTGCAGTGGCCATGGAGAGGCATTTCTCACCTGGCCCCAAGCTGCTGTGGTGAGAGACGGCTTGGGTATTTCTGTCTCCCTGGGGCAGCCTGCATCCTGAACCCCTTATCCTCAGCCACTCCTCCACCGAGCAATGATTTAAACGAAGAAAAACAAAAATTAATTGAGTTAAGGACCTGAGTAACACCAGGTAAATTTTCTAGTATGACATAAATGTAAGACTAATATAATGAACTGATGAGAAAGAAAATTCTGTCCACCTACATGAAAATCAAAGCAATGTGTTTGAAAGTCAGCATATTAATGCAACATAAATTATAAATACAGGAAAAAAGAAACTCCAGGACTGTAACTGACTGGAACAGCCAGAAAGTTTCTCTCTCATATTCTGAACTACCACTTACTAAGGTAATTAATATTCATCCATTATATATTCCATCAAGAAGAGAAACAGCAGCCAACCTAGTCTCAAATATGATCATTTTAATTTACAATTTGGTTTATGTCTTGTTCCATTGCCTATATTACTATATTGGGACATTAGGTTCTGGACTTATTTGAGCTATGTGATGGGTGGCACTCACCATGCACTGGAGGGGGGAGGATTAATCCTACCCTGTGGGCCCCTCAACCCTCCTGGACATTCTCCAAATACACTAAGGCTACGTCTAGACTACATCCCTTTTCCGTAAAAGGGATGCAAATTAGACGTATTGCAATTGCAAATGAAGCGGGGATTTAAATGCCCCCCGCTTCATTTGCATAAACATGGCTGCCGCTTTTTTCCGGCTCGGAGCTTTGACGGAAAAAAGCGCCAGTCTAGATGCAGATCTTGCGGAAAATAAAGCCTTTTCCGAAAGATCCCTTATTCCTTCTTTTAAGAGGAATATTATTCCTATTATTCCTATTCTTTTAAGAGGAATATTATTCCTATTATTCCTATTCTTTTAAGAGGAATAAGGGATCTTTCGGAAAAGGCTTTATTTTCCGCAAGATCTGCGTCTAGACTGGCGCTTTTTTCCGTCAAAGCTCCGAGCCGGAAAAAAGCGGCAGCCATGTTTATGCAAATGAAGCGGGGGGCATTTAAATCCCCGCTTCATTTGCAATTGCGATACGTCTAATTTGCATCCCTTTTACGGAAAAGGGATGCAGTCTAGACGTAGCCTAATAGAAAAGGCAGTAAGTCAGCTCAGCTGGGGCTGACTGTTCGGTGACAGAAGAAGGATGTATGCCCCAGATCACCTCATCCTGCACCCAACCTCCCTCCCAGTCAGACTCCCCTCCTCCCATGCCATAGCCCGCTCCTGCACCCTTCTTCCCTCTCAGGCAAGCTCCCCTTCCCCCAGCCTGCACCCTCCTTCCTGGCCAAATCCCCCCTCAACCCACTGGTGCATCCTACCTCCTGGCCAAACCCCCACCTCACCTCCTCCTGCACCCATTTTGTCATCATGGCTGGCTGGCTGGTAGTCCATGGAAAGGTTTGAATTGAGTGGAATGGGCTGTGGGCCAAAAAGTTTGAGAACAACTGTTTTAATGGTAGCTGAGTTTTGAAAGCTGAAGTTGGGAGATTGAATCCATTTTTTATGATAATGTATATCTGAGGCTGGTGCTACCTGATTTGAGAACTAGAGAGAGTGCAATCATAGAATTTTTTGTTTTACATAAAGCTATGACTATTTTTCAGCTTTTCAAACTTTTCTTATTTTTTCCCACCTGAAATATAATACAGAATAGCTGTACACATTATACAATTCATTACTGAGAATTGCTAATCTGCAAATTGGGACATGGTAAAAAAGATATTACTCAGCAGTATGCTAATAACCTGACCATGGCAGTTTAAAATGTCTTCAACACAACCAAAGTGTTCATAGCTGGCAAGCCATTACATGGTGGATTTTGCCATGCTACATCCAATGACTGAAGAAACCAGAAATGCTAGTGTTACATCTCAAAAATAATTTAAACAAGCAAGATGCTTCAGCCTAAATGACAATAATCTGAAATAATGCAGGTGCAAAGCTAAAATCATCTACCAAATTTGAGCACACTCTGCCAGAAGCATGAAGCATGCACACAACTACAGTGTTAAAGCAGCAAGCCAGCTTTCTACCATATTTGGAACAGCAGCAAAACATTATTTGGATTCAAAAGCTGTGTTAGATCGCACAACATTATCTTTATGACTTATTTTTGTCTGACTGGATTCAAAACTTATACCAACAAATTTGACATTTCATACTGTTCTGCAAAAACCATGTAAAATGAGTCCATGTTTTGAAACAGCAGGGAAGCTTCCAGTGCTACAATTAACTGGTAACATATGCCACTGATGCCAAGAGGATATTTTAATCCCTTTAAACATTAATGTAGCATTTCTGCTTCTGTCGCAATAAGGCAGCCATCTGTGTCTGAACCTGCTGGGAAACTGGGGATATGTTCAGAGATAAAAAGAAAGAGAGGGAGAGACGTAGATAGGCATGTTTCTTGATCTAACATCTAAAATAAAAATTCAAACATTCTAAAACTCTTATTAAATTGTCAGATGGTCATGAACATTGTTAAAAAGCTCAAATTGCTCAATTTAAGACAGTGTGAAATGTTAAAAAACACTCCCCTCAAAAAACCCACTACTCCAAACAATTATACTGCTCTTCTAAGAAGAGACACTTTTTTTTTGCATGTTGTTCCACATTACGTGTAGCTGCTAACTAAATTATTTATTTTCCAGGAAAATCCTTTTCCAGCATCTTTGAAACATGGATACAGCTTATGTAACATTAAATGATCTCCAAAATAAATAGTTATGTTGATTTTATATTTGAACAGTGTTTTTCCCCAGTATATTATTTGATATCAGTTTTCGGTTTGGAACTGTCATTCTTTCTTTTTGCAAGAACTGTTCTTCTGGCTTTGAATAATTAAGAACCTTTAAATTTAAAGTGAATTAGTTCTTATGAAATATTGTTATGCCCGTGGAGATGAAATCCTCTGTCAGCAAACAGTCATAATCAATTCAACTGCAATCCCAAACTATCCTGTCAATATGCCTCATCTTCTTCCAGATGTGAATCTCCATGATCCTTCCCTGCTCTGGGCGTATCTAAACTACGCTAGACTTTCGAAAGAGGATTTGCAAATTCCTGCGGAATTTGCATATCTTCTTTCGAGCTCACTTTCTAAAGCGGCACTTTCGAAAGTGAAAGTAATTAAGATGCGGTTTTGTCGGCGAACCCTCCTGTTTGTCGACAAGCCGCTTTTCCTTAAAAAATAAGGTTTACGTGGTTTGTCAACAAACGGGAGGGTTCGCAGACAAAACCGCGTCTTAATTACTTTCAATTTCTAAAGTGCCGCTTTTGAAAGTGAGCTCGAAAGAAGATATGCAAATTCCCATGGAACTTGCATATCCTCTTTCAAAAGTCTAGCGTAGTCTAGATACGCCCACTGCTATTACAGGTTAAACTTATGATAATTCCCCCAGTTGCTTAATGAATGTTAACTAAGGCCATGTCTACACTAAATGGAAGATTGCTGCTGCTGTGATCGAGCTGCCGGAGTTCGATTTAGCAAGTCTAGTTAGCAAGTCTTGCTAAATTGAACTCAGAGGACACTCTGTCTGGCTGCCAGTACTCCTGCTTTGTGCTTTGTGTACTCTCAGTTTAGTTGTGAGGGAACCCATGAAAAGAGTAGGACCTTGGAGACCTGGTCTGAGTCCTCAGGGAAGGGTATGAAGACAGCAGGGTGCATAAGAGGGCTTGTGGGATACTTGGAATAAATAACAAGTGTGGGACTGAACAGACCCTGGCTGCAAGTTGTAAGGAACCTGGGCTGGACTCTGGAGAAGAGATTTGGCCTAGGTTCCCCTACCTGTCCCTGGGGAAGTGGTGTCTGGACATTGGCAGTGAATTGGAAGAATGCTTGATGTTGCAAGTGGAAAGAGTCTTAGAAAGACTCTCCTGGAAGGAGGAAACATTGAGTGACCTGGTTGGAGGGCAGACTCACAAAGAGCAAAAGCAGATCCTGGAGTGTGAGAGAGGCCACAGACCAAGAGCTGTTTGCCATACAGAACTAATCCTCAGAAGAGCCAGGAGGAGGTATCATCCCAATGGTGAGTAAAGCACCCTCTGACACAAGGTGATCAGCTTCTTAAGTGAAAAACCAAGTCACCTTTCTTTGTGGAAAAGGGCTTTCATTGGAAGGTTTTAGAAGGATTAGGGTATTGTATATACAATCAACACTGTCTTCCAAGATTGCTACTCTACTCTGTGAAAACATTTAAAGTCCTGATCCTACAGATTATTACATACATGCTTAACTTTAAACATGTGATTAGTTCCGTAAAGCTAATGCTTAATGTTAAATGCATATAGATTTTAATTGCATCAAAGCCGAAAGAAAATTGCACTTTTTATTTGACTTGTCACATACTGCACCTTTTCTATGCATCTATCTCACTATTTTCCTCGTCATGCATAAATAACAAATATCAAAGGTTTGTACAGCTTACTGAAGGATCCCAATAAAGTGACTCATGAGCTCAAAAGAAATAGTTCTAGAAATAAGCAACATCAGCAAGAAATCGCTGAAAGACATTATAAAATTCTATATTCATTAATACTACTTGTGAAAGTAGTCACAATAGATTTTTTTCATTGATATATTTAAATGACTGTGAGAGAGCGACAGAGTTAGTAACTGTCCCTGTGAAAAAGTTACTGAGGGAAAGAAGTTGAAGTGGTATTTGCATTTAGTTATGAAAGTACTGAAGTCAATGGTAATTTGCATCTTGTGCACGAGTGAAATGTAATGTGTGGGAAGACATGATGGCAAAAGAAGAGAACCTCTCAAGTGGTTAGTGGTAAATTGGACTGCAGTCTAGAAATGGGTCTAAAAGAGAAAGGAGAGCCAGATAAAAGCTTGCTAGTGTTTGTCTGATTTTTAAGAAATGTGCATTTGTTGCTTATGAAAGCTTCGACATATACAACTCTAGAGACTTAGGGTATGTCTACACTACAAAGTTAATTCGAAATAACAGCCATTATTTTGAATTAACTTTAATAGCGTCAATACATGCAAACCGCTATTTCGAAATTAATTTGAAATAGCGGAGCGCTTAATTTGAATTTGGTAAACCTCATTCTACGAGGAGTAACACCAAATTCGAAATAGCTATTTCGAATTAAGTGCTGTGTAGACATTTAATTCAAAATAGGGGGCCTCCAGCCCTTCCCAGGGAGCCCTGGTGGCCACTCTGGGCAAAACCAGGAAAACTTACTCTCCTCTCCGCCAGCCCCGGAGCCATTAAAGGGGTAGACTCTGGCCACAGTGCCTGTGCCAGCTCCAAGCCTGCCAGCCCAGAGCCAGCAGTGGCCACCGGGGCCCCTGACCCAGTGGCCCCAAAACATGAGCCAGGAAGCCACTGGCAGCCAGCCCTCCACCGCTCCCCAGGAGCAGTCTGCCAGCTCCCAGGAGCCTTCCTGGTCCAGGGTGGAGATCATGGACCTTATTCAGGTTTGGGGGGCTGCCCCCAACGTCCATGATCTCTGCACTAGATGGAGGAATGTGGCCGTCTATGGCAGGATAGCTGCCAGCCTGGCCACCAAAGGCCACATGCGAACCCAGGAGCAGGTTTGCATGAAAATCAAGTTGGTCCGGCGAAACCCCCAACCCTGGTCCCTGAGCTTCCCCTCCCCCTTCTTCCCCTTGCTTCCCCCTTCCAGCTCCCTCTTCCCAGGTTTCCCCCTCCCCTCTCCCACTCTCTCCCACCTCCTTTTCCCAGTCTCCCCAGAGGTTCATCCTCCCCCAGTTTTGTTCAATAAACTCAGTTCCTATTTTTGAACATACGTGTCTTTTATATGACATCAGGAAGGGGGCTAGGGAGGGGTAAGTGGAAGGACGTGAGGGAGGAATGGGGCACGAGCCCCCGGTGGGGAGGACCAAGATGTCTCTGAGGGCTCCTCGGGGTGGATGCTCTCCCGCAGGGCCTCCTGGATCCTGACAGCCCCCCGATGGACCCCCCGGATGGTAGCCTGCAGCAAGTGCAGCCGGGCTGATGGCAACGATCCCACGAGATGCACTGGCATGCCCAGGGGCAGCTCTGGCTCCATGAGGCTGAGTGCTGTGGTATCCCGAGTGTGGACACTCAGGGCACTCCAAGACAGGACTGCTTTGCTGTCCCTCATTGAGGTAGACAAGCAAGTGGGGAACCCTGAGAACTGTCTGTCTGGGGGTGGGGGTAGCACAGAGCTCAGTTAGCCTCAGGCAGCAGCCCCACACACTAAGTCCTAACCTGATGCCCTGCCGGCACTGATTCCGGCCAGCCTTAACTTTGGTTCAGGGTCCACTCAGTGTGGAAGCGCTATTTCAAAATAGCAAAATGCTATTTCGAAATAGATTTTGTGTGTAGATGCATTAATTCGAATTATCTTTATTCGAATTAACTATTTCGAATTAAGATAATTCGAAATAGCGCTGTAATGTAGACATACCCTTAAATCTTTGTTAATCTTTAGAATGTGTGTCTCATGGGCAGTGGCTTTTCTTTTAGCAGAAGTGTTATTCTGGTCTTTAACTTACACTTAGTTGTCTAGCATGGAAACACCATGTCATTTACACACAGGAAAAAGTCTGGTATGTTCCATGGTCACTTTCAGTGAAAGTGACATAATGTTACAAACATGTTCATTCTGCCAAAATTAAAGGCGTCCATCTTCTTTCCAGCACTAGTTCAGGAAACTAAGATCAGTATTTCCTAACAGAATATCCTACAGTCTGTTCTAAACACTGAAAAAAATATTATGAAAAAGGAGTCTTTCAGGTGCCAATGGATATTGTCAAATATAAACAGGCACAATGGTTGGCAGCATATCAAACTTTCTCAAGTTATTGTTTCTTTTCATTATTTTCAGCCT
Organism: Rafetus swinhoei; assembly: GCA_019425775.1. Classification (NCBI taxonomy): domain Eukaryota; kingdom Metazoa; phylum Chordata; order Testudines; family Trionychidae; genus Rafetus; species Rafetus swinhoei. The sequence continues at coordinate 35,254,201 of CM033436.1, forward strand.
TGACTAACCTGACCTTCCTCTAGTTTGGAATGTCAACAGAAATGTTAAATAAATCAGAACTTCATCTTTCTTAAAGATGTAAAAATAAGTGCAAACCTGAAAATTTGGAGTCAACAACTTGTTAGCAAGAACTCAAAATGACCTTTCGATGGAAGGTATTCTTAGTATTTTGCTGCTATGGCCCATGCAAGCTAGTATGTAGCCAGTCTCACATAACAGATATAAAATGCCTTTCTTTTGTTTATCTTGGTTGATTCTGTACACAATTAATTACTTGGCTATAATTTGTTAAACTTTCTATTTTCATTTTTAGGACAGTTTTTCCTTTAAGGGTACTTCTGGACAAATGCTTTAGTCACTAAAATAAAGGATTTTAAATTGATATTAGATCCTATTTTCCATTTTGATATCAGAACTCCTAATGATTTCAATGAGAGCGAAACCAGGCTATTATTCTACTTGCATACTCTACTGCTGGAAAGTTGAATCTCAAAAATACAGCTCTTGGGCCATCACTCCATTAAGGTATGAGGCCCATTGTCTTTGTATTTACTGTTGTAAAATTGCTATTTATTTCCATTTGATTGGGGAAAATATATATGCTTTAGTGAAATGTTGGTAACAGAAAAAGTGCTTCAAAGAGTAAGAAAAAACTTGAAAAGCTCACAGTAGGAAACAAAGACATAAAAAGCTAGCTTTTATACCAAGGAGCCAGTCTCACATACTGCTTCTAAGCACATTGCCAGCAAGCCATGGGACAACTGAAAACATGAGGTGTGTGATGAATGTTCACTTGCTGATAATGCAGTAAATCAAAGGTACATTTGTGCATTCGCTATGGGTAATATTTACTTGTCTTTTACCAATAACCTTAGAGAGATTTAAATAGGTGACCATGAAAACCTCCACGCTTGTATCTGAAGGGCAGTGAGTGCACAGTCATGAAGGGCACCAAATATCTGGGGACTGAGCTGTGCTTACCACAGTTACTACACAAAAATATGATTAAGTGTGGACAAGATATATTAGTGTATATTTTATATGTGTTTGTTCATGTGTGTATATAAACATAAATTACCCGTAGGTTAATATATATTTGCCTATAATTTCATTCTTTTTACCAAACTGTTCACACACATAAAATATATTGTTTTCTTTCTTACCAAAATCAAAGTATTCTCTAGAAACTATGTTAAAACTACTCTTTCCCTTCAATCAATTAGAAACAAGACTCATGTTGTATTTCAGGCCAGCTCTTTTAGATGTAATCAGCTAAACTGGACAGCATTCTTCTGCTGCCAGCTGTGATCTTTTTTCACCAAAAAGCAAAATCTGAAAAACACACACTTGAAGCACATTTTAAGCATGTTAACTCTAGCCTTCTGAAAACACTATATTGAAGGAATTGAGATGGCTACTTGAGAGAACTAAATCATGCAACATCATTTTCCTGCATGGAACTATCTTTTTGAATGTGAGAGACCCCTTCTCTATTTTACCGTTTTTGCAGCAGACTACAGAGGTGAGAAAAAAATGTAAAGAATGTAAAGCATTGAATCAATAGAGTTCTGAGGTAAAGCTGTACAATATCTAAACTGAAATGATATTAAGAACTATCTTATCATTGTGGCAAGAGCTAGGCAGTTTAATATCCAGAGGAGATGTTCACAATTTTACCCCACAATTTCATTCCCATTGGGATGTTTTAATAGTTTCACCCTCTGGTATAAAATACCAAGATTCACTTTTATGATGCGTTCAAATCATATCATGGCCAATTCAACACTATATACTGACTAAGCAAGTAATTAGATTGCTATTTGATTTTTCTGTGTGTATGTTAAAAATCTGAAGACTTTCCCGCCCTACATGGATAGAAAAATCCCAAAGGAACTTTTCATAAAATAAGGGTTTCCCCTTGATGTCTTTTATCCACTATTCTTTCTCACTATTATGTGACATTATGCTGAGTGCTAGTTGCTGGCAGCCAACCTTGAATCAAAGCTTAGATCATCACCTCAGACAATGTTCTTGCATTGTGTAAAAAACAGGCAGTGTTAGCAGGGGCTTAACTATGACATTCCCAGCTAAAAGGTGTTTGCATAACTAATTAAAATAGTGTCTAAGTCACTAAGACAGAAATAGAGACAACTTTTCAACCCCAATTGAATGTTACTCCAATGAATTCAAAATTGTACAGTTTCTTTCAAATCTTGGGCTATGTCTACACTACAGAGTTTTTTCAGAAAAACGGCCATTTTTCCAAAAAAACTTTAATTACATCCACACTGCTATTGTGTTCTTCCAAAAGACAATTGAAAGAACAGAGGGGTTTTTCCAACATTGGTAAACATCTTTCTACGAGGAAGGAGCCTTTTTCCAAAACATCTATTTCGGAAAAAGGCATGTGTGGATGGAGCAGAAGGAGTCCTTCACAAGAAAAGGAAAGAGGAAAGAGGAAAAAGCACAGGTGCTCTGGTGGCCATTCTGTCCATAGTAATCACAGCTTACATGCGAGATAGTGTCTATTCAGTGTGGGTGCTATCTTTCAAAAAAGCAGATTGCTTTTTCGATGCACTTTTGCTGTATAGATGCTCTCTTTTGGAAGAAGTGTTTTCTGAAGATCTCTTCCAGAAAAACTTCTTCTAAAAGAAGCCTGCAGTCTAGTCATAGCTTTGGAAATTACATGTGGCTGATATAATATGTTCCTTCCATTACTGCCTTTTTGAAGAAGCCTGCTATATTAGGATGTGAATTAATCACATACAATTTTAAGCTAGATCAAAGTCACTAAAAGTTCATATTAGTGCAGATTTGTACAATCAACTAATGAATTTTCTTTCTGCAACAGCACAGATAGCAATTTTACATTCCAATTTTCTCTCTCTTAAAGGTCACAAAAATATTGACAAAAATTCATCAGTCTGCACTAGATTTTTGGTGCAGGAATTCCGAAACCCAATCTTCTGCTATAAACAAGTCATCCATCTTTAGTACAGTTCAGTCAGAGATGAGCTAAAACCAAAATCTGTACCCGTTCAACTTTTGGGAAAGTCTATGCAAGTGGACTTTCCCAAAAGTTGAATGGGTAGAATGATTAGGTCAAATGCCGGCTGCAGTTTGAATGCACCTGAAATCTCATTAGAGATAGCCTTTCCTATGAGTCTTTGGCCAAAGACAACAGAAATAACAGAAGAGATGTGTCATTCAAGATAATCTTGCAAGATTTGAATCACTTCTGCCATGAGTATGGAAATAAGCAGCAAAAGAATAAGGGAGGCAAGAAAAGTATGCAGAGTGTGGGTTGTAAAATGATATATTAGATGTAGTCAATGTAAGACAGAACAGCAGTAAAAGATTATTATATTTGATGTTTAACGGGAAAGATGATATTCAAGGAGGTCACATAAAAGGCATTTATAATAGTAATCAGATGAGAGAGAAAAGCATGGCATGTAGAAGAGTGCTAGCATGGGAGGAAAAGAGGGGGAAAAAAAACCTTAAAAAATATAACAGGAAAAGAGTGAGTGACTTTGCTCTTCTCACCTTAAAGAGTTGAGCTTGAGCAACAGAAAGTACAATGGAATGGCTAGTGGTCATGGAAAAAGAGCAATGAGAGAAAAAGATATAGGGTGCGTTTACACTGCACAGGTTTCCCAGAAAAACAGCTGTTTTTCTGGAGAAACAATACTTGCGTCCACACTGCTATCTCGTTCTTTCGACAAAAAGTCAAAAGAACAGAGGTTTTTTTCTGACAGCGGTAAACCTTTTTCTACGAGGAAGAAGACTTTTTCTGAAAAAGGCATGTGTAGATGTGGAAGAGGAAGTTCTTAAAAAAAAAAAGAGGCCTCCAGGAAATAACACAGGTGCCCTGGTGGCCACTCTGTCCAAACTAATCAGAACTCTATATTTCCTGTCTCCTCCCAGCTCTTGAAGGTACTTGGGACAAGCCTTGTGGCAGGAAGCCGGCCCAGAGAGCTACACCTGACCATGTGGCTCTGACTTCCAGAGGCCTTTTGATAGATGGCTCAGCCACAAGCCCCCTGACACCCCTCTGGCCCTCACAGGGAGCACCACTAGGGTTCCCAGGACCCAGCCAGGGGCAGCAAATGGCATGTGCCATCATGGTCGAGGGCAGAGATCCTGTTCCTCCTGGAGCTGTGGGTTGAGGAGGAGACCCTGCTGGATCTCTGCTTCTGTAGGTGCAATGTGGACATCTACGGTCAGATGGCTGAGGCTCTGACATTAGAACAGGCACAGAGAAAAGTGAAAGAGGCTATGCCAGGGCCTGAGACCATAGCTCTCACTCTGGGGCAGGACCCCACTACTTCCCCTACTATCAGTAAAAAGCAAATCCTGGGTGGTGGTGCAGTCCTTTCCCCACCCTTGGTGGTGGACTTGGGGCTGGAGACACCTGTCATCACCTGGCTGGGGCTCCCTGGTGAGGAGGAGGAGGAGGGGGAGGAGACAGCAAGTATGGTCACCCTCACCCTCAAGCCGGTATTCCAGGGTCTGGAGATCTCCCAGGCATCCTCTGAGGGCAGGAAGGGATCATCAGGTGAGTGGCCTCAGTTTGTCACACACACAGGGAGGGGGAGGTGGGCACAGAGGGGATGGGGTACGATTGTCGCTCGGCCTGGTTGACTTGGACATCGTCCTGAAGTCCGTACATGTGGAAGCACATGCTGCACCAGTCTGCACCATGCGGCCTCAGGAGACAGCCCGGAGCACCTCTGAACTCCTGCTCACAGACTGTGGGGAGGCCACACACACATCCCTGGGGTGGCTGCCACAGACATGTCTGACCCCCTGCGGGGAACGCCCTCCCACCACCTACCACATCTGGAAGCAGGCTGGGCACAAGGGCACCGGCATGACCTCACACAGACTGAGGAGTGCTGCACACAGCACACGGGGATGCCTGCAAGCGTGAGACACCACCCTCTCCCGCGGACAGTGCTGCCAGGCACAGGTGTGTGTTCGGCCCCCGTGGAAGGCCAGGCTGCTCCAGGCACCTCTCCCGCTTGTGGGATCCCAGTGTGGCCGGAGACTTCCCTTGCCTGCTTGTTTGTGGGATGGGGGTAGGGGACCAGAAGCATGGTCCTCTGGGCATCTTGAGGCCCCTGTGAGGCAGGGCCCACTGTGCAAGCCACACATGGCCTTGCTTCTGGGACATGCCCATCCTCTGGCCTGAGGACGGTTGATCGCTGCTCACAGAGGAGGGCACAGCCTCAGGGATAGTGTCTGCATGGATGGCTGACCACCTCTCCTTCTTTATTCTCCACCACCAGACCAGCAGTCATTGAGGGGCGATCCACCCCTTCAGAGGCAGCCACCCGACCCCGGGGAAGCCTCAAGCACAGGTGGGTCCACGAGGACTTCATGAGACAGCACGTGGCCATCCTCAGAGAGATGTAGCATACCATGGCCCAGAAGGTCTGGGATGATGCCCAGTGGTGGACTCGCATGTGGGATCAGCTTGTGCGGCAGGGTGACAATATTTGTTCTCCATCCACAAAATGATAGCACACCCGGCTTCTGTACCTCCTCCTGCCCCCCCTGCCGCCTGCTATGCCTATGCCCCCTCACCCTGCCCCCCCATACTTTACCCTGCTCCAGCCCCCCTGACATACCTGACCCCGCTCCAGCCCCTGCTCCTGTTGTCCCAGGCCCCACCCACCCCCGAGGTTGCCAAGGTCCCCGGACCCGAGGTAGCACTTCCAGCCATGTGCCACTCCCAGCCTTGAGCCCCCTTCTCCCTGCCCCTATCCATGTTCTCAGCCTCCCTCCTCCTCAGTTCCTTTTATTATGAAAAAATACAAGAATTTTGTTTTCAACTCAAAACTGGTGTCTTTATTGAGTGCACAGGGAAGGTGGAAGGGAGGGGTTGTTGTGGGAAAGGCATAGGGAGGCAAGGCAGAGGCCCCTAGTGGGGGAGGCCCTGGGGATAGTTACTGGGGTCCTTGAGAGAAACTCTCCCTCATGGCCTCCTGGATGCACACTCCAGCCTGATGGGCTTGCTGAATGGCAGCTGTGCGCGGCTGCTCGAAGGTCCTTCCTTCCTGGCTGGCCTCAGCCTCCCACCCTTGTAGGAAGGCCTTCTCCTTCCTCTCCACGATGTTGTGGAGAACACACAGGCAGAGACCACCTCGGGGATGTTGTGCTCCCCCCACATCCAGGCAGTTCAGGAGGCACCTGAACATTCCACCTGCTTTCGGGCCCGGCTGAGGTGGGCATTGAATTGTTCCCTGCTGGGGTCCAAGAGGCCAGTTTATGGCTTCATGAGCCATGGCATGAGGGGGTAGGCCGTGTCTCCCACGATGCAGTGGCATCTGTACATCCCCAACCCGAAAGTCACGCCGGGGAAGAATGTGCCAGCTTCCCATAGAGGCTGCAGTTTTGGAAAAAGTGGGTGTCGTGTGCCCTGCCCGACCACCCGACGAAAATGTCCGTGATCTGTCCACTGTGGTCGACCAGGGCCTGCAGCACCATCGAGAAATAGGCCTTTCAGTTTATGTATTTGGCAGCTCGATGATGTGGTGTGCAGATTGATATGTGGGTTCCATTGATGGCCCCTTCACAGTTGGGGAAGCCCAGGGCAGCAAATCTGGCAATGATATGGTCCAGATCTCCCAGGCGGATGACCCTGCGCAGCAGGACACAGTTGATGGCCCTCACCACCTGCATAAGGAGACAAAGAAACACACAAAACAGACAATTAGAGGGAATGCCTGAGCCCTTGGGAAGTGCCTGCTCCCCTCCTTTCCCACCCTCCCCAAACAGCCCAGGAGCCACCCCTCCGAAGCCACTCCCCTGCAGGACTGTGTGAGGGCGGGATGGCAGAACCCCGCCTGAGAACAGGGCTTCCCCCCACCTGTAGCCAAACACTGCACTCCCACCCCTTTTCCCTAGGGTCTCCCTTTCCAGAACTCCCCCCGCACTCCAGGGACTGCAGCCCAAGACAGCCTTACCTCCATGACAAGGGCCCTGATGGTGGACTTTCCCATGCTGAACTGGTTGCTTGCAGACCAGTATCTGTCTGGGGTGGTGAGCTTCCAGACAGCGATGGCTTCTCACTTCTCCAGATGGCAGGTTGCATCTGGGTGTCCTGTCGTTGGAGGGCAGGGGCGAGCCAGGCACACAGCTCCATAAAGGTGGCCTTCTACATTCGGAAGTTTTAGAGCCACTGCTGGTCATCCCACCGCTCCATGACCAGCCGGTCCTACCAGTCGGAACTGGTGTCCAGCCTCCAAAAGCGTCTCTCTACTGTGGGGTATGATTGTGGGGCCTTGCTCCCACATCCGAGCAGAGGTTTCACTGATGAGCTTGGACTTGAGCTCTTGCAGGACCATGAAAACAGTCTGCACAAAGTGCTGCAGAAGCTGCAGCATGGCAGTGTGGAGCCCTTGCATGCCCAGAGGCAGCTCTGGCTCCATGCCAAGGAGTATGCTGTGGTGTCCTGAAGTAGGGCAACCAGAGCATGCACTGCGAAAGCTTTGCTGTCCCTCGGAGAGGTAGGCAAGCAAGCAGCAGAAGCAGATAAATGACTCTCTGGGCCTCCCTTAGGAACCCCCCCCCCCCCGTCCTTTAAGCACGTGTCTCAGTTAGCCTTAGGCAACAGCACCCGGAAGTAACTGCTGACCTAATGCCCTGCATGAACTGGTTCTGGGTGGCCTTAAATGCAAGATAGCATCCAATAAATGTGGACACTATCTTTCGAAAAAGCACATTGCTTTTTCATTGCACTTCTGCTATGTAGACACTCTCTTTCGAAATAAGCTTTTCCAGAAAAGCTTTTTCTGAAAGAAGCTTGCAGTGTAGACGTAGCCTTAGAAGGAATAAGAAGTTCTGGATTTTGCCATATTTAGTTTAAGGAAATTGGCAGGACGTCCAGGAGGAAAAACACGTGAAGACAGGAAGTGATGCAAGACTTGAAAAAGTGGAAGAGGCCGGGGTGTTTTTGTCTTCTACAGGGTATTTTTAATCCTTTACGTCCAGGGATCGACACTGCAGTGATTGATCTACTGACCATCCATTTATCACATTAGGTTAGATGTGATAAAAGTATCTCGGAGCACTCTCCTATCAATGCTGGTACTCCATCAGGACAACAAGAGTAGCTGACATCGATGGGAGTGCAGTTACCACTAGCCCTATTTACATAGCACAAGTAGGTTGATGGCAGAGGTTAGTGCAGGCTAGGCCTTAGTCTCTTTTCTATTCTCATTCTGAAGAAAAGAAAGGACTCTGAAAAAAATATAAGCAACCTCTAATTCTCAAAACAGCAATGCTGTCATTGCCAGCAATAAGTAACAAAACAGTACTCAGATTTTGGGCATTATTGAAAGGACAATTGACACCCATCCATTTTTATATTATTTTGTCCACTGACATCATGTTTAAAATAATGATCTATTTCACACATTTCATATCCACCCTTATCAAAATTTGCTTCTCCCAAATAGACTTGTCTGTCATCAATTTGAGAATGTGTACTTAGTGCTGCAGGCAGCACACATACAAACAAAAGCACTGTGAACACAATGTTGAACAGTACGTTCAAATGAAGTTTTAAAAAGTGTCCAAAATCTCTCTCTATAAATGTTTTTTTCTGTGGGACAACAGAGTGATGTCATCACAGGAACCAAGCCCCACCCACTCCCAGTCTGGCCCTCCCCATGGCCCATGTGGAGAGCTGGGCTGCCTGTAGCCCTAGCCCTCCCTTCCCCTTCCCAGTGGCCAGGGGAAGAGCTGTAGCTGCTGCAGTCTCAGCCTAGCCCTCCCCAGAGGTGGATGGGGGCATGGAAGAGACCGGGCTGGCATGGCCTTGGCTCAGCCCCTCCCGGTGGCTGGAAGAAGAGCTGGGCCTGGAGCAGCCTTAGCCTGGGGCAGATCCGGGGCTGGCGTGGCCTCAGCCAGGCAGCGGGAGGGGAGGTTTAGCAGGGGGAAGTGCAGGGACGGGGTGGGGAGAGAAAGAGCCAGAACTGCTACGGGGGAGACAGGAGTGGGGAGAGAAAGGGCCAGGTTTGGTGTGGCTGGGTGTGGGGGAGGGGAAGAGAAAGGGCCAGAGCTGGGGCTGTCACTGCTGCAGCCCAGCCCTCCCGGCAGAGCTCGGGCTGGCGCAGCCTCAGCCAGGCAGTGGGGCGGAGGATTAGGGTTAGGCCACAGCCGGGGGGGGAGGGCTGGGGCTGGCGCAGGAGCGGGGAGAGAAAGGGCCTGGGCTGCTGTGGCTGGGGGTGGAAGGGCCAGGGCTGGCTCAGGCAGAGCTGCAGTGGGCGTGGTGAGGGGAGGGAGAGAAAGGCCAGGGCTGGTGTGGCAGGGGGCAGGTTGGGGGGACAAAAGGCCAGGACTGGGGCTGGCGCATGACCTGGCCCTCCCCGGTCGCTGGGGGGGGGGAGAGCTGGGGTTGCCTACCCCCTGAGAGAGGGGGGTTGGCAAGTGTAGTGAGCAGGGAGCGCAGCCCCCCTAGTTACTTTTAAAAATGATAGTTGAGCATGACATAAGGTAACCTCATTACTTCTATGCACGATGCACGTTTCTTTGACGTCCAAAGTACGTGCATCAAATATCCCATTTATATATGCCAAGAAGTCAGAAAGTGCATCTAATACAGAGGTCTCTATAACAGAGACTAGTGCAGGACATGTGAATGTATTGTGACAACTCTCCTATGAAAACTTGGTGGGTCCTGCGCTTCCTGGTGGATTTGCTTGCCTCAGAGGCTCTCAGCAGCCCACAGTTTTAGGCACCACACCCAGGGCTTTAATTTGCTGTTTGCTGAACTCTTTTCATCATTGGCCAGAGTATGGTAAAATGGAAAATAAACTCCACAGTCCTTTTCCCTGAGTGGAAATGAGGAGGTGGGTGTTGGGGGGAACCCGGGCCCAACCTCTACTCCAGGTTCCAGCCCAGGGCCCTGTAATAGTCGCTGCTTGTGTGAATCTCCAACATCTGCTAGTATACAGCTCCAAGACCCCTATTCTACTTCCCCACACCTTCCCCGGCACCTTTCTTCTCTCCGGTTCATCCTCCTAGTTGTGATTGCCATTCCTCCTTCCTCCCAGCTGCACGCACCTTACCACTGCAGGCCAGCTTCTTTTATAGCCAGTCTGAACTAGGGATGTAATAGTATGGTTGATTAACGGATTAACTGATAAGCAAAAGCTTATAGGTTAATGCTATAGACTCATTTTGCTCCTCCTACACCTTTCCAGTAAAATTTTTAGAAGGCTGGCCAGCAACCCAGCTCAAACCTGGCTTGCAGTGGGTCCTGGACCTACCCCTGCTACGGCTCTGCATTTAAAGTGTATTAGGAGCCAGGCGGGCAGGCAGCCCAGCTCAGTTCCAGCTTGTGCCAGGTCTGGGAGCTCCGATCCCTCCTTCCTGGACAGGGGCTTCCCAGGAACTATAGAATAGTCAGCTAACCGATAAGAATTCATGAGGTTAATCGACTATTCAATTAACCGATATTTAACACTCATAGTCTGAACTGGTTTTTCTTAATTACCCCCCAGGTATCCTAATTGACTCTGTAGGCCTGGTCAATTAGCCCCAGTGCCCCTGATTGCCTCTGCTGGTTCTAAACCAGCCCCTCCCTGTTACTCTGGGGGCAGGGATTCCCTCAGTCTGAGGCTAATGTTCCACCTTTCCATTCCTTGTCTCTCTCTGACCTGACCCTGTCATAGTCTCTACTCTACTCCCCCCTGCACTCCTCTCTTCTCCAGGAAGGGGTATAGGGGGCTGCTACTGCTGTGGCAGGCAGACCGTGGCTGCCTCCATTTTAGGCCAGACCCCCTCTTCTTCTTTTCACCTGCTTGTTTGCAGGCAACTTCTTCCCCTCCCAGACCTCAGCTGGCTGTTGGGGCTGCTGGGTGTGTCGTGGTGATGGTGGTGGTGGGGAGGTGCTGCTGTCCTGCCCTGGGTGGGGGAGGTGAGGAGAATCCCCTTTTCCCTTTTCTTTGGGGACTACCTTGCCCCTTTCTTCTCTTCTGTAGGCCTGGACTTCACCTTTCCTACTGCTGCTGCTCCCTCTGGGGCAGAGGAGGTAAAGGGGCTGCTTTAGAACAGCTCCTGGGTTTTTTCCTTCTGCCCCACAGCTTGCTATGTGGTGAGGATGGGGGTGGGGGGTTTATAAGGGGCCCTCTATCCAGCTGGGTCACTGAAGTGGTGCTGGTGTAATTTTTGTGGGATGCCGGGGGTGAGGTATGGTTCACCTCCCTCTGGTTCCCCCCACAGCATTTCTGTTGCTGCTGACACCATCCCAGCCTCAGTTGCTGCAGGGATCTTTTTCCCATTCTTGGCCCCAGTGCTTGCCCCCTCCCTTTTGCTCTGCTGGGTCCTGCAGCAGATGCTGTGGGCCTGCTACTCAGGTGCTGTGGGCACACTTGACCTCTTGCCCCCACCAGCAGTGTCTAGCTGCCCTCCCCTCACTTCCAGCATCAGGCCCTCCCTCTCCACTGCTTCTCCCTTTTTCCTGTGTGCCTATGTTCCCCTTTTTTTTTGTTTGGTGCCTGAGCCTCCCCTTCTTTTCTTAATTACCCTCCCCCAACACACAGTTTCATTTACCCCATATTCTTAAAATAATTTACCCCCTCATCTCCCCAGTGCAGCTGGAGGAGCCTGTCTTACCATCCCGTGCTGGAGTTGTACCTCTTGTTCCTCTATCCCCTTTCCTCCTTTCTGTGTTTCTGCCCTCCCACCCCGCTTCCAGCCTAGCAGGGTGGGGGGTGGGAGCAGGAGGAGTGGTGAACCTTCCTTTCCCCCTTCCTTCCTCCCCTTGCTCCTGCCCTTCCCTCCCCGCCCATGACAACAATGGAGAGGCTGTCTTGTGATGCCCCTACTGCCCCTTCCTCACCCATCCTCCCATCTACCTCTGTAAATGCTGTCCCCTCTGAGGCTGCCGGGCTACCCACTCCTACAATGGTGGCAATGGGCATGGATGGGAATTCCGAGGCCCTTGCCACTCCTGCTGCAGCACCTCCCACCAGTGTCACTATTAAGAAGTCCCCTCCTCCCCCGAAGGGCAGGAAGGGCCAAGGGACTAAGAAGGGCAAGAGCCCTGCCCGGAAAGTTAAAGGTCCCATGGCGGTGGCTCACCCCCCTGCTGCAGCTCAGGTGTCGGCCGTGGCTTCCACTCTTTCCTGTCCCCCATCCTCTCCATCAGCTCTGGAGGTGATGGTGTTCTGGCCCCCAGGGTGTGCACCCAGGTAGGTGCCACCCCCCTCCTGCCACCTTTCAATCTTTTCAGGACACCTCCCAGAATTTCATCCCCTACTGCCGCAGCCCCTTTCCCGCCCTGACCAGAAGACATGGGGGTCCATTGCCTTCTGGTGTCAGTCTCGCCCACGTGGTGACCTATGTGAAAGTGTTGGCATGTGTGGTGGGATCTGTGGCTGAGATGGCGCTAAGATATTTGGGAAGGTCGTGTTCTTCCTGGTGTTCAAGGCTGCTGCCCATGAGGTGGTGGAGAGGGGTTTGGCGGTGGGGGGCGCTGCAAAGATCCTGCTCTCTGCTACATCCTCTCCTTCTGCTGGTAGGTCCAAGTCCAACTGCTGCTGGTGTGGCATGGTGGAAAAGCCCTAAAAGGGTCATTTCTGGTGCCCCATCAAGCAGGCCTGGCACTCCACCCCACCTACTGTCCTCATTCCATTAGGGGTGGACGTCGAGACGGCCCTTCCTCTGAGCCCCTGGATACTTCACAGTGCTGCAGGGTAGCAGAGGTGACTGCGGCAGTTGCAGAGGGGGTAAATGTCTCCCTCCCAGAGTCCCTGCCTGGGGAGGCCATGGAGGAAGGTCCCTCTGCCCCCTCTTCATCTGTGCCCTCCGCTTGTGTGGAGGCAGCCACTGGCCCTGCCATCGACAAGGATGACCACGTGGTGTCGGGCGGCGGAATCACCTTCCTTTTGCAGGAGGTTGAAGCCCTAGGCTTGAACCCGGCTGCCTCAGAGGGGAATCATCTTGTCCTGGAAGGACGAAGCTGCCATCTCCTTCTCCTTCTCCTTCCAATCTGCTATCCTCCCCTCTCCTTGCCTCCGAGTTGCCCCAGGGTGCGACCATTTGCCCAGCCATGAGCTGCACTTTGGCTGCAGCCACAGAACCCCTAGGTGCATCTAGTGGGCGGGAGTTCCCATTGTTTCCCACCGTCCCCAGAGCTGGGGCATTTGGCAGTGCTGGAGCCTGGTGCTATGGAAACACTACCTCCCGCTACCACCACTGCTGATCCCCTGCCAGCGAGAAGGCACCACATTCTTGTGCCCCCTCTGTTTAGGCTGCCGACCCAGTTTCTGCTCCCAACCCCTGTCCTACCTCTGTTCCCTGATCAATCCCTCTCCCAACCAAATTTCCCACTCCTTCTACTATTCCCCTTTCACCCCTTCCTCTTACCACTTTTTCTGATCCCCCTTCTCTTCCTTCTCCCCCCACTCTCCTTCCTTCTCTTCCTCCTCTCCCCGGTCCTCTCCCAGACCTCTTTACTTCCCCTTACCTATTGCTGCTGCCCTCATGGTTATCACATTTACCTCACACATTGGCCCCAGGAAGTGGTTTTTATTTCTCCTGCTCCCAGTACATCTGGGGCTGTTCTCTCTCCGCCACTGCCCCTACCATCAGTGCAGCAGGGACTCCAAAGTCTCTGGTTGCCTATGTTGGTTGGCTGCGTAGGGAGATTTGGTTCGAAGGTGTTCAGGGGCCTGAGACCACAATGCCCGATGCACTGAAGGACAAAATGCACAGTTTCTTGGAGGACATTCATGGCTCCAAGAACAAGGTAACTCTTGCCCTTCAGTGCTGGGGAGATTTCCATCTTGTCCTCCGGACCATAAGAGCCATTTTAGGGGAGGTTAAAAGGACCAGGTGGTGGGAGGCAGCTTACCAGAGGACCCACTGCTTCCATGATGCCTGCTCACATTTGGGAATGGTCACGGCTTGCTGCGAGGCCCAATGGGGGCTGCTAGCAATCCTGCCAGTGAGGATCTTCCCCAGCCCCCTCAATGCTGCCATTCATTTTTATCACTCTAAATACATGGAGCAGTAGGCTGGGTCTCCACAGGTGTCAGGTTCTCTCCTTCCTTCAGGAAGGGGTATACTCCATCATTTTCCTGCAGGAGACCCATACTGCTCCAGCCACTGAGGCTAGCTGGCAGCTGGAGTGAGGAGACAGGGTTTTTTTTAGCCACCTATTATCCCATCAAGCTGGGGTGGTGACCCTGTTGTCCCTGAACCTACAGCCTGAGGTGCTGGGGACTGCTGAGGTTGAGCAGAGTTGCCTGCTGCACCTCTGGCTTTGGGTAAAGGGGCTGACATTAAATCTTGTTAACATCTAAGCCCCAATGTCCGGCCTGGAGAGGCTCCGCTTCTTCCAGCAGGTATTTACCTTCCTCAGCTCTCTGGATCCTTATGAGTGCCTGGTCCTGGGTGGAGATTTCAACTATATCCTCGAGGAATCATAGAATCATAGAACCATAGAGCTGGAAGAGACTTCAGAAGGTCATCAAGTCCAGCCCCCTGCTCTAGGCAGGACCAATCCCAACTAAATCAACCCAGCCAGGGCTTTGTCAAGCTGAGACTTAAACACCTCTAGGTAACCCATTCCAGTGCTTCACCACTCTCCTAGTGAAATAGTTTTTCCTAATATCCAACCTGGACCTCTCCCACTGTAACTTGAGACCATTGCTCCTTGTTCTGCCATCTGTCACTACTGAGAACAGCCTTTCTCCATCCTCTTTGGAATCTCCCTTCAGGAAGTTGAAGGCTGCTTTCAAATCCCCCCTCACTCTTCGCTTCTGCAGACTAAACAGACCCAACTCCCTCAGCCTCTCCTCGTAGGTCATATGCTCCAGCCCCCTAATCATTTTGGTTGCCCTCCGCTGGACCCTCTCCAATGCGTCTGTCGTACCTCGGTGTTTTCGTACCTCGGTACCTTTGGTGGTCTGGACTGTCAGTGTCAGCATCGTCTGGTCTGGGTTGTCCTGGCGTGCTCCTGACAGGACCTCTACTCCGTCGGTGATGATAAACTTTCGGCTGCGTGCGTAACAATCGGTACTCCCTTTATCTAGAGTGTTAGACCCCGTGCACTTGGGTGAACACAGGAGATCTCTGAGGCGCCCCGGAAACGACAGATGCAGGCAAGGTTTGAAATCAATCGAGCAGGTTTATTGTCAAATGTGAAGCTCTACCAGTTGGTAACAGAGATCAGTACAATGTTACACCACTGGGCACTATGGCCTTGACAAGGTACCAACGAGCAGGCCTATTGCCATATAACAGATATTAACAGCAGTTAGTCAAAGTTAAGCTACTGTGCATTCTGTAAGTTTAGGCAATGACACCTGCCGTTCAGGCGCCTAGTCGCCCCAAGGTCGGCGGAGAGCATCCTTTTGTCCTTTTATAGACAGGTACAAACAACTTACATCATTTCTTTACGTACCAGGTTACCACCCTCTGTTGCCTAGATACCACCCCTCACCTTACGGAAGGGGGGCTTACTTACTATCCTTCATGCTGTCAATTCCGACCTGGTCCTGAACCTAGGTCGGTATGTGCATTAGTTTTTAGGGAGTTTTTGTACCAAGACATTTCTTATTAAGATGTTCCGTTACTCCCCTTTTGGCTTAGAGTCTGTTCTCAGTGCCTTCTTGTGTCCTAACTTACACAATCACAGTTATCAGTAAGGCCTCTTTCTTGGCTTCTGTTACTGAACCAAAGTCTTGCTCACTAGATTGCAGGCCTGTTGCTGTTTTCATGTTACAGGCCTCTATTTAGGCCTGCTGACTCCTTGTTACTGATCCTCAACTTACTACAGTGTACACATCCTTTTTGCAGTGGGGGGCCCAGAACTGGACACAATACTCCAGATGTGGCCTCACCAGAGTCGAATAAAGGGGAATAATCACATCTCTGGATCTGCTGGCAATGCTCCATTTAATGCAATCTAATATGACATTAGCCTTCTTGGCTACAAGGGCACACTGTTGACTCATATCCAGCTTCTCATCCACTGTAACCCCCAGGTCCTTTTCTGCAGAACTACTACTTATCTGGTTGGTCCCCAGCCTGTAACAATGCTTGGGATTCTTCCATCCCAAGTGCAGGACTCTGCACTTGTCCTTGTTGAACCTCATCAGATCTCTTGTGGCCCAATCCTCCAATTTGTCTAAGTCATTCTGGACCCTATCTCTGCCCTCAAGCGTCTCTACCTCTCCCCCTAGCTTAGTGTCATCTGCAAACTTGCTGAGGGTGCAATCCATCCCCTCATCCATGTCATTAATAAAGATATTGAACAAAACCAGTCCTAGAACCAAACCTTGGGGCACTCCGCTAGAAACTGACCGCCATCCTGACATTGAGCCGTTGATCACTACCCGCTGGGCCCGGCCTTCTAGCCAGCTTTCTCTCCATCTTACCGTCCATTTATCCAATCCACATTCCCTTAACTTGCTGGCAAAAATATTGTGGGAGACCGTATCAAAAGCCTTGCTAAAGTCAAGGTATATCACATCCACTGACTTTCCCGTGTCCACAGAGCCAGTTACCTCATCATAGAAGCTAATCAGATTGGTCAGGGACGACTTGCCCTTTGTGAATCCATGCTGACTATTCCTGATCACTTTCCTCTCTTCCAAGTGCCTCAAAATGGATTCCTTAAGGATCCCTTCCATGATTTTTCCAGGAACCGAGGTAAGACTGACCGGCCTATAGTTCCCTGGATTGTCCTTCTTCCCTTTTTTGAAGATGGGCACTACATTTGCCTTTTTCCAATCATCTGGGATCAATCTCGATCTCCACGACTTTTCAAAGATAATGGCCAAGGGCTCCTCAGTAACATTTGCCAACTCCCTCAGTACCCTCGGATGCATTAAATCCGGGCCCATGGATTTGTGTATGTTTAGCTTTTCTAAATAGTTCCTAACTTGTTCTTTCCCCACCAAGGGCTGTCCACCCCCTTCTCATACTGCGTCAGAGAGAGGGCTTTGGCTTCTTCAACCATGGGACTCTGTTCCGGGCACAAGGATTGCTAGGAAGAGATGGGATCCACCTAATCAAGAGAGGAAAGAGCATCTTCGCAGGCAGGCTTGCAAACCTAGTGAGGAGGTCTTTAAACTAGGTTTGTTGGGGGATAGTGACCAAAGCCCTGAGGTTAGTGGGGAAGTCAGATACTGGGAAGAAACACAAGGAGGAACGAGCAACAAAGGAGGACCCCTGATTTGAATGAAGAAGGTAGGGAAATCAACTGGTTATCTAAGGTGTTTGTACACAAATGCAAGAAGCCTGGGTAAACAAACAGGAAGAATTAGAAGCCCTGGCCCAGTCGAAGAACTATGATTTGATTGGAATAACAGAGACTTGGTGGGATGACTCGCATGACTAGATCACTTTCATGGAAGGGTATAAACTGTTCAGGAAGAACAGGCAGGGGAGAAAAGAAGGAGGAGTTTCACTGTATGTAAGAGAGGAGTATGATTGCTCAGAGCTCCAGTATATAGAGGGAGAAAAGCCTGTTGAGAGTCTATGGGTTAAGTTTAGACGTGGAAGCAACAGAGGTGATGTTGTCGTTGGTGTCTGCTATAGACCACCGGATCAGGTGGATGAGGTAGACAAGGCTTTCTTCAGACAACTAAGAGAAGCTTCCAGATCACAGGCTCTGGTTCTCCTTGGCGACTTTAATCACCGTGACATCTGTTGGGAGACCAATAAAGCAGTACACAGACAATCCAGGAACTTTTTGGAGAATGTTGCGGATAACTTCTTGGTACAAGTGCTAAAGGAACCGACCAGGGGCCATACACAGCTTGACCTGCTGTTCACAAACAGGGAGAAACTTGTAGGGGAAGTAGATGTGGGTGGCAACCTGGGAAGCAGGGTTCCCTGCTCAGTGTCTCCATCCAGCTCCCTCATTTTAGCCCTGTGACCTGTCCCTGTTTTTTCTCTTTATTTGTCCCCCATAATCACTTGGTGTTCTGGGCTCTGTGGACCCTCCCTGTTTGCTGGGGAGAGGTCCTTTAGATGTGGCAAACCTGCCCACCTCCCAGAATCCAATAGGACTACTTTTTTATAGCCTTCTGTTCTGGCCCCGTCACAGTATGTATCTATTCTAAAATAACACTGCTTTCTGTATGTCAGAGAAGGAGTTTCCAGAACATAGTCCAGTGATTAGTAGTTAGTCCATCTTATGGACCCCTTTCCTTTGCTGCCTCCATCTTGCAGGACTTGTCTCTACTGCTGCCAATATGTTACCACAAGCCTCAACCAAAAATCAAGCACCCTCACCATTTCTGAATCAATTCCATCATCAATTTTACACCATCACAATTTGATATTTCTCTCACCTGCAGGATCAGTTTGTTTCCACATTAAAATAAAATGTCTCAGGTAAGCAGTCCTTTTTAGTCAAAGTCAATTCTCCCCCCTTATCTGGGCTGTTCCCCACTCTGGCACTCCAAGTGCACAAGATGGGGACCCATAAAGAGCTCAAAAGGGAAAAAAAACCTTTGCCTGGATAGGCACTTGTTACAAAAAACTTCCCCCCAGTATCATAATACATAGATTTTGGGAGATCACTGCCACCATCAAGTGATTTTTATCCCAAAAAACCCAGGGGGGAACACTTGAACCCACCCCCAGGAGTACCCCATGCTCTTTTGCCCTTAGAGAGGTTAAAAAAAGAAAAGAGGAAAACAAGCTGCAATCTCTAGTAGCTGACCTCTCAGTCTGAGGCATGCAGGTATACGGAGGGTATGTCTACACTACAGAGTTTTGTTGGAGAAACGGCCATTTTTCTGACAAAACCTGAGTTACATCCGCACTGCAATCGCGTTCTTTCGAAAGTAAATCAAAAGAACAGAGGGGTTTTCTGGCATTGGTCCTTCTTTTTCTACGAGGAAGCCTTTCAGAAAAAGGCATGTGTGGATAGGAAGGAGGGTTTTCTTTCAAAAGAAGAGGCCTCCAGGAAATAACACAAATTCCTTGGTGGACATGCTGTCCATACTAATCACAACTCTATAGTTCTTGTCTCCTGCCAGCTCTTAGAGCTCCAGGCACCCTGGACAAACCTTGTGGTAGGAAGCCGGCATTAGAGCAGCACCCTGACCATGTGGCTTTCTCTGCCACAGGCTTTGCCACCCCCCCAGCTGCAGACCTGTGTGAGAGTGGGACGGCACAACCCCATAGGGACAGGTCTTTTCCCCCACCCCCACTCCAAACCCCACAGCCACCAACTCCCTTTCCCGAAGGACCCCCTTTTCCATGACTCCCCCCCCTGCAGGGACTGCAGCCCCAGTGCACCTTACCTGCATGAGGAGGGCCTCAATGGTGGACTTCCCCATGCCAAACTGGTTGTCCACTGACAGATAGATGTCTGGGGTGGCGAGCTTCCAGATGCTGATTGCTACCCACTTCTCCAGTGGGATGGCGGGCTGCAGGTGGGTGTCGCATCTCCAGAGGGTGGGGGTGAGCGAGGCACACAGCCAGGGGCGGCCCGTGCCTATAGGCAAACTAGGCAGCCACCTAGGGCGCCAAGTTGCATGGGGTGCCAAATTCCAAACCCTGCCCCTTCCATTTCCCATGCCTTACCTGGAGCACGGCTTCCCTGCGGCCAGGAGGGGGGTAAGTCCTGGGAGAGGCAGAGCGCGGGGGGGTTTCCCCTGTGCCGGGGGTCGGCCCTGGGGAAGGAGGAACGCGGGGTTGCCCTGTGGGGTCGGCCCCGGGGAAGAGGAAGGCGGGGGGGTTCCCCTGCCCCGTGGGGGGGTCGGCCCCGGGGGAGAAGGAATGTGGGGGGGTTCCCCTGCTCCATGGGAGGGGGGTTCGCCCCGGGAGAGGCGCATGCTGGCTTCTCTCTGGGGGGGGTGGGATCTTGGGAGGAGGTGGGTGCAGGGGAATCTCTCCCCCGACTGGCACCCTGTTCCCTCTCCCTGGCCCCCAGCCCCCGAACTCCATCCCCAGCTCCTTGGCCCCAGCCCCAGCCCCAGCCCCAGCCACAGAACTCCAACTCCATCCCTGGCCCCAAGCCCCCAACCCCTGGCCCCCAGCCCCAGAACTCCATCCCCAGCCCCCCCTTGGTCACCAGCCACAGAACTCCAACTCCATCCCCAGCCCCTGGCCCCCAGCCACAGAACTCCATCCCCAGCCCCAGGCCCCCAGCCACCAGCCCCTCAGCCACCAGCCCCAGAACTCCATCCCCAGCCCCTGGCCCCTGGCCCCAGCCCCAGAACTCCAACTCCATCCCCAGCCCCAGAACTCCAACTCCATCCCCAACCTCCTGGCCCCCAGCCACCGAACTCCATCCCCAGCCCCTGGCCCCAGCCCCAGAACTCCAACTCCATCCCCAACCTCCTGGCCCCAGCCACCGAACTCCATAGCCCCAGCCCGCTCCTGGCCCCAGCCCCAGAACTCCAACTCCATCCCCAACCCCTGGCCCCTCAGTCACCAGCCACAGAACTCCATCCCCAAACCCCAGCCACCAGCCACAGAACCCCATCCCCAGCCTCCTGGCCCCGGCCCCAGCCCCAGAACTCCAACTCCATCCCCAGCCCCTGGCTCCCAGCCACAGAACTCCATCCCCAGCCCCAGCCACAGAACTCCATCCCCAGCAGCCCCAGCCCCCAGCCACAGAACTCCATCCCCAGCCCCTCGGCCACCAGCCCCAGAACTCCAACTCCATCCCCAACCCTCTGGCTCCCAGCCCCAACCCCCCTCAGCCCTCAGCCACAGAACTCCATCCCCAGCCCCTGGCCCCAGCCCCAGAACTCCAACTCCATCCCCACACCCCTGGCTCCCAGCCCCCAACCCCCTGGCCCCCAGCCACAGAACTCCATCCCCAGCCCCCTGGGCCACAGAACTCCATCCCCAGCCCCCCTCTCCCCAGCACAGAACCAAACCCCTCAGTCAATATCTGCCCTTGGGGTTGGGGGGGGAGGGGGCGCCGATTGCATGGTTCGCCTAGGGCGCCAGTTGCTGGCAGCTAGTCTAGGGCCACCCCTGCACACAGCCCCCAAAAGGTGGCTTTCTGCATGTGGAAGTTTTGGAGCTACTGCTGGTCATCCCACCTCTCCATGACCAGCCGGTCCCACCAATCAGAACTGGTGTTGGGCCTCCAAAAATGCCTCTACACTGTGGGGTGAAGTTGCCAGAGTTTAGCTCCCGCAGCCAGGGAGAGGGTCCCAAGAATATGTTCGGGGTCAAGCTTGGTCAGGACCAGGAAGGGAGATGGCACAAAGTGCTGCAAAAACTGCAGCATGGCCGTGTGAGGCCATTGCATGCCCAGGGGCAGCTCCGGCTTCATGGCACCAAGAGAAAAGCTGTGGCGTCCAAAAAAGTACAGGGCAGCCACAGCAGGCACTGAGAGAGCTTTGCTGTCCCTCGAAGAGGTAGGCAAGCACACAGCAGAAGCAGAGAAACAGCTGTACGGGGGGTCCCTTTAAGCGTGTGTCTCTGCAAGGCTCTGGCAATAGCACTTGGAAGCAACTGGTGACCTAAAGCCCTGGCTGAAGTGATTCTGGGTGGCCTTTTATGCAAGAGAGCGTCCAATCAGTCTGGATGCTCTCTTTTGAAAAAATGCATTGCTTTTTCGATGTGCTTTTGTGTGTGGACGCTCTTTTGGAAGAAGTTTTTTTGGAAGATCTCTTCCAAAAAACGCTTCTTAAGAAAGAAGCCTTCAGTCTAAGTGTAGCCAGAGATGGTCAGACCTTCCAGGACATAAGAATCAAATCATCACCTTAAAAGAAGTGATTTTTATTACAAAACAGAAAATAAACTTGATAGAGCATACTTGATTGCTAGATGTTACAAAGCAACTAAGGAAAACAAATTAAAACAGATAAAAGTCTCTGGGCACAATGCTACAGTAGACTTCCGATAATCCGGAACCTATGGGACCTAGGTGGTGCCGGATTATCAGATATGCCGGACTATCAGGAGGTACTATAAACTGGTTATATATATACTGTATACATTATATACTGTATATAAAGTGTTCTTAACCCTTTTTATTGTACATACTGTATACAGTATACTGTAATGTTTTAGTTTTTTAAGCCTTTTTTACCCTTTTTGCTCAGTTCAGCTGCTGCCGCTGTTACCTTGTGACTCATTTCTTGCTGAAGCTCACTCACTAGGCTCTTGCCATTTTGATGCCAGACTATCAGGAGTGCCGGACTATTGGATGCCGGACTATTGGAGTTTTACTGTATATGGTAAATGGGGAGGGGAGGCATAGATTCACACAGAGCAGTTCAAACCAAAATAAAGAAAAAAAAAAACAAAATAAAGAAAAAAATACTCAGAACGTAACTAGATTCACATTTTTCCCTTGTACTTACTTCCAATCTTTTCTCAGAATCATAGAATCATAGAGCTGGAAGAGACCTCAGGAGGTCATCAAGTCCAGCCCCCTGCCCAAGGCAGGACCAATCCCAACTAAATCAACCCAGCCAGGGCTTTGTCAAGCTGAGACTTAAAAACCTCTAGGGATGGAGATTCCACCACCTCTCTAGGTAGCCCATTCCAGTGCTTCGCCACCCTCCTAGTGAAATAGTTTTTCCTAATATCCAAACTAGACCTCTCCCACTGTAACTTGAGACCATTGCTCCTTGTTCTGCTATCCGTCACTATTGTGAACAGCCTTTCTCCAGCCTTTTTGGAACCTCCCTTAAGGAAGCTGAAGGCTGCTATCAAATCCCCGCCCACCCTTCTCTTCTGAAGACTAAACAAACCAAATCCCTCAGTCTCTCCTCATAGGTCATAAGCTCCAGTCCCCTTATCATTATGGTCACTCTCTGCTGGACCCTCTCTAATGCGTTCACATCCTTTCTATAGTGGGGGGCCCAGAACTGGACACAATATTCTAGATGTAGCCTCACCAGAGCCGAATAAAGGGGAATAACCACTTCTCTAGATCTGCTGGCAATGCTCCTCCTAATGCAGCCTAATATGCCATTAGCCCTCTTAGCTACAAGGGCACACTGTTGACTCATATCCAGCTTCTCATGCACTGTAATCCCCAGATCCTTTTCTGCAGGTCCTTTTCTTGGTTTAGTTCACTTCCATGTCCCGAATTCCTTGGGGGCATGGTAGTCCTGCCTGGGTTTAAGTCATTCTCTGTCCCTCAACTCCTGGTTTTTCTCTACCACACAAAGAAAGCAGGCAAGGAATCTTATACAATTCACATTTCATCCCTCTATCTTAATTGGTTCTCCTGGCCCCCAGGCCAACACCTTTGCTAGCTACCTGAGTTTAACCCCTTAATCACCTGTCCATGACACTCTGATATAACTCAAAACAATTTACTGCCAACACCTTAAATTAATTCAGCCCACAATCAAGTTTTACACAAATCAATTTTCTTTACCGCTAGACACCTCAAAATTAATCTTGTGTACATGTGCACAAGATCAATTTTTCCCCCACTCAAATCCAGTTCTCCCTCACTGAATCTCGTTCTCCTCCCCCCATATGCTTGCAATCAAAATCCTTCCCCTTAAAATAGATTTCTTCCCTTTTCTTTGTCCTTCAGAAGTCCTGGTCTCATGGAAGCCCCTTCAAGTTCTCACTCCAGCACAATCCTTTCTTACCCCATCTCCTTTGAGGGCTCCTGTCCTGGCATATCTTTGTCTTTTTCTTTGTTTCCTCCTCCCACTCTTCCAATCATACTGGTTTGTCTCCACTTCTTTCTCCCGCATTCTCTCATGCAATTGTCCTCCTCTAGTGCAACTTTTTGGATTCCCATTAAGACTCCCCCAGTTCACATAGTAGGAAAATGTGGTAGCAGGTGGTCCTGGTCCAGTCTGAGAGGGCACTGGGTTCCAATCAGCAGTAGTAGCTATTCTGGCTCCCAGTCTGTTGGTAGGGGCCTGTCACCTTCAGCTCCCCATAAGTTAGAAGAAAAGTGGGAATTAATTTCCTTTAAAGAGACGCTTCAGCAGCAGACACTAGTGATAGTTCCAGCTTTGTTTGAAATATCCTTGCCATAATTGCACATGGGATTTGAGGCTAGCTGCTCCATGTGGCTGCCCACTTTCCTCTGGACCACAAGGAAGAGTTCTGTGAACTGTGATATGAGAAGCAGATATAAACCTTTCAAAACTCAAAGCAAAATATTTTTCCTGTGATGCTGTACTCTATCTATGTATTTTTCTATTTACTGTCCAAGTTGTGTGTGAGGTTGAATGGAAGATTTGTTCACTATTTCGTTTGAATAGCTCATTTTAAAACAGCTTTGCCATTGCTGTTAAATGGACACATGCTACATTCAGGAACAGAATTTTATTATGTACATATGTCAGATAGTATATTAAAAAAGTTCACACTCAGTGACTCTTATTCTAAGCAAATAAATCACAGTCCTCTGTATAAATCCAACTACCTACACTAGACATTACCTTCTTTACATGGTTACATATGGGTTTTCTCTACACACATTCATTATATCACTCTGTTTTTCATTTCCTATCTATGGTTCCTAAAATGTAAAGCAGAAGGATCTTTGTCTTTCTATACCAGTTTCTTTTTTTAAAATGTGGCTCATTATCATCTTAATCTGAATTTCTTTTCTTATATGTAATGTCAAAATAGAGGGTAATGAAACAAAAAAGCATGTCAATGGAATTATGTTCCAAGGCTTTTTTCAAACATGTTAAAGATTCCATTTTTTTTTTTACTTTAAAATGTCCTCCATATTGCAACAAAAGAACAAGAGTAGTCCATTTTTTTCAACTAGGTACATGTTTAAGCATTTTATTGCAATCAGGAAGTTAACCCTCTGAGCACTTTTTTATTGTTTGTTGGCCAAAGACACCCATGCAACACTTACAGGGTATGTCTACACTAGCCCCCTAGTTCGAACTAGGGTGGCTAAGGAAAGCATTCAAACTTGCAAATGAAGCCCAGGATTTAAATATCCCGGGCTTCATTTGCATGTTCCCTGGTGGGCACCATTTTTAAATCCCCTTAGTTCGAACTGACTGCCTCATTGCAGGAGGAGTAACAGTTAATCCGAACTAAGGACTTAGTTCGGATTAACTTCTGACTGCCGCGTGTAGCCGCGGGCAGTCAGTTCGAACTAAGCGGATTTAAAAATGGCGCCCGCCTGAACATGCAAATGAAGCCCGGGATATTTAAATCCCAGGCTTCATTTGCAAGTTCAAATGCCTACATTAGCCGCCCTAGTTCGAACTAGGGGGCTAGTGTAGACATACCCCCAGATAGTAAAATCTGCTGCTATTTCAACCTAAGGTTCTAAGGGGTTCCTCAATTGTTGTAAACTGACATAGCTCCATTACACCAACTGAGGGTCTGTCCCAAGTGTTTCACATCTAATCAACAGCGCTGAATCCATTCACTTGAACAAATATTTGTGGGGTGTTACATTTAAAATGATTTACAGATGGATCATGAACAAAACCCACCCACCCATGATCTGTCTATAAATGAGGTCTTACCTGTAGTCTTCCTGTACCTTTTTACATATTTTCTTCTAGATCTGTCTATGCTATGTGAATATTAATAACATAAAGTAAAAATCAAAGAAAGAAGGAAGGAAAATGTGGGAAAATATTGTTAAAAACTCACAAATACTAGGATTTTAACATAGTTCAATTCTGGAATAACATCCCTGCTAGCAGATTAGTAGAAGAAGGCACAACTAGAGAAAAACATAAAAACAGGAGAATCATATTTTCTAATGTAGTTTTAAATGTTTTCCAAAATGTTGCTTCTACCCAGATGCACTCTGTGTGTAGAATTTGTACCCTAATTCAACTTTCTGGACCAATGGAGCTCAATTCCTGAAATTAATTCACCAGGATTATTGCCATAAATGAAATAACCAAATCTCTCTGCAGTGGTTAGACTATGCAGCTTATACGCTACATTTTTTAACATGGCACACAATCTATCTATCATACTATGCTTGTATCTTTATTGTTTCTACAGTATTAATTTATGTGGTACATATATCTAGTTAAATAAACAGGATCTCTCTAACAGTGTAAACAAAGGACTGTTTTTTTTCTTACTTCATTTTTCCCAAAATGAAAAATCTTCATGTGTTTAAGGAAAATGTATTTCCACAAACTTACAACTTTCATACCAAAACAAATCACCATTTTCAATTTAAAACTATTTACATTTTCTGTTTGTTTTTAAAATCCTACTGTGACCGGAGGTGAAAGTTTTTCAAGGTTTGCTGCTCTGCTTGTACTCTAAATATAAAGAAAAACTATCTCTTCTGGCTTGAAGTAACTCACCACTGATTGTTTTCCTGGAACTCTTGTAGATGAGTGTTCCATCTCATTTTTTACTAATTTATTTATTAAGATCTATTGTTTTACCACCAGGTGTGTGTTAGCCTAGAAAATGTTTTTTTCTTTGAATGCCAAAGAAAAAAGCCGAGACCTAAACTGGAAAATAACTTCATCCAAGCTCCTCTACAGGGAATCCAATAGCCTTAGCTGTATGATTCCATTGAATAAAGATATGCACAGAAACTGTGAAATGCCTTGTTACCACATATAAGGTGATAAAGGACAATATTTAGTCAAGCAAATGCCTACTGACTGAATGGAAGATTTGGGAGTAAATTTCACTCCTCTGCAAAAGAGTCAGTGAATCTCTTGTTCAGTTGTTTTCAAACGTTTTAAGCTGCATATCCCTTCCCAAATAATGTAGTCTACCATGTACCCCATCTGAGATAGAAATGGAAACCCAATGTCCCAGAAACCTGTCCTATGTGTTGAACCTAAGCCTATCTTCTTTCATTTTTAAAAGTCTGGTTTATTCAGCAATTTTAAAAGCTTTGTAGACAAAGGTAAGAAGTTAGCATTGGCACATATCTGGTGAGATGGAGACATACATTTGCTATAGTAAAGTATTTGTATTTATGTGGCAAATTCTAATTTAAAATCCGCAAAAGAGAGAGGGTCCATTAGATCTCTCCCCTCTATAGTTCACCATTCTTTGAAGGATCAGATCCTCTTCCTTGGATGTTAATAGGAGTTGCACAAATGAATTCTATAGGAACATAAACGGTCACTTGTTCGCTCTTGCAGCCACACGTGTGTTTCCACAGTGCTCTCTATTGGCATCCTCTCTTTGAAGCCTCTTAGTAGCACCATGCACTCTCTCTCCCAGGATAATCTTCAGCCCTCTGAAACTCTAATTCAAAATAGTCGTCAGTGTCCCAAACTCAAGGGCTATCATAGCAACCTCATAGTTTGTACCTATGTCTGATGCTGACCACAGAGACTTTATTCTGTTCAGCAGAAACAGACTTTTGGTTCTCCCTTTCCTCCTCCTCTGTTGGTGTGTACCCTGTTCTGCGAGAGAAAGTGGCACACATATTTCTTAGCAGAGCTCCTCTCAGTTGTCCAGTAGAGCCTGCTCCCACCTACACTTCAAGAGTTCTGATCCCAGCCCCATAAAGTAACTATGTCTTGAGTTCTTTCTATCCTATGGCTGACTGGGACAACCTCCTCTCTTCCAGTTTTGTCTGGTTCATCATCCTGTGCTGAAACCAACATCCATGGGATGGGGTTTTCTACCCCTCTTAGGCCTAAAAGGCCTCTCATTACATTGCTCAAGTTGGCAGCAATTCTTACTTACAATGACTATTCCCTCCTAAATTCTTACAGTTAGCAAGATCAAGGACAGTTCCATATCTGCATGTGCACAAGTGAAGATGGCTTTGTGCAGGATGGGACTGTAACATGAGCACAAATAAAGTTTCTCTCACATATCCTTTTGGTAAATGAAGATTCTGGGAAATAAATACATCAGAATGCATTCCTCACTGTGAACTTTGTATACTTCTGAAAATGCAAGGCCTGTTTAGACTATAATAGAGTTAAAATGTGTCCAGTCCTTGTTAATATTATGCTTCTGTTATAAATACTGTTATGCCATTGTCATAAATACCGATTTATAATTCCTGCTTTATACAGGAAGAAATAATTATATTAAACCAAGGCACAGACACCAGACATTTTGGTGTGTGGGCTGGCAAGGTGGACAGTAATTGCAGATTAAGACACAGTGTAGGGCCAAAACTGCATCTGACTCTCCCTTTCTCTGATTTGTCTCCCTCTTTTCCTGTTTTGGGCTTTACTTTCATTTTGTTACAGCCTTTCAAGGCTTCACTTGTTTTGTTTGCCCTGAATCAAATTTTTCCCTGATATTTTTGGAACAGCCAATTCATAATAATCAAAAAAAAGTTTGCATAGCCGCACTCAGGGATTCCATTTGTTGTTTCAGAGGAAAATTTAAATTAGGAATTACCTACTCACTGTGTTCCAATTTTATCTCTGTCATAGTAAGCAAAATAACTTAATATTTCTCAAGTATATTCTCTTTATCATTTGAATTCCTATACAATTAAATTGTTAACCTGCTCTTGCTTTAGAAATGAAGCTACTTTCTCTGAATTTGGGTCTGTAAGCTGGTCAATGTATGTAATTTTCAATTATTTTCAGCATTTTTCTCTAAAAATGTATATTTTCAGGTATCATTGTTGCCTGTTTTCCATAGCCTAAGTAAGTCCGGAAATTTCATATTCCTTTTAGTAGTTTCTCACGAGATATCAAAAAAGTATTCATAGAAAGCAGTTGCATTTGGTTTTAACATTGTTAGTGTTTCCTCTCATGAGGGATATTAAATAATTTCATGCACAACTGCTCAAAATATTTTTGAAACTTCTGTAAACATAAGATTGCCAAAATCTAACATATGTTATGTGGTATTTAATTCTCAAGAGGAACTAAGGGAACAAAACACTTCTGTTTAAGTAATTAATAAACACCAATATGGATACCTAGAATCTGTTCCATGAAAATGAATCATATCCTCCTGCAAGTCACACCAATATTAACATTTTAAAAATTTTAATACACAGCAATATTGTTTAAACTGAGCACTGAAGTCTTATTTATATAGATCTAACTAGTAGAGCTATGCAAGTCTTCTGGAGTCCTTTAATTGGAAAAAATAGGGAAGAAGCTTATTGAAAATTAATTTTGCCCATGAGAAATCCATGTTGGCAGGGCAATGTGTGATTAAGGTGAAAAGTGGATGCTAACAAATTATTCAAAATCAACTAAAAATTGAGAGAGTTCCCATTTCTCTGATCTTTGCAAAGGTATTTTTAGTTACCAGTTTTCCCTACTAAAATTCACAGATAAGTTTCACACAGTTTTATTGTTTTGTTTTGTTACATATTATTGTATGGTGGATGGTCCGTCAATGTCAAGGATGTACTACAGTCCGAAAAGAACAAGATAAAATACTTTTCTTATAGTGCTCCATATGCTTTTATCTACAGTAAAACTCCAATAGTCTGGCATCCAATAGTCTGGCACTCCTGATAGTCCGGCATCAAAATGGCAAGAGCCTAGTGAGTGAGCTTCGGCAAAAACGAGTCACAAGGTAACAGCGGCAGCAACTGAGAACTGAGCAAAAGGGTAAAAAGGCTTAAAAACTAAAACATTACAGTATACTGTATACAGTATGTACAATAAAAGGGTTAAGAACACTTTATATACAGTATATAATGTATACAGTATATATAACCTGCTTATAGTACCTCCTGATAGTCCGGCATATCTGATAATCCGGCACCACCTAGGTCCCATAGGTTCCAGATTATCGGAAGTCTACTGTAAATATTAGAAGATTTACCTGGCATTGCTTGGGTGCTTAAATTAGTTTTTAAAAAATGTAAATCATTGGAGTGAGGCTGCGGATGAGGGATTCCATATGCAGGCTGCCCCAGGGAGAGAGGACCATGCCGGCCCTCTCTCACAACAGCAGCCTGGGGCCAGGTGAGAAGCACCTCACCATGGCCACTGCAGTTGCAGTGGGCACAGCCAAGGAAGGGGGTGCATGTGCACTGGCTGGGGGACAGACACACAGACACATAAAGAGACAAACTCTGAAATATAGTAAATAGCTTTCTCTTTCTCCACCCCTGCTCCCTGCTGGCCCAATGGGGTTATAGCTGTCCCATTCCCCATCTCTGGTCCATTGCTGCTCCCCTGTGGTAATTCTTCAGTATAATTCTCCCTGCTACCAGAACCCTCCCTTTCCATTTTGTGAGAAACTATTGAATTTCAGACACATCCCATTGCCCTGGCACAACCAAACCATGACCTTGCTTTAAGTAAGGATAAGAAGAAGCTGCATATCAAATTTGGTATTCCTAGCTCTTACCATTTGTGAGGAGTTCTTGAATAAACAGACTCACAGACAGGGGAACACACAGACAAACAGATGCACAAACTCTTTAAAATATATGGTAGATTTCTAAACTTGGATATAGTGAAACCCATAGTAAAGTGGGCTAAATTCAGGTGATGAGTAAGATAGTTTGTTAGATCCCTTTATTACTTTTAGTCTCCTTTTAACCTACAAAAATGCAGAACTCTTCTGTTGAGTGTTAAGACTGAATGATTACTCCTGAGTCATTCTGGTTTCAATTACCTCCTGCAGGATTACTACACCATCTGTGCTCAATATTATGCTGATGCACAGCAATACAAAATCCTAAAATATAAACAAAGATGGGAGTGTCAGTATGCTCCAGAGGAATCTTGAAGGAACTCTATGAAAAGTCAAGCTGAGGACAGAAATTTAGGTTGAAATTTTTGTAATTGTTTCTGAGGTAACAATTAGGCCAGAGTAGACCCCAGGAAGGGCACACAAGTGTGCACCCAGAATTTGCTATCAAAAGTGGTTCAGATGTAACTGGGATCAGTTCCGAGTGGTCACTGGTTGTTTTAGCAGTACAAAGGCAGTACAAGGGTGCATAAGTTTAGGCTCAAAATTATAGTCTCTGTTCTTCGATGAAGATGAGGTGAACTCCCTATATATCTGCAGTGTGAATCTAATTATATTGAAGTCACACTCAAGAAGATGAGAGAAAGTTCAAATTCCAGTAGACTCCCCCATCTTTTGCTTAGACCTTCTTATGGCTCCTCCGAAGGCAATCTTCTTTACACATCAGAAGAGTGGGTTTATGGAGTCCAAGTTTGACAGGGACTAATGAAGTCTAACTCACAACACTTTACACATCACGTATTAAATTGTCCTCTCCACATTTATTCGTCGACAACCTAATCTAGCCAACCATCCCAAGCCTTTGCCAGGCATTTTACAGTATTACATTATTTGTATTAGGTGATCACTGGAATAGGGACACACCAGTTTAATACAGATAAGAATCTGCCCTTTTACTGATGAAGCAGCCAGTGACCACTCAGAACTGATCTCAGTTACAGCTGCACCACTTTCAACGGCAAATTCTGGAGAGTATTCACTGCATATGCACCAGCAATAGAATCATAGAATCATAGAGCTGGAAGAGACCTCAGGAGGTCAACAAGTCCAGCTCCCTGCCCAAGGCAGGACCAATCCTAACTAAATCAACCCAGCCAGGGCTTTGTCAAGCTGAGGTTTAAAAACCTCTAGGGATGGAGATTCCACCACCTCCCTAGGTAACTCATTCCAGTGCTTCACCACCCTCCCAGTGAAATAGTTTTTCCTAATATCCAACGTAGACCTCTCCCACTGTAACTTGAGACCATTGCTCCTTGTTCTGCCATCCATCACTACTGTGAACAGTCTTTTTCCGTCCTTGTTGGAACCTCCCTTCAGGAAGTTGAAGGCTGCTATCAAATCCCCCCTCACTCTTCTCTTCTGCAGACTAAACAAACCCAAATCCCTCAGTCTCTCCTCGTAGGTCATGCGCTTCAGCCCCCTTATCATTTTGGTCGCCTTCCGCTGGACCCTCTCCAATGCGTCCACATCCTTTCTATAGTGGGGGGCGGGGAACAGAACTGGACACGATACCCCAACTGTGGCCTCACCAAAGCCGAATAAAGGGGAATAATCACTTCTCTGGATCTGCTGGTAATGCTCCTCCTAATGCACCCTAATATGCCATTAGCCTTCTTGGCTACAAGGGCACACTGTTGAGTTGACTCATATCCAGCTTCTCATCCACTGTAATCCCCAGGTCCTTTTCTGTAGAACTGCTACTTAGCCATTCGGTCCCCAGCCTGTAACAATGCTTGGGATTCTTCCAGCCCAAGTGCAGGACTCTGCACTTATCCTTGAACCTCATCAGATTTCTTTTGGCCCAATCGTCTCATCTGTCAAGGTCACTCTGGACCCTATCCCTGCCCTCCAGTGTATCTACCTCTCCCCCTAGCTTAGTGTCATCTGACAATTTGCTGAGGGTACAATCCATCCCCTCACCCAGGTCATTAATAAAGATATTGAACAAAACAGAACAGATCCTTAGGGCACTCTGCTAGAAACTGACTGCCAACCTGACATCGAGCCATTGATTACTACCCATTGGGCCCGACATTCTAGCCAGCTTTCTATCCATCTTACAGTCCATTTATCCAATCCATATTCCCTAAACTTGCTGTCAAGAATATTGTGGGAGACCGTATCAAAAGCTTTGCTAAAGTCAAGGTATATTACATCCACCCACTTTCCCACGTCCATAGAGCCAGTTACCTCATCATAGAAGCTAATCAAATTGATCAGGCATGACTTGCGCTTTGTGAATCCATGTTGATTATTCCTGATCACTTTCCCCTCTTCCAAGTGCTTCAAAATAGATTCCTTGAGGATCCCCTACATGATTTTTCCGGGGACTGAGGTAAGGCTGACTGGTGTGTAGTTCCCTGGATTGTCCTTCTTCCCTTTTTAAAAGATGGGTGCTACACTTGCCTTTTTCCAATCATCCGGGATCTCTCCCGAACTCCACGAGTTTTCAAAGATAATGGACAAAGGCTCTGCAATGACATTTGCCAAGCCCCTCAGTACCCTCAGATGCATTAAATCCGGGCCCATGGATTTGTGTATGTTTAGCTTTTCTAAATAGTTCCTAACTTGTTCTTTTCCCACCAAGGGCTGTCCACCCTCTTCCCATACTGCGTGGCCTAGTGCATTTGTCTGGGAGCTGACAAATGCATTAGCCAACTTGTCCATGAAGACAGAGGCAAAGAAAGCATTGAGTACTTCTGCTTTTCCCACATCATCTGTCACTAGGTTACCTCCCTCATCCAGTAAGTGCCCCACACCCTCTCTGATCACCCTCTTATTGCTAATATGCCTGTACAAGCCTTTCTTGTTACTCTTCACATCCCTTGCTAGCTGCAATTCCAACTGCACTTTCGCCTTCCTGATAACTCCCCTGCATTCTCGAGCAATATATTTATACTCTTCCCTAGTCATCTGCCCACTTCTTGTAAGCTTCCTTTGTGTGTTTAAGCTCACCAGGGATATCCCAGGTAAGCCAGTCTGGTCGCCTACCATATTTGCTTTTCTTGCTGTGCATCGGGATGGTTTCTTCCTGTGCCTTTAATAAGGCTTCTTTAAAATACTGCCATCTCTCCTGGGCTCCTTTCCCCTTCATGTAAGCAGCCCAGGGAATCCTGCTCATCAGTTCTCTGAGGGAGTAAAAGTCTGCTTTTCTGAAGTCCAGGGTGTGTATTTTGCTATTCTCCTTTCTTGCTTTGGTCAGGATCCTGAAATGGATCATCTCATGATCACTGCTTCCCAGGTTATCACCCACATCTACTTCCCCCACTAGTTCCTCCCTGTTTGTGAGCAGCAGGTTAAGCTGCGCATGGCCCCTGGTCGGTTCCTTCAGCACTTGTACCAAGAAGTTATCCCCAACATTCTCCAAAAACTTCCTGGATTGTCTGTGTACCGCTGTATTGGTCTCCCAACAGTTGTCAAGGTGATTAAAGTCCCCCATGAGAACCACGGCCTGTGATCTGGAAGCTTCTCTCAGTTGTCCAAAGAAAGCCTTGTCTACCTCATCCACCTGATCCGGGAGTCTATAGCAGACACCAACCACAACATCACCCCTGATGCTTCCACCTCTAAACTTAACCCATAGACTCTCAACAGACTTTTCTCCCTCTAAATACTGGAGCTCCAAGCAATCATACTGCTCTCTTACATACAATGAAACTCCTCCTCCTTTTCTCCCCTTCCTGTTCTTCCTGAACAGTTTATATTCTTCCATGACAGCGCTCCAGTCATCCCACCAAGTCTCCGTTATTCCAATCAAATTATAGTTCTTCGACTGGACCAGGGCTTCTAATTCTTCCTGTTTGTTACCCAGGCTTCTTGCATTTGTGTACAAACACCTTAGATAGCCTGTTGATTGCCCTACCTTCTCAATTCGAGTCAGGGGTCCTCCTTTGTTGCTCGTTCCTCCTTGTGTTTCTTCCCGGTATCTGACTTCCTCACTTATCTCAGCACTTTGGTCACTGTTCCCCAACGAACCTAGTTTAAAGCCCTCCTCACTAGGTTTGCAAGCCTGCCCATGAAGATGCTCTTTCCTCTCTTGGTTAGGTGGATCCCATCTCTTCCTAACAATCCTTGTGCCCAGAACAGAGTCCCATGGTCAAAAAAACCAAAGCCCTCTCTCCGACACCACCTGTGCAACCACGCATTTACTTTTTCAATTCAATGATCCCTACCCGGACCTTTTCCTTCAACCAGAAGGATGGATGAGAATTCCACTTGTGCTTCAAATTCCTTGATCCTTCTTCCCAGCACTATATAATCTGCTGTGACCCACTCAAGGTCATTCTTGGCCGTATCATTAGTTCCTAGATGGAGAAGCAGGAAGGAGTAGCGATCCGAAGGTTTAATCCCTTTTGGAAGTCTCTTGGTCACATCCTGAATGCGAGCTCCCAGGAAGCAGCACACTTCTAGAGATTGCAGGTCTGGACAGCAGATGGATGACTCTGTCCCTCTTTGGAGGGAGTCCCTGACAACCACCACCCATCTTCTTCTTTTGGGGGTGGTGGTCGTCGAACCCCCATCCGTAGGACTACGTATCCCATGCCTTCCAGTAGATGGTGTTCCCTTCTGATTTCTTCCTTGAGAGATTCCTGCCAAAGCATTCTCCACCACAGTGCCTGTGGAGAGAGCCTGAAAGTGGTTATTTACCTCTACATGAATGGGAGATTCCTGACTTGGCCTTCTTCTTCTTCTAGAGGTTTCACCTGCCAGTTTTCTTCCTTGTCCTGTACTCCCCTGACTAGCTTTTCAGCCTGCCATGCCTGCAGGATTAAAAGCTGCCTTTTTTCGAGGAAGTCTTCATTCTCTCTGATGGAACGTAGGGTCGATACTTGGGCCTCAAGTCCTCTAATTTTTTCTTCCAAAATTGTGACCAGCTTAGTGCAGATGGAATTTTTGCTTTCTTCCGGGAGGAAGACAAACATGGCACATGCTGTGCAGGTAACAACAGCAGACCCATCACTATCCATACCTGCGTTCCTTCTGAGAGATTCCTCAGTTGTTGTTAAATGCCTCCTTGAAGGGCAGGAGTGTAGTGAAAAGATTTTAAAGAATGGTGAGTGTATCTTGCCCCCTTCCCACTCCCCTTCCTAACTCCCTACCCAAACTCCTTGTTCGCAAGCTCCCTGGTCGCTGACTCACTTCTTTATAAAGCCCTGGACTGCCTGATAGCCCCTCCCCCTGATTAAGGGTCAACCAATGAGCAGACGCTTCTAGATTTCAACCCCTGATTAGAAGCTCACAGCTTCCCCTTGCCAGCCACAGCACACACTCTGTGCGGGAGAGGGTGGGGAGGAAGGGGAAGGGGGGCGAGAAACCAAACAGCCAAACACAAGCTCAGCACACAGCAAGAAAACCCCAAACACAACACATACTACAGACAGCCACTTCCCTCAAGGGTCCTGTATTAGCTTCCTCCTTCGCCTGGAGAACTCCCTCTCCAAACTCCCTGTTAGCAGCCCCTGTTCACAAGCAATGATTCACTTTAAAATGTTTTGTGAATAAGATTTTATACTGAAACACCAGGCAGCAATTAAACTTAATACATCTTAAATTGATGTTTTACTCATGTCAGTGGTAATTGGTGGTCAAAGTAATGTTTCTGCTTCAAACAATACTTTAAATACATAAAACACTCATATTTCAACTATTCTATACAAGTATTTTATAGTAGTTTATAGAGAAGTATTTTCATTATTTTATAAAACCATAGAATAATTTTGGTATTAAATATATATATATAAATTTTTATGAGAAAACCTTCTGTTTTTCAAGTGAATTTTATAGTGACTTTCATTGACTCATCTCCCTGAAGAGACTACTCTTTTGTTGGGCCTCTGGGTAGTTTCTTTGACACAATAGCTTGTATATGGGAACCTGGTATTTCAGGAAATTTAATACAGAAACTTTCTGATCCCCAGTTCAAATAGTGCTAGATAAGTAGCTTGTGAAAGTTGCTTCCATCCAATCACACTATTTAGTGACCTACATTAAATGAGATGGTGTTTTAAATTCAGTTCAAAGATAACAGGTATGTACATCACAGCAGACCCTGATTGATACCAGTGATGACAGCCAGAACAAAGATGGAGTTGGCATAGAAATGGAACAGTTCTTCCAGCCCTAGAGGTGCTCCCTCCAGTTCAGTGCTGAGGCAAATTAGATCAATTGTAAATAAGTCTACACTGCTTCTCCTCATGCAATACCTCTGTTGTGGATAAACTGACTACACATTTATAGAAGTAATAAGTTAATCATAATATGCACTAATATGTTAGCCCCAATATATTTCCACACAGTTGTATTCACAACAGTCAATGTGTTCTCTGAAATGTTTCCAGTTCCATGCACAGGGCCAGGTAGGCAGGCAGAGCTTCAGAGTCTCCATGAGTGGATGAGACGATGGTGTAGAGAGGAGGGGGTTAAGATTTATTAGGAACTGGGGAAACTTTTGGGATGGGGGAGCCTGTACAGGAAGGATGGGCTCCACCTAAACCAAAATGGAACCACACTGCTGGCACTTAACATTAAAAAGGTTCAAAAGCTTCAGAGGGGTAGCTGAGTTAGTCTGTAACTGGAAAAACTTAAAAAACAATGAATAGTCTCACAGCACCTTAAAGATTAATAAAACATTTAAATGGTATCATGAGCTTTCGTGGGCACAATCCACTGTCATCTGAAGAAGTGGGTCACTGTTAAACCAGTGTTGTGTGCAGAGCAATACCCTCTTCCTTGCATCGATGAACTCTTTGCAGGCCTGGCTGGGGGACAAAAGTTCAGCAAGATTGATCTGAGTCAAACATATTTATAGATGCATATTGATGAGTAGTCCCAAGAGCTGTTGACTATTGTGATGCATAAAGAGCTTTATTGTTACTGTCGTTTACCCTTCTGCCCCAGCTTTGTTCCAGAGGGCTATGGACCAGATCTTGTGTGCCTTACCAAGAGTCCTGTGCTATCTTGATGACATCCTGGTCATGGGTAGGAATGAGGAGGATCACCTTAAGAACTTAGAGGCTACCCTAAGTATGGCCTACTAATCCAGAAAGTCAAGTGTGCATCCCTCTGTTGAATATTTGGGACACATCATTGATGCTGACGGCCTTCATAAATCCCCTTCAAAAGTTAAGGCTATTGTGGTGGCTCCACCCCCTCAAAATGTAAGTCAACTTCTCTCATTTCTAGGACTATTGAATTTTTATGGAAAATTTATTTCACAGTTAGCCACACTGTTAAAACCACTTCATGAGTTCCACAGCCAGCACAAGGCCATGGATTGAAGCTTGTGCTGTTGCATTTTACAAGGCTAAGTGTGCATTGCTAAACTCGGAGGTCTTGATGCATTTTGATCCATCCTTACCTTTACAGTTGGCCTGTGATGCCTCCCCGTATGGAGTGGGAGTAGTCTTGTCACACATTATGCCTTTAGGATAAGAGATACCAATTGCTTTTGCTTCACACACCTTAAACAAGGCAGAAATTAACTATGCACAAATCAAGCATGAAGCATGAAGGAAATCATGTCTTACTAATCTATTAGGGTATGTCTACACAGCAAAGTTATTTCGAAATAACAGCTGTTATTTCAAAATAACTTTACCAGCATCCACACAGCCAAACCGCTACTTTGAAATTCAATCGAAATAGCGGAGGGCTTATTTTGAAATTGGTAAACCTCAATCCACGAGGAATAGCACCAATTTTGAAATTGCTATTTCGAAATAAGCGTTGTGTGGACGCTTATTTCGAAATAGGGGGCCTCCAGCCCTTCCAAGGGTGCCCTAGTGGCCACTCTGGGCACAACCAAGAAAACTCCTCTCCCTCCCCACCTCCCCGGAGCCCTTAAAGGGGTAGATTCTGGCCACAGTGCCTGTGCCAGCTCCAAGCCTACCAGCCCAGAGCCAGCAGTAGCTGCACCTGACCCAGTGGCCCCAGCATGAGCCAGGCAGCCAGTTCCAGCCAGCCCTCCACCGCTCCCCAGGACAAGTCTTCCAGCTCCCAGGAGCCTGCCAGGGTCCGGAAAAGGTGGGCGCCTTCCTGGTCCAGGGTGGAGATCATGGATCTTATTCAGGTTTGGGGGGGATGCCCGCAACATCCATGATCTCCACACTAGATGAAAGAACATGGCCATCTATGGCAGGATAGCTGCCAGCCTGGCCACCAAAGGCCACATGCAAACCCAGGAGCAGGTTCACATGAAAATCAAGTTGGTCGGGTGAGACCCCCCAACCCTGAGCCCTGAGCTTCCCCTCCCCCTTCTTCCCCTTGCTTCCCTCTTCCTGCTCCCTCCTCCCAGGTTTCCCCCTCCCCTCTCCCACCCTATCTTCTCCCCTCTCCCACCTCCTTTCCCCTGTCTCACCAGAGTTTCATTCCCACCCCCCCCCCAGTTTTGTTAAATAAAAAGAGTTTGTGTTCATGAAAATACATGTATTTTATTTGACATCAGGAAGGGGGGTTAGGGAGAGGTAAGTGGAAGAATGTGAGGGAGGAATGAGGCACAAGCCCCCAGTGGGGCAGACCAGGGAGGCTCTTAGTGCTCCTCAGGGTGGAAGCTCTCCCGCAGGCCTCCTGGATATTGACAGCCCCCCGATGGACCTCCTGGATGGCAGCCTGCAGAAAGTGCAGGCAGGCTCGCAGCAACGCATCCAAGAGAAGCACCAGAGTGCCATGGGGCAGCTCCGGCTCCATGTTGCAGAGTGCTGTGGTGTCCCAAGTGAGGGCAACCAGAGCACGCAGAGACAAAATGCTTTGCTGTCCCTCATCGAGGTAGGCAAGCAAACAGGGAAAGCTGAGAACCGGCTGTCGGGGAAGGAGTCCCTTTAAGCACAGGCCTCAGATAGCCTCAGGCAGCAGCCACACAAGGTAGCTCCTGACCTGATGCCCTGTCAGAACCAGTTCCGGCCAGCCTTAAATGCGATTCAGCATCCTATCAGTGTGGACGTGCTATTTCAAAATAGCAAAATGCTATTTTGAAATGCATTTTGTATCTAGATGCGTAATTTCGAAATAAGATATTTCAAAATAATGCTGTAGTGTAGACATACCCTTTAGAGTTCTTTGAAGGGGTCAACAAACATGTGGACAAGGGGGATCCAGTAGATATAGTGTACTTAGATTTCCAGAAAGCCTTTGTCAAGGTCCCTCACCAAAGGCTCTTACGTAAATTAAGTTGTCAGGGGATAAGAGAGAAGATCCTTTCATGGACTGAGAACTGGTTAAAAGACAGGAAACAAAGGGTAGGAATAAATGGTAAATTTTCAGACTGGAGAGGGGTAAATAGTGGTGTTCCCCAAGGGTCAGTCCTTGGCCCAATCCTATTCAACTTATTCATGAATGATCTGGAGAAAGGGGTAAACAGTGAGGTGGCAAAGTTTGCAGACGATACTAAACTGCTCAAGGTAGTTAAGACCAAAGCAGACTGTGAAGAACTTCAGAAAGATCTCACCAAACTAAGTGACAGGGCAACAAATTGGCAAATGAAATTTAATGTGGATAAATGTAAAGTAATGCACATTGGAAAAAATAACCCCAAGTATACCTCTAATATGATGGGGGCTAATTTAGCTACAACTAATCAGGAAAGAGATCTTGGAGTCATCGTGGATAGTGTGCAGCGGCAGTCAAAAAATCAGTCTATGATGTTAGGAATCATTAAAAAAGGGATAGAGAGTAAGACGGAGAATATCTTATTGCCCTTATGTAAATCTATGGTACGCCCACATCTTGAATACTGCGTACAGATTGGTCTCCTCATCTCAAAAAAGATATATTGGCATTAGAAAAGGTTCAGAGAAGGGCAACAAAAAGGTTAGGGGTTTGGAACGGGTCCCATATGAGGAGAGATTAAAGAGACTGGAACTTTTCAGCTTGGAAAAGAGGAGACTAAGGGGGGATAGGATAGAGGTCTATAAAATCATGAGTGGTGTGGAGAAAGCGAATAAGGAAAAGTTATTTACTTGTTCCCATAATATAAGAACTAGGGGCCACCAAATGAAACTAATGGGCAGCAGGTTTAAAACAAATAAAAGGAAGTTCTTCACACTGCGCATGGTCAATCTGTGGAACTCCTTGCCTGAGGAGGTTGTGAAGGCTAGGACTATAACAGGGTTTAAAAAAGAACTAGATAAATTCATGGAGATAAAGTCCATCAATGGCTATTAGCCAGTATGGGTAAGGAATGGTGTCCCTACCCTCTGTTTGTCAGAGGGTGGAGATGGATGTCAGGAGAGAGCTCGCTTGATCATTACATGTTCGATTTACTCCCTCTGGGACACCTGGCATTGGCCACTGTCAGCATACAGGGTACTGGGCTGGATAGACCTTTGGTCTGACCCAGTATGGCCATTCTTACGTTCTTAACCATTGGGAATTGTTTTCAGGCTATGGACAGAAGTTTACACTTCTCATTGACCTTTGATGGCAACTTTTGGTCTACACATAGGCATTCCACTATTGGCTGCTAATCATATGATATAATATATAGAGCTATACCTATCTCATAGAACTGGAAAGGACCTTTAGAGGTCCAGTTCCTTACCCTCACAACAGGACCAAGTACATCCCTGACAGATTTGCCCCAGACCCCTAAATGGCTCCCTCAAGGATTGAGCTTACAACCCTGTGTCTAAGCAAGCCAATGCTCAAAGGACTGAGCTATCCCTTCACTCTGCATGTCAATGGCAATGGTCTCTCTAGGCTGCCTTTGCCAGTCAAACATCAAGATAGTGACCAGAAGGAAATCTTCTACTTTGAACAGGTAGAGAACATGCTCATCACTGCTGCGCAAGTTAAGAGAACAACTTGTGTTGACCCAGTACTGTCCCAAGTTATATACCTAGTGATGCATGGAACATCTCTCTCTCAGATCTCACCCGACCGTGTTCCCTACATGTCCAGAAGGACAGAATTATCTATCCATTCTGGGTGCTTGTTGTGGGGAATGCGTGTCATTATTCCAAAGATACGAGACAACAGATGTTAGAACAGCTGCATTCAGGTCACTGTGGAATTGTGCACATGAAAGAAATTGCACAAAGCTATTTTTAGTGGCCCGGCTTTGATGGTGCCAATGAAAAGAAGGCAAGAACTTGTATTTCTTGCCAAGGTGTGAGGAATGCACCTCAGTTGGCACCTCTACACCCATGGGACTGGCCTGAAAAATCATGGCAACATATTCACATTGATTTTGCTGGCCCATTTGAAGGTACCATGTTCTTGGTGGTGGTAGATCCCCATTCCAAATGGCCAGAAGTCTCTATAATGCTCTCCGCTACTGCTGAGAGTACTACCCAAAAACTATGAGGAGTCTTTTGTCACTTTGGTCTTCCAGAATAACTTGCGAGTGACAACAGTCTGCAGTTTGTCTCTCAGGAGTTTGGAAATTTTATGAAAACAAATGGGATTCATCACATCATTTCAGTACCTTTATCACCCATCCACAAATGGATTGGCTGAAAGATTTGTGCAGACAATGAAACAAGCTCTGAAATTGGCTAGAGGACATTTATTCATGCAAAAGTCTGGACACCTTCTTATTATCCCACAGAAACACTCCTCATGCTACAACCAAAATGTCCCCGGCTTTTCTAATGATGGGACGTGAACTGCACACTTGCTTTGATCTGCTGAAACCTTCTGAACCATTCCAAATTGTGCAACGTCAACAGCAAGGTCAAGTCATCAGGCATGCATCCAGAGCAAAAGGCCAGACCTGTAGTCCTGGAGAACCAGTTTTGGTTTGGAACTATGCTTCTGGAATTAAATGGGTCCCTGTCACTTTCATCGCTCAAACAGGACCTGTTTCCTATACTGTCCAGTCTGCAGAGGCTCATCTGGCAGCAGCACGTAGATCTGTTATTGACAGGTTATGCCTGTCCCCAAGACATATCTCCAGTTGAGTTGCCTGATCTCACCACTGCCAGTGAGCTACTGCGTCAAGAATCACTCTCCTCCTTTATCACCGCCTGTGGCGAACATAAACCCTTCCCTGAGCAGGCTGATCCGACAGCCTCACCTGTTCATTCTTCAGGTTCCCAGCCCATTGTCAGGTCCATACTCATAACATCTTCAGGTGCAAGAAAACCAGACGTCCACTGTAATCCACCTAGAGAAAGAAGGCCTCCTCAATGGCTGGACCTTTAGTTGAGGTTAACCCACAGTTATGGGGCAAAATAATCCCCGGGGTTAGCTGGGAACTTGAGGCAGTCTACCCTCATTCCCTAGTTTAGTGTTTGTTTTATTAAAGGGATGTTCTTATTAAGGGGGGAGGAATATGCTGTGTATTGAGTTGTAGATATAGATCTTGTTGTTGTTATAGTAACTGAGTTGGGTCACTTGGGGTCAGCCCAGCTGGTTTGGGCTGGCTCTAGTTCATAGAATGATAGGGCTGGAAGAGACCTTAGGAGGTCATCAAGTCCAGCCCCCTGCCTAAAGCAAGACCAATCCCAACTAAATCAACCTAGCCAGGGCTTTGTAAAGCCGAGTCTTAAAAACCTCTAGGGAAATAACACTGCTGTGTAGATGTACTCCCACAGAGCAGTAGCTGTCCAGTGTGGCAAGCTTCCAAAGTGCAACCGCAACTTGCTTCTGTAGGGGGATGGCATGTCACATGCAGGTGTTCCATTGCTGGAGAGCAGGGGCAAGCCACTTGCAGAGCTCCAGGAAGGTGGCCTTCCATATGTGGAAGTTCTGAACCCACTGCTGGTCATCCCACCACTGCATGACAATCCTGTCCCACCAGTCAGAAGTGGTCTCCCAGCACCAGAAGTGGCAGTGCACGATGTGCAGTGGAGGATGGAAGGGACTGTGGAATATGAAAAGCTCCCAGGCTGGGGTGAGGAGGTGCCCCGTTCTGAGCTGGTTGTCATGGTCCTGCAGCGCCACGAGGGCAGCCTGCATAAATTGCACCAGGAGTTGCAGCAGCAGGTCTAAGAACCTGACACTGCTTTGCAGCAGGTCCGGCTTCATGTTGGAAGTGCTGTGGCTTCCGCAAGGGCAACCAGAGCACACAATGTGAGTTTACTGTCCCTCAAGGAGGTAGGTAATGGAAAAAGAGTCTGACACACAGCTGTAGAGGGGAGCCCCTTTAAGCACGAGCCTCAGATAGCTTCGGGCAGCAGCTTCTGGAAGTGACTGCTGTCCTGATGCCCTGCCTGGAGTGCTTCTGGGGGGCTTTAAATGCGATTCAGCCTCCAATCAGTATGGACGCGCTATTTCAATATAGCTCTGCGCTATTTCAATGGGGATTTGTAGTGTGGATGTGCTATTTCAAAATAGTTAATTCGGGGTTATTATTTTGAAATAGCTTATTTTGAAATAAGCACGTAGTATGGACATAGCAGAATAACTTGCTCATTTTCCTTTCCCTCACTTGAGATTTTTTCCTTCTTCTTACTGTTTTCAGTAGGCTGCATGATGTCAACATTTTATTCTGCTACCTTATAGTTCAATTTTATGTAACCCACTTATAAAACTGTATTTGATTTCTCTTTAAAGAGATCTTTCAATGGATTCATATTTTTATCCCCATTATTTATTCAATGAAATGATAGAGCTTGAGGTAAATACATGATAAAATTGTTTGGAACAAGTATGAAAGGGCAATTAGAATTGAAATTGTAGGAGGACAGAATTGATCCAGTTTCCAGTGGAGCAAATTAGTTTTGCAGCGTAAGAGCAGAATCATGCTCCACATGAGTGAAATGAGGGAACAAGGCGTGTGGTCGTCCAAAAGTTTTTTCCATGATCCAGTTTCTTTATTTTCCCACTTGCTTGTACATAAGTAAACATCCTAATTCACTGCACTTAGAAAGAATCCAAAAATATGGCTATGTCTAGACTATGCTGAAGTTTCAAAACAAAACAAAAAAAAGAGGTTTATGTGGCTTTTCGAAAGGGGGGGGTGCCGACCCCCCCACCCCGCGTCCTGACTACTTTCCCGTGGAATTTGCATATCCTCTTTCAAAACTTCAGCATAGTCTAGATGAGCCCTATGAGACTAAGGGTGTGTCTACACTGCATCATTATTGTGCAATAACAGCCATTATTCCAGAAAAACAATGCTAGTGTCCACACAGCAATTGCATTGTTTCAAAAGAAAATCGAAATAAAATTGGATGGCTTTTTCCAACGTTTTGTAAACCTCATTCCATGAGGAATAATGCCTCTTCCAAAATAGCTGTTTCAGAAGAGGGTGTGTGTGGACATGGCACAACGAGTTTTTCCAAAAAAGGGGCCTCCAGGAAATCCCACAGGTTCCCTGCTGGCCACTTGATTCATACTCCTCAGGACTCTATAGTTCCTCTTCCCCTGCAGCTCTTAAAGCTGCAGACACAGGGGAAAGGGCTTGTGGCAGGAAGCTGGCCCTCACAGCCTCCAGCCACCCTGCAGCTACCACGGCCTGATGTCTGGCCACCATGTCCGACCCTCAAGCCCTCCAAGAGCCCCCTGCCCATCCCAGGGAACATTCAGAGGGCTCCAAGATCCTGCCAGATGCCACAAAAGGTGTGCCCTCTCCTGATCTGTGGCGGAGATCCTCATTGAGGTTTGGGGCGAAGAAGAGAACCTCTAGAATCTCCACTCCAGATGGCATAACGCTAATATCTACGGCTGGAGGCCAAAAGCCTGGCCACCCAGGAGCAGGTCC
Organism: Rafetus swinhoei; assembly: GCA_019425775.1. Lineage (NCBI taxonomy): Eukaryota > Metazoa > Chordata > Testudines > Trionychidae > Rafetus > Rafetus swinhoei. The sequence goes on from CM033436.1 coordinate 35,299,154, forward strand.
ATAGTAAAGTAAGAGAGCTCCGCCAGGCATAAGCCAGGATGAGGGAGTGCAGCTCAAACCCTTAGTCCACCACTAGGGGTGGGGAAGAGGCTGCACGCCCCTCCCAGGATGGGATGCAGGTCTTCGTAATAGGGGCAGAACCCTCGTCTGCCCCTATTATGAAGACTGCACCCCATCCTGGGAGGGGCATGCAGCCTCTTCCCCACCCCTAGTGGTGGACTAAGGGTTTGAGTCGCCCGCCCAGCGTGCAGTATAGATGTTCCCTGAGAAAAACAGTTCTCCTTGGAGCCTACTGCAAGTAGTTACCCACAATTGCCAGAGCTCTATCTAAGCCCATGGGCTTAAATTTCAGCAAGGGAGGTTTAGGGTGGAGACGAGGAAAAACTTCCTGTCAGGGTGGTTAAACACTGGAATAAATTGTCTAGGGAGGTTGTGGATATTTAAGAGCAGGTTGGACAGACATCTATCAGGTATGATCTAGATGGAGCTTGGTCCTGCCATGAGGGCAGGACACTGGACTTGATGACCTATCAAGGTCCTTCCAGTTCTCAAACTCTATGATTCTATGATACTTTTGTTGCCATTGTCAATGAAGCTGTTGTACAAAATATGAAGTTAACAAAGCTGATCCATGGTTGTTTCTGCTCCACTTGGTATTCAGGGTGTACGAATCCTTCCTTCTCCCCACCCGCAAGGAATTCAAATAGAAACCCCAATGATTATTTGGATTAGGCAACTGAACGCACCATATCTGCAGTGGGGAGAGCTTTGTTTGGGCTTCCAGGAAAAAGCAGCAATGCTTTTTGGCAGTGCATGGGGAGGGGGAAAGGGATGAGCTGAAAAACTGCTGCAGAACAAGCAGTGGTCAGCTATGTGGCAGTGACTCACCTCTGAGGAATACCCATGAATGGGATGTTGAGCGGCTATAAAGGTTTTCCCCTGGGTGTAGGAAACCCCTTCAATCCATGCAGTAGACAAGACAGTAGACATGACAACACCCACCAGCTCTCCCTCAGGGGTGAATTATAACCTTCTTTGGGCATTACGTTAGTTGTATCTTTCACTGGGGATTGGGAAAGAGTGGCTTTGCTGATGTTGGAGTGTGTAAAGGTTAAATAAGCATCCTTGATAGATGCAACCACAGTAATGGGGCACAGCACAGGCAGACCCTGCTTCTATTCATTTACAGAATTGTTTATTCCTTCTTCCCTGCTTGCTTAGGTTAGATAGAATGCAGCTGAACTCAAGATGTAACTTTTTAATGAGTGGGCTGTGTGTTAGCAATGCTATCTTCCTTACCCTTTATCGACTGTGAATTATACATTCAGAGTCACATGCCCTGTTCCCCTTTTAAGTTGCTGATGGCAGGAGTTTTGTGATGTGAAACCTGCCAACTAAAGCTAAAAAGTTATACAGAGTACACAGAGGTGGGTAGAATTATATTCACCACTTGGTTATGATTATGCATTATGTGGGTGTTCACATTACTAAATTCGGGTATGTCTACACTACAGCACTAATTCGAACTAACTTAGTTTGAATTAGTTAATTCGAACTAAGCTAATTCGAATCAGCGCATCTAGATTTAAAAACTAATTTGAATTAGCGTTTTGCTAATTCGAACTAACGCGTCCACACTGATTGGACGCTGGGGCGCATTTAAGGGCAGCTCAGACCGGTTCCAGCAGGGCATCAGGTCAGTAGTTGCTTTGTGTGGCTGCTGTCTGAGGCTATCTGAGGCTCATGCTTAAAGGAACCCCCCCCCGACAGCCGGTTCTCAGCTTCTCCGCTTGCTTGCCTACCTCGCTGAGGGACAGCAAAGCGTTTTCCTCTGCGCCTGCCTGTGTCGGTGGTTCCCTTTGGGGGCGCGGCAACATGGAGCCAGAGCTCGCCCTGGGCATTCTGGTGCAGTTCTTGGACTTGCTGCTGCAAGCCTGCCAGCAATGGCTGGAGGCTGCCTGGCACCATCTGGTGCACGTCAGCCCCCTGCCTCTCTCCCTGGCCCCCTTGGGGGCCGTGGAGGAGCCGCAGCACCGCCCGGATGCCAGCGTGCCCCGCCGCATCTGGCGTCTGGACACCAGCAGCAACTGGTGGGACCGCATCGTCCTGGAGCGCTGGGAAGACAGACAGAGGACCCAGAACTTCAGGATGAAGGACACCTTCCTGGAGCTCTGCGAGTGGCTCGCCCCTGCTCTGAGGTGACGGGACACTCGCATGAGGCCCGCCATCCCCCTCCAGAAGCGTGTGGCCATCGCCCTGTGGAAGCTCTCCACGCCGGACAGCTGCCAATCCATTGGGAACCAGTTCGGCGTGGGGAGATCCACCATTGGAGCAGTCCTCATGCAGGTACGGCACTCACCGGCCACTGGACCGGGGGGGGGGAAAGGAGGCTGCAAGGAGGGAATGGGCCGCCCCAGGGAAAACGGGGGCAGGGGAGGAGGCGACAGTGCCCCGCATGGGAGGGTTCGGTCTATCCCGGCCGTACTACACGCCGCCCGTGGGGGTTGCTTCCGGGAGTGGGGCGCGGGGCAGTGCCAGGGAACGAACACTCCCAGCCACCCGGGTGCCCCAGTGATTCGCAGTTTGCTGTATCTCTCTGCAGGTGGTCAAGGTCATCAACTGGGTGCTGCTCCACAGGGTGGTCCGCCTCGCCGACCCGGATGCGGTCATCTGGGGGTTCGGCGCCCTGGGCTTTCCCAACTGCGGGGGGGCCATCGATGGGATGCACATCCCCATCCATGCCCCGGAACACCAGGCCTCCCAGTACATCAACCGCAAGGGGTACTTCTCCGTCCTCCTGCGGGCCGTGTGTGACCACCGGGGCCAGTTCACGGACATTAATGTGGGCTGGTCTGGCAAGGCACACGACGCCAGGGTGTTCCGCAACTCCTACGTGTGCCAGAGGCTGCAGGCCGGGACCTTCTTCCCCGATCGCCACATCAGGGTTGGGGACGTGAACATGCCCGCCTGCCTGGTGGGGGATGCAGCCTACCCCCTACAGCCCTGGCTCATGAAGCTGTACATGGGGCACCTCAACCCCTCCCGGCAGGCCTTCAATGCCAGGCTCACCAGGGCCCGCATCGTGGTCGAGGGGGCCTTTGGATGCCTGAAAGCCCGATTTCGATGCCTCCTCACATGCCTCGACCTCGCCGAGCACAATATCCCTCCCGTAGTGGCAGCATGTTGTGTGCTGCACATTTTATGCGAGTGGAAGGGGGAGGCTTTCCTGCCAGCCTGGATGGCTGAGGCTGAGCGCATGGCTAGCCAGTACGTGCAGCCCCGCACCGCCGCCGTCCAGGAGGCCCAGCGGGGGGCCGTCCGGATCCGGGAAGCCCTGCGGGAGAGCTTCCAGGTGGAGGAGGACTGAACTCTCCCTGCATGCCCCACTGGGGCCTTCTTACACCCTCCCCTCCTTCCCCTTTCCCTCCTAACCCCCTTCCTAATGTAAAATAAACACACCTGTTTTGCCAACAAAAATCTCTCTTTATTGTACATAACTGGGGTGGGGAGGGAGAAGTGAGGGTGGGAGAGGAGAAACCTGGGAGGAGGGAGCTGGAAGGGGTGGAAGGGGAGGAAGGGAAGGGAAAGCTCAGGGTTGGGGGTCCTGCTGGCTCTCCCGTCTCGCAGCACGGGAGGGGGAGTGGGTATGGAGGGTGGGGCAGGAGGGATGGGGGGTGCGGAGGAAGTGGGAGGGGGAGCAGGGATGGGAGGAGTTGCGAGAGCTGGGGCGGCCGCAGGGGCTGGAGCAGGAGGAGGCAGGAACCTGTCCACCAGGGTCTGGAGGTGACCTCTGAGGGCATGGCTCTGCTCCTCCAGCACCTCCAAGCTCCGCTGCCACAGCCGCAGGTCCTCCCGGACCCAGTGGTCCTGGATGCGGAGCTGCTGCTTCAGTAGCCGCAGGTGCCACTGCTGGTAGTTCTCCAGGTTCCTGGCATGCCTGTTGGCCCGGGTGAGGGTGGCTGTTGCAGGTGGGGTGGTGCACCCTGCAGTCCCAGGTGCTGCGGCTGTGGTGAAACAAGAGCAGTGGTCAGTTCTCCTTGGGGACATGGTGGGTGAAACCCAGCCCCCCTCTGCAAGGTGAGGTTGGCGTGTGGGGAACGGGCCAGGGCCCCTGCATGACACCCAGCTGCTGCTCCATGGTGGGCAAGGCCCAGGCGCACGGTCCCTGGGTTCCCTCTCCCCCCACTCCTCCTTTATGCATAAGGGGAGCATGATGGCACTCACATGTGGAGCCCTCCCCGGCCTTGGACGACACAGCCGATGTGCTCTGTGGGGTGCCTTGGGGGTCCTGGGTCCTGGGCAGGCTCCCTGCAGGCTCCTGGCTCTCGGCGTCCTCCTCCTCCGTGTCCAGGACGGGTCCCTCTGCCCCGGAGTCGATCACCACCCGGGTGGCATGGACTGCGTGAGCCCCCAGGATGCGGTCCAGGGCCTCATAATGGGGGCATGCCTCTGGGTCGGCCCCTGGCTGGGCGGCCCTGGAGTAGGCCTTTCGCAGGTCCTTAATTTTGCAGCGGACTTGCTCCTGGGGCCGCATGTGGCTGTCAGCCATGCGGCTGTAGATGGCCGCGTTCCTGTGGCCAGTGCAGAGATCATGGACATTGGAGGAATCCTCCCAAACCTCGATGAGGTCCACGATCTCTGCACTAGACCAGGCGGGTGCCCGCCTCTTGCGACCCCAGGCAGGCTCCTGTGAGCCGCCAGCCTGGTCCTGTGAAGAGGTGGAGGGCTGGGTGGCAGCGGGTGGCTGGCTCATGCCGTGCCAGGTGCAGGGTCTGCTGGCTGGGTGCTGGCAGGCTTGCAACTGGCACAAGCACTGTAGCCAGACCGTGCCCCTTTAAGGGCTCCGGGGCCTGGAGGGGGCAGAAGTGTTTCCCTGGTTGTGCCCAGAGTGGCCACCAGGTCAACCTGGGAAGAGCCAGCCTCCAACTAGTTCGAATTAAGTGGCTACACAGCCCTTAATTCGAACTACTTAATTAGAACTAGGCGTTAGTCCTCGTAGAATGAGGTTTACCTAGTTCGAATTAAGCGCTCCGCTAGTTCGAATTAAGTTCAAACTAGCGGTTTGCATGTATAGACGCTATGAAAGTTAATTTGAACTAACGGCTGTTAGTTCGAATTAACTTTGTAGTGTAGACATACCCTTCAAGCCTAAAGAGTGATGTACTTGATAAGCGTATTTACATACTAAGATAAAAAGGTGTACTTGGGTAAATGTGTTGCTCACTCGCATCCCAGGTAGATCCAAGACAGAATGAGTATCAGCAATAAAAGTGCCCTGTTACCGTATCCACCTCTGGGTCAGGCTGTTCTTTTTCTAAAAGGTGACATAAGGGTTTCATTGTTACTGTTGTTTTTTGTTTTTGCCTTCCCCACAGTGGTGTCACTGGTAAGGAAATGGTGGTAGGTCATATGTCACAACTTAATTTTTCAAGTATGGGATGGTCCAGTGCAGGTACTCTGCAGGGAAGGCATCCAGTGACAAGGGACTTAAAAGGAGGTGCTAGAGAAAGAAATAGAATGGGGGTGATCAAGTTAGGGACTTTCATGATCGGTACAGCAGGGAGCCGACCTTCCAAATCTCAGGGTATGTCTACGCTGCAGAGGTTTTTTTGGAAAAACAGCTGTTTTTCCAAAAAAAATTCACTTACGTCCACTCTGCAATAGCATTCTTTTGGAAAAAAATCGAAAGAACAGAGGGTTTTTTCCAACAGCGGTAAACCTCTTCCTATGAGGAAGAAGCTTTTTTCCGAAAGAGCTCTTCGGAAAAAGGTGTGTGTGGATGGGGAAGAGGGTGTTTTTTTGAAAGAAGAGGCCTCCAGGAAATAACCCAGGTGCCCTGGTGGCCACTCCATCCAAAGTAATCACAACTCTACTATAGTTCCTGTCTCCTGGCCCCTCTTAAAGCTGCAGGCTCCCTGGACAAGACTTGTGGCAGGAAGCCGGCCCTGGAGCAGCACCCTGACCACACGGCTCTCCCTGCTACAGTCCTGCTGACCCATGGCACAGCCACAAGCCCCCCGAAACCTCCCTGGACCTCGCAGGGAGAACAATCAGGGCTCCCAGGACCCACCGAGGGTTGCAAGCGATGGGGACCCTTCTGGTCTGAAGTGCAGATCCTGTCCCTTCCTCGAGCTGTGGGGGGAGGAAGAGACCCTACAGGGTCTCCACTCCAAACGCCGCAATGCAGACATTTTTGGACAGATGATTATGGCCCTGGCAGTACGGGGACACCCAATGCGGACCTTAAAACAGGTCCAGAGTAAGGTGAAGGAGCTCTGCCAGGGGTATGCGAGGGCTAGAGAGTGCAGCTCACGCTCTGGGGCAGGACCCCATACCTGCCCCTACTTTACCAAGCTGCACCAGACCCTCGGGGGGGGGAGCCCTTTCCCCACCCGTCATAGTCAACTCTGGGCTGAAGACGACTGTCGTCGCCCAGCTGGAGGTCATGAAGGAGGAGGAGGAGGAGGGACAGCAGGGGCAGGAGGAGGAAGAGGACGACATGGCCACCACTGTGACTCTGTCCCTGGAGCCGGTTCCCGTGAGCCTGGACATATCGCAGGTATCGTCTGATGCCAGGAAGGGATCTTTAGGTGAATCTCTCAGTTTGTCACATACACAGGGTGGGGGAGGCTGGTGCAGAGGGGAAGGGGTGCGAGCGTTGCTCGGCCTGCTCAGGCTGGACACCGTGCTGCAGTCCAAGCACATGGAAACATGTGCAGCGTTATTGTGCACCACATGGACTCAGCAGGCAGCCCCTGAACACCTCCAGGCTCCTGCTCCCAGGCTCAGGGGAGGCCACACACACCTCTCACCACCTGCCACATCGGGAAGCAGGCTAGTCACAAGGTCACAGGCATGACCCCAGACATACTGAGGAGTGCCACACATAGCATACGGGCATGCCAGCATGTGCAAGGCACCACCCGCTCCAGCAGACAGCGCTGCAAGGCGCAGGTGTGTGTGCGGGCCCCAGGGAGGGCCAGGCTGCTCCCGGCTCCTCTGTTGCCCATGGAATCCCACTCTGGCCGGACACTTCCCTTGCCTGCTTGTCCATTCGGGGGGAGAGGCTGGGGGAAGTGGGCAGCATGTTTCCCTGGGCACCTTGGGTCCCCTGTGAGGCAGGGCCTGCTGTGCAGGCCACACATGGCCTTGCTCCTGGGACATCCCATCCTCTGGCCTGAGGATTGTTAGTCGCTGCTCACAGAGGAGGGCACAACGTCAGGGGCAGTGTCTGCATGGATGACTAAGTGCCTCCCTCTTTGTATTCTCCGCAGCTGGACCAGCCAAGACTGAGGGGCGAGCCACGCCACCCATTCCAGCCGCCTGACCCTGGGGGGCCCGAAAGTGCTCCGGGGCCAGGAAGACCTATTGAGGCAGCATGTGGGCATCCTGCATGACATGCAGCAGACCTTGGCACAGAAGATCCATGAGGACTCTGAATGGCAGACACACATGTGGGGCCAGCTTGCATGGCAGGGTAATAACATGTGTACCATCATGCAAGAAATGATGGCACATCTGGCTGCTGCTGACTACCACCCTCCTGACCCCCCCCATTATGCCCATTCTCCCTTCCCCTGCTTCCCAAGCAATGCCATTGCTCCCTCCCCAAGTGATGCCCATGCCCTCTCCCCCTGCCTCCCTGTTATCCCTACCCCCACTCCAGCCCACACTCCTGCCCACTACCCTGTGGTCCAAAGACCCACCCTACCCCAAGTTTGACGAGTTCTCCAAACCCGAGGTGGCACATCCAGCTGCCCCCCACACCACTCCCAGCCCTGAGCCCACTCCAGGTTATGAGCTTCTCTTCCCCTCCAGGTTATGAGCCTCCCGTCCCTCCCCAGCTTTTTTTAATGAAAGATAAATACAAAGTTTGTTCTGTTAAAATCCAAACAGGTGTCTTTATTCAACATTTAGGGAGGGAGGAAGGGAGGGGTTGTGGTGGGAAAGGGATATTGGAGCAAGCCAGAGGCCCCTAGGGGGGAGGCCCTGGGGACAGTTAGTTGAGTCCTTGAGAGAAACTCTCCCTCAGGGCCTCCCGGATGCACAGCCCCAACTGATGGGCCTGGCAGATGACAGCTGTGTGCAGCTGCTCGAAGCCCTCCCTTCCCGGTCACCCTCTGCCCCCCAACCCAATAGAAAGGCCTCCCCCTTCCTCTCCGCAATGTTGTAGATGACACAACATGTGGAGACCACTTCAGAGATGTTGTGCTGCCCCACATCGAGGTGGGTCAGGAGGCACCTGAACCTTGCCTTCAGGTGCCCGAAGGCGCATTCCACCTGCGGGCCCAGCTGAGGTGGGAATTGAATTGTTCCCTGCTAGGATCCACCAGGTGGCCTGTGTACGGCTTCATCAGCCATAGCACGAGGGGGTAGGCCATGTCCTCCATGATGCACAGTGGCATCTGCATGCCCCCAACTCCAAAGTCACGCTAGGGGAAGAATGTTCCAGCCTCCAGCTTCTGGTAGTTTCCAAATACACGGGCAGTGTGTGTCCTGTCCGATCACCTGATGAAAATATCTGTAAACTGTCCACAGTGGTTGACCAGGGCCTGCAGCACCATCAAGAAATAGCCCTTCCTGTTGATGTATGGGGCAGCTAGATGCTGTGGTGCGTGGATTGGGATGTGGGTTCCATGAATCACTGCCCCGCAATTGGGGAACCCCAGGGCAGCAAATCCTGCGACGATCGGGTCCAGGTCTCCCAGGCGGATGACCGTGTGCAGAAGGATGGAGTTGATGGCTCTCACAACCTGCAGAAGGAGACAAACAAACACACAAAATGGAGAATGAGAGGGAGTGCCTGAGCCTTTGGGAGATGCTCACCCCCCTCCTGTTCCCTCCCACCCTCAAATACCTCACGAGCCACCGCCTATGAGGCCACTCCCCCAGCAGCAGGGCTGTATGAGGGCGGGACAGCACAACCCCCCGGGAACGGGGCTTCCCCCTCACCCCGGGCCCACTTCACCACCCAACCCCCCCTTTCCTGAGGGTCCTCCTTTTCCAGGACTCCCCCCCATATCAGGGACTGCAGCCTGAGAATGTCTTACCTCCATGAGGAGGGCCCTGATGGTGGACTTCCCTATGCCAAACTGGTTGCACACTGACCGTTAACTGTCGGGGTTGGCGAGCTTCCATATGGCAATTGTGACCCACTTTTCCAGGGGGATGGTGGGCAGCAGGTGGATGTCACATCATTAGAGGGTGGGGGCAAGCCAGGTACACAGCTTCATGAAGGTAGCCTTCCGCATGCGGAAGTTTTGGCGCCACTGCCGGTCATTCCACTGCTCCATCACTAGCCAGTCCCACCCACCGGAACTGGTGTCCAGCCTCCAAAAACGTCTCTTCACTCTGGGGTGCTGTTGGAAGGGTTTTGCTCCTGTGCACCGGGAGAAGGTCTGAAGAATGAGCTTTGACCACGAAGGCAGCCTGCAAAAACTGCTGCAGAAACTGCAGCATGGCCGTGTGGGGCCATCGCATGCCAAGGGGTAGCTCTGGCTCCATGACAAAAGGAAAAAGCTGTAGCATCCAAAAAACCTGGGCAACCAAAGTAAGAGCTTTGCTGTCCCTCGGAGAGGTAGGCAAGCATGCAGCAGAAGCAGAGACATGGCTGTCCAGGGGGGTCCCTTTAAGCATGCGTCTCAGCTAGGCTTCGGCAACAACACTCGGAAACAACTGGTGACCTAAAGCCCTGGCTGAAGTGGTTCTGGGTGGCCTTATATGCGAGAGAGCATCCAATCAGTGTGGATGCTATCTTTCAAAAAAGCAGACCGCTTTTTTGATGCGCTTTGGCAGTGTGGACACGCTCTTTCGGAGGAAGTTTTTCCAGTAGATCTCTTCTAGAAAAGCTTCTTCTGAAAGCAGCCTTCAGTCGAGACGTAGCCTCATAGGCCACCTTACCCCTCCTACGAGAGGTGTGTTTGTGGATGGTAAGGTCTAAGCCATAAATCTGCTGTGGGACCTACAAAGGAGATGATGGGGTTGGGGCAGTGGAACCCTAGGTTCCATATGAATAAATATGGATTTGCCTGCACTGTAAACTTTTTCTGCTGGGTACTCTCAGACATTTGTATTGTCACGTTGTGGCATGATAAAAGAAATGTGATATAGATTTTAGTCCTTCTTCTGATATAGCCAGACAACGCTGGGACTGATTTCCCTGATGAAAATGGGGATTAATTTCACCTACAGAGAAGCTGACTCCCTTATGTAGGAAAGTCTTTCTCTCTATATAAAAAAATACACTATATTTGGTTAATAATTAGACATTATTAATAAAAAAATGCTCCAAAGTGAATTTTATTGGTGAAAGTTAGCAATTGACAAAGTCAGTTGGCCTTGATATAAAATTATGATGCTAGGCTGGTCTTTTAAAAAATGTTCATTTTATTACTTTATTTAAACAAACCTTCTGATTCAGACCCTTGTTTGCTTATCTGAAAGCATTCATTATGCTGTCTTTGCAATATGATACCCTTGTCACTTCTCTCATTGCTCACCTCTTTGGCTATGGTTGTAAATGGCAGCATTAAAGAGGTCCATAAATAAGGTTTCATTCATGTAAACATGACAATTGATGAAGTCCTCTTGACCATATTTATACAGAAACAAAATCCTAACTATCTATCGGTTGGCTCTTCAAACTAATATGTGAAACAAAGTCCCCCAAATGAGAAACTTTCATTTTTTCCATTGCATACTTCAGAAAAGAGGAATCTGTTAAGCAAAATTATCATTCTGCTTACACATATTAATGCACAGTGGTGTCTATCGGTCTTTCTGATTTTCCAGTTGTAATATTATACTAAAGTAGAAAAAAAGTTTTGACTGAAAAAAAAATCCTTCCTTTTTATTCCTAATGCCAGGAGTCAACTATTTATTAGCTAACTGTATATTTTTTTACACCACACTATGTGTAAATATTAACTGAAAACAGCTGGAACACATGACTATTAGCCTTTCAAGTTACAACATCAAATGGATGCTACCCTGCTAGCTACTCAGACTACGGAAGGAAACCAGCTTATGAATGTCAAATCTTTCTTCCATTTCTTGCACAGTAAATTGGGTATTGGAATGTATTAATTGAGAAACTATTTCTACTGCTTTTATATGTGAAACTTGAAAACATCATCCCAGTTAGGGATAATATATGAAAGCTTGACATTGCCTTTTGTATGTACAATGCATGCATCCGCTAGCACTTGCCTTTATTTTTTTAACACTTTAAAACAAAAAGCATATAGAGAAAGGCAAACTGGCATGATTTCCATTTGTTATACTGCCTCAAGATTAAAGGAGTTGGACAAACTCACATTTACTTGGTATGTAGTCTTGTTTGAAACTTATATCTAGCAGCAACAGTGATTAGCCTTTAACCATTGTGAGATTAATTTCTTTTTAAATATATCAGAAGAAATTTAAATATACTTCTCATACTTGCAATAATTTATCATTTGCTCTTCTTCCATTTTCCTTTGGATGTGACCACTTTTCATCAGAGCAACCTCAGGATACCATTTGTGACTCTGAATAGCTGCAAAGTCTACTGAAAGTGTGAAGCAGGCTCCATTAATGTGAATGTGCTACCTTGGACTTAGGGTACGTCTACACTTGCTCCCTAGTTCGAGCTAGGGATGCAAATGTAGGCGACCAAAATTGCTAATGAAGCGGGGATTTAAATATCTCACGCTTCATTAGCATGATCTTGCCGGCGTGTTACTCCGCTCAACAACTGATTTGAACCAGGAAGTGCGTGCCGGGACGCGTTAGTTTGAACCAAACCTCTTGGTTCAAACTAACGTTACTCCTCAAAAAATGTTACTCCTTTCAAAAAAGCCACTTTCGAAGAAGAACGTCTTGATTGCATTACTCAGATTGAAAAATTGATCCGCTTTTTGGAAAAAAAGGCTCTTTTTTGCTCTTTCGAGAAAAAAAAAGGCACCCGGAACTACTTCTAGCAGGGCATGGGGGCAACATTTACTTCCCGGTGCTGCTCCATGCCCTTTACAGAGACGCGTGCTTAAAGGGATCCCCCTGGACAGCCATTGCTCTGCTCCTGCTTCTGGCTTGCCTACCTCCTAGAGGGAAAGCAAAACTGCTGCAGTGCTTGCTCTGGTTGCCCTGCTTTCTTCGACACCACAACAGTTTATTTTCTGGGTTTTTTTTCTGCTTTTCACTGTGGTTTTGGCCATGGAGCCTGAGCTGCCCCTGGGCAGGTGATGGCCCCATACTGCCATACTGCAGCTTCTGCTGCTTCTGCATGACTCTGTCATGAATCTCCTGCCCCATATGGACCTGGACCAGACCTACGAGACCTTTGTCCAGGATGCAGGAGCTCTGTCCTTGCCCCCAAACTTTTTTGGGGCAGATTTGGAGGCATTAGACAAGTTCGGTCTGGTAGGACCAGCTCATCATGGAGCTCTGGGACGATGACCAGTGGCTCTGCAACTTCCGGATGCAGAAGGCCACATTCCTGGAGCTGTGTGCCTGGCTCGCCCCTGCTCTGCAACACCAGGACACCCACCTGCGGCCCACCATCTCCCTGCAGCAGCGGGTCGCAATCACCCTTTGGAAGCTGACCACTCCCAACAGCTACTGCTCCGTGGGACACCAGTTTGGTGTGGGGAGGTCTACCATCGGGGCCATTTTGATGGAGGTAAGTCACTTTCAGGGGACAGGCCCTGCTGAGTGTGGGGGTTGAGAAAGGGGGACTGCCAGGCAAGGGCAAGAGGGAGTGGGGGATGGAGTGGCACTTGGAGGTTCTTTATGGGACCTTGGAGGTTGCCCGGCCAACCCTGCGCTGATGTGGGGGAGGAGGGCATCCTGACAAGGGAAGGGGTGGCTCGGTGATGGTGGTGGGGGGTTCTCCTCCCAAGCTCTTAGGTAACCTGTCTAACTCCCTGGTTTCTGTCTGTCTATTTGTCTCTTGCTGCAGGTGGTGAGGGCCATCAATGCGGAGCTGCTGAAGAGGCTTGTCCATCTCGAGGACCTGAACAATATCATTGCCGGGTTTGCTGCCCTTGGCTTCCCGAACTGCAGGGGAGCCCTCGATGGGACACACATCCCAATCCGCACACCGCCCCATCAAGCAGCCCAATTTATAAACAGGAAGGGCTACTATTCGATGGTGCTGCAGGCCCTGGTCGACCACTGGGGACATTTTATGGACATTTGTGTCGGGTGGTCGGGGCGGGCACATGATGCCGCATATTCTGCAACTCCTATCTGTACTGCAGGTTGCAGACAGGAACATTTTTCCCCCAGAGGGACCTCATGCTCGGGGATGTGCAGATGCCGGTGTGCATCATGGCTGACGCGGCCTACCCCCGATGCCATGGCTCACGAAGCCCTACACCGGCCACCTGGATGCGAGCAAGGAGCTTTTTAACATGCATCTTAGCCAGGCTTGCATCTAGGTGGAATGCGCGTTTGGACGTCTGACAGGGAGGTTCCGTTGCCTCCTTACACACCTAGAGATGGGTGAACGCCAGATCCCGGAGGTGGTGGCTGCATATTGCGCCCTCCATAACCTGGTGGAGAGGAAAGGGGAGGCCTTCCTGCCAGGGTGGGGGACAGGTGCTGATGATGAAGGGAGGCAATTTGAGCAGCCCCGGATGGCTGCCATCCGCCAGGCTCACCAGGCTGGTCTCCGAATCCGAGAGGCTCTGAGGGAGAGATTCTCAGAAGGAGCCCACTGACTCTCCCCAGGGCCTCCTCCATGGGGGGGTTGGCCTGGCCCACCCCTACCTGTCCCTCCACTACCCTCACCCTCTTCCCATAAAGAATATGAATACACCCGGTTTTCTTTGTAAACAGACCTTGGTTTTTTATTAAAAACACTATCAGTAAGGAAAGTATGTTAACTGTTTAAAAAAAAATTCTCTGTTTACTGTTCAAATGTTTATATACAAGGTAAATCTTTCCTCCAAAAATAAAGATTTTGTTATACAAGTGAAATGTCCTTTAACTGGGTTGGTAGGGGACTGAAAACCTGGAGGGGGGAGGGGGCTCAAGTAGGCCACAGCTTCCCTGATCACAGGGTCCTGCCACCTTCTTGCGTCCTGGAACCGCCACGGCCTTGGGCTCAGGTGGAGCGTTAGCCACCTGGCCTGGGCGGGGGCGGGGGGCAACTGTTGGTCCTGTGAGGGCTCGGGAGCAGGAGGAGCTGGGGAGAAGGGGGCTGGGGAGTAGGGGGCTGGGGAAGAAGGAGGGGCTGGGGGAGCAGGGTCCTGGCGTGCAGGAGAAGTGGTGCCCGTGACAGGGGCAGGCAAAGCTAGGGCCTCCCTCATAGTGGCACAGACGGCAGTGCACTGCTGGACCAGCTCATCAAGCAGCCTGTTGCACCACTCGGCCTCTGCCTCCATTCTCTGCTGAAGAGTCCTGTTGAGGTCTTGCAGGGCCACTACGTGCTCTTTCAGCACGTCAGTGTAGACACGCCACTGCCTGCGGGTGCCACGTGTCCGGGATGGTGGTGGGGCAGGTGTGGTGCTCCCCTCTTGCGGGGAGGTCTGGCTGTGGAGGAAAAGAGGAAGAGACAATCAATGTATGTGTGCACCCCCACTGTCCCCGAGGGCATGCCGTCACTGTCAGGGGCTCTCCTTTGGACAGGAGACTCAGGGGTGTTACATATGACACCGTGTGTGAGTTGGGCAGCAGCCTGAAAGCATCACAGGGGCCCCACAGTGGCAATGGGACTAGATGGTCCCCTGCACTGCCAACCCGCCCGTGTGTGGTGACCCCTCAAAGCACTCACCTGATGTTCCTTCCCCGATGTCCACGGATTCCTGGGAGGCCTCTGGGGTGTGGAGGACCGGCTCCTGGGAGAGGGTCCTTGCGGTCTCTTCCTCCTCCTCCTCCAGGTGCAGCTCTCCCATCCCTCCTTCCTGGTCGTCATCCCTCAGGGGTTGGTCCACAATATGGTGGGGTAATCCGGACTCCACCACACGCAGTGGAGTCTGGGCTTCCCCACCGCCCAGAATCTGCTCCAACTCTGTATAATATGGGCAGCTCTGTGGGGCTGCCCAGGAGCAGGAGCTCTGGTCTCGGGCCTTGGCATACCCCTGCTGCAGTTCTTTCACCTTGGCCCTCACTTGGTCCATGGTGCGGGGGTGATGCCCTTTCTTGGCCAGTCCCTGGGCCATGCACCCATATATGTCCGCATTCCTGCGGCATGACTGCAGGGATTCTTCCTGGGACCAGAGATCCAGGAGGTTTTTAATTTCTGGCCCTGATCAGGCTGGTGCCCGCCTTTTGGTGCCCCCGGATGGATTCTTCTCACTGTCCTGAGAAGGGCCGGGGGGCCTTGAGGCTGGGACATGGCTACACAGGTACTCTGGCTGGCTTCCTGACAGCAATGTCTGTCTGGGTGCCTGTGCCTTTAAGAGGCTGCGGACAGGAACCATAGAGATGCTCAGCATGTAAAGGATGGATTGTCCACCAGAGCTTCTTCCTGGAGGCCTTTTTTTCCGAAAGGACAGGCTCCTCGCGTCCACACACACCTTTTTTCGACAGATCTCTATAGAAAAAGGCATTCTTCCTCGTAAAATGAGGTTTACCGCCGTCGACAAAACCGCCGCGTTCTTTCGATTTACTGTTGACAGAATGCAGCGGCAGTCTAGATGCAGGTACAGTTTAAAAAAAAAGGCTACTTTTTTCGAAAAAACCCTATAGTCTAGTATCACCCACCTGGGGTGATACTCACTCAGGGTATGTCTACATTAGCCCCCTAGTTCGAACTAGGGTGGCTAATGTAGGCATTAGAACTTGCAAATGAAGCCCAGGATTTAAATATCCCGGGCTTCATTTGCATGTTCCCGGGTGGGCGCTATTTTTAAATCCCCTTAGTTCGAACTGACTGCCAGAAGTTAATCTGAACTAAGTCCTTCTTAGTCAGAAGTTAATCTGAACTAAGTCCTTAGTTCGGATTAACTGTTACACCTCATTGCAGGACTTAGTTCGGATTAACTTCTGACTGCCGCGTGTAGCTGCGGGCAGTCAGTTCGGACTAAGGGGATTTAAAAATGGCGCCCGCTCGGGAACATGCAAATGAAGCCTGGGATATTTAAATCCCGGGCTTCATTTGCAAGTTCGAATGCCTACATTAGCCACTCTAGTTCGAACTAGGGGGCTAATGTAGACATACCCTCATAGCTTATGCGTGAGGGACTTTTAAGGCTAAAGACTCCTTTCAATTTATAACCAGAACAGGAGCAGAAAGAGCTTTAGGAACAAAAAGGCTTGATGGAATGAAGAAGCCTGAAGAATTTACTAAGTCCCATAGGGAGAGACAGAGCCCCTGGAACCAAGCATGTAAGCTCATAAGCTGCAGTGGCACTTATAAACTCTACAGGAATTCCCAGCCCTGGGTGTTGTTAATGTACACATTCTAAACTTTTCAGGAGAAGAAATAGCCTTCATGATTAAAGAACATGCAGAATTATTTTTAAAATTGGTGTTTTTGTTCAATGGTACTATTTAATTTTGCAGCTGATGACAAAGCTTTCCTATGTTCTTCAGTAGCTTGATCTCATCTGTGACATTTCCTACTACTCCCCTAACTCTGGTTCACTTACAACAGAAGCTTGTTGAAATTATTTGAACTATATTATGCCCATATTATGCAGACCTGAAGCAGATTCTGGGCGGTGGGGAAGCCCAGACTCCACTGCGTGTGGTGGAGTCCAGATTACCCCACCATATTGTGGACCAACCCCTGAGGGACGATGACCAGAAAGGAGGGACGGGAGAGCTGCACCTGGAGGAGGAGGAGGAAGAGTTGAAAAATCAGTTTCAACTCATTTTTTTTGTAAAAATAGTTCAATTTCAGTTTTTAGTTCTTCAGTGAAATAATTGGCTTGGTTGAAATGAAACATGAAAAAGCCTCAGCCTAAAAGGTAATTTGTTGGATACATTTTAAGAAAAAAATGTGGTTAGGTAATTAATTTGGTAATCAGGATTTTGTTCCCACTTATTAAACCAATTTTTGTAGGGAAGTCTCAGCTCCTCATCTGTGAAAGAGGGATAATGTTTCCTAAAGTGGAGGGGTACTGAGGAATAAATTCACTAATGTTATTTAACCATGGTGATGAACATATCAAAAAAACCTATAAATAAACTGTCAAAATTTAGAATTTGTCCTAAATACAGTATCTATACTATGAAAATAGAATGTAGCTGCTGCCAAGAAAACGTCAGCATGAGCAACTGTTACCACACAATAGTGTCTGAGATTATTACTGTTTTCTACTAATCTTGGAATAAGTGGTGATTCTGATCTTCATTACTAAATAATAGCTTTTAACAGTGGCAGCGAAGTCAAGATTACCATTGTCAATACAGTAATGAGTTAATACAAATTCAATTACCATCCCAACGCTGAGAACTCACAGCTCTAAGCCTCTCCAAACCTGTCTGCTTCTGTCCAAACTTAAATCTTAAACTCTCTCCCAAACATTTCCTCCTGGATATCTAACTATCAGCTCAAGTTTAATATGGCTAAATCCGAGCTCTTAATATTTTCCCCTGAGCTCTTTCCTCTCTCCCCTCCTTTCTTGATCATTGTGGACCAGTGGCAACTGATGAGGAACGACATGTGGTGGGGACATGTGGTGGGGACAATTGTGGCCACATAATTGTCTGGCCACGTGACTCCTCCCCGTACCACCGCTGGTGCTGGGGAAGGCTGGCCAACCCCAACCTCCACCACTCCCTCCCTTTTCTCTGTCAGATTAAATGTTTGTCTTCACTTTCACTTACTCATCCCTTCATTCCTATTCTCACTGGAATGTTGGCTACTGCCCCATGACCATCCAATAACATCTGTGATAGCTGAGATTATCAGCAGCCCCCCGATCACGGAAGTTGCTGCAGGCTGAAGAAGACTGCAGGTCATTTAACTTTCTGTTGGGCCACTGTGAGACTGGGTGAAAATCAATGAGCTAATGAGGTAATGGGAAGAAAGTAAGTGGAAGGAACAAGTAGCAAGGGCAGCTTAGAAGGAAGTTTGGAAGGTGAGACTGGACTGAGGAATGAGGGCTACAGGGAAGTCTGCCTTTGCTGTAAACCTGCATTGCACTGTGTTACTGTATAAGAAAAGAACAAATGCACATCTTAGGCTGAGTCTAGACTACATCTCTCTGTCAGCAGAGGGATGTAAATGAAGCACTTCGAAAGTGCAAATGAAGCTGGGATTTAAATATCCCATGCTTCATTTTCATAATCACGTAATGGCGCTCTTTCGAAAAAGTGCTATTTCAAAATTGAAACCGCAATCTAGACGCGGTTAAGTAGAAAACGGGGCACTTTTTCAAAAGATCCTATAAACCTTATTTTTGAGGTTTAAAGCATCTTTTGAAAAAGCACCCTGTTTTTGAAACAACTGCGTCTAGACTGTGGTTTCAATTCCGAAATAGCGCTTTTTCAAAAGAGCGCCATTACGTGATTATGCAAATGAAGCACAGGATATTTAAATCACGGCTTCATTTGCACTTTCGAAGTGCTTCATTTACATCCCTCTGCCGACAGAGGGATGTAGTCTAGACATAGCCTTAGTGAAAGATAACAATCCAGTGTGTGCTTGTCAGTATGGGTATGTCTACACTGCAGCATTTTTCCAGAAAAACAATACCTACGTCCACATTGCTATTGTGTTCTTTTGACAGAACGGAGGGGTTTTTCCGACAGTGGTAAACCTCTTTATACTAGGAAGAAGCCTTTTTCCAAAAAAGCTTTTTTGGAAAAAGGCATGTGTGGACGCAGAAGAGGGTGTTTTTTCGAAAGAAGAGGCCTCCAGAAAATAACACAGGTGTCCTGGTGGCCACTCCGTCCAAACTAATTAGAACTCTGTAGTTCCTGTCTCCTGACAGCTCTTAAAGGTGCAGGCACCTGGGGCAAGCCTTGTGGCAGGAAGCTGGCCCGGGGAGCTGCACCTCACTGCATGGCTCTGACTGCCATACAAATTTGGAGCAATGGACCAGCCTCAAGCCCCCCAAGACCCTTCTGGACCTCACAGGGAGTAACACCAGGGCTCCCAGGACCCAGCCGGGGCACTAAAAGGCATGCGCCCTCCTGGTCCGGAGTGGAGATCCTGTCCCTCCTGGAGCTGTGGGGTGAGGAAGATACCCTGCAGGATCTCTTCTCCCAGCGACGAAATGCAGACATCTATTGCTGGATGGCCGAGGCTCTGGCTATGAGGGGACACCCTACCCCTGGACATTAGAACAGGTCCGGAGTAAGGTCAAAGAGCTCCACCAGGGCCAGGGAGCCAGGGAGCACAGCTCTTGCTCCGGGTCAGAACTCCATTCCTGCCCCTACTTCTAGGAGCCCCACCAAATCCTAGGGGGTGGGGTAGCCTTTTCCCCATCCATGGTGGTGGACTCAGGGCTCGAGACACCCGCCTGGAACTCCCTGTGAGGAGGAAGAGGAGGAGGAGGAGGAACAACAGCAGCTGCAGGAGGAGTAGGACACAGCCAGTACAGTCGCCCCCACCCTCGAGCCAGTACCTTGGGGGCTGGAGATCTCCCAGGCATCCTCTGATGGTGGGGAGGGATTGTCAGGTGTGCGCTCTCAGTTTTCCAAACACACAGGGTGGGGAAGGTGGGTGCAGAGGAGATGGGGTATGATCATCGCTCGGCCTGCTCAGCCTGGACATCGTCCAGGCACTTGGAACCATGTGCAGCGCCAGTGTGTTCCATGCGTCCTGAGGAGGCAGCCCCAGAGCACCCCCAGGATCCTGCTCACAGGCTGTGGGGAGGCACCACACACGTCTGACCTCTGGGCAGACCGCTGGAAGCAGGCTGGGCACAAGAGCTCATGCATGACCCCACACAGATCAAGGAGTGCAGCACACAGCAGACAGGTATGCCTCTCTGTGTGAGGCCCCACCTGCTCCCACAGACGGAACTGCCAGGTGCAGGTGTGTGTGTGGGCCCCATGGAAGGCCAGGCTGCTCCAGGCCCCTCTCTCATCCATGGGATCCCACTGTGGCCAGACACTTCCCTTCTCTGCTTGTCCGTGGGACGGGGGTGGGGTGGGGTGGGAAGCATGGTTCCCTGGGCACCTTGGGGCCCCTGTGAGGCAGGGCCCGCTGTGCAGGCTACACATGGTCTTGCTCCCAGGACCTCCCCATTCTCTGGCCCAAGGACTGTTGGTCTCAGCTCACGGAGGAGCACACGGCCTCAGGGACAGTGTCTGCATGGATGACTGACCGCCTCTCCCTCTTTATGCTCCACAGCTGGACCAGCCATTGCCTCTCCCTCTTTATGCTCCACAGCTGGACCATGCCATTGGAGGCAGCCATCTGACCCTGGGGGAGTCGCAAGTGCAGGAGGGTCCAGGAGGACCTCATGAGGCAGCACGTGGGTGTCCTGCATGACATGCAGCAAACCCTGACCCAGAAGGTCTGGGAGGATGCCGAGTGGCGGAACTGCATATGGGACCAGCCTGTGCAGAAGGGCAACAACATATATGCCATTATGTGTGAAATGATGGCACACCTGGCCGCGGTCTCTGCTCCTGCCACCCACCCTCCTGCCTCCACTATGCCCATTCCCCCTCCCTCTGTCCCCCAAGCGATGCCCATTCTCCCACCCCCTGCCCCTCAAGTGATGCCCATGCCCTCTCCCTCTGCCCCCCCTGCCATCCCTGACCCTGCTCCAGCCCCCTCCTGGCCACCCTCCTGTTGTCCCAGGCCCCACCCAACAGCAACTTCACCAAGGTCCTCAGACCTGAGGTGGCACTTCCAGCCGCACCACACACCACTCCCAGCCCTGAGCCTCCCTCCTACCTCCCCCGTTCAGGTTCTCAGCCCCCCTCCTCCCCAATTTATTTTCTTATAAAAAATACAAAGTTTGTTTTGTTCAAATCAAAACAGGTGTGTTTATTTAGAGTTTAGAGGAGGGGATAAGGGAGGCGTTGTGGTGGGAAAGGTAGAGTGGAGCAAGGCACAGGCCCCTAGTGGGGAGGCCCTGGGGAAAATTACTGGGGTCCTTGAGAGAAACTCTCCCTCAGGGCCTCCCAGATGCACAGCCCCAATTGATGGGCCTGGCAGATGACAACTGAGCGCAGTTGCTTGAAGGCCCTCCCTTCCTGGCCAGCCTCTGACCCCCACCCCAGTAGGAAGGCCTCCCCCTTCCTCTCCACATGTTGTGGAGGACACAACATGTGGAGATCACCTCAGGGATGTTGTGCTCCCCCACATCAAGGCGGGTCAGGAGGCACCTGAACCCTGCCTTCAGGTGCCCAAAGGCGCATTCCACCTGCGGGCCCAGCTGAGGTGGGAATTGAATTGTTCCCTGCTAGGGTCCAGGTGGCCTGTGTACGGCTTCATCAGCCATAGCACGAGGGGGTAGGCCATGTCCTCCATGATGCACAGTGGCATCTGCATGCCCCCAACTCCAAAGTCACGCTAGGGGAAGAATGTTCCAGCCTCCAGCTTCTGGTAGTTTCCAAATACACGGGCAGTGTGTGTCCTGTCCGATCACCTGATGAAAATATCTGTAAACTGTCCACAGTGGTTGACCAGGGCCTGCAGCTCTGCCATCAGCTCGGTGCAGGTAGACCACTGCCCTGCCAGCCCTGCAAGGATCCTTGCCACCAGCCCTCCACCGGGACTCTCTGGTCCTGCAACATACATGCTGGAGCATGGATGTTGCCAGACCAGAGAATCCTGGTTAAAAGACTTTCAACCTGTACTTCCCTATGTCAGAAAGGGATTCGTTTTATTGTAGAGTATCAGAGGGGTAGCCGTGTTAGTCTGGATCTGCAAAAGTGATAAGGAGTCCCGTGGCACCTTATAGACTAACAGATATATTGGAGCATAAGTTTTCATGGGCAAAGACCCACTTCGTCAGATGCATGTAGTGGATGGTGGGCTCCAGGGGATGGTGGGCTGCAGGTGGGAGTCAAGTCATCGGAAGGCAGAGGCGAGCCAGGCACACAGGTCCATGAAGGTGGCCTTCTGCATGTGGAAGTTTTGGAGCCACTGCTGGTCGTCCCACCGATCCATGAACAGCCCGTCCCACCAGTTGGAACTGATGTCCAGCCTCCAAAACCATCTCTTCACTGTGGGGTGCAGATGCAAGGGCCTTGCTCCCATACACAGGGAGAGGGTCTCCGTGATGAGATTGTGCAGGGCCAGGAAGGCTGCCTGCAGAAACTGCTGCAGAAACTGCAGCATAGCTGTGTGGGGCCATCACAGGCCCAAAGGCAGCTCCAGCTCCCTGGCAAGAAGAATAATGCTGTGGCATCCTGAAGCAGGGCAACCAGAGCACTCACTGCTAAAGCTTTGCTGTGCCTCAGATAGGTAGGCAAGCACGCAGCAGAAGCAGAGAAACGGCTGTCCAGGGAGCTCCCTTTAAGCAGTATCTCAGATAGCCTTAGGCAACAGCACTCGGAAGCAACTGCTGACCTAATGCCCTGCCTGAACTGAATGTGGGTGGCCTTATATGCGAGATAGTGTCCAATAAATGTAGATGCTGTCTTTCGAAAAAGCAGATTGCTTTTTCAATGTGCTTTTGCTGTATAGATGCTGTCTTTCGAAAAAAGTTTTTCCAGAAGATCTCTTCCAGAAAAGCTTTTTCTAAAAGAAACTTGCAGTCTAGATGTAGCTGTGAGACCACACAGGCTGGGCAGGAAATCTAGTTAACTGGCCAGTGACAGAGACTCCCTGTGACAAACCAGCATCCATCATCCACTTGTTAATTTTTCAAACAAGCATCTTTTTGCTTTCTCCCATCCTACCCCCTGTGGATGAAAAGAAGACCCCACAGATAAATGCACAACCAACTCATTATCCTCTTTTATATTACACCATAAATCTCTTCTTTGCTGTAATGCCTACAAAACTTGACAACAGTTAGTCTGTTGCTGTGCTAAGACATGTCATGCTGAGCAATATTGTTTGTTTTCTTGTGCTTCCCCATCTTTCTGTAGGTTTCCATCTGTTGTCTCTTGCCTTGTGGTTAGAACATAAACTTTGTTATAGAGACCATCTTTTTCTTTTGTCTTTGAACAGCATAATAGGGTCTAGTCCATGAGTAGAACTCTGGTATTGCAAACAAACAAACAAACAAACAAATAAATAATAACTGATTTAATTAGTAAGTATTGGCTTCTAGCTTTTAAACCTGAATGATCATCAGGAAAGTAAGATGCCATTAGGCCATGCATTCATCTTATTTTTATTATGAACAAATGCTGTTTATTCACAAGCCAGGAGCTGCTGTTAGCAGCCCCCGGCTGGTCAAGGGTCCATTGTAGCTGCCCACTTTTATCATGGCTACAGCACGGAGGCATACCCAGTCCCACCCGGAAGCTGGGTTGGGGAGAGTCACATGAGTAGTTGTGGGAAGCCTGGGTCCTTCCACCTGTCATAGGGGAGGTGACCAGGAGATGAGGACACAGGCAGAGAGCTGATTTTGGCCTCTCTTCTCTCCCACTCCTCCAGCTTCAGGCTTGGCTGGGGGAAGAGCCTCAGAGAGTGAGGCCCCCAGCAACCCAATTTTGGGAATGTTCCAGGACCTCTGGAAGAAGTTTAATGCATTCTTTAATCATTAGGCGTAATTTCAGCCCACAAATCCTGAGGATCCCTTGCCTCAGTCCCTGTGCAAAGAACTAGGTGAGGGTTCCACCTTCCTGACCATGCAACCTAAAGTACCTGAAATCAATTCAGTCAAGTGATCTCTAAAAGTGAAAATTGGCCATAATTAGAGGGCCAATATAAGGTTTATAGACACTTAATTCTCACTAAATCCCCCCCAAATATTTAGGTATGACTTAATAGGTGCAAAGGATTCATTCTGTACCTTTGGGACTGAATTTCACTATGAATAATATTTATCAATATCAATAAATAAAAGAATCAAAATAATACAGTTAGTCCTCCAACTCTGAGTTGAGACTCATTGGGAGGGATATGCTGTGGGGATGTTTGTGCAATATTTATTTCTTCAACCTCCTGGACTCTCACTCTGCCACCAATTCCATGCATGCGCATGCTGAGTCAAATTATCTTTCCAAAATGTTAGGCAAGATAGGCTGTAGGCTAGTGGAATTGGAAAATTAATGTGATAAGTGATACCCATTCTTCAGCTTTTTGGGTAAATTATCTGCTTACAAAACATGCTACAAGTCAGAGCTAACAGAAAATACTCATTTACAACTAGATTGCATACATTATGTGAAAAATTCTCAAACGACACCTGTAAATATGAACATAAGAGTTTTGTAAAGAGTGAATAGCCTATGGAACCCTAGGACTCACAAAAATATATAGACTTTTGGTTAGTCTCTAAGGGTACATCTAGACCGCAAGCCTCTTTCGAAAGAGGCTTTTTCGAAAGATACTTTAGAAAAACACCTCTTTTGAAAAAGAGCACCTAGACTATGAGAACATGGAGACCTGGGAAATGGGTCGCAAATGGGAGGGAGTGTGGGCTACAATGGCAGAGAGAAAGGAGGGTCAGGGCAAAACTGGGAGGCAAGGTCAAATCAGGATCTTAGATGCCTATATACAAATGCGAGAAGTATGGGAAATAAGCAGGAAGAACTGGAAGTGCTAATAAATAAGTACAATTATGACATTGTTGGCATCACAGAAACTTGGTGGGATAATACACATGATTGGAATGTTTGTATGGAAGGGTACAGCTTGCTCAGGAAGGATAGACAGGGAAAAAGGGAGGAGGTGTTGCCTTATACATTAAAAATGAACACACTTGGAGTGAGGTGGAGGTGGGCATAGGAGACGGAAATGTTGAGAGTCTCTGGGTTAGGCTAAAGGGATTAAAAACAAAGGTGATGTCATGCTAGGAGTCTACTACAGGCCACCTACCCAGGTGGAAGAAGTGGATGAGGCTTTTTCAAACAACTAACAAAATCATCCAAAGCCCAAGATTTGGTGGTGATGGGGACTTCAACTATCCAGATATATGTTGGGAAAATAACACTGCAGGGCACAGACTATCCAATAAGTTCTTGGACTGCATTGGAGACAACTTTTATTTCAGAAGGTTGAAAAAGCTACCAGGGGGGAAGCTGTTCTAGATTTGATCCTAACAAATAGGGAGGAACTGGTTGAGAATTTGAAAGTGGAAGGCAGCTTGGGTGAAAGTGATCATGAAATCATAGAGTTCACAATTCTAAGGAAGGGTAGAAGGGAGAACAGCAAAATAGAGACAATGGATTTCGGGAAGGAGGATTTTGGTAAGCTCAGAGAGCTGATAGGTAAGGTCCCATGGGAATCGAGACTGAGGGGAAAAACAACTGAGGAGAGTTGGCAGTTTTTCAAAGGGACATTGTTAAGGGCCCAAAGCAAGCTATTCGATGTGTCGGAACGATAGAAAATATGGCAAAAGACCGCCTTGGCTTAACCACGAGATCTTGCATGATCTAAAAATAAAAAGGAGTCATATAAAAAATGGAAAGTAGGACAAATTACAAAGGATGAATATAGGCAAACAGCACAGGAATGCAGGGGCAAGATTAGAAAGGCAAAGGCACAGAATGAGCTCAAACTAGCTACGAATAAAGGAAACAAGAAGACTTTTTATAAATACATTAGAAGCAAGAGGAAGTCCAAGGAGAGGGTAGGCCCACTGGTCAGTGAGGAGGAGAAACAGTAACAGGAAACTTGGAAATGGCAGAGATGCTCAATGACTTCTTTGTTTGGTCTTCACCGAGAAGTCTATAGGAATGCCTAACATAGTGAATGCTAGTGGGAAGGGGTAGTTTTAGAATGTAAAATAAAAAGAACAAGTCAAAAATCACCTAGAAAAGTTAGATGCCTGCAAGTCACCAGGGCCTGATGAAATGCATCCTAGAATACTCAAGGAGCTGATAGAGGAGGTATCTGAGCCTCTAGCTATCATCTTTGGAAAATCATGGGAGACAGGAGAGATTCCAGAAGACTGGAAAAGGGCAAATATAGTGCCCATTTATAAAAGGAAATAAGAACAACCCAGGAAACTACAGACCAGTTAGTTTAACTTCTGTGCCAGGGAAGATAATGGAGCAAGTAATTAAGGAAATCATCTGTAAACACTTGGAATGTGGCAAGGTGATAGGGAACAGCCAGCATGGATTTGTAAAGAACAAATCATGTCAAACCAATCTGATAGCTTTCTTTAATAGGATAACGAGTCTTGTGGATAAGGGAGAAGCGGTGGATGTGGTATACCTAGACTTTAGTAAGGCGTTTGATATGGTCTCACATTATATTCTTATCAATAAACTAGGTAAATACAACTTAGATGGGGCTACTATAAGGTGGGTGCATAACTGGCTGGATAACCGTACTCAGAGAGTAGTTATTAATGGTTCACAATCCTGCTGGAAAGGCATAACAAGTGGGTTCCGAGTCTGTTTTGGGACCGGCTCTGTTCAATATCTTCATCAACGATTTAGATATTGGTATAGAAAATGCGCTTATTAAGTTTGCAGATGATACCAAGCTGGGAGGGTTGCGACTAATCTGGAGGATAGGGTAATAATTCAAAATGACCTGGACAAAGTGGAGAAATGGTCTGAGGTAAATAGGATGAAGTTTAATAAAGACAAATGCAAAGTGCTCCACTTAGGAAGGAACAATCAGTTTCATACATACAGAATGGGAAGCGACGGTCTGGGAAGGAGTACGGCAGAAAGGGATCTAGGGGTTATAGTGGACCACAAGTTGAATATGAGTCAGCAGTGTGATGCTGTTGCAAAGAAAGCAAACATGATTCTGGGATGCATTAACAGGTGTGTTGTGAGCAAGACACGAGAAGTCATTCTTCCGCTCTACTCTGCACTGGTTAGGCCTCAGTTGGAGTATTGTGTCTAGTTCTGGGCACCGCATTTCAAGAAAGATGTGGAGAAATTGGAGAGGGTCCAGAGAAGAGCAACGAGAATGATTAACGGTCTAGAGAACATGACCTATGAGGGAAGACTGAAGGAATTGGGTTTGTTTAGTTTAGAAAAGAGAAGATTGAGGGGGGACATGATAGCAGTTTTTAGATATCTAAAAGGGTGTCATAAGGAGGAGGGAGAAAACTTGTTCATCTTGGCCTCTGAGGATAGAACAAGAAGCAATGGGCTTAAACTGCAGGGAGTGTGACAGACCGGGCCGTGTCTGGGCACCGCTGAGGGCGTCCGCTCAGGGCGAATTGCTCAAATCCAGGGCTCCTTACAGCCCCCAGACTGGTGACCTTCCCAAACAGGCCACAAACCAGTCCCACAGACCGCTTCAGCAGCCTGTCTGAAGCCTCACGAGCAAAACCCCTCCGACACCCCAGCAATATCCATGCCCCAGGTGGCCCCGGGCCTCATACACAGGTGGGGGGTCTTAGAACCCAATCCCACCTACCCCGAACAAGTTCTGTCCGGTTCCAAGAAACCAGCCACAGATCCCTGGTCAACTTACCCTCTGGACCTTACCCACAAATCACGCTGAGCCAATCCTTTAGAATATATCCTCTAAAGGTTTATTACCACAAGAAAGAAAAGCATGAGAGTGAGGTTGCTAAAGAATCATACATTACATGCATCGAATCTCCCAGTTCTCGATGCAGGCTCTAGCAGAGATGTTACAGCTGCTGGCTTAAGAGTCCTTGTTGCACATCCTAGAATCAGGATGGGTCCACAGTTCTTTCCGGCTCTTCAATCCCTGCACTGCTGCCTCTGGGATGAAGTGCTGAGCTGAAGACCAAGATGGAGTCCCCACATGGCCTATTTATCCCTCCTTCCTGGTCTCTTCTTGGCTACAGCAGGTCACCTGGCCCACGGCTTATTCCTGTGTCCCCTGCTGGTAGCCCTTAGGTATGAGTCACCACTCATTCTTTAGGTGTGTCCTTGGCCCATTGAGTGCCATTGTCCCACAGGGCCTCGCTGATTAGCATGTCCATAGGCAGGGCTCTGCCCACTGCTCAACCACATGCAGAGAAATATTCAGTATCTACACAGATTACAGATTCCTAACTACACACACAGACATTATACAATCACATGACTAGCGTACACAGGATTAGCAGACAGTAAGCTTCTATTCAACACTCCACATGGCCCCCTTTTATACCATTTTTGGGGCCAACACCCCCACCTATGGGTGCATCAGTGATCTGGCTGCTCCCCTCAAAATCCAGTAACGTGACAGGGAGGTTCAGGTTGGAGATTAGGAAAAAGTTCCTAACTGTCAGGGTAGTCAGACACTGGAATAAATTGCCCAGGGAGGTTGTGGAATCTCCATCTCTGGAGATATTTAAGAGTAGGTTAGATAAATGTCTATCAGGGATGGTCTAGACAGTATTTGGTCCTGCCATGAGGGCAGGGGACTGGACTCGATGACCTCTTGAGGTCCCTTCCAGTCCTAGTATTCTATGATTCTATGACTACAACCAGTACTTTCGAAAAAGCAAGCCGCTTTTTTGAAAGAGAGCACCCAGGCAGTCTGGATGCTCTCTTTTGAAACAGCACAGTTTGCATTACATAGCGCCTTTTTTCAAAAGAACACTTTTGAAAAAAGGCGTTATTCCTCATAAAACAAGGTTTTCCGTGGTCGAAAAAACTGCTGCTTTCATTCAATTTACTTTCAAAAGAACGCGGCGGCAGTCTAGACTCAGGGGAATTTTTTGCGAAAAAAGGACACCTTTTTCGAAAAAAACCTGTAGTCTAGACACACCCTTACGGTTCTTTCAGTCATGTTCTTTTGAAAGTAAATCGAAAGAATGCGGCCCTTCTGTTGATATTGGTAAACCTCATTTTAAAAGGAATAATGCCCTTTTTGAAAGAGATTTTTCGAAAAAAGGCGTGTGTGGACGTGGGGAGGCAGTTTTTTCGGAAGAAAAAAGGCCTTCAGGAAAAAGCCCTGGTAAATTCTCCATCTACACTAATAACACCTCTATTGTTCCTGTCTGCAGCCATGTCTTAAAGGCATAGGCACTCGCGGCAGCCATTGTGTCAGGAAGCCAGCCAGAGCAGGACCCTGACCACATGGCTCTCCCTGCCACAGCCTGACCCAGCCATGGCACAGTGACAAGGACCCCAAGACCCTCTTGGCCTTTCCAGGGAGTCAGCACAGGACCCACCCAGGGGCACTAAACGATGGGCACCCTTATGATCGGGGAAGAGATAAAGACCCTGCTAGAGCTGTGGTCCGAGGAGGAGTCCCTACAGGCCCTGCAATCTAGGCGCTGAAACGCTGACATTTATGGGCGTATGGCCGATGGGCTGGCCAAGAAAGGGCACCACACTTGCACCGTGGGCCAAGTGCGGGCAAAAGTTAAGGAATTGAGGCAGGGGTATGCCACAACCCGTGACTGAAACTCCCGCTCAGGGGAAGCCCCACACTTCTGCCCATACTATGAAGAGCTGGACCAAATCCTGGGTGGTGGGGAACCCCAGTCTCCACTGCTCTTGGTGGAGTCTGGCTTGAAAAAACATTTAGTGGAGCGACTGGAGCAGCACCCAGAAGAAGAGAGCAGCAGCTGGAGGGGGAGGAGGACATGGGCACTGCGGTGACCCTAACCCTGGAGCCAGCCCCCAGACCCAGGTGGCCTCCCAGGCATCATCAAACACTGGGGAGGGAACATCAGGTGAGTGCTGTGAGGTTGCTACACACACAGGACAGGGCAGGTGGGAGCACATGGGTTGGGGCACGAGTGACACATGTCATGCTTGGCCTGGACAGCGTGCAGCTGGCTGTGCATGTGCAAGCACATGCAGTGGCAGTGTGCGACATGTGGTGCCAGGAGCCAGTCCCGGAGCACACACGGGCTGCTGCTCACAGCCTGGGGAGGTCCCCACACATGTGCGAACCCAGGGAGTGCCAGGCACTGTGAGAAGCAGGCTGGGCACCAGGACACACACACAACCCCAGAGATCTGTGAGTGTTGCACATAGCACTTGGCCATGTGTGCACATGCGAGGCACCACCCACTCCCGCAGACAGTGCTGCCATGTGCAGGCATGGGGGGGGGGTGCAGGGAGGGTCTGGTCGCTCCAGGCTTCTCTTTAACACCTGGGAACCCCCCTATGGGTGGACACTGCCCTGAGCAGATTGGCGCAGGGGAGAGGGAAGAAGGGGAGCAGGATGGTCCCATTGGCACCTTGGGACCCCTGTGAGGCTGAGGCTGCTGGCCAGCCCACACGTGGTCTTGCTGGCAGAACCTCAGCATCCCTATCTCAAGGACAGTTACCACAATGAGGGCATGCTCTCCGGGACAGTGGGTGCACGCAGGACTGACCGCCTCTCCCTCTTTTCCTCCACAGCGGGACTAGCCATGCCAGAGGGTCGCGGTACACCAGTCCCACCACCAGCCCGGATCCATGGCAGCCACAGGCACCGGCGTGTTTACAATGACATAATGAGGAAACACATTGCAGTCCTGGAGATACTAAATAACACCATGGAAGAGAGGACATGGGCAGAGGCTGTGTGGCACGATCGCCTGTTGGACGAGCTCGTCCAGCAGCAGACTATCATCTGTGCCACAATCTGGGAGGTCATGGCATTGCCTGCTCCTGTCTCCAGTGCCACTCCTCCAGCACGCCAAGCTCCTGCCCTACCTACCCAGCCTTTCCCCCCCACCTCCCTTCCCCTCTTGCCTCCCTCCCCCTGCCCCTCTCACCTCCTGCTCCCCCCTTACCCTCTGCCCTCCCAGACCCAACTGCTGCCCCCTCCTGCCCAGCCCCCTACTGTCCCAGGCCCCACCCAACTCCGGGTCCATCAAGGTCCCCGGACTCGAGGCAGCAGGAGCCTGTGGTCCAGGCAACACCCCCGGCCTTAAACCCCCTTCCCCGCTCCAGGTTTAGAGCCCCCCTCCACCCAGTTAAAGACACATTTTTCCATTGAAGACAAAGTTTATTTTTTAAACCAAAACTGTGTTTTTGTTATTTACATTGCTGGAAGTTTGATACAAAGTATATTTTTGCAACAATCTCTGCGTTTCTGTTATTTACATTGCTTGTAATTTAATACAAACTTTATTTTTCAAACAAAACCTGGTGTCTGTCTTTAATGCCCAGAAAGTGGGGCAGGGATGGGTTGTGGAGTGAAAGATATTGGGGGGCCAGGCCCAAGCCCCCATTGGAGAGGCCCTGGGGAGAGTCATTGGGCTCCTTCTGAGAATGTCTCCATCAGGGCTTCCCAGATACTCATTCTGACCTGGAGGGCCTGGCAGATGGCAGCTGTCCGGGGCTGCTTGAACTGCCTCCCCTCGTCATCAGCCCATCATCCACCCTGGGAGGAAGGCCTCCCCTTTGCTCTCTACCAGGTTGTGGAACACATAACATGTGGCCACCTCCTCGGGGCTGTTGCGTCGGCCACGATGCACATCAGCATCTGCACATCCCCGACTGCAAAACTCCTCTGTGGGAAGAATGTTCCAGCCTGCAGCCTGCAGTACAGGTAGGAGTTCCTAAATATGCGGGCATCATGTGCCTGGCCTGACCACCCGACACAAATGTCTGTAAACTGTCCCTGGTGGTTGACCAGGGCCTGCTGCACCATTGAGAAGTAGCCCTTCCTGTTTATGAACTGGGCTGCTCAATGGGGTGGTGTACAGATCGGGATGTGAGTCCCATCAAGCGCTCCTCTGCAGTTCAAGAATCCTAGCCCAGCAAAGCCGGCCACGATGGTGTCCAGGTCTCTGAGGTGGACAATCGTGTGCAGCAGCTTTGAGTTGATGGCCCTCACCACCTGCAGAGAGAGAGAAAAATAGAAACACACAAAATAGGGAATTAGACGGCGTGCCTGAGCCCTTGGGAGGTACTCCCTCCCCCCCAAAGACCCAAAGAGCCCCCGCCTCAAGCCGCCCCCCCAGCCAGGGTGAGGCCAGGAGGCCTCCTCCATTCCCACTCCATCCCCCACTCCCCCTGCCCTTTCCGGACAGTCCCCCTTTTCCAGCCCCCCCACCCTGCAGGGACTGTCCCCTGAGAGAGACTTACGTCCATCAAGACAGCCCTGACAGTAGACCTCCCCACGCCATACTGGTGTCCCACCAAACGGTAGCTGTCGGGGGTGGCGAGCTTCCACAGGGCAATAGCGACCCGCTTCTCCAGGGGGGGTGGCGGGTCACAAGTGGGTGTCCTGTCATTTTAGGGCAGGGGCGAGCCAGGCACACAGCTCCTGGAATGTGGCCTTCCGCAAACGGAAGCTTCGGAGCCAATGCTGGTTGTCTCACCGCTCCATGATGAGCCGGTCCCACCAGTCAGAACTGGTGTCCAGCCTCCAAAATCGCCTCTCCACGAGGAAGTTCGGAGGCAAGGGCATTGGTCCCGCATGCTGGGTGAGGGTGTGAAATCCAAGGTCTGGGTCCAGATGGGGCAGGAGGTGCAGCAGAATTTGCAGCATGGCAGTGAGGGGCCATTGCCTGCCCAGGTGCAGCTCCAGCTCCATGGCAAAAAAAAAAATAAATAAAAATACCAGAAAAATCAACACAAAACCAAACTGCTGTGGCGACCAAGAAAGCTGGGCAACCAGAGGATGCACTGAAGCAGCTTTGCTGTCCCTCTAAGAGGTAGGCAAGCCAGCATTAGAAGCAGAGAAATGGCTGTCCGGGAGGGTCCCTTTAAGCACGCGTCGCTGTAAAGCTCATGCAGCTGCACCTGGAAGTAAATGCTGCCCCCCATGCCCTGTCAGAAGTGGTTCCGTTTTTTTTAGTCTGGACGCTTTCTTTTGAAAGAAGCTTTTTCAAAAGATTCTTTTGAAAAAGCTTCTTTCGAAAGAAGCGTGTAGTGTAGACGTAGCCTACGGTGCTACAGGACTACTCCTTTTTAAAGTTACAGACTAACATGGCAACCCCCCTGAGACTTATAAGAGTTTGGTGAAACTTTCAGAATGAAACTGAAACTAGGCAAAACTGTCCTAGGCTGGAGTTTCATGACACACACAAAGCACAGAACAATTCATACCTTGTAGGGTAAGTCTACACTCCAATTAAACAGCTGCAGATGGCCTCTGTCAGCTGAGTCTGGATTGGGCTAAGAAGAAGGAAACATGTAGCTATTTGGGCTCAGGCAAAAGCCCAGGCTCTAGTGCTCTCTTCTCTCACAGGGTCCCAGAGCCCAGGTTCTAGCCTGAGTCTGAATGCCTACAGTTCAATTAACTTGTGTCAGTTGACCCAGGCCAGCTGTGAGTTTTTAATTGCAGCACAGATAAACTCTTATCCCTGCTCTCCTCTCGGGGATAAGTTTGAATTAAGATACGCAACTTCAGCTATGTTAGTTGCATAGCTTAAGTCCAAGTATTTTTTTGAATTCTGGTGCTGTCCACACTGCGGGAAATCAAAGGGAGTACACCCTCCCTTTAATTTCTCTTACTCCTGGTATAAGCAGGGCTATTGGCATCAACAGGAGTGCTCTCTCAGTTTGAATTAGTGTGTCTTCACTAAACCCACTAACTTGAACCCTGGAAGATTGACTGCAGCTGTTTCAATCTTATCTGTAGTGTAGACATGGCCTTAGTGAACCTGAACCAAGTGTTGAGTGAATCTGGACTGATTCATGTTTTCTCTGTGAAACTTGATGATTTCAAATGGTTTCAGCTTTAAATCAGGTAGAACTCAGTGGTTATAGGCCAGTGGTTCTCAAAGTGTAGCTCACCCTGTCCCCCAGCAGGGAGCCTGCAGCATGTGCAAGACCTATGGGTTGAAGCGCTGGTTGCAGGTTGAGGGGAGCCTTGTGAGCTGGATGTGGTGCTCTGTGAGATAGCTGCCCAGAATGCACCTCACTAAAAGGCACTGCGAGTGTTGCGAGCGTGGTCACATTAATGTGCTGGTGGCTGACAGCGTGGACACCCAATAACATTTTCACTGCTGTGCTTTATGAGCAGCGCTGTCACTGCCAGCATTTTACATCTGCCAGCATAACAAACCCATAGTCTGGAGGTACTGAGGTGGGTCAAAGCAGCACTACTCTGAAATAGCCCTGGGGAAGGCTCAGGCCTTTGTTCTCTGACATGCACACACCATGGGGGAATACATGTCCACACCCACATCTCAAAGAACACTAGTTACAATACAGATAAGTATTCCAGGTTGTTTTTTACTGTGAATGAAGAGAGGGCTACTACAGTGTTATTTTTAACGGTAAAGCTCAACAAATTTTCATTTCCTAGGGGTTTGTGTGAATCATTTCTCCCCTTCGATTTGCATGTCTATGCTCATTCTGAGCTTTGTATTCTGCTTCATGTTTGCGTGAAACAGAAAAGTCAATAAGATATTTACCTATAACAGTGATTCTCCAACTTTTTGGCCCATGGTCCACCCCACTCCACACAGACCTTTCCACGGACCACCAGCCAACCACCTATGATGACAAAATTGGGGCAGGAGGGGGTGGGTGGGAGGTAGGGTACAGCAACAGGCTGAAGGTAGGGGGGGAGGTCTGGCCTGGAGGGAGGGTGTAGAGTGGGCTGGAGGTGGGGAGGTCTGGCTGGGAGGGAGGTTGGGTGCAGGAGTGGGGAGGGGTTGAGGTTCTAGGTGGGAGGGAGGGTGCAGGAGTGTGCTGGGGTTCAGTGCTTTGGTGGGAGGGGGCGTGTGAGAGGGATTGGGGGATGAGGTCTGGGCAAGAAGGGGATGGGGCACTTACCTGGTTCTGTGCCTCCTGCCACTCCCAGGCATTGCTCCCCTGCTGCTCCCATTGGCTGATAGTCTGGAAAGCCCCCGCTTGGGTTTTCTGTGTTGCTGTTCCCTCAGTTGGGGGTAGGGGGTGTGGAGGTGCATGGAGCTGCTTCCTTTCCCCACAAGCCAGATCCAGGCTGCGAGGCTCCCCTCCCGCAGTGGGAATCCGGCGCTGGCACTTCAATCTCCTCGGGGGGGAGGGTGGTGGTGTAGGGCTGGAACACATTGCAGATTCCCTGGTGTTTGGAGGGGACAAGTCCCGAGCCTGCAGCTCACCTGCAAGATGGTTGCAGACCACAAGTAGTCTGCAGACCACATTTTGAGAACCACTCATCTTGAAATGTGCCGTTAGGTATTATAGTTCCAATGGCTAAAACACAGCTGGGACTAGACTGCCTCCTCTCCCAAATGCTGATGAGGTCCAGCACCTTGGCATAGCTCAAAGCAGCTCTAGGATCACCTAGAGCATGGAACAGGCATGACCAGCTGGAGAGATGTGCTGAGAACACACCACACATCACTGAGCAAACAGGATGGGGAGTTTGAAATTTCAAAGAGAACACAAAGGGCAGGTCTGAGGGTTGGTCACCTGAGAGCAGGTCAGTAGAGTTCAAACAGATGACCAGAGGCCAGAACAGGCATTGTGGGAAGGGTGCCAGAGGCCAGTCAGAACACAGTACTACACTATGGTGTCCACCCTGGCACCTCAGTGGTGTATACAGAGCACATCAAGCTCTATGCTTGTTGCAGAGATGGTTTACCTGGAGCGCGGATCTAGTGTGCACTAAGTCAATGTGGACACCATGAAAGTTAATGTGCTGGGGGATGATTTACTGTGCAATAACTTGTCAGTGTAGACTTAGCCTAAGTGATCTAACAATAAACATACTACTACTAACTATAATTAACTATATATAAAAAAAGAAGAAACTCTGAGCTAACCACAAAAGCATGAGGTAAATACCACATAGAATGCGCCAACACAAGCCACTAGCGGGGAGAAGGAACTGAAGAAGTTCATGGTGGTGCCACCCCTAAATAGTCATGGGAGGGGCTGTGCACCACATGGATAGGTATAGATAAACCAACTTTTATGGCCTTACTTTGCTAGGTGGGCACACAAGTGGAATTCTGAAAGTGAACAGGCAAAATAACAGGCCATTTTAAATAGCTGTTTTTCTCTTTAGTAACAGAAGCCATGTATCCCAGAATCAGTCACATGAATTAATTTCTAGTTAAAATCAGCTTGGTGAAACAGTTGCTGTTTTGCACTTTTCTAACTTCATTTAAAAAAACAGGAAAGAAAAGATTTGAAGATCCATTATGAATCCCACTCTAGGTTCTGTAGGGGACAAAGAGGGTGGGAGTTTGGGTCATACAAATGTTTTCTCTTTTGATAAAGAGAAACTTGTCCGGTTTCCAGTTATGAAGTTGACTTTTCTGATCAGAAATCTGCTTCTAATAAAACCTTTGAAGATAATTTAGTTGTAAAAAAAATGTGATTATCTTAATTTGAAGCCAAGATTTACCCTATTGGTTTTTAATGAAAAAAAATCAGTTTCCCTTGAAAAATCCCCAGAGGCAATAGTTTTAAAGTCTGTACTCTAAAAAGTAAAAGGGAAAAAACGTTTGGCAGGGCAAAAATATGAGGAAAAAAAACTTAATGGATTTATGCCAGAAATCTAGAAAATATTTATGATCTTTAGAAATTCTATGGTAACATATGTGGTGAAGTCTTGTCCAGGCCCCTCACCCTAGGATCCCTTCTTCAGTCACAAATCAACTGGAGATCCATTCTTGTGCAATCACCTGTGCCTTTTATTGTCCATACTTATTTCCCATCACCTTCAATTTATAGAGCTTTGTTCCAGCAGCAAACTCAGCTAGGTTCTCTAGCTGGCCAAGGAGCGCACACAGCCACTGTCTGGCTTCTCCCCTTCCCCTTCCCCTTCCCCTCTGGCTGCCTTATCTAACCCTCTGCTAATGAAGCCCAATGAGCTGTTTGCCATTAGTCCCTCAGGCATGGGCTTGCTCAGCTGGCTTCAATTGCCCTTTTCAGCCAGGCTGTAGTGGTGGGGCTCTGATTTAAGGTTCTGACTTAACCAGCAGCCTGTCACACATACTATGATAAACTTACACTTCTTAGTAGCACCTACTTATATGCATCACATAAGGTATTTTTGTAATAATTCCTGATCATTGCTTGATGCATACCTATAATATATTCTGATTGCTCATAATATTATGTTGTATTTTCTATAGTGCCTTACAGAATTGTAGGACTGGAAGGGCTATTGAGGGGTCATCTACTCCAGTCCCCTACATTCATGGCAGGACTAAGCATTACGTGACCATCCCTGACAGGAGTTTGTCTAACCTGCTCTTAAAAATCTCTAATAATAGAGATTCCACAAACTCCTTAGGCAATTTATTCCAGTGCTTAAACACCCTGACAGATAGGAACTTTTTCTTAATTTCCAACTTAAATCTTGTTGCTTCTTGTCCTATCCTCGGAGGTTAAAAAGAACATTTTTTCCCTCCTCTTTGTAACAACCTTTTATGGATTTCAAAATGGTTATCATGTCTCCTCTCAGTCTTTTCCAGGCTAAACAAACCCATTTTTTCAGACTTTCTTCATAGGTCATGCTTTCTAGAACTTTATTAATTTTTGCTGATCTTCTATGGACTTTTTCCAGTTTTTCCACATCTTTCCTGAATATGGCACCCAGACTGGACACAATAAATCCAGCTGAGGCCTAATCAGCATGGAGTAGAGCAATAGAATTACTTCTCATGTCTTACTTATGATGATGTTGATTTTTTTCGACAATGTTACTCTGTTAACTCATATTTAGCTTGTGGTCCTCTATGACCCCAGACCCTTTTCCACAGTATTCCTTCTGTGTCAGTCATTTCCCATTTTTCATGTGTGTAATTGATTGCTCCTTCCTAAATGGAGTACTTTGAATTTGTCCTTATTGAATGGTCCTATTTACTTCAGACCATTTCTCCAGTTTGTCCAGATAATTTCTAATTATAATAACTGAATCATAGAATCATAGGGTTGAAAGAGAACTCAGGAGGTCATCGAGTTCAACCCCCTGCCCAAAGGAGGACCAATCACAACCAAATCATCCCAGCCGGGGGATTTGTCAAGCTGAGACTTAAAAACCTCTAGGGATGGAGATTCCACCACCTCCCTAGGTAACCCATTCCAGTACTTCACCACCCTCCTAGTGAAATACTTTTTCCTAATATCCAACCTAGACATCCCCCACTGCAACTTGAGATCATCGATCCTCGTTCTGCCATCCCTCACTACTGAGAACAGCCTCTCTCCATCCTCTCTGGAACATCCCTACAGGTAATTAAAGGCTGCTATCAGATCCCCCGCCTCACTCTTCTCTTCTGTAGACTAATCAAGTCCAAATCCCTCAGCCTCTCCTCCTAAGTCATGTGCTACAGTCCCCTAATCATTTTGGTTGCCCTTTGCTGGCCTTTCTCCAATGCATCTACATCCTTTCTTTAGATTCAGTACTCCAGATAGAGCCTTACTAGTGCTGAAAAAAGGGGAATAATCACTTCTCTAGATGTACTGACATTGCTCCTACTAATGCACCCTAATAGCTCATTAGCCTTCTTTGGTCCATTGGAGGGGAACAAAAATGATTAGGGGGCTGGAGGACATGACCTACGAGGAGAGGCTGAGGGATCTGGGCTTATTTAGTCTGCAGAAGAGAAGAGTGAGAGGGGATTGGATAGCAGCCTTCAACTTCCTGAAGGGAGGTTCCAAAGAGGATGAAGAGAGGCTGTTCTCAGTAGTGACAGATGGCAGAACAAGGAGCAATAGTCCAAGTTACAGTGGGGGAGGTCTAGGTTGGATATTAGGAAAACCTATTTCACTAGGAGGGTGGTGAAGTAATGGAATGGGTTACCTAGGGAGGTGGTGGAATCTCCATCCCTATAGAGGTTTTTAAGTCTTGGCTTGACAAAGCCCAGGCTGGGATGATTTAGTTGGGATTGGTCCTGATTTGGGCAGGGGGCTGGACTCGATGACCTCCTGAGGTCTCATTCAGCCCTAAGATTCTATGTTTCTATGATTCTATGATAACCTCAAGCATATCTACCTCTTCCCCTAGCTTAGTGTCATCTGCAAACTTGCTGAGGGTGCAATCCATCCCCTAATCTAGGACATTAATACGCCTACCCCCCAAAGCACTTGCAACCCCTTCTAGCTTGATATCATCCACACACTTTATATATGTACTTTCTATGCCATTATGTAGAATCATAGAACCATAGAACCATAGAGCTGGAAGAGACCTCAGAAGGTCCTCAAGTCCAGCCCCCTGCTCTAGGCAGGACCAATCCCAACAAAATCAACCCACCTCTAGGGATGGAGACTCCACTACTTCCCTAGGTAACCCATTCCAGTGCTTCACTACCCTCCTAGTGAAATAGTTTTTCCTAATATCCAACCTAGACCTCTCCCACCACAACTTGAGACCATTGCTCCTTGTTCTGCCATCTGTCACTAATGAGAACAGCCTCTCTCCATCCTCTTTGGAACTCCCCTGCAGGAAGTTGAAGGCTGTTTTCAAATCCCCCCTCACTCTTCGCTTCTGCAGACTAAACAGACCCAACTCCCTCAGCCTCTCCTCATAAGTCATATGCTCCAGCCCCCTAATCATTTTGGTTGCCCTCCGCTGGACCCTCTCCGATGCGTCCACATTCTTTTTGTAGTGGGGGGCCCAGAACTGGACACAATACTCCAGATGTGGCCTTACCAAAGCTGAATAAAGGGGAATAATGACATCTCTGGATCTGCTGGAAATGCTCCTCTTAATGCAACCTAATATGCCATTAGCCTTCTTGGCTACAAGGGCACACTGTTGACTCATATCAGCTTCTCATCCACTGTAACCCCAGGTCCTTTTCTGCAGAACTACTACTTAACTGGTTGGTCCCCAGCTTGTAACTGTGCTTGGGATTCTTCCGTCCCAAGTGCAGGACTCTGCACTTGTCCTTGTTGAACTTCATCAGATTTCTTGTGGCCCAATCCTCCAATTTGTCTAAGTCACTCTGGACCCTATCTCTGCCCTCAAGCGTATCTACCTCTCCCCTAGCTTAGTGTCATCCACAAACTTGCTGAGGTGCAATCCATCCCCTCATCCAGGTCATTAATAAAGATATTGAACAAAACCGGTCCTAGAACCGAACCTTGGGGCACTCCGCTAGAAACCGACCGCCATCCTGACATTGAGCCGTTGATCACTACCCGCTGGGCCCGGCCTTCTAGCCATCTTTCTATCCATCTTACCGTCCATTTATCCAATCCACATTCCCTTAACTTGCTGGCAAGAATATTGTGGGAGACTGTATCAAAAGCCTTGCTAAAGTCAAGGTATATCATATCCACTGACTTTCCCATGTCCACAGAGCCAGTTACCTCATCATAGAAGCTAATCAGATTGGTCAGGCACGACTTGCCCTTTGAGAATCCATGCTGACTATTCCTAATCACTTTCCTCTCTTCCAAGTGCCTCAAAATGGATTCCTTAAGGATCCCTTCCATGATTTTTCCAGGAACCGAGGTAAGACTGACGGGCCTATAGTTCCCTGGATCGTCCTTCTTCCCTTTTTGAAGATGGGCACTACATTTGCCTTTTTCCAATCATCCGGGATCTCTCCCGATCTCCCCGACTTTTTAAAGATAATGGCCAAAGGCTCCTCAATGACATTTGCCAACTCCCTCAGTACCCTCGGATGCATTAAGTCCGGACCTATGGATTTGTGTACGTTTAGCTTTTCTAAATAGTTCCTAACCTGTTCTTTACCCACCACGGGCTGTCCATCTTCATCCCATCTTGCGTCACTTAGCAGAAGTCCAGGAGCCGACCTTGTCCGTGAATACAGAGGCAAAGAAAGCATTGAGTACTTCAGCTTTCCCCATCATCTGTCACTAGGTTACCTCCTTCATCCAGTAGGGCGCACACCCTCTCTGATCACCTTCTTCTTGTTAACATGCCTGTACAAACCTTTCTTGTTATCCTTCACATCCTTAGCCAGTCACAATTCCATTTGCGCTTTCGCCTTCCTGATAACCCCGGCATTCTCGAGCTATACATTTAAACCCCTCCCTGGTCATTTGTCCAAGTTTCCACTTTTTGTAAGCTTCCTTTTTGTGCTTAAGTTCACCAAGGATTTCCCCCGTAAGCCAATCCAGTCTCCTACCATGTTTGCCTCTCTTGCTACGCGTCGGGATGGTTTCTTTCTGTGCCTTCAATAAGTCTTCTTTAAAATACTGCCAGCTGTCCTGGACTCCTTTCCCCTTCATGTAAGCAGCCCAGGGGATTCTGCCCATCAGATCTCTGAGGGAGTCAAAATCTGCTTTTTTTTGAAGTCCAAGGTGTGTATTTTACTACTCTCTTTTCTTCCTTTGGTCAGGATCCTGAAATCTACCATCTCATGATCACTGCTTCCCAGGTTGTCACCCACCTCTACTTCCCCTATTAGTTCCTCCCTGTTTGTGAGCAGAAGGTCAAGCTGCGCACGGCCCCTGGTCGGATCTTTCAGCACTTGTGTCAAGAAGTTATCCCCAACATTCTCCAAAAACTTCCTGGATTGCCTGTGTACTGCCGTATTGGTTTCCCAACAGATGTCAGGGTGATTAAAGTCCCCCACGAGAACCAGGGCCTGCGATCTGGAAGCTTCTCTCAATTGTCCGAAGAAAGCCTCATCTACCTCATCCACCTGATTCGGTGGCCTGTAGCAGACACCAACCACAACATCACTGCTGTTGTTTGCTCCTTTAAACTTAACCCATAGACTCTCAACAGGTTTTTCCTCCCTCTTTATACTGGAGTTCAGAGCAATCATAGTGCTCTCTTGCATATAGTGCAACTCCTTCTCCTTTTCTCCCCTGCCTGTTCTTCCTGAACAGTCTATACCCTTCCATGACAGCGCTCCAGTCATGCGAGTCATCCCACCAAGTCTCTGTTATCCCAATTAAATCATATTTCTTGGACTGGGCCAGGGCCTCCAGTTCTTCCTGTTTGTTGCCCAGGCTTCTCGCATTAGTGTACAAACACCTCAGATAACCAGTTGATCGCCCTATCTTCTCCATTCGAAACAGGGGTCCTCCTTTCTTGCTCGTTCCTCTCTGCATTTCTTCCCGGTATCCGACTTTCCCACTCCCCTCAGGGTTTTGGTCACCGTCCCCCAACAAACCTAATTTAGCCTTATAAAGCCCTAATTTAAAGCCCTCCTCACTAGGTTTGCAAGCCTGCCTGCGAAGATGCTCCTTCCTCTCTTCGTTAGGTGGATCCCATCTCTTCCTAACAATCCTCGTGCCCGGAACAGAATCCTATGGTCAAAGAAACCAAAGCCCTCTCTGCGACACCACCTGCGCAACCACGCATTTACGTCCTCAATTCCACGATCCCTGCCCAGTCCTTTCCCTTCAACAGGAGGATGGGCGAGAACACCACTTGCGCTCCGAATTCTTGGATCCTTCTTCCCAGCACTACATAATCCGCAGTAACCGCTCAAGGTCATTCTTGGCGTGTCGTTAGTTCCGTGGAGAAGCAGGAAGGGTAGCGATCCAAAGGTTTGATCAGTTTGGTAAGCCTCTCAGTCACATCCTGAATGCGAGCTCCTGGTAAGCAGCACACTCTCGAGATTCCAGGTCTGGACAGCAGAGGATGGCTCAGTCCCTCTTAGGAGAGTCTCGACCACCACCACCCATCGTTTTCTTTTGGGGGTGGTGGCCGTGGAACCCCCATCCCTAGGACTACGCATCCCATGCCTTCCAGTAGATGGTGTTCCCTTGCAGTTTCTTCCTTGTGAGGTCCCTTGCAAAGCATTCAGCACTGCAAAGCCTGTGGAGAGAGCCTGAAAGCGATTACTTACCTCTATATCATTGGGGGATTCCCATGCTGGCCTTTTTCCGCTTCTAGAAGTTACATGCTGCCAGTTCTCTTCCTGGTCACGTACTGCCCTCTCTGGCTCTTCCGTCTGCCGTGCTTGAAGGATTAAACGCTGCCTTCTATCGAGGAAGTCTTCATCCTCTCTGATCGAGCGTAGGGTCGACACTTGGGCCTCCAGCCCTCTAATTTTTTGCTTCCAAAATGTCGACCAGCTTGCACTTAGTGCAGATGAAATCCGTTCTTTCTTCCAGGAGGAAGACAAACATGGCACACTCCGTGCAGGTAACAACAGCAGAACTATCACCATCCATCCCTGATGTCCTGTTCGCAAGCTCCTTGGTCGCTTGTCCAAGGAGCCTTATAAAGCCCTGGACTGCCTGAAAGTCCCTCCCCCTACCAAGGCTCAGCCAATCAGCAGAGGCTTCTGTTCGCAAGCTCCTTGGTCGCTTGCCCAAGGAGCCTTCTAAAGCCCTGGACTGCCTGAAAGTCCCTCCCCCTACCAAGGCTCAGCCAATCAGCAGAGGCTTCTAGAATTCAAACTTTAATTAGAAGTCAACAGTTTCCACCTGCCAATCACAGCCAATCACAGCACCTGTTCGCAGCAATGTAAATCATTGATGAAGATACTGAATGGAACTGGATCCAGAACCCTGCAGGACCCCATTCATTATGCTCTTCTAGCATGATTGTGAATTATTGATAACTACTCTCTTGGGAATTGTTATTCAACCAGATACGTACCCACCTTATCCATCTAGGTTGTATTTCCTTAGTTTGTTTATGA
Organism: Rafetus swinhoei; assembly: GCA_019425775.1. Classification (NCBI taxonomy): domain Eukaryota; kingdom Metazoa; phylum Chordata; order Testudines; family Trionychidae; genus Rafetus; species Rafetus swinhoei. The sequence continues at coordinate 35,342,461 of CM033436.1, forward strand.
GAAGGTAATGTGAGACAGTATCATAAGCCTTACTATACCACATATACCACTTCCTCCTACCCACAAGGATCGTTGAAAGAGGTCAGATTGGTTTGTCATAATTTGTTCATTACAAATTCATGCTGTCACTTATCACCTTATTATCTTGTAGATATCTGCAAATTGATTTGTGCCATTACCTTTCCAGGTACATAAATTAAACTAACCAGTTTCTAATTCACTGAGTTGTCCTTATCACCCTTTTAATAGGTGGGCACTGTATTTGCCCTTTTCCAGTCTTCTGGAATCTCTCCCGTCTTCCATGACTTTTCAGAGATAATTGCCAATGGCTCAGATTTCTCCTCAGTTTGATCCCAGCGTATTCGTAGATGTATTTCATGAGGCCTGGGTGACTTGAAGACCTCTAACTTTTTTAAGTAATTTTTAACTCATTCTTTCCCTATTTTAGCCTCGGATCCTACCTTATGATCATTACCTTATCTGATCACCCAAGATACCTTCCACTTTCAAATTCTCAACCCATTCCTCCCTATTTGCCAAAATGAAATCTAGAACAACTTCTTACTTAGTAGCTTCTGAGATAAAAAAAATGGTTTCCAATACATTCCAAAAACTTATTGCATAATCTCTGCCCCTCTGTGTTATTTTCCCAACAGATGTTTGGGTAGCTGAAGTCTCCCATCATCACCAAGTCTTGTGCTTTGGATTATTTTGTTGATTGTTAAAAAAAACCTTCATTCACCTCTTCTTGGCTAGGCAGTCTGTAGTAGACCCCTACCCCATCACCCCTTTTTTAACCCCTTTATCCTTCAATTGGTGTACACAGTACACTTCACAAATATTAATGGACTTAGTTTCACATCACTGTGAGATGTAAATTGCTATTATCCCCAGTTTAAAGATGTGGAAATTAAAGTATATGGTGGTTTAATGGCTTGCCCTATCATATAAAGTCTGCAGCACACTTGGGAATAGGACCCATCTCCCATAACTTGAAGTAAATTATAACATTGAGTAATTCTCTTTCACTGATGGTGAAAAAAACTCAGAAGAAACAACCAGTAAGGCCATGCACAGTAGAGAACTGAACCATTCCAAACTGAACACACGAAATGCCATCATTTTCTGATCTATTCTATTGTTGACCCATATCCATGCCATTCTGGGAGATTTCAAAATGCCATCAATGCATTTTAGGCCACAAGCATAAGGACTATCTAAGCAATTTCAGTGTGAACTGTATTTGTGCTTTTAATACTGCCACTACAAATTTTGGGGATGAAGTACAGTAATGATTTTTAACAAATTATTATAAAGTATTTTGTGATCTAATTAATAAATGATAGCTAAAGTGTTTAAAAAACTCAGGATTCAACATGACACAATAGCTGTACTTATTATTGTGTTCTGTGTGCTAACTATTCTGGCATCATATCCTAGGAATCCCATAGCTACAGAGCAAAGTACTCTGAAGGCAGCCCGACATTGTAATGGATTTGAGCTTGCAGTTAGAATTAGAGTTTGCAGTTTCTGTGGGAAGAAACTATTTATGATTTGGAGTTAATGTAATATGTGTAGTTTATAAAAAATATTATATTCCTAAGATGTGCACTGTAATTTCATACCTAATAAAATAATTAAATATACATAAATAGCCAAACAAACTAGAGGGGAGTTAAGGCTCCTTTGAAGAATTTTAACTTGAAAGTGTTTAAATTATGCCAGTTCTTCACAATTATTTACCCTAATTTAAGAAGAAGATAAGTGTTACCATAACAACTTTCAAATAATACATTTTATTTAGTAAAAAACCTGATTGTAACTATGACAACTACCATATGACATGTTTGTCATGCTACTCCAAAGGTATGTTAAAGAAGAAACAAACTCCTCAGAAATCACCTACGCTCTATTGTATGCTTACAATTTTGCTACAATAGATTGGAAAGCTGAATTACAATAGAACATTTTTAGTTTATAGGAAAACACAATTTTCTTTTTCAACTCCTTTTTACTTCTCATAGTAATTGAGACTGGGCCTTTTGTCACCACATAGTTTTGTAGCCTGTAGAATTCAAAACAGTACACTAGTTTTTTATTTGTATTTTAAAAGAAGACCATTGTTCATATTACTCATTGTTCATATTACTCAATATTATTATAGTGCCATAGTGTCATGGTAGGATGAACTATAAAAATGTAGTAACAATTGTACACTTCCAATTAAATGAATCTATAGTTTGACCATGGAAAAAGTTGACAGTGAAAGTCCACTTGAAAATTTCACACAGCTGTGAGTTTGCTTATAGATTGGAGTCACTGATTCATTGTTGTGATTCATACTTGTGCTATTTCATGACACATGGCCATATCAGTTGCCAACTGGAGCATTATGGCCCTTCCCTTCCTCAGCACTTTCTGGAATCTGGAGGAATTAGCTGGAGGAATTTGGAGGAATCTGGAGGAATTAGCTCAAATAGTAAACACAAAATGATATCTTACCATTTTCTTATGAATGGCGTAAGATGTAATCCTTTCCACAGAGGGTAAGTTAAGCAATGGACCTTGACTCTAAGAGATACTGTATTTTCCATTATATCTGCAGCTTGAGAAAGCACTAGATTAGAATAATAGAATCACAGAACACTAGAACTGGAAAGGACCTTGAGAGGACATGTGAGACCATATCAAATGCTTTAGTAAAGTCTAGGTATCCCACGTCTACTACTTCCCCTTTATCCACAAGATTTTTTATTCTATCAAAGAAAGCTATCAGATTGGTTTGACATGATTTGTTCTTTACAAATCCATGCCGGCATCTTCCAGTTTTTGGAAAAACAACACCTGCACAAGTTAAAAGTCTGGTGGCGATTGGCGAGTGGTGATGGGAACAGGCCTGTGAAAGCTGGAAGTTCCTAGTCACAGACAGACACATAGGCGGGGTGTGTGTGTGTGTGATTCAGTTGTCTTATTCAAGGACTGAGGCAGGTCAAGCATCTCAGCTGCTGCATCCATGACTGAGCATTCCTTTTTAGGACCCACTTTGCTCACCCCACATGGGGAGGGGACTAGAAAAAGTGCCCTAAAAATATTCTTGTCTCTCTACTTCCTGACTGGATAGCCACATCCAGCAGGATCATCACCCCAGTGGTCGAAAATGTAAGAAACTTTTCAACTTTGGAACCTAGAACGTACATAATTTGATGGACAACTCAGACAGTGATTGACCAGAGCGACATACAGCTATCATTACTCATAAACGGAACCAGTTTAACATCGATATTGCTGTCTTGTCCCAAACTAAAAGAGCTGATGAAGGACAGGTGAGGGAGGAGAAAGGAGGATACACCTAATTCTGAAAAGGAAAATCTTTAGATGAACCTCGATTGTATGGAGTAGGCTTTGCTATTAAGAACACGCTCATAAGGTGTCTCTCTGAGCTGCCAGTAGGCATCAATGAGAAGCTTATGACACTCTGAATGAGGCACACCAAAAACCAAAAGGTAACTATTTTGAGCACCTCTATGCCAACAGTGGGTGTGATGATGATGTAAAGGAAGATTTCTACTCTCAGCTGGAAACCATTTTATCGGAGACCTTTAAAGAAGATAAGATCATTCTTCTGGGGGATTTCAATGTATGTGTGGGACGAGACTCAGACCTGTGGAAAGGAACAATCAGAAAAAGAGGAGCTGGTGAAAGCAACTTAAAGGAAACTGCTCCTGACCAAGGGTGTGTCTACACAACACCCTAAACTTGAAATAAGATACAAAATTTGCGCTATGCAAATTTTTCAGAAAAACTTCACTTGTGTCTAGACTGCTGCAGTGTTCTTTCAAAATTAAATCAAAAGAACGCAGCAGTTTTTTCAACTGTGGAAAACCTCATTTTATAAGGAATAATGCCTTTTTTTGAAAGTGCTCTTTGGAAAAAGACGTTATTAAACACAAACAGTGCTTTTTCGAAAGAGAGCATTCAGACTGCCTGGGTGCGCTCTCTCAAAAAAAGGGCTCTCTTTTTCAAAAAAAGAGGCTGCTGTCTAGATGCTCTCTCATTCAAAAGATGCTTGTAGTCTAGACGTGCCCTTAGTCTTTGAGACAAACTTTGAAAGCCAAAAGCTTAAAATTGTAAATCACCAGGTTTCTAGTACATTAAAAATTCGTCCAAAACAGGAATAAAAAATTAAAGACAATTCTGTCATTGATAACATCAACATTTAAATATTTAATTTTAGCATAAATGTTTTACAAAATTTGTAACACTGAAATAAAATAAAATTACTTAATTTTAAACACAGGCCCAATCCTGTTAAGTAAGGACCCTAAATGTACCTGTGTACACAAGCTAGGGGGAGAGGTCGATACATTGGAGGGTAGGGATATAAATTCAGAGTTACCTAGACAAATTTGAGGTTTGGGCCAAAAGAAATCTGATGAGATTCAGCAAGGACAAGTGCAAAGTCCTACACTTGGGACAGAAGAATCCCAAGCATTGTTCCAGGCTGGGGACAGACTGGCTAAGTAGCAGTTCTGCAGAAAAAGACCTGGGGATTACAGTGATTGAGAAACTGGATATGAATTAGCAGTGTGCCCTTGTAGCCAAGAAGGTTAATGGCATATCAGTGTGCATTAGAAGGAGTATTTCCAGCAAAACTAGAGAAGTGATTATTCCTATTTATACAGCACATTTGGCCTTGCACAGAACACGTCTTTATGGAGACCTTTGATGTATGCTAAGAAATTAGAGGTAGGCTTCACACAATGTATCTCTTGTAATATCTGCCCTTGTAACTTTTCTTTTGCAGCTGGACCAGCAGCCAGCTTGGTAGGTCCTCCACCTCCCACTGCATCTGCCCACCTGGCTTTGAGCCACAGGCACAAACACATGAGGCAAGAGATGTTCAGGGAGCAGGTGGACCTCAAGCACACTCTCATGGTGGAGATCCAAGCCGAGTGGTGGGACCAGAACACTGAGCAGCAGGAGAAGAGAGCCACCAGGGATCAGCTTGCACTCCAGCATGAGATGATGTTCTCCACCCTGGTCATTGTGATGGAGCACATGGTGACCTGCTTGGAATGGGCCAGAATCCCACCTGCCCTGATGATACTCCTAGTCCCTCTTCCAACAGTCCCATGGCTTCCATCCCCAGGGTCCCCAGGGGCCACTGGGACCCCAGGACATGGCAGGAAGGGAGACAAACTCAAGGAGAGACAGAGCCTCCAGGCCCTCGGGAAGCAGGAGGCAGTCCCACTCAAGTTCCTGAGCCCCTCTCCCCCATTCTGGTTCCCAGGTTCTGTCCTCCCCTTGTGTGGTGTGGTGGGATGGGGTTAGTGGGGGGATTAAAGGGAAACACAGTGAATGCAGAGGAACATTGAGAGCAGCCATGGAGAAGAGTTTCAAAAGAGGACATGCATAAAACTCTCCTTTAAGGCATCTCTGATTTGCACTGCCCCTTGCTGTGCTCTCCTTATGGCATTGGTGTTCAGGTGCTCAAACTCTCAGGCCAGATGCTCTGCCACATCCCCCGATCCTGCCAGAAAAGTTTCTCTCTTGTTCTCACACACAACAGGCTGCAACCATGAAGGAAATGTTGCATTTGCTGAGGACCAAGCATAACAGGAGCCTGAACCTACCCTTTAAATGTCCAAATGCACATTCCACCACCATTCTGCACCTGCTCAGCCTTTTGTTGAACTCCTCCTTGCTGGGATCCAGCCTACCCGTGTAGGGCTGCATGAGACATGGGGAGCAAGGGGTAGGCTGGATGCCAGGATCACAATAGGCATGTCCACTTCTCTAACTCTGATGTTCTGGTCAGGGAAAAAAATTCCAGCGTGCATCTTTTGGAAGAGACAGGTGTTCTGAAAGATGCGGGCATCATGCACTTTTCCCAACCATACCACTATGTTGTCCACATTTCCCAGAGTCACATCCTCTGTATGAGGATTTTATTGATAGCCTTGGCTCATGTGGGTATCCTGGCACGATAGAGGGCAAAGGCAAGCTTTTAACACAGTTCCAGGAACTTTGCCTTCCTCATGTGGATGTTCTACAGCCACTGCTGATTGTCCCATCTCTGCATCATGATGTGGTCCCACCAGTCTGAGCTCATCTCAAGGCGCCAGAACCAGCAGTATACTGTGTCCAGAGCATTGACTGGTGGGAGTGCTAGCTTGAGCACCAGGCCTTGCTGGAGCTGGGCCTCCAGGCCACCCTGAGCTTCATTCTCATCCTCTTCCTGGAGGAGTGACATGTGTACACTGTCAAAGTACAGTGCCATGAGATGCACCATGACAGCCATGAGCAGCATGATGCTTTCCAGGATACCAGGCTCCATGATTACAGTGCTCTGGCATCTGTGAGGGCAACCAGAACACAAAAAGGCATGAGCACACTGTCTCCCCTTTATCTTTCATGACAGGGGCAGGACTAGAGGAGTGCCTTATGCTACGCAGCTGACATGCACCCCTCTAACCAACCACAGCAGAGTTTTGGACCCAGTGGACACTGTGAGTATAGACCAGACTGCAAAGCTGTCCATGGTGCCTCACTCTCAGAGGCTACGTCTACACTACGATCCTCTTGCAGAAGAGGAAATGCAAATGGAGCACTCATTTGCATATGTCGTGCTTTCATTTGCATTTCCTAAAGGGAAAGGAAGAGGAAATGCAAATGAGGCCATGACATATGCAAATGAGTGCTCCATTTGCATTTCCTCTTCTGCAAGAGGATTGTAGTATAGATGTAGCCCGAGGAGACAGAATACTCTCTAATGGGGATGTGCCACTTCAGATATCATTCAATTCTTCCCCATAGGACATGGAGCTTTGACTTGGCAAAATTGGTGTGTTGCATAGGAGGAGTGCTGGCCAGCACCCAGTGACTAAGGGGTAAACTCAGTAGCTAGTAAGGGTGTTGGCAGGGGTGCATAAGAACCAATGGGGATACAGTGCTGCAATTTGAATTGTATTTAGATATAAAACCCATTAATATGCTAATGAAGTGTAGACATAGACAAAGAGTCCAATGGTGCAGCCCTTGCAAAAACCTCTTGTGCAAAAAGCATCAGGAGACAATATGCAAATGAAGTTTGGGCAGTGTAGATGTAGCCTTTGTAAGTTGGGGGTGGGGACAGAGAAGCAGGAACTGGGTTGTCACAGGCATTTCTTTAACTCTCCATTCATGGGGGAAATGTTGTGTATTTGTATTGTCAGAGACATGCTTGCTGACAGATTATTTACTTGAAGTAATGATCAAATAAGTGAAACACCAAAACTGATAAGAATTATTTTGACAAATAAAATGTTCAAAATTTTAAAATATAAAACCCATTAATATGCTAATGAAAGTGAACGCCAAGACAAAGTCAATGGTGCAGCTCCCTTGCAAAAACCTCTTGTGCAAAACCTCAGAGACAATATGCAAAATGCAAGTGTGAGAAGTTGCTATCATGGAGACGGCATTTAATAGGGATTTTAAATCCCTGCAGTTACTGTGGCAAAAACAACTCCTAAGAAGTCTGGTAATAACAGAACTGTGCTGCTAGGAAATGCAGAGAGCAGGAAGCAGTTCAGATTTACAAACTCTCCATTCATGGAAATGTTGTGTATTTGTATTGTCAGAGACATGCTTGCTGACAGATTATTTACTCTGAAGTAATGATCAAATAAGTGAAACACCAAAACTGATAAAATTATTTTGACAAATAAAATGTTCAAAATTTTAATATTATCCTCATGGAGATCATTCTGATATCCTGTGTAGTGCAGAGTATTTTGTTTTTCTCCAGCCAAACAGCTATTCAAAAATACACCTCCTTAATGAATTCCATATGGCTACTCTGGGGAGAAAAACTAACTGAATAAGCTAGTATCACTGTTCACAGCTTTTTGAAAAGTTTCATTAAGCACAGGTGGGAAAAAAAGTAATAAATATTCACAAACTAACAGCAGCACTGTGGGACACAGAAACAAAATAGTAGTTTGATTTTCAACAAGTATCATTCAGAAATCTCGATAATTACTAGAATGGATGATATCTCCATGCTTCAAGGAATTAAATAATATAATGCCAGATTAGCAGAATTTAGTATTTTGTACTTAATATTATTCGTTAGAAAAAGTCTTTGAAACATAACAAAAACCATGCCTCTTAAAGGAACATCCTGTGTATTTTGAGGAAACCAGTGTATAATTTTTTGAAAGAATACAGGGATGCATAAAGAAATAGGTAAATAATTGCATAAATGGTTGTATTTTAAAGGAGAAAAGCTACCAATTATAAATAGGAAACTGTAGACTATAACTTTGTTCTTTACTGTTTTAGCATTATATTATATACATATATTGGCACAGCACCTTATGATGTTTATATAAAAAAAAAGCACCTTAGAAATTAAAACTGTATAGAGTCAGTGATTGATTGACAAATTATTGTTATGCTTCCTATGTAAAACACTACAAGAAGCTGCACATATTCCGACAAAATGGAATATGATTTTTGTGGCTCACACCAGGAGGTTGGATTTAGCAAATTATATTTGTTCAAAGCTCATGAACAATTTTTACCTCACCCCTATACTTTTACCTTTCAGTAAATGATCGCTCAAACCATGTCAATGAATTGCCCTGCTTTGTGATATTTTTAAGTCTTCTAGTTTGTGTTGAGGGGTATATTTACATACTATTCAGTACAGAGCATCTGACCTGAATATTTAATACTCATCACTCCCCTGGCAAGCAATCAAGATAGAGATTCAGAATGTGTATTTGTTCCTTTTTTTAACCTACATGTAACCTACTACTGGAATGTAGACTTTTCCCCTCTTTGCTATCATTATTCTGTAAAAATGTATTTAAAACACTCTCTCATGCAGCTTTTTCAAATATAACATGAGAATAGTAAAGTTACACTATCACTTGCAATAAAAAAATCAAACCAACAAGAAACCTAACCATATATTTTGGTTTTTGTACTATTATTTAAAAAATGTGAAAACAAGGTTACACAAAGCAGATAGCTAAAACCCCACAATGTACCTGACATCACTGCACGCCCCCATGCCCAAAAGGAAATTCATCAAGTTCTGTAAAAACATGTCTTATGTCAAAAATAAAGCTTTTGGACCGTGAAAACTTGGGAAGGCTTGAAAGTCATGCAGCCTAGATGCCAAAAATGTGTGGCACTCAAGGCTTTATGTTTCAAGATAAGAAATGTAGATCTTTGGATAGCAGTTCTAACACATTTGGTTCTAACAATTCCTGCTAGCGTAACTGCAGTTAAGGGTAATTTTCAAAGGTGTATAACTCCACTGTAAACATTAGCTTTGGGTAGAAATGTAAGTAGTAATAGGAGTTTTTAAAAACTGTAATGTCAGTTTTTTGCACTTCAACCATTTTTAAATTTTATTTTAGGCGATTCTTCAAGTTGTTTGGAGCTACCCACATAGAAGGGGATCATGTTATAGTGAGTGACCAAGAGGGGAGATCTAGTTTTAATTGCTCATTAAGCCTCAGTTGGCTCTTGTGCATGTGAGGTGTTGCTTATTTCCTGGCATTTATATTGTGGGCACTTTGGAGGTGTGTGTGTGCAGTACTAGTACATAGAAACCTGGTGTAACTTCATATCTCCTTTGCTTGCTGTGGCTTCAGACATGACAATAGAGGTGGATATGTTTGCACAATGTACAATTTAAAGGGGCCCGGGGCTTCAGCAACAGCCACAGTAGCATAAGTGGTGGCTGGGAGCTCCAGTCCCCTTCGAATTGCTGGGCCGTAGGGCAATTGCTTTCTTTGGCGGGCCTGCTGATTGCTAGTGTTCAGGTTTGGAAGAGATTTTCCTGCACCATAACTGGTTGGCTTTGTTTATTTTGTTTTGTGTGTTTTGCCTTCCATAGAGCAGGGGTGAGGAGAAAGACACTCCCCACATTCCCCTCCCACATTAGAGCCCAGCTACATATTGTGTGGTCCAGCCCCAAGGAGCATAACAAGTGGTTTCCCACCCCTGCACTAGAATGTGCATACAGAAACGCAGGTAGTTAGACTGTTTTGTTGGACCTCATACAGAGTATCTTTTGAGATGCAGGATTTTTGTTTATTTGCTCAAAACTCAGCGGCTAGCAAGAATCCATTGTGGTTCTCGCAGAAAGGCTGGCTCCAGATCGTCTTTCAAACCTGAGGGACTGAATGGACAAGGGGAAACATTTTGAGCTGGGCTTTATGTGCGTGCACAGATTTTAGATTTTTGTTAATCAGGGTAATTCTTCATAAGGGGGAAGCCTATGGATCTAGACAGACAGTCGTCAGCTTCAAATACTAACAAATGTCCCGCTTCGCGTTTCTTCTTGGCGCTCCTTCTAGGCAGTGGGCTTGGGGCACGGGAGGCTTAGAAGTCCCCAGATCAGCTCCATGTCAGGAACACTGGGTGAGTAGAGCAGGGCAAGCCTCCTACCTCACTCTCGAGGCCCAGCTGAAGCATTGGGCAGAGACAAACCTATGCCCAGGCAGAAGCAAAGCCAGGACTGGTGGTGGGTGGACCTGGATCCTTAAGTGGGTGGGCCATGCCGTCCCCTAAGCCCACCTCTGGCTATGCCCCACCCATCACTAGTGAAAACATCAATTCACCAGTAAAACAGGACATCAATTTCATACAGATCAAAACAGATAATATAGTAGGCATTGGGTTAAAAATAAAATGTTGACACTTTGATTCAGCTTTTATATCTAAGGAATAAATTGCAGTCAGTAACAGGGAGCGGTCTTGCATTGATCTTTCATAAAACAAGGAGCCAGTGTCAAATCATGTTGCTCCAATTCATTTGAGGTTTTGGATGAACATTTTTAACATCTGTATTCATAAAAGCAATCATCCAACCTTTCATTGTCCTTATGTACAGCATAATGAAAAAGTGGAGGTGAGTCTAGCTCTCATATAATGCAAGAAATTTATGGCCATGCTGCTGAAATGGCAAAACATTTATAGCAGATAAGCTATATACACAAAAATTGCATACATTCTAATAATTGGGATTGTTTAGTTTCCAAAGACTTATTTAATAATTTCCTATCGCCTGCAGCTTAATGAGATGTTATAAGTGGCACTAAAATAGGTGACTTGTTTTTCAGAGATTTTAATTAGTGTAAGTTAATGTTCTTAGCATCTTTATGGTATCAGACTACTGATTTAGAAGTCTAACATCAAGGAAGCCAAGTTTGAAAATTTGGGCTATGTGTTTTTATTTTAAAATGAGAACATTTTATTTTAAAATAAAAACATTAATTTATCTGTGTGATAGAGAGAAGTCTTTAAAGGAATTTAAGATACAAATGCTATGGAGAAAAATGGTTCAGATATATTATAACTCTAATGTTCTTTTATGTTTAATATATACCAACACAGACACGAGTTTAACTCCAGAAAAGTGTCTCGCTTTCTGGTTAATCATATGTTAAATAAGGGAAAATATATTAATGTAATAAATGTGTTTTATATTCTAATGTAGGAATAGCTATTTATTTGAAAACGGGGAACACTTTTTATTTTGGAATTTAATTACAAATTATTTCAGTAAATTCCTACTTAATGAAACAAAACAGCTCTTATTGTTTGTTTTCCACAAATGGTTTAGCATTCTACAAAGCACCTTTCCAAGCATCAACCCATTCTGCTATGTTCTTTAACTTTTGTAAACAGATTGCCGAGAATGAGCCAGTGTAGATCTGGACATCTTGTATGTCATCAGACACAGATTTTAATTTTTTTTTTTATTGAATAAGGGATGAATCTGACAACACATTTTAAAAATTGCCTCTTATCCAAGAAATGACAAGGCAAGAAAATCATTGATGGAGAATATGTTCAAAATGTGGAATTGAGCCTCCTCTCTTCACAATGCCTGAGTACATTGGCTGTGAATGTGGAATTCTAAAAGTTGTGGGGGATAAAATGTTCCTATAAGGGAAGGTTACTCACCTTGTGCAGTATCTGAGGTTCTTCAAGATGTGTGTCTGTATGGGTGCTCAACTCCAGGTGGCAGTGCTTACCAGCACCATGGATCGGTGATCTAGGTAATAGTGGCTGGTCGGGACATACATGGACAGTTATTGTTTCTTGGCCTCATAGGAGTCTGTTTGGTGCATGTGCATGTTCCAACTCCCTCAGTTCCTTCTCTACCATACGGTTCACTAAATCAAACTCTAAAGTAGAGGGGAGGAGGATGGGTAGTGGAGCACCCACAGGGACACACATCTCAAAGAACCTCAGTTACTGCACAAGATGAGTAACCATCTCTTCTTCAAGTGATGACCCTGGAGGCGGGGGAGGGGGGGTGCTCCACCCAGGGGAATGTTAAGCAGTACTCACTATGGTTGAGGGGACTTTGGAGTTGTTTAGTTGGTGGTAGCAGAAAGCCCTGCCTAGCCTACCCCTCTGGCATTTTGTATGATGATTTGATAATAGCATTCAAGTACCTAAAAGGGTATTAGAAGGAGGTAAGAGAAAAATTATTCTCCTTAACCTCTGTCAATAGGACAAGAAACAATGGGCTTAAATTGCAGCATGGGTGGTTTGGTTGGACATTAGGAAAAACTAGGAACAATGGTCTCAAGTTGCGGTGGGAGAGGTCCAGGTTGGATATTAGGAAAAACTATTTCACTAGGAGAGTGGTGAAGCACTGGAATGGGTTACCTAGGGAAGTAGTGGAGTCTTCATCCCTAGAGATTTTTAAGTCTCGGCTTGACAAAGCCCTGGCTGGGTTGATTTAGTTGGGATTAGTCCTGCCTAGGGCAGGGAGCTGGATTTTATGACCTTTTGAGGTCTCTTCCAGCTATATGGTTCTATGATTCTATGGTTCTTGGTCCTGCCATGAGTGCAGGAGACTAGACTTGATGACCTCTCGAGATCCCTTCCAGTTCCAGGATTCTGTGATTTTATGATGGCATAGTATTTGGCAAACATACGTCTGATGCCCATATAGTGGCTTTGCATATGTTAATTATAGATACATTGTGGAGGAATGCTATGGATGTGGACACAACCCAAGTAAATTGAGTTTGTATGCCTTCAGTGAGTTCAATAACCTAGGTCTGGTAACATGACTTAATACACACAGGATACGTCTACACTAGCCCCCTAGTTCGAATGAGGGGAGGCTAATGAGGGCGACCGAAGTTGCTAATGAAGAGCGGGATTTAAATATCCTGCGCTTGATTAGCATAATCATATTCCGAGATAAACCCCTTAGTTCGAATTAACTGTTAAACCTCATTCCACGAGGAGTAACAGTTCATTCGAACTAAGGGGTTTATCTCAGAATCCCGCTTCTCTACCGCATATAGACGCGGGCAGTTACTTCGGGCTAGTCAGTTTCCAAAATGGCGACCGGCCGGGATTATGCTAATCAAGCGTGGGATATTTAAATCCCGTGCTTCATTAGCAATTTCAGTCACCCTCATTAGCCTCCCTAGTTCGAACTAGGGGGCTAGTGTAGATGTACCCTCAGATATCCACTTGGAAAGCTGCTGTTTTGAAAGAGCAGCACCATTGGACTATTCATCAGTGGACATGAAAAATCTCAGGGATTTGCAGAACGGCTTAGTTCTGTCCATATAAAAGGCAATCACCTTTTTTACATCAAGGGTGTGTATTGTCTCTTCATTTGCGTTTTTTGTAGGGCTTGGGGTAAGATATAGAGAGATGTATTTGCTCATTGGTATGGAAAGTGGATGCCACCTTTGGAAGGAATTGAAGGTGGAGTTGCATAGTGACCTTACCCTTAAAGAATACAGTGTAGGGAGGGTTGGCCATTGGTGCACTTATTTCTCCTGTCTTTCTTGGTGAGTGATAGTGACAAGGAATGGACATGTGTAGGAGAGAGAAGGTAGCTAGTAGATTAAAGGGAGGTATCATCAGTCCTTGGAGAACTAGGTTCAAATTCCAGGAGATGGAGGGGGGATATACAACAGAGTAGAGGTTTTGGAATCCAGAAAAGAAGCATTTCATCACAGGGTGTATGAAAACCAAGGAGCCATCCAGTTTGTCATGGAAGGTGTTGATTGCCATGAGGTGTACTCTGATGGAACTAAGTGGTAAAATGTAGTCTACAGTACTGGAAAGGCTTTTCTGCAAGCACCACATGGAGAATTGTTTCCACTTGTGTAGGGAAGTATTGCAGGTGGAGTCCTGTCTACTTTTTTTTTTTTTTTTTTTTAAGAACTGGAAGGGACCTTGAGAGGTCATCAAGTCCAGTCCCCTGCCCTCACAGCAGGCCCAAGTACCATCCCTGACAGATTTGCCCCAGATCCCTAAATGGCCCCCTCAAGGATTGAACTCACAACCTGGGGTTTAACAGGCCAATGCTCAAACCACTGAGCTATCCCTCCCCTGACTATGTACCAACACATGGTTGGTTTGCTCTGAAAAAGTTAGCTCATGTACTTGGAACCATGTAGGAGCCATGCTTTTGGATGGAGCTTCTCCAGTTGTAGATGGAGGATGCGACTGTCACTTGGGAGAGGAGTGCTGGTCTCTTTGGGAGGATTATTGGAGGACAAGTTGACATGAACAGAAGGTAAGGATACTAAGTCTTTCTGGGCCATACTAGAGTGATAAGCATGACCATCGCATCATTGTCCCTGATTTTGCAGATGACTCTGTATCAGTGAAATCAGTGGGAATGCATACATAATTGTCTTAGGAAAGCATCTTCTAGGGATGAAGTTCCAAGTCCCATCCTGGAACAGAATAGATGGCGTGGCAAAGCTCTGGCTATCACCCAAGGGTCCTGCACTTCCTAGCTGATAGTGTTTGCCTTAGAGGCTCGCTGGGACTCTCCACACAGCCTCTTCTTTTCTAGAAGCAAGGGCCACACCCTTCTGAACCATACTCATCATGGCCTAGTTCACAGTTTGGGGTGAATACCTCTCCATAGTCCTAGTCTCCCCTCATAGGCACAGACTCTGTAGTGGCATGGGAAGAGCTGTGGGGAATCTGGGCCCGCCTACTACTCTGGGTTCCAGCCCATGAGACTTAAGGCCATGGCATAAAACAATGTTTCCTCTACTCCCTGTCTGGCAGATTCTTCCCTGAGCCACTTCTCCAAACAATTCATCCCAGTGTCTCTCCTCTTGTACCTGAGCAAGTCTGTCCTGCTCCTCCACAGCACTCTGCCTTATTAGTAGCCTGCAGCTTTCATCCAGTGCTCTTCCTCACTCTCAGATCTTGGGCTTCTGCCCTCCCTGCAGGGAGGACTTATAAACTAGCCCCAGCAAGCCTTAATGGGCTGCAGGTGCTTTGATTAGCCTGCTGCTTCCAGCAAGCCCTTAATTGGCCCCAGATGCCTACCTGATTATACTGCACTAGGATCAGTCCTGTTTACTCAGGGAAGAGGAAACTGTTCACCCATATTAACCCCAGGACCTGATTTTCAGGAAGGCTATGTAAAGTCACTTCCCATTGACTTTAATGGTATGCACAGGGATGAGTAAACTATGACAACTGTCCATGATTTTTAAATGTAGTATTATCATGTAATTAAACTCTCTGTGAAAAAAGCCCCAATACACTGTGAAATATTTCCTTTTGTAACTTTGATAAAGATATATATCGGTTAATCCTGTCAACAACATGCATTCCCCCAGCCTGCTGCCTCTGTATGAGAGGTGGGGAGGGGAACTGGTGCCCATGAGGAGTCGGTTTTTAAGTTAGCTTCCTACAAGCATTGGCTCCCATAGAGCCACCTGCCCAGCTCCGCACTACTGCCTCTGATAGAGAGAGGTAGCAGCATATAGGGTGAGGAGGGCAAGCAGAAGCCAGTACATGCAGGAAGTTGGCTTTCAAACCAGTGAGCCCAGGCTTGCTGTGGACAGAGGCTTGTCAATGGGATGCTAGTGCAGCCTCTGTCCATGGGGAGCTCAGGCCCTCTGAGACAGAGGCTGCTGCCATCCTGTGCTGCTGCCTCTGATTAAGATAGCACAGCAGATAAGAGCCACCTGCCCAGCTCCACACTACTACCTCTGATAAAAAGGCAGCAGAGCAGGGTAGAAGGGGGCTCTCTGGGAGTGGGGCAGGGAGCATACTAGCTGCTGGCCCTGCCCCTGGGGACTACTGAATAGTCGAGTAATTGCTAAAATTTGATGCAGTTACACAACTATTCAATTACATTGTATCTAACATCCCTAATGAAAATATTACTTGAAAAGATCACAAAAAAACCAATATGGGATATTGATTTTTCTAAAGCAATTATTTCTTCTGCTTTGGTACAAAGCACTAATAATCTCCAGTTTATTTAGTTGGGATTGGTCCTGCCTTGGCAGGGCGCTGGACTTGATGACCTCCTGAGGGCTCTTCCAGCTCTATGATTCTATTATTCTATGCCTCATTGTCTCTGACCCACAATCCTTTTCTCCTCTCTTTCAGGCTCTCTTAGACATCACAGTTTTTTAAGTATTATATTCCTGTCTTGGAAACATTTGCAGGATGTGGACATTTTTTTTCTCCAGTCTCTAATCCTTGCAGAATCTAAATTAGTGGTCCCCAAACTGTGTGATACACCCCCTATAGAGGTATGGAGGGGGACACATGGCAGGTTCCCATGAGAGGTGGAGAGTGAGCACCACTCAGCCTCACTCTGTTTCCCCAGCTTTGCTCTGGTCAATTCAGCCTCCTACTCTGCCCTAAAGCCCAGCTCTAGCCCCACCTACAGCTCCACTCCACCCCCTGCTCAGCTAGTCCCTCATTCCCTCTCTGCCTGCAGGACAGCTCTGTGTATAGCTCCAGCTCCTCCCCCATCCACAGATCTGCCTCCAGCCCAGCTATCAGCCCAAGTTCCTCTGCTTAGCCAACTGTCTAGTAATGGTGGGGATAGGGAGCATGGACATATTCCATTACTGGTATGTGTGTCTAGGGGGGTGGGGAGGGCAACAGGAAAGTTTTGTGCATTGCTGATCTAGTGGTTCTAAGCTGGTTCCATAGCATAACACCTGCTCAACTCATTCATCAGGCAATGCTTATAGTGACACTTCTAAAACCCTTCAATTTGTCAACATTTTCTCTCTATAGACTGTATTTATACAGCCCCCAATTACCATGTTATCTCAGGGTGTGTCTAGACTACACGTCTCTGTTGACAGAGAGATGTAGATTAAGCACATCGAAATTGCTAATGAATCCGGGATTTAAATATCCCGTGCCTCATTAGCATAAATATGGCTGCCGCTTTTTTCCAAAATGGAGGGTTTTGTTTCGAAAAAAAGAAAGTCTAGACGCTGATCTGTTGAAAATAAACCCTTTTTTTGACAGATCCTGTATTTCTCAAAAAATGATCCTGTAAACCTCATTTTTTGAGAAATACAGGATCTGTCGAAAAAGGGTTTATTTTCAACAGATCAGCGTCTAGACTTCCTTTTTTTCGAAAAAAACTCCATTTTGGAAAAAAGTGGCAGCCATATTTATGCTAATGAGGCACGGGATATTTAAATCCCGGCTTCATTAGCAATTTTGACTTGCTTGATTTGCATCCCTCTGTCGACAGAGGGATGCAGTCTAGACGTAGCCCCAGTGCTTCACAATGCCTTTGTAAGGTTCCTTTTTACAGATACTGCAGTGAGGAAAGTAAATCATTGGCTAAAGAGCACATAGAACTTTTGCTGTAGAACAGGGAATTGAACTAGGGTCACTCAAGTTCTGGGCTAGCACCGTAAACACTAGTCTACCCTTCCTCAGTTTCAGCAGCCCTTTCCTGTTGATCAAAACATTTCAGAGAATACGCTACCTAACCATATATATTGCTAATTTTTGTGAAGGCTAGAGATCAAAATAGAAATAATGCATTCTCCTGTAAACTTCATTTTTGGATGTGTACAGTGTCAATTCTCAGGTCTGCTGCAGGTGATTTAATGCTATTGTTATTACTTTTCTACATCCCATTTATTCTACTTTTGAGCTGGCCTCCCATTTTCATGCATGCCTCCCCTCCCGGGCTCATCCCAGAGTAAAGTGATGTTTACAGATCCACTCGTATATTTATTCTAGCAGACAACAACATTGTTGGCTATTAGACTTTGTTGAGTCTCGTACTTTATTTCTAAAAACCACTTTCTAGGATGATGTGAAAAATAAAAATCTTTATTAAACCCTTGATGACTAATAAGACAATATCACATAACATATGTTTGATGTTTCTCTTCCCCTCATGACTTATTATTTCTTGACTTTAAACTGAGATAAATATTTAGGAAGGCCAGCTGTAAAAATCCATTTTACCAGTTGCACAGTCAGGTGTTATCAATTCAGCTAATTGACAGTGGGTTTAATATATTTCTTGCAAATGAATTCACTATTGAAACTACCTTGGAAAGATCTTGGATGTTAGTGTGAGGAGGGAGAGAGTCTTGCAAAAACCTTCCCTGTTTTCTAAAACAGAATCTTCAAAATGGAAAATGACAACACTAGAAAAGGAATACAGTGTGAAAGAACAAAGCAGACTATAGCAACTATGCTTTCCATACTTATCTATTAGAAAAATTAAAATGATTTAATTGAATGACAATGGTGGAAATGATGTGACTGTCCCCATTTCAGAGATGGTCACCCAGAAATCTGTAGCAGAGACAACAATTGAGTCCCAGGCCAGTGCCTTCTTCATTGTGGTGAGGATATTTTCTTTCAGTTTTAGTCCACATGAGTTCAAATTACCCAATTTCAGTTTAAGATTCATGTTTGAATAAACATTTTAAAACTGAAAGTGAAAGCTCCTTACACATTTTTTTCAGATTTTAGATGGAAACCATATGAATTTCTGCTGTCTTCTGAGTCAGTGTGGACAACTACAAAATGTCATATCTAAGCATCTACCTTATGAAAATCAGATCCACTTAAGTTGGGCACTCGTCACTTTTTAAAGCCTCAGCATAACAGTTCCTCATTGAAGACTGGGGCTCTAAAATGCTACAATAACATTTTATCTAGCATCTACCTTCTTCAGAAGAAGGTCCCTTAATGCCCACTCTAATATGGGTGTAAATTTTTTCCTGGATAAAACAGTGTGAACTTTTGGAGTAAGTACTTGCCATGTTTCAGTGTTTATGGACAGTAGTTCAGTGATATTTATGACACATGGAGCTAGTCATCTGAGTCCAACCCCACCCAATCCCCAGTTCTTACTAACGCTTCAACAACTACACTGTTATTTTTAGCTTGGTCGTGTGACCAGAGCTAGCCACAAGTTTGTCTATTTGCAATGGGACTCACACCTCCTAACTGCAATGCAGGCAGATCCCAGTAGGCTAAATTTTAAATTAATTTGAACCCAGGTTTGCTGTACGTGACCCAGGATGTCCCTAGTACTACTAGGTTTTCTGGACTGAAATAGGAGTAGGCAAAGGATGCAGCCAGAAGTAGCCTATTTAGTTGCAGAATTCCTTGTGCCATGAACAATGGGAGTCTGCTCAGCTAGTGAGGATTTCCATAGATTCTGGGGTGGGGGAGACTGGAATTAGCTTGCTTTCCCCTTCTATCTTTAGAGGTCAGTCAACTGCTTTCCAAAGCTAGGTAGATGCTAGATAAAATATTATTGTAGCATCTAGGAAGTGCTGCTCAACACTGACTGTCGCAGAACAAAATTTGGATTTTCATACGAGCAATGACTCATCCAAGACTCTACTTTAAAAAAGACAAATGCCTTCCTTTATATATTTTTTACAAGTTAGTAACAAAAAACAACAGAAATAAATTTTGTGGCCTCAAACTGATCACTAATGAATAGACTCACATTTGCACCGATGTCTCCAGGTGTGACTAGCTAAGCCAGTAACCCTGAGCTTGCCACTTTTATATTATACTAGGTAAGCTAGTAGAATATTCCTTCAAATAAAATAAACCTGTAATTTTGATGTTATATTGCATTATCTATGTTTTTATATTACTGTTCTGGAATGGTATTATTGGTAAGTATAATTCTGCAATAAAAGGAAAGCAAAGATTAATGCTGAAAGAGATTGAATGTTCAAAATTTGCTATGAGGTTAGTCTAATATTTCACTGGAAAATCATAAAAAGTGCAATTATTCCATTTATAAGTAGAAAAAGGAAAATGGTAATTGCATTAATAAAAATAAGAATAAAAAGCTTTGTGGTCACAGTAGAACACCAAATTGATAGTGAGATTTCTTTATAAACAGAAGAGTTAAATTATTCATCAGTTTTCTTGTTGCTTAAAACACTGAAGCACACATTCTTTATTTTAATGCTCAAGAAACATTTTTTAATCAGAATGCTTTTCTACTTATTGATGGTTTATGTGAGACAAAGTACATGGGATCTTACATGTCATTCAGAATGCAAACTCCGATTCCTCTGAGCCTTGCAAAGTTAAGCTCGGCTAATATTTTTCTTGTAAGAAATCTTGTGATGTTGCACCCCATATTATTTATGGATATATGACTATGATTAGGAATGATGCTTTATTAAAAAAACTTGAATATGCTTTATTAAAAAAAAAAACCATGTAACATAATTGGAAAGCTTTTAATCCACTGAATGTGTATATTCTATTTGTATGCATGTAGTACCATTTCTGTATCTGCAATTAGGAATATTGACTGCAGATTTATTATCAGTGTGTTCATGTTGGGAAAAGCCTATTTCCATCTTACAAGGAGCAACAACAAAAGTCAGACACAGAGCTAATTTCCATTAGCAAGAGACAATTGAGAGGAGGACAACTGTCTTCCTATAGACATGCAACAAAGATGTATGTCTACAATGTGTCCACATCCTTTCTGCCCAGAACTGGATGCAATACTCCAGATGTGGCCTCACCAGTGCCGAATAAAGGGTAATAATCACTTCCCTAGTTCTGCGGGCAGTGCTCCTTCTAATGCAACCTAATATGATGTTAGCCTTCTTGGCTACAAGGGTACACTGTTGACTCATATCCAGCTTCTCATCCACTGTAATCCCCAGGTCCTTTTCTGCCAAATTGCTGAGCCAGTAGGTCTCTAGCCTGTAGCAGTGCTTGGGATTCTTCCATCCTAAGTGCAAGACCCTGCACTTATCCTGGTTAAACCTCATCAGATTTCTTTTAGCCTAATCCTCCAATTTGTCCAGGTTACTTTAGACCCTGTCCCTATCCTCCAGCATATCTACCTCTCTCCCGAGCTTAGTGTTATCCCTGAACTTGCTGAGGATGCAATCCAGCTCCCTATCCAAGTCTTTAATAAAGATGTTGAACTGAGGCACTCCGCTTGATACCGATCGCCAACCAGACATCGAGCCATTGAGCCTGACAATCTAGCCTGCCATGTTAGGGTGTGAATACAGTTATATACCTGACTTCAGTATATAAGGCCATGGAAGTAAATAATACTAGAAATTAAGAGGCTGGGGTAGATGGGAGAAGGACCAACTATGATTACCAATTTATCATAACATGTCTGCTAACAGCTTTGAGAAACTCATGGGCTAGAATTACTTTTTCTTTGGCAAACACATAATATTCACACAATTTATGAGAAAGTAATGTAATGTAATATATATTTCACATGAAAAATCTGCAGTGCGTTCTACTAGTGGTACATTGAGCTTTAAACATTTTCCTTGTCAATGAGCTAATGAAAATTTTGGACCATAAGATTGGCCATACTGAGTCAAACCAATGGTCCATCGAACCCAGTATGCTGTCTTCTGACAGAGGCCACTGACAAGTACTTCAGAAGGAATAAACAGAACAGACAATCACTGAGTGATCCATCTCCGGCTTCTGGCAGGCAGTGGTTTAGAGATTCTAGAACATGGAGTTCCATCACTGATCATCTTGGCCAATAGCCTTTGATGGATCCCATCCTCCATGAATTTATGTAATTTTTTTAATTCAATTGCCAAGGAAACATTTACTGTATTACTAGGCAAGGAAGAAAAACCACCTGACATTTTACATTGTTATCCTCAAAGGTCTAAGAGAAAGCCTGTGTATCTCAAATATCTGCAGAAAAGGCTGTAATAAAAGGAAATTGGCAAAGCAGGCTCTACAGAAAATTTCTTCTTTACAGAAATGAAATTAAAGTGACATTCCTGAGTAAAGTTAATTTCTGAGTCAGAACTCTCTTCTGATACAGTATGTTCAAGTCTCCTGAGGTACACACCTATCAGAAGAAATAACTATAGATAGTAAATATACTGAAATGTACTATGTTGCCTCGAGAAGTTACCTACAAAATTTCTCAGGGGTAGTATACATGAAGATAAAATCAGAGCTACTTTCCTAAAAAAGAGAGACGTACTTGCCACAGCACTGAACAATTTGCATTAAAAGTGAGACTGACAGGTCATCTATAAAAGTCAAAACTTCATCACCCTGCATATTGGCTGTGGGGGATGACCTGCATTCCTTAATAACAATAATGAAAAACCTCTACCTACGCATATGAAAGAAAGGAATGGATAATCTTTCATTATACTGTAATGCAAATGGCAGATTGATATCCCTTGGCACAGGCATACCCTACTAAATATTTGAAGACAAGCTGTGACTTCAAATATGGTATCCAACTGCAACTTAAAAAAACCCACCCAAACCTTTCCAGAAAAAGTAACTGAGGAAGATGTAGCTCACTTAAAACTTGTTTACCATCACAACAGATGGCAAAGACAAGAGAGAATATAGATGAAAAATATAGGGGCCCAATAAATGTCAAGCCTACCAATTTGGTTTCTAAAATTAAAAAAAAATCTGCATTTATGTAAGATACAAAACATACCAGAATATACTTTGCATTTTAATATCCTGGAAATCATGTTTTTCCTTGACAAGGTGTCCTCAAAACCAGAGAGTAAAATGCACCCAGAAACTACAGTGTTGGGCACCTCTTGAAATAAAATATAATAATAAGAATCATGGAATCACAGGGGTGAAAGAGAAGTCAGGAGGTCATCCAGTCCAACCTCCTGTTAAAAGCAGGACCAATCTCAAGTAAATCATCTCAGACAAGGCTTTGTAAAACTGGGATTTAAAAAATAGACATTCTACCACCTGCCTATGTAACCCATTCCAGTGCTTCACCACCTTCCTCTTGAAATAGTTTTTCTTAATATCCAACCTAGACCTTCCTCACTGCGGCTTGAGACCACTGCTCCTCGTTCTGTCATCTTCTCACCAATGAAAATAACTTCTCTCTGGCCTCATTGAAACCCGAATGAAGGTAGTTGAAGGCTGCTATCAAATCCCCCCTCACTCTTCTCTTCTGGAGACTAAATCCCAAATCCCTTAGCCACTCCTGGTAAGTCATGTGCACCAGCCCCTAATGATTCTTATTACCCTTGGCTGGACTTTCTCCAATGCAACCACATTTTCTGGCCAAAATTTGATGCAGTACTCTAGATGGGGCCTCACCAGTGCCAAATAAAGGGGAATAATCACTTCCCTAGATCTTCAGGCAATGCTTCCACTAATGAACACCAATATGCCTTTAGCCTACAAGGATACACTGTTGACCAGTCAGTAGTCAGCCTGTGGCAGTGCTTGGGATTATCCCAAGTGCAGGACTCTACACTTTCCTTTGTCAAACATCAGATTCTTTTGGCCCAATCCTCCAATTTGTCTAGGTCACTCCAGACCCTATCCCTATCCTCCAGCATACCTACCTCCCCCTCTAGTTTAGTGTCATCTGTGAACTTGCTGCAGGTGCAGCCCATCCCCTCATCCAGGTCATTAATAAAGATCTCGAACAAAATAGCCATAGAACTGACCTTTGGGGTACTCTGCTTGATACTTACTGCCATCCAGACATTGAGCCATTGATCACTACCTGTTGAGTCCAATGATCTACCCAGCTTTTTATCCACCTTACACTCCACTTATACAATCCATACCTCTTTAACTTGCTGGCAAGAATACTATGGGTGACCATAACAAAAGCTTTGATAAAGTCAAGGTATATTACATCTGCTGCTTTCCCCATATCTACAGAGCCAGTTACCTCATCATAGAAGGCAATCAGGTTGGTCAGGCATGACTTGCCCTTGGTGAATCCATGTTGATTA
Organism: Rafetus swinhoei; assembly: GCA_019425775.1. Classification (NCBI taxonomy): domain Eukaryota; kingdom Metazoa; phylum Chordata; order Testudines; family Trionychidae; genus Rafetus; species Rafetus swinhoei. The sequence goes on from CM033436.1 coordinate 35,366,496, forward strand.
TTCCTAATTACTTTCCTGTCTTCCAAGTGCTTCAAAATGGATTCCTTAAGTATCCCATCTATGAGTTTTCTGGGGACTGAGTTGAAGCTAACTGGTCTGTAGTTCCCCAGATTCTCCTTCTTTCCTTTTTTAAAGATTGGCACTACATTTGCCTTTTTCAAATTGTATTTTGTATGGGACCTCTTGCAGCCACCACACATTTTCAACGATAATGGCCAATGGCTCTGCAGCCATATCAGCCAATTCTCTAGAACCCTTGAATTCATTAGATCTGGCCCCATTGATTTGTATATGTCCAGCTTTCTAAATGGTTCTTAACCTGTTCTTTCTCCACCAAGGGCTGCCCACCTCCTTCCCATGCTGTGCTGCCTAGACAAGCTGACCTTGTCTGTGAAGACAGAGGCAAAAACAGCATTGAGTACTTCAGCTTTCCCCACATCATCTGTCACAAGGTTACCTCCCTCATCCTGTAAGGTCCCAAACCTTCCCTGACCCCCTTCTTATTGCTAACACACCAGTAGAAACCTTTCTTGTTACCCTTGCTAGCTGCAATTTCAATTGTGTTTTGGTCTTTCTGATTACACCCTGCATGCTCGAGCAATATATTTAAACTCTTCCCTAGTCATCTGTCCAAGTTTCCACTTCTTGTAAGCTTCCTTATTGTGTTTAAGCTCACCAAGGATTTCACTGCTAAGCCAAGCTGGTCACCTACCATATTTGCTTTTCTTATTGCACTTTGGGATGGATAGTTCCTGCACCTTCAATAAGGCTTCTTTAAAATACAGCCAGCTCTCCTAGACTACTTTCCCCTTCATTTTAGCATCACAGGGGATCCTGCCCATCAATTCCCTGAGGGAGTCAGTCTGCTTTTCTGAAGTCCAGGGTGTGTATTTTGCTGCTCTCCTTTCTTCTTTTGGGCAGGATGCTGAAATCGATCATCTCATGATCACTGCTTCCCAGGTTGCCACCCACATCTACTTGCTCTACTAATTCCTCCCTGTTTGTGAGCAGCAGGTCAAGCTGAGCATGGCCACTGGTTGGTTCCTTCAGCACTTGTACCAGGAAGCTGTCCCCAACATTCTCCAAAAACATTCTTGATTGTCTATGTACTGCTGTATTGGTCTCCCAACTGATGTCAGGGTGACTGAAGTTCCCCATGAGAACCAGGGCCTGTGATCTGGAAGCTTCTGTTAATCATCTGAAGAAAACCTTGGCACCTTCAGAAAACTCTTTGTGTGGACTTTATTAAATTATTATTTAAATTATTTTTCTGAATCTCTCCATTACCCTACATCTGACTACTGGGATTAGAACATAAGAATGGCCGTACTGGGTCAGACCAAAGGTCCAACTAGCCCAGTAGCCTGTCTGCCGACAGTGGCCTCCACCAGATGCCCCAAAGAGGGTGGACCAAAGACAATGATCAAGTAATTTGTCTCCTGCCATCCTTCTCCAGCCTCTGACAAACAGAGGCCAGGGACACCATTTCTATCCCCTGGCTAATAGCCTTTTATGGACCTAACGTCCATGAAATTATCTAGCTTCTCTTTAAACTCTGTTATAGTCCTAGCCTTCACAGCCTCCTCTGGCAAGGAGTTCCACAGGTTAACTACACGCTGTGTGAAGAACAACTTTCTTTTATTAGTTTTAAACCTGCTACCCATTAATTTCATTTGGTGTCCTCTAGTTCTTCTATTATGAGAACTAATAAATAACTTTTCTTTATTCACCCTCTCCACACTACTCATGATTTTATATACCTCTATCATATCACCCCTCAGTCTCCTCTTTTTTAAACTGAAAAGTCCCAGTCGTTTTAACCTCTCTTCATATGGGACCCATTCCAAACCCCTAATCATTTTAGTTGCCCTTTTCTAAACCCTTTCCAAGGCCAAAATATCTTTTTTGAGGTGAGGAGACCAAATCTGTACACAGTATTCAAGATGTGGGCATACCATAGTTTTATACAGGGACAGTAAGATATTCTGTATCTTATTTTCTATCCCTTTCTTAATAATTCCTAGCATCCTATTTGCCTTTTTGACCGCTGCTGCACACTGTGTGGAAGTTTTCAGGGAACTATCCACGATAACTCCAAGACCTCTTTCCTGATTTGTCATAGCCAAATTTGCCCCCATCATACTGTACGTATAGTTGGGGTTATTTTTCCTGATGTGCATTACTTTACACTTATCCACATTAAATTTCATTTGCCATTTTGTTGCCCAATCACTCACTTTGGTGAGATCTTTTGGAGTCCTCACAGTCTGCTTCTGTCTTGACTATCCTAAACAGTTTGATATCATCCAAACTTTACCACCTCACTGCTTACCCCTTTCTCCAGATCATTTATGAATAAGTTGAACAGGATTGGTCCTAGGACTGACCCTTCGGGGACACCACTAGTTACCCCTCTCCATTCTGAAAATGTACCATTTATTCCTACCCTTTGTTTCCTGTCTTTTAACCAGTTCTCAATCCATGAAAGGACCTTCCTCTTATCCCATGGCAATGTAATTTACACAAGAGCCTTTGGTGAGGGACCTTGTCAAAGGCTTTCTGAAAATCTAAGTATACTATATCTACTGGATCCCCTTGTCTGCATGTTTGTTAACCCTTCAAAGAACTCTAATAGATTAGTAAGACATGACTTCCTTTACAGAAACCATGTTGACTTTTGTCCAACAAATTATGTTCTTCTACATGCCTCACAATTTTATTCTTTACTATTGTTTCAACTAATTTGCCCGGTACTGAAGTTAGACTTACCGGTCTATAATTGCCAGGATCACCTCTAGAGCCCTTTTTAAATATTGGTGTCACGTTAGCTACCTTCCGGTCATTAAGTACGGAAGCCGATTTAAAGGATGGGTTACAAACCACGGAGAGTAGTTCAGCAATTTCCCATTAGAGTTCTTTTAGAACCCTTGGATGAATGCCATCCGGTCTCGGAGATTTGATGACATTAAGTTTTTCTATTTGTTCCAAAACCTCCTCTAATGAAACAAAATACAGGACTATGTAGCACTTTAAAGAGTAACAAGATGGTTTATTAGATGATGAGCTTTCGTGGGCCAGACCCACTTCCTCAGATCAAATAGTGGAAGAAAATAGTCACAACCATATATACCAAAGGATACAATTAAAAAAAAATGAACACATATGAAAAGGACAAATCACATTTCAGAACAGAAGGGGGATGCGGGGGGAGGTGGGCGGGAAGGAAGGTAGATGTCTGTGACTTCTAATATCATTAAGTCACAGACATTTACCTTCCTTCCTGCCCCCGCATCCCCCTTCTGTTCTGAAATGTGATTTGTCCTTTTCATATGTGTTCATTTTTTTAAATTGTATCCTTTGGTATATATGGTTGTGACTATTTTCTTCCACTATTTGATCTGAGGAAGTGGGTCTGGCCCACGAAAGCTCATCATCTAATAAACCATCTTGTTAGTCTTTAAAGTGCTACATAGTCCTGTATTTTGTTTCAGCTACACCAGACTAACACGGCTACATTTCTATCACTCCTCTAATGACACTTCAGTCCGGGACAGTTCCTCAGATTCATCGTCCACAAAGGACAGTGCCGATTTGGGAATCTCCCTAACATCCTCAGCCGTGAAGACTGAAGCAAAGAAATCATTTAGTTTATCCACAATGGCTTTATCGTCCTTGATTGCTCCTTTTATATCTCGAATGTCTAGGGGACTCACAGGTTTTTTAGCAGGCTTCCTGCTTCTAATGTTCTCAAACATTTTGTTATTTCTTTTTGAGGTTTTGGCTAGCTGTTCCTCAAAATCTGTTTTTTCTTTTCTTATTATATTTTTACACTTGATTTGACAGTGTTTATGTTCCTTTCTATTTATCTCACTAGGATTGGACTTCTACTTTTTAAAAGATGCCTTTTTGTCCCTCACTGCTTCTTTTACATGGTGGTTAAGCCACGGTGACTCTTTTTTAGGTCTCTTGCTATGTTTTTTAATTTGGGGTATACATTTAAGTTGGGCCTCTATTATGGTGTCTCTAAAAAGTTTCCATGCAGCTTGCAGGGATTTGGCTCTAGTCACTGTGCCTTTTAATTTCTGTTTAACTAACCTCCTCATTTTTGTGTAATTCCCCTTTTTGAAATTAAATGCCAGAGTTCTGGACTGCTGAGGTATTCTTCCCACCGCAGGAATGTTAAATGTTATTATATTATGGTCACTATTCCCAAGCGGTCCTGTAATGGTTATCTCCTGGACTTGATTCTGCGCTCCACTTAGGACTAAATCGAGAATTGCCTCTTCCCTTGTGGGTTCCTGTACCAGCTGCTCCAAGAAGCAGTCATTTAAGCCATTGAGAAATTTTATCTCTACTTCTTTTCCTGAGGTGACATGTATCCAGTCAATATGGGGATAATTAAAATCCCCCATTATTATAGAGTTCTTTATTTTGGTAGCCTCTCTAATCTCCCTCAGCATTTCAATGTCAGTATTGCTGTCCTGGTCAGGTGGTCGATAATATATACCTACTGCTAATTTCTTATTATTGGAGCATGGAATTACTATCCATAGCGATTCTATTGAACATGTTGATTCATTTAATATTTTTATTTCATTTGATTCTACATTATCTTTCACATACAGTGCCACTCTGCCACCCACACGGCCTGCTCTATCCTTCCGATATATTTTTTATCCCGGTATGTTTGTGTCCCACAGATTTTCCTCATTCCACCAGGTTTCAGTGATGCCTATTATGTCAATCTCCTCCTTTAATACGAAGTACTCTAGTTCACCCATCTTATTAGTCAGACTCCTAGCATTTGTGTAGAAGCACTTTAAAAATTTGCCACTGCTTATTTGTCTGCCCTTCCCTGATGCATTGGATTCTTTTATATGCGGTTGTTTGTCTGCTCTGGCCCATGGTTTGTCCTCTCCCCTCTTCTCTTTCTGACTACAGCTTAGAGAATCTCTATCAATGGATTCTCCTCTAAGAGAAGTCTCCATCTGATTTATGTGCATCTCCGCACCAATCGGCTTTCCCCCATCTCTTAGTTTAAAAACCGCTCTACAGCCTTTTTAATGTTTAGTGCCAGCAGTCTGGTTCCACCCTGGTTTAGGTGGAGCCCATCCTTCCTGTATAGGCTCCCCCTCTCCCAAAAGCGTCCCCAGTTCCTAATAAATCCAAACCCCTCTTCCCTACACCATCGTCTCATCCACGCATTGAGACGCTGAAGCTCTGCTTGCCTACCTGCCCCTGCCTATGGAACTGGATTATAATAAATTGTCAGAGATACGGTGGTCAAATTAATAAGAAATGCACTTAATTTACATGACATTCTTTGGTGTGGTTAGTGAGTTTAAAAAAAAAAAAAAAAGGAAAAGTGCCACAACTTCTATAAGATCATTTAAGAGCCTAGGGAATAAAGCCATTGGAATATAAAAAGAGTAAGGAAATGGAATCTAAGGGATCAGAAAAATAAAATGATATAGCTGTATTTCCTTGCCCATATATTCTATAGCCTATATAGGGCTGGAGGGGCATATCCTTAGCTGATGTTTATTGTTGTAGCTCCATTTACATCAATGAGAGAAGCTGGAAAACCTTTCAGTGCTGCAGAAAAAAACAACAATGTAGTCCTAGAAAACTAAAATTAACAGTTATGGTCACTGAATTTCCTGTAGTTCTGCAGCAAGCTCAGTATATCTACAGAACTATTCTAAAACTGTCCCTGTATTATATCTTCCCTTGCCAGTATGCCTGAGGATCATCCATCTGCACTAGTTTTGAGTAAAGAATATCTGTTGGGGGGGGGGGGGGGAAGAGGTTATTGTCCTACAAATATATGGGGACAAATTTTCACCTGGCCTCTATGTGCATCTATAAGTTTTGTGCTAAAATCTACTTTAGTGCACGCAAGTGGGGATAGGTAAACATTTAGCTCCTTCTTTGGTTTCCATTTTTGAATGCCTGTTTGTGAATGATGAACTGGTACCATTGCAGAGGATGGTTTTGAAAATTTTCCTTAGTCTTACTGTTAAGATTTTTATTACACTCATACTCTTAGTATATGGAGAAATCTAAATTATTTTTTCTGGTAAATTGAGTGATTTTGTTCTGCTGAGTGAAGAAGTAATGGCAGTAGCTAGTATCAAGCTGTACAAATATTCCCAGTTTAAAATTGTCAGTATATTACACTCTTGACCTGATGAAACCTAATTAGTAGTTATGTATTCTGGGGGTGCTTAGAGATCTCAGTCACAGGTAAAGATCCCATTGTGGTAGGTACTGTAAAGACAAAAAGAGACCCTGTTCCAAAAAGCACATTATTAAAATACTGGTATGGAGTTCTCCTGAAGGGAAATTGCCAAATTTCAAGTGGTTTTGAGGGGCAATTACCTGGGTGATAAAAATGAAAACAAACTCAACTTTCATTTGTGATTTAGCACAGGATTGATGGAGTTTTCCTAGAGGTGACAGAACAGTACATGAACCCATAATACCAGACTTCAAATCATGTACTATCTGGAAATTATGATTTATCAGCATCATTTTCACAGCCAGACTCTCTGATAATAGAAACTTTTCTTGCAGAATGAACAAAAGCCATTTATGAAAAATCATTTCTAATTATATGATACAACTTAAGTTGTATCATATCTGATATTTGCCTTCTGGAAGAACACATTCTTCAGAATATTCTGGGCACTACTCTGTGGGGTGTTGATTGTCCTCTGAAAGATTCTGACTCGGTAAACTGTTTCATCAGAATTTCTCTAAATTAAAACATCCCACAGAGGATTTTTGTATTCATCAAGGTTCTGCGTAGAGTGCCTGTTATCTAGGGACCCAGGTCCTTCAGGTTCTGGGTCAGCCAGGGAGACTGCCCTGGAATTGCTGCAGACCCCAAGGCTCTCTCTTTCAGAGAATTTCAAAATGTTGGGGTTTTACCCTCATCTTGTGTGAAAACTAATTTTGTTTCTCTGCACAGGTCTAGTTCTGACATCTCTTAACTCGATTTTCTCTTCCCTGGGAGTTGAGGGCACTCAGGACTCTGTAGGAGTCAATCAGCACATCACAAGATCAGGCCCTCATCCGTATCCAGACAAAATTCCCAACAGGATTTTTGACCGTAAGGCAGTACATCAAGGGAAACTTTTAGTAAATTCAAACTAACAAAGTGCAACTAAATAGTTTGAAGAAGATTATTATATGGCATTACGCATTTTCCTTTATTTTCTAAGGTATGCATGTGAAATAGAACAGAGTGAAGAATGAATCACATGGGGTCATTTATGCAAGCAAATGGAGCATTTACATTCTCTTCCTGAAGTCAGAGTTATCTTAGCAGTGTTTTCAGAGCAAAAACCAAATAAAACAATGATTATGACAGAATGAAAACAAAATGAAAATTACATTCACTAAAATGTGACATGAAGTGTAACTTCGCCTACAAAATAAAAATGAGATGAACAGAAAGTAATACAGAGTACATGCATTTGAAAGAGGCTGGTATCAAAATATACAAACCTGTTAACTATGCAGTTCACTTAATTTTATAAACCAATAGCACAAGATGCGGAATCTATACAATATTTTGTCTTGAAATTTCTCTTGTGTTTTATATCACTTCTGTGACTGGATAATCAACCAAAATAATGCAGTCTCTCATCTATCAAAATCTCTCATTCAAAATAAAAGATAAGTTTTAATTAAATCTCAGTGAATTTCAAGATATTATAAAATAATGGGAATGGGGAGTATTGTGATATAGTATGCAGTATTCTGTATTTTTATTATCCCTGTTAATGAAAAACATGCTGTATATAACAGTTGTATTTTTTACTTTTATATTTTCTGTGCATTGTATTCCAGTGCAATTCTCTTGATTTTATTCTGTAAAACCATTGTTTGAAGTATGATTCTTTATTTTAATAAGTGGAGCAAAGCTTTGAATGGCTGGGTTCAAAATAAATAAAAGGAGCTGTTATTAAGCACAGGAATCCTTGCTAAATACTTTTTAAAATGGTTTTTTGTGCCCAGAAATCCTGAGATTAAAAATATCTCTTGAATTACAATGACATATCAAAAATGTAATTAATGTGGGGTTTGCATTTCAAGAATTGAGTCTGCTATTCTTTCCATTAGATAAGAAAGAAACATACTACCTACTTTGTTTTTTGCTCTCAGCACAAACTTTTAGGCAAATATACAACATCAAACTATATCCCTCACTGGTTCAAACATGTACTGTACAAGTTCATCTATTAATTTACCCTAAAGCTGTGGCTCATGGAATGAACTGTATATTTTCACATTTTCTGTATTTAATGCAATCCATTTTTAGAATCTGCTTAACTCTTCCAACACATTCAGAGGATATCATAACCTCACAACTACAATCTTAAAAATGTAATTCCCTCTAATAAATAATTGAATTTTCCATGGTATTTGACTATTGTTTTGCAAGGGCTTTATGCTGAAACTCTTCCAGACATGTAAATCTTTTAGTCAATGTGAGACATGAATGCAGAGGGCTAGATGCCTGCACTTTTTACACATGGAAAAACAGACAAAATTTGAACTTCTATGGCATTTTCTATTCAAATGAAATTGTATTGAATTAAACTTCACAATTCACAAATAATCATATTAATTTTACCAATGGGAAAAAAGGAAGCACTAAAACACCAAAATCCTATATTTTCAAAAAGTATCCCCTAATTTGGAATATTTTATTTGAAACACTAAGATCTGTTTACTATTTTAAGTGACATCAATGGCTGCAAATGCGGAGCACATCTGAAAATATAACCTTACACGTATCAAGTTGACTACTGAAAAACAGATGTACCTACTTTCGTGAACTTAGGGTTAGGGTTAGCATTTTCACATCAAATCTGTAAAAGAGTTAACAGAACACAGATATCCTTGAGTCCCCTTGTATTTTTAGCTATAAGACACCCTGTGACAGGGTGAGGTCACAGATGACCCCTTGGCAGAGATTCCCAGGATGCTGACAAGGCCAATGACACTTGCCACTTGCCTTCCTGGTCTCCTCTGGAGCTTCTCACCACTTGGTCCTGCTGGGCCATCTCCCTGGTCTCCCTGAGCCAAGGCACTGAGCTGAGAATCATGGACCCCCAAGAAGCAGTACAGACACTGAATTATGAAAAAAAATGCAGTTTTGGGCCTACCTTCCTGGGATACCACTCCCAAAATGGAATCAAAACTCCGATGAATTATTTAGGTAAGCCCCCTTTAGCAATGAAAGAGGAAATGTACACACTGAGTGCTCCCCCAGGTAATAATTATTGACACTGGATTTGATAGAAAATAAGTGATTTTATTAAGAACAAGCAGTAGGATTTAAGTGGTAATAAGTGAGAACAGGCAGAGCAAAGTAGATTACAAACTCAAAATAACAGAAACACTTAGCTAACCCTAACACGGAAACCTCACTACACAAACTCACTACAAAAATCACCCTAAAACTCTTTCCTTTCCAGCAAAGCCTTCCAAACTAGGGCTGTTCCTCACCCTGGGGTCTTTGGTTCCTTCCCTCCAGTATGCCAACCAAAGACAAAACACTCCTACTTTCCTACTGTTTTTAAAGATTCCCTTATTGCATGGGAAGTCACTGGGCCAGTTGGGGTAGACATGTGACTTCCCCAGACCAACCACTACTAAGACTTAAAGGACAAAAGAGGTTGTTTAACAGCTGGTCATCAAGACATTGAGGGTAACACCTGCAATGGCATTCATTCACACATTTAAAAGCCATAAAGCATTCCACACTCCATATGTCTAATATGTCTCCATATGTCACAAGAATGATACCTACACCAAAATAAAATAAACAGATCCTGTGGATTAAAACATGAAGACTGAGAGGTTACATGAAATAATTTGCTCAAAGCACCTTTGAGTTACGTATATGTATGTCCATAAGTCCATTTCATAAAGCATGGGGGGGGGTCTATAATTTCTCTCTATTTTTAAGAAAGATCAACAATCAGACAACAATTCTGTGGATTTGCTGACAATCACAAAAGAAAATTAGGTGAAATGCAAATAAAACAAATCAGTAAAACTAAAATTGGTAAAAGATCATATTATTAAAACCTTGCTCCTGCAGATACTTGCTTATGTGAGTAACTCCAGGGCCTGATCACATGGGTAAAGATACTCATATTACATAATATTTGCTGCTTTGGATTATATATAATTCTAAAAGAATGACTGCAAGAAAGAAATGGTTATTTGTGCTGTGCAGTAACTGTGGCTCTTTGAGATCTATGTTCCTATGGATAGAGCCTTGCAAATCTGCAGATATTCGCAGCTCATTACAGATATGGATGTGGATACAAATTTTGTATCAGTGCAGGGATCTACCTATCGTGCTCTCATCTAGGTGCATTTGCACCTCCTGCATTCTTGATTAGAAATTTTGTATAGCAGTGTCTGTTCAGCTTGTGCTCTGTGCTGTTATACAACACTTTGAGGGTGAACTATCTTCAGTTCCTTCTCTACCGTGAAACTCTATAGCAGAGAACTTTGAAGCAGAGGGGAAAGATGACAGGAAGCCTCTATAGGGGGATGCATCTCAAAGAACCACAGATGCTACACAGGGTGAGCAACCATTTCCTCTTCTTCAAATAGTGTCCTAAAGGATGTTCCATTCCCTGTGATTACTGAGCAGTTCCCTTTACGGAGGGGGTTTTGGAGTGAAATCCAGTATTGAAGAAGATATAGCTCAGCATTGAAAGTTGAGCTGTGAGTTAAGCCATGTCTACACAAGGAAACTATTTCAAAATTACTAAATTTGACTTAAGAACTCCCAAAATAAATTTGAACTTGCATATCCTCACTATGGGGAAGCCTCAAAATTAGTCCAAAATATTTAATGGACTTAGAGCCCCCAGAAGCACTCTGGGGAGGGTGTCAGGAGAGCAGACACACTGTGGCTTCTTGATCCAGGAAACTGCGATGAGTACTTTCAGGGACTCCTCTCTACACTCGCAACTCATAAAGCACTCTTCCACTGCCTCCCCCTCGTGGGACAGATAAGGGATGCAGAGGGCATGTGCCTTGTCATGCTCTGGTTGCCCATGTGGACACCACAGCACTGCCACCCTGGAGCCAGAGCTGCTACAAAGCAGTGCCATGCTCATGGCTCTTGTGCTGCACCACATGGTGCAATATTTCGAGAGTGCCCACATGTTGCTCCAGCTGGACAAGGATGAGGATGAGGAAGATGAGGCACATGAACCCTGGCATGGCCCACAGGCCCTGTTCAGCCAAGTTCTGGTGCTTCTGGTGTTCAGCCAAGTTCTGGTGGTACTGAATTGTTATGCGGGGATGAGATGATCAGCAATGGCTGCACAACTTCCCCATGCACAAGGACACCTTCTTGGAGCTTTGCGAGTGGCTCGCCCCTGCCCCCAGGTGACAAGACAACTGCATGAGACTCGCCATCCCTGTGCAGAAGCACACGGCCATCGCCCTCTGGAAGCTTGCCATGCCTGACAGCTACCACTCAGTCTGGAATGGGGAAATCCACAGTTGGGGCTGTGCTTGTGCAAGTAGCCAAGGCCATCAACCATGTCCTGCTATGCAGGGTCATCACTCTGGAGAACGAGGACAGCACTGTTGATTTTGGTGCCATGGACTTCCCCAACTGCTGGGGAGGAGGAGAGAGGGAGCATAGCCATCACTCACATCCTCATCCTGGCCCCCAACCACTGGGCCTCAGAGTTCCTCAACCGAAAGGGGTACTTGTCCATGGTGCTGCAGGAGCTTATGGATCACAAGGGATGCTTCACTGACATCACTATCCAATGGTTGGGAAAGGCACATACACCTTCCAAAAGATGCATGCAAGCACTCTTTCCCAGACTGTACAATGCACAGAGTCAGAGAGGTGGACATGCCCATCATGATCCTGGGGGATGCAGCCTACCCCTTGGAGGCGGGGGGCAGTTGTGAAATAAAGTTACAAGGGCAGTCATCACAGGAGTCACTGTGTATGAGATGACAACGAAGGTCTCAGTTCAGATGATGGTGAGGCGCTTTGATGGCGTCTGTTGCTTTGAAAGTGGGCACTTTCCAACAAGTGTACAGATCTCAGGGAAGTATTGCAACACCCATGGCCAAGGGACAAGCAGGCATAGGAAGGTGCCAGACAGGCCAGGAGCCTGTGGGCAGGAGAGGGGGATGGGGCAGCTCATCTTCCTATTGTGTACTGCATATGCCTGGTCCGGTATTTGCAGTGTCCCACAGAGAAAACTTCTTTCCCTGCCTGCTGGAAGATGGGGATGGTGGTGTTGGGGGAGGTGTGTGAGAGTGGCAGATGCCACTTACCGGAGGGAGTGCTAATGGGTTCCCCTTCTTTCTCCTTCCAGCTGGTTCCCATGCACAATATCAGTCTCTTCTGCATCACTGTGCTTGAGTGGGAGCAAATGTTGACTGAGTGTGGGCATGACCTTGTGCTGTATGTGGCACTGCTGTGTGGTTCTATAATCCCAGACTACTTAGTGGTGGCTTGGGGTGGGAAGATGTCCTACCATGGAAGTAAGACTAAGGGAGGCCTCTCCAGGAACCTTGAGAGAAAGATCGAGGAGTTCCTGTGTGAGAGTGTCATGGAGCTGAGTGCTCAGGACTGGCACTCCCTGTGCACAGCTGTTGTGTGACTTCCAGACGGAGTAGGCCAAAAGAGGAGAGCACAGCCCATCGCCTGACCCCACTTGTTGATAGGGAAAGTTAGAAAACTCACCAAAAGTGCCCTCCCCAGGGTCTCTGGTATCCTGGGAGACGTCCTGGGAAGCAGTGTCAGTCTCCAAAAGGGAGGAGCAGCTCCTGGTTCTTGGGCATCATTGCCTATCTGTCTTCCTCCTCCATGGTGGGGGAGGTGGCCAGCCCTCCTTCCAGATTGGCATCCAGCTGCTCATAGCAGTGGCAGGTGTGAGATGCCACCCCAGAGTGTCTGTTCTGCTCCCTCACCTTGTGGTAGGCTGGCGCAGCTCTTTTATTTTGAGTCTACACCGCTCCAGGCTCCTGCTTGGCCCTCTCAGCCATGCTGGCAGCGATCCTGCCGTAGATGTCGGCATTATTCTTCTTGTCTGAAGATTCTGGAAATTGGACTCCTCCCCTCACACCTTGAAGAGGTCCAGGATCTCTGCACCAATCCAGGCTGGAGCTCTTCTGCATTCCTGGGAAGTAGAGGCTGTGGGAGCAGCAGAAGTGCTGGCAGCCATTGGAGGGTCTGAAGGAGCACTGGGGGTGCTTATGTCTTTCTGCCTTGGTCCCTCACACAGTGCTAACACTGCTGGCCATGTGGGACAAGCCCTTCTCCTTTTCCTGGGACTTTTACAGCTATGGAGGAGGAGGAGAGCAGTGGAAATGCCTGGTCTGGCCAAAGCAGTCAGGGCTGACAGCTGTGGGAAGCCTCTGGAGGCCAATTAGTTCACATTAACAGCACCAGAGTGCCCACACTACTGCATTTCAAAATTAGTATTTCAGAATTAGCATTATTCAAAATAACAGGCTTGGTAGTGTGTGCGTGGCTGCCACTATATTTACCTGCACCTCTGCAAGTACAGGTACTTACAGCTCCCATTGGCTGGGAATGGTGATCCATGGCCAATGGGAGCTGCGATCACCCATACCTGCTAAGGCAGAGGTAAATGCAGTGGTGTAGGGGCCCATCAGGGGTTAACCCTTGCAGATCAGATCTGGCCCATGGGCTGGTATTTGCCCACCCCTGTCTTAAACGGTAACAGCCACCCGCCCTGCCAGCCACCAGCCCTTCCCTGGGACTGAACAGTGCAATCCCATTCCCCAAAGATAATAGAGGCTGGAGGAGAAGCTATGTTCCCCAAGCAGTTGCGGGGGGGAAGGCAAGCTGGCCATCTGGGGAACCAGATAGTGACCCTCCAGGGTTGAGTAGGTTGGCCCATTGGAGGATCCGGATAGCCCCTCTCCAATAACTGCTGGCAGGGGCAGAGGGCCGGCAAGTGCAGCATGAGCCCCCTGGGATAAGCCACTCCTCCCGATTCATGGAGTCACAGCTGGAGCAGTGCCTTCCTCGATACAACGGGCAGCTTTGGTAACACCGCACCTCCCATCCCTCTGACCTGAGCCCCCTGCCCTGATTCCTGCACAACCCCTTCCCTGAGCCCCCCCACCTCCCACCCATTGCTGAAAAACCTCACCCCCTGCCTTGACTCCTTCATCCCCATCCTTGGCCCCAACCCCCACTCCCACTTTTCATCCCCTGCCCTGAATGCCCTGCTCTGCACCTCCAACCCCTGCCCTGAGTCCTCACAAACCTCCCAGCCCCCTGGCCTGATTGCCACATCTTCCACCTTTTACCCTGATCCACAGAAGGATCCAGGCAACACTAGGTAAATCATGTAGTAACTAATAGGTTAAAAAAAATGAAAATATATTTACAATTAAGTGGTTACTGATGTTTAGAAGTGCCTGCCTTGTCCTCATCTTGCTGCTTTCCACAGTGTGATGCTTCTTGTGGACTGTATTTTTCACTTGAAGCAATTTTTCCAAAGATCCACTTATTTTTTTATCAACTTGTCATAAAATGCAGCACAGTCTAGGGAAAAATTCACTCATACAAACACAATAGCCTTCATGGGAGAAACATGGAGACATGATTTTTCAGGTAACCAAACTGCATTCATTATTGAAACGACACATTCAACAGGGGCTGTGGTGGCTGGCAAACAAAATGAACTCAATGCCCTTTTCCAGATCTGAGTGTTCTACTGCCCTATTGTCCATCTCTTGAAAAATGTTCCACCCCCTTTCAGAAATGGGGGTTTCCTGAGTGTTCCAGTCAGACATGTGACAGGGTATTATTGGGTTTGCATTTGTCCATGTATCAAAAAATTGGTTCTCATCTATTCTCATCTGATCTCAGGTGGGAATGCTTATGGGGTAAAGGTAAGACTGCTTTGTACATTTTCCGACATCAGCATCCTTCTAATAAGAATCACTCAAGTTGTCTGTACAATCAAAGGCAGGTTTCCAGTGTTCAAAGTACTTCAGGGATGTTGAGTAAAATTTTTTTGACAGCCTTGTAATATTCCTGTGGGAAAAATTTCACACCCTCAAGCAAAGACAGAAGCAGGGTGTTTGTGTTTGATGTGATAAACCAGTGTTTCTTAAATTTTTAAACACCGAGGAACACCAAACAATAATTTTTTTATGAGGAACACCAAGGATTTTGAGGGAAAAAAAAGTTGGGGGTGGGGGTCGGGGAAGCTTATTGAGGAAAAAAAAAGGTCGTGGAAAGTTAGAGCAAAAACAAAAAAAAAAAAACCTGCCTGCTCCTTTAAGGGTGACCATTTTGAATTCTGTTCTCCACGGCACATCTTTGACTGCCTCGCAGCACACCAGTGTGCTGCGGAACACAGTTTAAGAAACACTATGATAAACCTCTCTGAGCCTCATGCCAAATTATTATGAAGGGTAGGAATATACAATGCAACTTCTGTCACCGATGAGATCTTTTTCCGAATTGCCCATACCTGCTTTGGAGGCTGTCTGTTTGCTTACTAGCCAAAGCAAACCACAGTTTTATTCAAGGGTCACTGAAGACTCTCTCGAACACTGTTGGGTATGTGTCGAGACACAAATATGCCTTACGGACATCAAAAATCAACAACATTCTGTCTAGCACTGGTCAAAGAAAAGAATTGTGTGCTGCCTCGCTCTAGCAATTTAAAAACACTCAACATAATTGGCAGAAGTCTTTCAATTCTTCAACAGTGTAAATATGAAAGTATTTATCAACTTTCACAGCAAAGGACTCCAAAACAACTGGAAGACAGTCAGCTGCTGTAGTATTTCTTTTGTGAATAAGCTTATCCAGATGTCTTTCTAGAGCTGGGGAAAAGACTGTAAGCTCTTCAAGGAGGGAACTGTTAAAAATTTCATTTCTAAAGTGCTATGCTCTCCAGTGAGAGAGACTCGGGTTCAGTTTTCTTAGCCAGAGTCTAAATCTGTGGCTATTGAAATCAACAGTAAATCCTCTATTGACACCAGGGCAGAAAGATTAGAATTCATTCTCTAAGGGTGCATCTACACTGCAGGGCTTAACTCAAAATAAGCTATGCAAATTGAGCTACGTCAATTGCGTAGCTTATTTCAAAATAGCTTATTTCAAAATTGGGAGTGTCTACACAGTACTTATTTCGAAATAGAGCACTCTTCCTCCAACTTCCCTTACTCCTCGTACTATGAGGGTTACAGGAATTGGAGTAAGAAATCCTCCAGCTTGACAGTATTTAGACATTATTTTGAAATAACTGCCTGCTGTATAGATGTGGACTAAGTTATTTTGAAATAACACTAGTTATTTAGAAATAATGTTGCCATGTAGACGTACCCCACTATAGAAAGGATGTGGACGCATTGGAGACGATCCAGCAGAGGGTGACCAAAATGATTAGGGAGCTGGAGCACATGACCTATGAGGAGAAACTGAGGGATCTGGGTTTGTTTAGTCTGCAGAAGAGAAGAGTGGAGGGTATTTGATAGCAGCCTTCAACTTCCTGAAGGAAGGTCCCAAAGAGAATGGAGAAAGGCTCTTCACAGTACTGGCAGATGGCAGAACAAGGAGCAATGGTCTCAAGTTACAGTGGGAGAGGTCTAGGTTGGATATTAGGAAAAACTATTTCACTAGGAGGGTGGTAAAGCACTGGAATGGGTTAACTAGGGAGGTGGTGGAATCTCCATCCCTAGAGGTTTTTAAGTCTCAGCTTGACAAAGCCCTGGCTGGGTTGATTTAGTTGGGATTGGTCCTGCCTTGGGCAGGGGGCTGGACTTGACCGCCTAAGGGCTCTTCCAGCCCTATAATTCTATGATTCTACCCTAAGTTCTCAGGTCTACACATCCTGAGAGTTTCACTGAGGCAATGGACTCAATCCTTACTGGTAGAGAAGTACCTTATATAACTTGTCACATTTGGCACACTGAGCATCAGCAACAAAAGTTTTTAGGGTGAGTCTTATGCAGCTTGCCTCAATGTGCAGCTTCTAAAAAGTGAATAGGAAATGTAAAGGGGAGTAAAACAAGTACGATTTCTCACGCACAACCCTTCCAAAAAGACAAATTTGTTTGTTTTTATTGTTCTCTTCCTGACATTATGTAAATAGGTCAACTGCATATTTAAAACAGAAAAGAAATTACTGTAGGTGCCAGTGGACAACATCCCTGGAGTCCAACAGAAAAACACGATCACAGATTTAATTTTTTCCCCCAAGAATATTCTGTTAGAGAGATATAGATTATTCTTAGAAATCCACCTCTACTCGAAACAAAATAAAATGTAACATTACTTATACAAATATAATATTATAATTTATATGCTGAAGGAGGGAGTATACTTCAATACCATACATTCAGCATAATGACAGATTAACAAGAATAATTAATGTACAGTGATTTCCAAATTACTGTAAAAATAACCCTCAAGCACAGACCATAGACTTTTTAGAGTGCATACCTAATTTCAGGCAGTCTGTTCAGTACTACATACCCTTCCTTGTGCTGCCCACTCACTAACCTGGTAACAGTCTTAAAAATGCTATGAATAAAAGGCCCATTTCTACCTCCACTGACTTCAACAGAACTAGGACTGGACCACTGTACTGTGGTCTTCCATATTCATCATGATGAACTACATTGTTGCCAGGGCAGGGTGGGGCAGCTGGCTCTTGGTGCTGCCTGGACCACCTCCCCTCAGTGCCATCCAGAGTTCGCTGTCCGGGACTCTGCAGGGCACTGAATGGTAATTTAAAGGGTCTCGAGCTCTGACTGCTGCATCAAGTAGCAGCAGCAGCAGCCCGTAGCCCCGGGCCCCTTTGACTCACTGGGCTAGGGATGTAAGTCAACTAATCAACTGGTCAATGGAATTTCCCAACCCCGGGAGCTATCCCCTCTGTGGCTCTGCCGACTCTTAATACATTTAAAAGGCTGAAGCACAGCAGGGGCACCAGGCATGAGCCAGGAGAGCTGATTCCCGGCTCTCACCCAGTCCCCCCACTGCACCTCTGCTTTTTAAATGCATTAAGAGCCATCTAGTGGCTCTTAATGCATTTAAAAAGCAGGGGACCAGCCCCCCGCTATGCTTCCACCTCCTCTGTCCCCCACGGACACCGTGCTGGGTAGACTGGGTTTTAAACTGGGTCTTCCCAGCACTGGCTCCTGCTCCCTCCCTTGTTGCCTCTGATAGAGGCAGCAGGTGCGGGGAAGAGAAGGGTGGAGAGGAGCAACTAGTCGAGTCACTACTTGACTATCCGATAAGCTTATGCTTATCAGATAGTCGACTAGTTGCTTACATCCCTACACCAGGCCCTAGGGCAGTTGCCCCCCTTGCCTGCCAATGGTGAGCCTGTGTAGCTTTCATGCGACTTATCAAATATTTTCACATAAGTGATTTTTGCCTTCATATCAGGTTTGACACCAAAGGCTTTACTCCAAAGACCACTTCAGAATCTATTGAACAAAAGAGAAAAGCATACTACTTCAAGACAGTAGTTAATTTAAAAAATGCACAAGAACTAAAATGAATATAGCAAACAACTATACTATTAGTACAAATAATGCTTAATATATATAAAAAAAAAATCAAATGCAGGGTGAAATATGGCAAGTGGACCAACTTCAGTTATTTTCCAGGAAGAAGTTAGTTTATCATGGCAAAACAAAGCCTAACCTTGTTGCTTTTTTTTTTTTTTTTTTTAAGTGGAAATACAAATCATGGAAAATAATGTTTTAAAAAGTGCTTAGCTATCATAGGCCAAGTGCCTGAAAACAACTTTCTGATTTGCAGGGCTGCATTAACTCTTTTGGGGGTGCTGCAGCTAGTCGATTTTGTGAATCCCTCCTATGTTCCAGGGTGGGGCCAAAATGAGGAGTTCAGTGTATAGAATGGGGCTGCTGAGGAGTGGGTTGGGGGTGGAGGTGCAAGGTCTGGGCAGGAAAGTGCAGAAACAGGCTGGGAGTGGGCATGTGGGTTCTGGGCAGGATGTAGGGTGCAGGATGTAGGGTGCAGGACCAGAGTGGATCAGCAGGATGTGGGTGGGAGGTCAGGTGCAGGAGGAAACTAGAGGTGTGGTGCCTGGATGGGAGGGAATGTGCAGGAGTGGGCTGGGGTGTGTGGGGTCTGGGTGGGAGGTAGGGTGTGGGAGGAGGCACGTGATTGGGTGCTTACCTGGAATAGCTCCCTTTTGGTGGAGGGTGAGGAACAGGTGGTTGAGCCACCCTGCACTTGCAGGCACTTCCAGCCAATGGGAGATGCAGGGGGAAAGCCTGCAGGAGAGTGCAGGGACAGAGAGTTTTCGTGTTATTGGCAATGCCTACAGCTGTAGCCCAGGGAGAGGGGAATGGCAGCATGCAGAACCGCCTCCCGCTGCTCCGACTGGTAGAGCAGGCCCCAAATACAGCACACAGGGGCTTTAGGGGCTGTATCCCAGTTCCCCAATGAAGGGAGTCCTCTAAAGCACCTTTCATAATCCAGCCCAGTCGATTAGCCAGAGCTTTCCATGAAGAGTGTTTTTATTCCTAGCATAGATTTAATTTTATCCTCTCAAATGATTCCACTGTATCGTTTCCTACAGTATGGGAAGGAGGTGGGAAGTCCTTGGTGGAGAAGAACAGGTTAGAAAACTATTTAGAAAAGCTAGACATACACAAATCCTGTGCTGAATCAATGCATCCAAGAGTGCTGAGGGAGTTTGCTGATGTTATTGCAGAGCCATTGGCCATTACTTTTGAAAACTCATGGTGATTGGAGGAAGTCCTGGATGATTGGAAAAAGGCAAATGTAGTGCCCCTCTTTTCAAAAAGGGAATAAGGAGAATCCAGGGAACTACAGACCAGTCAGCCTTACCTCAGTCCCTGGAAAAATCATAGTTAACATGTATTCACCAAGAGCAGGTCATGCCTGACCAACCTGATTGCATTCTATGACAAGGTAACTGGCTCTGGATATGGGGAAGGTGCTGGATGTGATATACCTTAACTTTAGCAAAGCTTTTAGATACGGTCTTCCACGGTGATATTGCCAATAAGTGAAAGTAGTATGTACTGCATACATGGGCTGTAAGATGAGAGAAACCTCTAGATTGTCTGGCTCAGTGGGTAGTGATCAAAGGCTCGATGTCTAGTTAGTGGTCAGGATCAAGTGGAGTGCCCCAAGAGTCAGTTTTAGGCCAGCTTTGTTCAACATCTTTATTAATGACGTGGATGAGAGGATGGCTTGCACCCTCAGCAAGTTCACAGATGACACTAAGCTAGAGTTAGAGAGTCTGGAGGGTAATAATAGGGTCCAGAGTGGCCCAGACCAGTTGGAGGATTGGGCCAAAAGAAATCTCATCAGGTTCAACTAGGACAACTGCAGAGTCCTACACTTGGGACGGAAGAATCCCAAGCACAGTTACAGGCCGTGGAACGACTGGCTAAGTAGCAGGTCTGCAGGAAAGGACCTGGGGATTACAGTGAATGAGAAGCTGGATATGAGTCAACAGTGTATCCTTGTAGGCAAATGGCATGTTGGTGTGCATTAGCAGGAGCACTGCCAGCAGATCTAGAGACGTGATTATTCCCCTTTATTCAGTACTGGTGTGGCCACGTGTCCAATTCTGGGCCCCTCCTCACAGAAAGGATGTGGATGTGTTGGAGAAAGTCCAGCCGAGGGGAAAAAAATGATTAGGGGGCCAGAGCACATGACTTATGAAGAGAGGCTGAGGGATTTGAGTTTTAGTCTGTCACTATTAGACAAAGAAGAGTGAGGGTGGATTTGATAGCAGCCTTCAGCTACCTGAAGGGAGGTTCCGAAGAGGATGGAGAGAGGCTGTTCTCAGTAGTGATGGATGGCAGAACAAGGAGCAATGGTCTCAAGTTACAGTGGGAGAGGTCTAGGTTTGATATTAGAAAAACAACAACACCACTATTTCCCTAGGAGGGTGGTGAAGCACTGGAATGGGTTACCTAGGGAGGTGCTGAAATCTCCATCCCTAGAGGTTTTTAAATCCTGGATTGACAAAGCCCTGGATGGGATGATTTATTTGGGATTGGTCCTTCTTTTAGCAGGGGGTTGTACTCTGTGAGGTCTCTTCCAACCCTATGGTTCTGTGATTCTATATTGTGTTTTATGGTTAATTAAATTTGGCTTGTTATAAATCCATATGCAGGTTGAAGAGAAATATTACAAATTCTGATACTCTACAGCAGGGGTGGTCAAAAGGGCCTCCACGGGCCAGGTCCAGCCTACTAAGCGGGTTGATCCAGCCCCCGGAGGCCCTGCTGCTCCCCCATCCCCAGGCCTGCAGCACTTCAAAGTGCTACACGCGCCTCGCAAGGCGGGAGGAGACATCACACGCTCTCCCGCCCCCATGCCCTGATTGGCCTGGAGGCGGGAGAGCTGCGCGAAGTTTCCTCCGCCCTTTGAGGAGCTCACGGCACTTCAAAGTGCTGTATGCTTCATGCAGCTCCCCCGCCCCTAGCCCCTGATTGGCCTAGCAGCAGTGGGAGCACACAAAGCCTCCTCCCACCCAGCGAGGAGCACATGGTACTTTGAAGTGCCATGTGCTCCTCGCAGGGTGGCATAGGGCAGGAGGAGGCTTTGCATTCCTCCCTTCACCAGGCCAATCAGGGCCTGGGGCCGGGGAGCTGCGTGAAGCTTCCTTCATCCTGCCCTGGCCTTGCGAGGAGAGCATTTTACACTTCAAAGTGCCATATGCTCCTTACAGGGTAAGAGGAGGCTTCTTATGCTCCCCCTGTCCCCAGGCCCTGATTGGCCTGGGAGTGGGGAAGCGTAGGAAGCCTCTTCCCACCCTGCCAGGGGCATGGGCGCCTAGTGGGGCGCACAAAGGGGCTCTCCCACCCTCAGACCAATCATGGTCTGGAGGCAGGGTAGCCCAGAAGCATCCTGACCCTGCCCCCTTCCCATTTAGGCCCTGCCCCTTCCGGGTGGCCCGGGGCCACTTCAAAAATTATTGCCCACTCCTGCTCTACAGTATCTTGAATATTATTGCAGTGAATAAATGTTATAAAATTAAGCTTTTATTTTTCTCTAATAAACAGCTCTTTTAGTTAATTGAAATGAATTCTAGAGAGATTTCTCTGTTTTTGTAGTTGCTGTTCTTACTAATATTCTACTAAAAATATACAGACTTTAGGCATTAGATCCTACTTAAGCCTCTTTTGTAAACAAATGCTACAGTCTCAAAATTAATAATAAATTGAATTAGTTTTAAAAGCATGCTTTAGTTAATAAAATATTGGAACAGAATAAATAAAGTACACATGGACAAGTCCAATATGATGTGTATGCATACATGTGCAGACACATTCTTCTTTCTCATAGGGATTCTCTATTGACAGAAAGCGCATAAACAAATCTTAGCACATATTTAAAATTAAACCACTATAGCTATAACATACACAGTTTCGCTTTAGGCAAAAATTCAAAACAATATTGAATATTTTTAAATAAACTGGGTGATTTTATTGGTCATAGCAGTACATAAGGAACACAGGGAAATAGGCAATAAAAAAATCATCTTAAAATAAGTGAAAAAAAACTTTGGGGATTGAAGGGATCAACTGTTGCAAGAGCCATTTTAAGGTTACAGACCTTAGGCTCAAGTCCTTACACAGGTAAAATCCTCACTAACTTTAAGAATTATTCTCCTAATAAGATTTGGAAAGATAAAACACAAACATAGAATCATAGACTATCAGAACTGGAAGGGATCTTGAGAGGTCAAGTCCAGTCCCCTGTCCACATGGCAGGACCAAGTGTAACCCCCTTTTTCCTCCCCGGGTTACTCGGGAGCAGGTCACACTCACAGGTGTGCCTGGGCACCTGATGGTCTTGACATAAAAGGAGATCCTGAGTACCCCAGTGGTGATGTTAGTTGGGGAAAACCTATCCACCCCCTTGCTGTTGTCCCTTGTTCATAAAGAACATATAATGGCGGTGCCTCCACCTGGCTGGCCCTGTAACACTTACTGGTGTGCCTTGGGCACATCCAGGAATAAACTTATTCCAACAATAAACAGGATCTAACTCCAGAACAATAATTACAAATCATAAATAATATACATCTAATAGATTGCATTAGAATGAACAACCTTTGCTTAACTTAAAGAAACAGGATTTAACAAATTAACAGTGAATAACATCAATTAACAAAGTACACAGAAGTAAAAGGAACATATCTAGCTGCCAATATTTATCCCACCCCAGAGTGTGCACACCCCTGGACTCAGAGTCCCAGACTCTTGCTTGTGTGGGCGCGCTTGAAGAACTGCAGCTGTAATGGAGATTCTCTGTAGGTAGGGTGTATGTGGGTCCAAGCTATGCAGCAGCTCTGGTTCACTGGGTTGGCCTCTTTGAACCCAGAGTTAATTGGTATCTGAGGTCTGTCCCAGGCAGCATTTCCCCAAAGATGCCCAGTTACTCACAGTCTCCTTCTGTGTGCCGGACGCAGAGTAGTTTCTAGCCACAAGTACAGCCAAAGGGCCTCCCCTCTAGGGCAATCAGAAGCAGCCTGCTAGATCCCAGTTCCAAAGGCTCGCTGTCCCAGTCAGTAACTGCAACATAACAGCTCCCAAACTGGATCAAACTCCTCCACAGCAGCCTGGCTCCCCTTCAGTTCCAAAATCCAAGGGCAGAGTCCCAGTCTGCTAGGCCTCACTTCTCATGCAGGTGGAGAGACCCAGATCTCCCACACAAGAGTCACTTCCTTCCTGTTTTTCCCCAAAGGCTCATAGGAATTGTATTCTGTGAGGCTGGATTGCAGCACACAGGGTCTTCCCAGAAAATAAGCAGAGGCACCTTTAGTAAGGGGACTGCACAAGCATCATCTAGATCAGCTCTGATAGATGTTTATCTAACCTGCTCTTAAATATCTCCAGTGATGGAGATTCCACAATCTCCATAGGCAACTCTCCTATGACAAGTAGAAATTTACAATATTATTTTCTGAAATCGTCACTGGAATTGTGTAGCTATTGGATAAAAGTGTTTGATATTATGACAGCAGAGATGACAACAAGTGTTGAAGCTACTAGTCCCCAATTTAAAAAAAGTGGATTAAGAGAAGTTTTAATGAAGAGTCCTTGACTTTGGAATTTATTGTTCTGATATTATGTAGGATGTTTATTGGCAGAAACATATTCCCCTTGGGTAGTACTTTCCCAGTTCATGCTGAGCCCCCAGACTTCCAGAAAGCCATTTTTATGTATTTGCATGTGTATAGCATGTAGGAAGCATCTCAGCAACCAAGAATTTGTACCAAGTTTCAGTGAGAGAACCAGTTTTACTGGTCTCTGTGTAGTTTCTAGAAAGAACCGAACTCCAAGAAACAGCCAGCATATCCACAAGACCCAATTGCTTATATAATCAGTTAAACAGAAATCACAGCCTGGGGACTCCCAATAATATTATAAGAAAAAGAAACTGATAAGGTTTGGCCTGATAATTCTTTTATCAAAATTGCAAATTCATCCACACAAAGAAATGGAAGGGCATATCAATGATGTAGATAATGGCATAGAGAGTACATTTAGGCTATGTCTAGATAGTGGAGCTATTTGGAGATACTGAAAGTATCCCGAAATAGCAATTCCACATCTTTAAATGCACTCGTTATTTTGAAATATATTTCGAAATAACGGGCGCACTATTGCAGCATCCCTGTAACCCTCATTCTACGAGGGTTAAGGGACTTGTTGGAATAATGCTGTATTTAAAAATTTGGCACTGTGTAGACAGTGCCAAATTTTGAAATAGTCTATTTCGAGGTAAAGGTGCTGTGTAGGTGCGCCCTTATCAAGTTTATGGATGATAGCAGGCTGGGAGGGGTTGCAAATGCTTTGGAGGATAGGGTCATAATTTAAAATGATCTGGACAAACTGGAGAAATAGTCTGAGGTAAACAGGATGAAGTTCAATAAGGACAAATACAGAGTACTTCATTTAGGAAGGAATAATAAGTTGCACCCATGCAAAATGGGAAATGACTGTCATATGACACCGTTGAAAAAAAAGTGAACATCATTCCAGGATGTATTAGCAGGTGTATCATAAGAAACACATTTGTAATTCTTCTGCTCTACTCTGTACTGATTAGGCTTCAACTGGAGTATTGTGTCCCATTCTGGGTGCCACATTTTAGGAAAGATTGGAAAAAGTCTGCAGGAGAGAAAAAAAAAGCCTGCTTTTAGTTTGGAAAAGAGAAGACTGAGAGGGAACATGATAACCGTTTTCAAATACATAAGAGATTGTCACAAAAAGGAGGGAGAACAATTATTGAAGCACTGGAATGGGTTTCCTAGGGAGGTGGTGGAATCTCCATCTCTAGAGGTGTTTAAGTCTCGGCTTGACAAAGCCCTGGCTGGGTTGATTTTGGGATTGGTCCTGCCTTGGGCAGGGGGCTGGACTTGATGGCCTTCTGAGGTCTCTTCCGGCTCTATGGTTCTATGATTCTATGATTCTTCTTAACCACTTAGGATAGGATGAGAAGCAATGGGTTTAAAGACATTTGTCAGGAATCGTCTAGACCAGTAGTTCTCAAAGTGTGGTCCACAGACCGCTAGTGGTCTACAGCCACCTCCCAGGTGGTCTGTGGCTTGAGCTCAGCTCCCTCCCTCCTCCCCCATGCAGCGGGGAGCTCGTGCTGCTGTTCCAGCCTGGTGGTTGCCACACAGTCACGAGGCTGAAGCATCAGTCTAGCTCCTGTACACCAGGCCCTTTCAAATGTCCTGAGCAGCTGCACGAGCCATGAGAGTCAGTCACCAGTGCTTGTTTACAGCAGCTTGGTGAGTGATCTGCACGTGCTACAGGCTGTTCCTGTTGCCCCTTCCCTTCTCGCCAGTGCTCGCTGCACACCTGAGGGGAGGAAGGAGGTGTGGGGCAGCCTGCTCAGAACTTTAGTGCATGGGGAGAGGAGGAAGGGCTGCTGCCTCCCCTGGCAGTGGGGCCAGAAGCTTTGCTCATCCCAAGGCGCAGGGAGCCCCCCTGCACCTTCACTGGTTCAACAGCCCCCTGGACTCATCCTGTGGCACAGGGGTGTGGTGGGGCGAATGACACCAGGGACATGGGAGGGAGCTGGTCCCTGTTATACACGAGGGCTGTGTCTACATTGGCACCCCTTTCCGGAAAAGGGATGCTAATGAGACACAGTGCGAATCGCGGGGGATTTAAATATCCCCCGCGGCATTTATTACATGCTGCCGCTTTTTTCCGGCTCGGGGTTATGCCGGAGAAAAGCGCCAGTCTAGGCGCAATTTTCCAGAAAATAAACCCTTTTCCGGAAGATCTCTTATTCCTACTTGAAAGAAGAAACACATTTGTAATTGAAAGTAGGAATAAGAGATCTTCCGGAAAAGGGTTTATTTTCTGGAAAATCGCGTCTAGACTGGCGCTTTTCTCCGGCATAACCCCGAGCCGGAAAAAAGCGGCAGCCATGTAAATGCAAATGCCGCAGGGGATATTTAAATCCCCCACGGATTTGCAATTCTGAAGTGTCTCATTAGCATCCCTTTTCCGGAAAGGGGTGCCAATGTAGACACAGCCGAGATGTCCACACCCAGCTCATGGAGAGAGGAAAGGCAAGCAGCCCCATGCGCACGGAGCCACTTGCTCTGCGAGCTGGCCTGGTAGGGAAGAAAGGTCGGCACTTCCTTCACCAGCCCCTCCCCCCACCCTCTGAGTGGGAAGCTGGAGCTGGTGCTTCAGCCTGGTGGCTACGTGGACTCCCCACTGCATTGGGGAAGGGGGCTGAGCTGCCCCCCTCCCCATCCTGCTGGGGGAATGCAGTGCAGTGATGCACTGGCCACCAGCTTTCCCCGCTGCTGCCATTGGTCTGCCAATGGGAGCAATGGGGTCATGAAGCCAAATAAGCATCCCCTCTCATGCCCAGACCCCTGCACCCCAATCCCCCTCCTTCCTAAGCACTCCCTTACTCCTGCATCCTCCTTCCTGGCCAGACACCTACCCCAACCCTATTCCTGCATCCCCCATTACTCCTGCAACCCCTGTTGCTCCTGCACCCTTCCTTGCTCTTGCACCCTTCCCTCTGGCCAGACCCCCTACTCCCAGCCTGCTTCTACACCCTACCTTCCACTCAGACCTTGCACCCTCATCCCCTCCTTCACTCCACCTCCCTCCCTGCACTCGCTGGCAGGATCCCTATTCCACTCACTGGCATCCCTGTCCTATACACTGAAACCCTCATTTTTGTCCCCATCCAAGAGCCTAAGGGGGTCCACAAAATCCACTAACTCTGGAACCTCAGAAATGTAAATCAACCCTATGGGAAGCTCTGAAACTCGGTCCTCCCTGTCCCTTCCCCTCGCCCTGTCGGGTTGAAGTGCCAGAGGAGTGAGGTGTGTCAGTTAAGGGCCACATCAGTGAAGGTTGGGGGTTTTTGGATGAGTTTTTCTGCTTCTCATTTGTGTGGTCCCCAACTGATTTCTCTATGGGTCAGTGGCCTCCAACCCAGAAAGGTTTTCCCACCCTTTCCATAAATAAAGAAAGCATTGAAATATTTTGTGTTGGATGTAAATTAATATTCTACTTTATTTAAAATGAAGTTTGATAAACTAACATGAGAAAATTAAAACAATCTGTTTAAGAATTTAAATTAAACCATTCTCCCTAGCTTCAGCACTAGCAAAATGGCTCAGGTGTAATTATGTAATTAATGGTGAGTTGCCATTAGCAACTGGCGGTCCATGGAAAGGTTTGCATTGAGCCAGATGGTCCACAGGCCAAAAAGTTTGAGAACCACTGCCCTAAACCAAGGGTAAGCAATAAGCATACCATAAGCCGGATGTAGTTTTCCAGTTATCCCCTATTGGGCAGCCAGATTATTTATTTATCTGTGTGTCTGCAGGTATGGCTGCTCACAGCACACGTTGGTCATGGTTCACAGTTCTCGGCCAACAAAAGCTGTGGTATGTAGTGGTCTGGTCTGTGCCATTTTCCACTGCTTCCATTGGCCAAGAATGGAAAATCACGGCCAACAGAAGCTGTAAGTGACCATACCTGTGGATGAGCAGGTAAATAAAGCTTCTTGCAGCCTGCCAGGGACTAACACTGGTGAACCTCAGTTATTGCCTACCCCTGCCCTAAACCTATCAATTGAAATTTAGAAGAATTATGTTATTTAGAGGATTAGAAGTAGAGTTAACAAGGAAAATTTAGACCTGCTATCAGAGGTTTCTTTTCAAATGACTTCAAATGAGCTATAAAAATATACACCTAGTTGAGTGGAAATGCTAATTTTTTCTATATTGTCTTCTAGGGTGCTGACAATGCATTATTACTCTGGCACTGTTTTGACCAACTACTTAGAGCAGAATATTAGCCTGAAATTAAGGATATTAAATGATATGTGATATTGCAGAGGTTGTCTCCTCATTATTTTATTTGCATTCTTTTCTACCATTCCATTAAAAGCCATCACTGGAACTTAATAGCTTGTTAACTGTTGTTCTTATTGCTCCTTTATGAATATTTGATATACAAAAAGTATACCTAAAAATATTAACCTTATCGGTCTTAAAAGGTATGCTACTTTATTTAATCATCATTAGGATGGAATGTATACATTCTATTTTAATCTATTGCACCTTTAACAAGAAAAGCTTGGTATACCCATGTCTTCTTTTTCTGGCTCTGTTAGGAGCAATAAACTAATTAGCATTGCTCCCATTGTTGTTTAGGGAGGTGAGTAAATGTGTTTGTGTGTGTATATAATATATTTCTTGCACTGATATTACCAGTTATAGTGGTTGCACAAACAAGGACGTAAATAAAGAGAGTTGTGTTAATTTCAAGCTCCATTAGAAAGAAGACAACAAATCAATGTTTATCAAATGGAAAAGGACAAAATTGGTAGGGAGTATTTTAAAACTTCTAAAATGGTATCTGAAGGAGAGAGAAAAGAAGAGAGCATGAACAAGAGAAGGAAATATAAAATGTTATTTAGCAAAATACTTTTAATAAAAGCAGAGCACAACACAAGACAAAACCATATGCCACAGCAGACAACAGCACATATTATATTACCAATGGTGCAGTACAAGCTCCATGGCTGTCCAGCCTTTACTATCCTTGTAGCAGAGCCCATGGAAATTATTATAAGCATAATCCTGGAGAGACAGAAAAACAGAGGCAGGCACTGAATCTTATTGTTCCACTATGTTACAGTCAACGGGGTAGTGCCTGAACAAAAATGACTCTTGTTATCTTTAAGAGTCCGTTACCACAAGCATTGGGAAATTAACAGACAATTAAATAGATGATGATTTTTTCACATGTTGAGACAGAGTTTGAGAAGCTGAGTTTTACTTTTGAATCTCCAAAAGTGAGGAAACAGTTCGTTGTTTAAACAAATATGGAAGTTTGCATATTGCTGGCTTGGAAAATTGCTCCCTTACTCAAACCACCTTACTGTTTTACCCTCCATCTTCCATCACACATTGATAGGATCAATTTGCATTTTATTCCTTCACCCTTATATTTTCTCTTAGCAAACACTTTGTTAAAGTTAACAGAAGTCTGAGTTTTCACAGGAACCATTCTGAAATGAAGAACAAAGTCTCCCAAGAATGGGATTTACTCTTTTCTTTGTTTTGCATGGTAGGAAGCAGAGGACTCCTACTTCCATATTTCCAATGATTTAAATTAAACTCTGGAGTGGTAGTCTCACTGGAAAATCAATAGTGTAATTGGAACTGAATCACTATAACTTGTATCAGTTACTTGGTCAAGTTATAAACTAGATAAAGGACTCAAAGAACTTTTCCTTATCTTACCCCATCTTTTAAAGTCTTTTATCTATTAACAAAAAAAGCAAGAGAAGTTCAACCTTTTTCTGTTGTTTTTTACTATTGCCATCCTCTACAT
This sequence comes from Rafetus swinhoei, assembly GCA_019425775.1. Classification (NCBI taxonomy): domain Eukaryota; kingdom Metazoa; phylum Chordata; order Testudines; family Trionychidae; genus Rafetus; species Rafetus swinhoei. The sequence goes on from CM033436.1 coordinate 35,396,427, forward strand.
ATTATTCTGAAATATACATATACACATGGGAGCCAACAGACTCACCAGGTTCCGGGGCAAGGTGGACGAGTGGCTCCATAGTCCCAGAAGGGGCAGGGCCTCGGTGAAAGGGGTGGGACCAGGGGTATCTGGCCACACTGCCCAGACTGCACTGTGTTCCCCTTTCAGGATTTCTCCTTCCCTCTTCCCTCCTGCCAGGGTAATGTGGAGGGCCATTGGGAACTTTCTTCTCATCCCCATCAGTCTGGTGGGGCTTACTCCCTCCCTCCCATCCAGCGGGGGTTCCCTTCCCCCTGCTCTGGTGCTGAGGCCAAGGGCTGGGGAGGTGGGAAAGAGTATAGGGATAGCTGGGAGACAATTTAGTGGCAGACAAGATGGCAAGCCCCAACCCCAGCTGGCCACTTTCTTGGTGTTGTTGCTGCCTCAGTGGTCACTCTGCAATACAGCTCTTCCCTGCATTCACTGCCCCCAGTGAGTATTGTATCCCTCTGAACAGCCCTTCCCTTTCAATGTTCTGGAAAACAGTTCTATTCCCAGCATTTTCTGTTTTCCAAACCCTGACTTTGCTGTAAGTTAGGAGAAGAGGAAGTTTTATACCAAATTTGGTGGTCCTAGATCTTACCATATTTAGGAGGAGTCTTGAACAGACAGATGTACATTTCTAAAATATATAGATAGATATTAACTTCTTCAAACATATATAACCCCACAAGCTAATGAAAGCAATTGTATGTGTGTGAGTGATACCAAAATGGACTTATTGGTCTATACCAGGATATATACAATTCATAGGACATTTATTACATATTTACCAAACAAAAATGTATATTTTTAAACAATGAATTTAAAGTTATACTATCTAAAACTATAAAAATGCAAATATTCCGTGGAGATTCAAAAACATAGCAATATGTTTTACTTCTACAGATGGACTCAATGTATTGCAATAAAATGGATATTTAATACTTGATAAATCCTTGACAGAGCCAGAATTTATAGAAAAGTGCATTGGTAACTTTTAGAATGAAAATAAAGCATCTCTCCATATGGTACTACTTTTCAAATTCCCTGTCTATAACACAAAACAAAAAAGGATGGGTACATTAGCTACATTGCTAATCAGACCCATGTTTAATCCAATTTCTCAGCAGGACAAACAAAGTTAGCTTGAACTAAGGCACATGTGATAACTGTAACTAAGGGTATGTCTACACTAGCCCCCTAGTTCAAACTAGGGAGGCTAATGTAGGCATTCGAAGTTGCAAATGAAGCCCGGGATTTAAATATCCCGGGCTTCATTTGCATCTTCGGCGCCGCCATTTTTAAATCCCCTTAGTTCGAACTCCGCGCCCGCAGCCACACGCGCACGGAGTAGGTAGTTTGAATTAGGATCTCTAATTGGGCACGGAGTTCGGACTAAGGGGGATTTAAAAATGGCGGCGCCTGGGAAGATGCAAATGAAGCCCGGGATATTTAAATCCTGGGCTTCATTTGCAACTTCGAATGCCTACATTAGCCTCCCTAGTTCGAATTAGGGGGCTAGTGTAGACATACCCCAATTGATATAAAACAGTTCTTTTCTATGTTTATCTACCTTTTCCTTTTTTAATATCACTATAGCTGATATTTTGGTCTTTGTTTCTCCCTCTATTGGTCCCTATTTTCCCTGTTTGCTCCTTTTTAGATGAAGACAAGCCGATGAGTGTTTGATCTAAATGTCTGGCAGTGACACTGGGTGAACGAATTATCATAAGAATATTAACAATATTAACTGTAGTGAAACTATTCCAGTGTTAATTAATTTTCATCACTGTGAATTCATTTTGATTACTCTCTCTGTCTCTGTCTTTCTGTCTCTCTCTCTCTCACACACACAGGACAAAAATAAATACAATCTGTATTTTTCACCCTTCAGGTCTCTAACTGAGCTACATTTTGTAACCAGAGGCCTCTCTTTCCTTCAGTGGATTTGCTTCCTTTCTGAGATAGGCAAGTCCTACTTTTCTCTAGGACATTCACCACACTCTTTCAACCTTTACCTCCCAGATATACAGAGGAGCATCCCTACTGGATCAGTCCAAAGGTCCATCTAGCCCAGTATCCTGTTGTCCAACACTGGACAATGCCAGGTGCTTCAGATGGAATGAACAGAACAGGTAACCATGAATCCATCTCCTGTCACTCATTCCCAGCTTCTGAAAAACATAGACTAGGGACACCTTCCTTGCCCATCCTGGCTAATAGCCTTTGATGGATCTATCCTCCATGAATTTAGCTCTTTTTTGAATCCTGTTATAGTCTTGACCGTCACAACATCTTCTGGCATAGAGTTTCACATATTGACTATGTGTTGTGTGAAGAAATACTTCCGTTTATTTGCTTTAAACCTGCTGCCCATTTATTTCATTTGGTGACCCCCTAGTTGTGGTGTTAAGAAAAGGAGTAAATAACAATTCCTTTTCTTCTTTCTTTACAGTAGTCATTTTATAGACCTCAGGCTAAGTCTAGACTACATCCCTCTGTTGGCAGAGAGATGTAAATGAAGCACTTCAAAAGTACAAATGAAGCCGGGATTTAAATATCCCGTGCTTCATTTGCATAATCACGTAATGGCGCTCTTTCGAAAAAGCGCTATTTCGAAATTGAAACCACAGTCTAGATGCGGTTCTTTAGAAAACAGGGTGCTTTTTCGAAAGATCCTGTAAACCTAAAAAATGAGGATCTTTTGAAAAAGTGCCCCATTTTCGAAAGAACCATGTCTAGACTGCCGTTTCAATTTCGAAATAGTGCTTTTTTGAAAGAGAGCCATTACGTGATTATACAAATGAAGTGCAGGATATTTAAATCCTGGCTTCATTTCCACTTTCAACGTGCTTCATTTACATCCCTCTGTCGACAGAGGGACGTAATCTAGACACACATTCAGTCATAAACCTCCATTGGTCATCTCTTTTCCAAGTTGAAAAGTGCAGGTCTTATTAAGCTCTCCTCCTACAGAAGTAATTCCTTACCTCTAATAATTTGTGTTGTCCTTTTATGAACTTTTTCCAATTCCAATATATCATTTCTGAGATGGAGCAACCACATCTGCATGCAGTATTCAAGATGTGGTCATATTATGGATTTATACATATTTATATACACAAATAGGTTCTTGTTTGTGATAATAAAAAGAAGTTTATATTCATTTTTAGCAAATACAATTGATACTCCAATTCTCTAGTAACACCTGTGTCAAACTTTCACAGGACTAAGTAAGTCCTAGTGCAGAATTATTTCTAGGATTTATAAACAAAACAAAGAAATTATTTTCAGCAAGTGAAGGACCCTTTTTTCTCAAATTCCCAAAGCAACATTTATTCATGTTTTACAGATATTTGCCATTCCTGAGTATATATTTAATGATTCAGATTCAGGATGATTCAGATATTTTTATTATTGATCAGTATAGTACCCTGCAGTTTTCTGATTTTCTAATATTTAAAGATGGACAGACTTTTCTACACAATAATGAAAATAATAAATATCTACATCATACAGAGTGGTTTAGTTACAATGTACAATACACTATTAAAATATTAGAACCTTTGAACATATCTTAAAACAATTCAGAAAAGTCTAGCACCCACAAAAATGATTATGATTGTTTCATTCCCATCTGAGGCAAACATATAGAAAGAGACCCTGCTCTCATTACAACAATGAATTGATTGCTGATAGATTATACTAGTGTAATGTACTCACTTGCATGCCATTTCCTTGTTGTGCAATTCTTTGACAGTTGTTTATCTAGCTCTTAAATAGCCTATAATATGCAGAATCAAGAAAATTAGTATCTATTGTTAATATACACACATATGACAGCAGAGTTCTTCTATAACAATCTCCAAAAACCACGATTATCAAAAAGGAAGCATTTGCCAGTAGATACCTCTGTTTTCCCCAATATGTGTGTGGCAACTGTATGATATCCTTTGGCATTTTAGAAGTGACCACTGTATATAACAGGGATCAGCAATATTTTCAAATCAAAGAGCCAAACTACATCAAAATTCAGAACAAATGGTCAACAAAGAGCCGTGTAAGACTGCCCATTTGCATGAGTGAAAATATACAACTTAATATTATTGATAATTTACATAATGATTAATAATAGCATAAATTAAACATTGTACTCACAGTCTTTATTTAATGGGACTTCTGTTACTGCATCTTTTCTCACAGTTCTTTGAAGTTTACATCATAAATGGTCAAATCCAGCTTCATGCATGCATTCAGGCTGTATTCTGTCAATCTTATGGCAGTGGGCTGATGATGTGGGGGTCTGGAGTCTGGGTTGGGGTTTCTGAGGGGCTCAGGGTAGGAGACTGGGGTGTATGATGGACTCAGAGCACAAGGTTGGTGTGTGCAGGAGAGTTATGGCAGAGGACTGGGGATGTGATGATGCAGGAGTCTGTGGATGTGGGGGTATGAGGAGCTCAGGGCAGGGTGTTCAGGTGAATGATGGGATCAGGGTTGGTGTGTAGGGGGGTGCAGGAATGTTATGATACTGCAGCCAGATGGGGGCCAGGCCCAAAACTGGGGGCTTGTTCGCCAAGCTTCATTTTTAAATAAAGTAAAATATTATGTCCAACACAAAAGGTTTCAACATTGTCTTTATTTATGGCCGGAGTGGGGAACCTTTTTTGGGTCAGGGGGCCATTGATCCACAGAGAAATCAGTTGGGGACCACACAAGTAAGAAGCAAAAAAAAAAACCCCTCCAAAAATCCCCAACCCTCAGTAATGTGACCCCCAACTGAAACACCTAACTCCCTGGTGCTCCAGTCCCATAGCAGAATGTGGGGCAGGGAGGACTGAGGTTTAAGGCCTCAGGCCAGATTTACTCTTCTGGGGTTCCAGGATTAGTGGATTTTGTGGGCCCTTCCCTAGCCTCTGGGTTGGGGCCAAAAATGAGGCATTAAGTGTGTGGGACAGGGCTACCAGTGCAGGATCTGAGCCAGAGGTGGGGTTTAGGAGGGTGGGTGAGGTCTGGCCAGGGGGCAAGCAGCCTGGCCAGGGGACAGGAGCATGCAAGGGGCTGGCTACCTGGGCAGGGGGTGTTTGGCCAGGAGGCTGGGGACAGGGGGATGTTGTCCAGTGGGGTTAGGGGTAGGGGGGATTTTGGACAGAGGGGAAGGGGGAAGTTGGCCAGGGCGCTGGGGTCAGCAGGTGTCTAGCGCAGGGCTGGGGGGATTTTGGCCAGGGGGACAGGGACAAGAGGTGTCTGGCCAGGAGGGATGGGGTGTCTGGCCAGGGGGCTGGCTGTCTGGCCAGCGGTGTGCGTGGGGGGGCACTTACTTATTTTTGTACTGTGTAGCAGGCACCATGTAACACACCTCCTGCTGCTCCCATTCCCTGGAAACCTCCGGGAAGGGTTGGCAGGGGAGGCCTGCAAGAAGTGTATCAAGAGGGAAGGAAATATCAATATGCAGGGAGCCATCTTTGGTTCCCGGTTTCTTTCTCATGGGGGTAAGGAAAATGCTGTCACACCGAGCCATGGTTAGCTATGTTTGTTCCCTGCACGCCGGATTCGGCGGGGAGCCTTGGGGCTTTCTCCCTCTGCAGGAAGCTGTGCTGGCATTTGAGTCTTGCAGGGGTTGTAAGGCTGTAGCGCCAGTGCTGGCTCCCTGCTGCAAGAGGACGAGGGAGGGCTGAGCCAGGGCTCCAGAAGAGCTGTATCTGGGGCTACGTCTAGACTGCATGCTTCTTTCAGAAGAAGCTTTTTTCAGAAGAGATCTTCTGAAAAATCTTCTTCCAAAAGAGAGCGTCCATACACAAAAGCGCATTGAAAAAGTGATGCACTTTTCCGAAAGAAAGCATCCAGACTGATTGGACGCTCTCTCGCATTATAGGCCACCCAGAATGACTTCAGCCAGGGCTTTAGGTCACCAGTTGCTTCCGAGTGCTGGTGCTGGAGCCTTGCAGAGACATGCGCTTAAAGAGACCCCCATAGACAGCTGTTTCTCTGCTTCTGCTGCATGCTTGCCTACCTCTTCGAGGGACAGCAAAGCTCTCGAAGTGCCTGCTGTGGTTGCCCTGTACTTTTTTGGATGCCACAGCTTTTCTCTTGGTGCCATGGAGCCGGAGCTGCCCCTGGGCATGCGATGGCCCCACATGGCTATGCTGCAGTTTTTGCAGCACTTTGTGTCAACTGCCTTCCTGGTCCTGACTGAGTTGACCCCAAGCTCATTCTGGGAACCCTCTCCCTGGGTGCAGGAGCTACACTCTGGCAACCGTACCCCGCAGTGGAGAGGCATTTCTGGAGGCTCGACACCAGTTTGAACTGGTGGGACCAGCTGCTCATGGAGTGGTGGGATGACCAGCAGTGGCTCCAAAACTTCCACATGAGGAAGGCCACCTTTTTGGAGCTGCGTGCTTGGCTCACCTCCACCCTCCTGAGACACAACACACACCTGTGGCCCTCCACCCTCCTGGAGAATCATAGAATCATAGAATACTAGGACTGGAAGGGACCTCGAGAGGTCATCAAGTCCAGTCCCCTGCCCTCATGGCAGGACCAAATACTGTCTAGACCATCCCTGATAGACAGTTATCTAACCTACTCTTAAATATCTCCAGAGATGGGGATTCCACAACCTCCCCTGGGCAATTTATTCCAGTGTCTGACTACCCTGACAGTTAGGAACTTTTTCCTAATGTCCAACCTAAACCTCCCTTGCTGCAGTTTAAGCCCATTGCTTCTTGTTCTATCCTCAGAGGCCAAGATGAACAAGTTTTCTCCCTCCTCCTTATGACACCCTTTTAGATATCTGAAAACTGCTATCATGTCCCCCCCTCAATCTTCTCTTTTCTAAACTAAACAAACCCAATTCTTTCAGCCTTCCTTCATAGGTCATGTTCTCTAGACCTTTAATCATTCTTGTTGCTCTTCTCTGGACCCTCTCCAATTTCTCCATATCTTTCTTGAAATGCAGTGCCCAGAACTGGACACAATACTCCAACTGAGGCCTAACCAGCACATAGTAGTGTGGAAGAATGACTTCTCGTGTCTTGCTCACAACACACCTGTTAATACATTGCAGAATCATGTTTGCTTTCACAGCATCACACTGCTGACTCATATTTAACTTGTGGTCCACTATAACTCCTAGATCCCTTTCTGCCGTACTCCTTCCCAGACCGTCGCTTCCCATTCTGTATGTGTGAAACTGATTGTTCCTTCCTAAGTGGACCACTTTGCATTTGTCTTTATTAAACTTCATCCTATTTACCTCAGACCATTTCTCCAATTTGTCCAGATCATTTTGAATTATGACCCTATCCTCCACAGCAGTCGCAACCCCTCCCAGCTTGGTATCATCTGCAAACTTAATAAGTGTACTTTCTATGCCAATATCTAAATCGTTGATGAAGATATTGAACAGAGCCGGTCCCAAAACAGACCCCTGCGGAACTCCACTTGTTATACCTTTCCAGCAGGATTGAGAAGCATTAATAACTACTCTCTGAGGATGGTTATCCAGCCAGTTATGCACCCACCTTATAGTAGCCCCATCTAAGTTGTATTTGCCTAGTTTATTGATAAGAATATCATGTGAGACCGTATCAAATGCCTTACTAAAGTCGAGGTATACCACATCCACCGCTTCTCCCTTATTCACAAGACTCGTTATCCTATCAAAGAAAGCTATCAGATTGGTTTGACATGATTTGTTCTTTACAAATCCATGCTGGCTGTTCCCTATCACCTTGCCACCTTCCAAGTGATTACAGATGATTTCCTTAATTACTTGCTCCATTATCTTCCCTGGCACAGAAGTTAAACTAACTGGTCTGTAGTTTCCTGGGTTGTTCTTATTTCCCTTTTTATAAATGGGCACTATATTTGCCCTTTTCCAGTCTTCTGGAATCTCTCCTGTCTCCCATGATTTTCCAAAGATGATAGCTAGAGGCTCAGATACCTCCTCTATCAACTCCTTGAGTATTCTAGGATGAATTTCATCAGGCCCTAGTGACTTGCAGGCATCTAACTTTTCTAGGTGATTTTTAACTTGTTCTTTTTTTATTTTACCTTCTACAGTTACTCCCTTCCCACTAGCATTCACTATGTTAGGCATTCCTTCAGACTTCTCGGTGAAGACCGAAACAAAGAAGTCATTAAGCATCTCTGCCATTTCCAAGTTTCCTGTTACCGTTTCTCCCGCCTAACTGAAAAGTGGGCCTACCCTCTCCTTGGTCTTCCTCTTGCTTCTAATGTATTTATAAAAAGTCTTCTTGTTTCCCTTTATTCCTGTAGCTAGTTTGAGCTCATTTTGTGCCTTTGCCTTTCTTATCTTGCTCCTGCATTCCTGTGTTGTTTGCCTATATTCATCCTTTGTAATTTGTCCTACTTTCTATTTTTTATATGATTCCTTTTTTATTTTTAGATCATGCAAGATCTCGTGGTTAAGCCAAGGCGGTCTTTTGCCATATTTTCTATCTTTACGACGCAGCAGAATAGCTTGCTTTTGGGCCCTTAACAATGTCCCTTTGAAAAACTGCCAACTCTCCTCAGTTGTTTTTCCCCTCAGTCTTGATTCCCATGGGACCTTACCTATCAGCTCTCTGAGCTTACCAAAATCCACCTTCCTGAAATCCATGGTCTCTATTTTGCTGTTCTCCCTTCTACCCTTCCTTAGAATTGTGAACTCTATGATTTCATGATCACTTTCACCCAAGCTGCCTTTGACTTTCAAATTCTCAACCAGTTCCTCCCTATTTGTTAGGATCAAATCTAGAACAGCTTCCCCCCTGGTAGCTTTTTCAACCTTCTGAAATAAAAAGTTGTCTCCAATGCAGTCCAAGAACTTACTGGATAGTCTGTGCCCTGCTGTGTTATTTTCCCAACATATATCTGGATAGTTGAAGTCCCCCATCACCACCAAATCTTGGGCTTTGGATGATTTTGTTAGTTGTTTAAAAAAAAGCCTCATCCACTTCTTCCACCTGGGTAGGTGGCCTGTAGTAGACTCCTAGCATGACATCACCCTTGTTTTTAACCCCTTTTAGCCTAACCCAGAGACTCTCAACACTTCCGTCTCCTATGTCCATCTCCACCTCACTCCAAGTGTGTTCATTTTTAATATATAAGGCAACAGCTCCTCCCTTTTTTTCCCTGTCTATCCTTCCTGAGCAAGCTGTACCCTTCCATAGAAACATTCCAATCGTGTGTATTATCCCACCAAGTTTCTGTGATGCCACCAATGTCATAATCGTACTTATTTATTAGCACTTCCAGTTCTTCCTGCTTATTACCCATACTTCTCACATTTGTATATAGGCATCTAAGATCCTGATTTGACCTTGCCTCCCAGTTTTGCCCTGACCCTCCTTTCTCTCTGCCATTATAGCCCATGCTCCCTCCCATTTCCAACCCATCTCCCAGGTCTCTATGTTCTCCACTTACCCGTGGGCTTTGATCACCTGTCCCCGTCAAACCTAGTTTAAAGTCCTCCTCACTAGGTTAGCCAGTCTGTGTCCAGATAGGGTCTTCCTCCTCCTTGAAAGGTGAACGCCATCTCTGCTTAGCAGTCCTTCCTGGAATAGCATTCCGTGGTTGAGGAAGCCAAAGCCCTCCTGGCGACGCCATCCTCGCAGCCAGGCATTCACCTCCAGGATGCACCTGTCTCTGCCCAGGCCCCTACCATCCACAGGAAGGATCGAAGAGAATACCACCAGCGCTCCAAACTCCTTCATCCGTACTCCCAGAGCCCTGTAGTCACTCTTGGGGTACACTACAGTGCTAAGTCGAACTAACTTAGTTCGAATTAGTTAATTCAAACTAAACTAATTTGAACTAACGCATCTAGACCAAAAAACTAATTCAAATTAGTGTTTTGCTAATTCGAAATAGCGCGTCCACATTGATTGGACGCTGGGTTGCATTTAAGGGCAGCTGAAACTGGTTCCGGCAGGACATCAGGTCAGTAGTTGCTTTGTGTGGCTGCTGTCTGAGGCTATCTGAGGCTCGTGCTTAAAGGAACCCCCCTGGACAGCCGGTTCTCAGCTTTTCCGCTTGCTTGCCTACCTCGCTGAGGGACAGCAAAGCGTTTTCCTCTCTGCCTGCCTGTGTCGGTGGTTCCCATTGGGAACGCCACCGCAGTTGGCACCATGGAGCCAGAGCTCGCCCTGGGCGTGCTGCTCCAGTTTTTGGACTTGCTGCTGCAAGCCTGCCAGCAATGGCTGGAGGCTGCCTGGCACCATCTGGTGCACGTCAGCCCCCTGCCTCTTCCCCTGGCCTCCCTGGGGTTGTGGAGGAGCCGCAGCAGCGGCCGGACGCCAGCGTGCCCCGCTGCATCTGGCGTCTGGACACAAGCAGCGACTGGTGGGACCGCATCGTCCTGGAGTGCTGGGGAGACAGACAGTGGACCTAGAACTTCAGGATGAAGAAGGACACCTTCCTGGAGCTCTGCGAGTGGCTCTCCCCTGCTCTGCGGCGACGGGACACTCGCATGAGGCCTGCCATCCCCCTCCAGAAGCGTGTGGCCATCGCCCTGTGGAAGATCTCCAAACCGTCAGCTACCGATCCGTTGGGAACCAGTGCTCATGCAGGTACGGCACTCACCGTCACTGGGCCGGGATGGACGGGGGCTGGAAGGAGGGGATGGGCCACCCCAGGGAAAATGGGGGGGAGGAGGCGGAAGTGCCCCGCACGGGAGGGTTCGGTCTGTCCCGGCCGTACTACATGCCTCCTGTGGCGGCCAGGATCACAGCGGGGGTCGCTTCCGGGAGTGGGGCGCGGGGCAGTGCCAGGGAGTGAACACTCCCAGCCACCCGGTTGCCCCAGTGATTCGCGGTTTGCTGTGTCTCTCTGCAGGTGGTCAAGGCCATCAACCAGGTGCTGCTCCGCAGGGTGGTCCGCATCGCCGACCTGGACGCGGTCATCCAGGGGTTCAGCACCCTCGGCTTCCCCAACTGCAGGGAGGGGGGCCATCGGCGGGACGCACATCCCCATCCGTGCCCCGGAACACCAGGCCTCCCAGTACATCAACCGCAAGGAGTACTTCTCCGTCCTCCTGCAGGCCGTGTCTGACCACCGGGGCCAGTTCACGGACATTAATGTGGGCTGGTCCGGCAAGGCACACGACGCCAGGGTGTTCCGCAACTCCTCCATGTGCCAGAGGCTGCAGGCCAGGACCTTTTTCCCCGACCACCACACCAGGGTCGGGGACTTGGACATGCCCGTCTGCCTGGTGGGGGATGCGGCTTACCCCCTACAGCCCTGGCTGATGAAGCCGTACTTGGGGCACCTCAACCCCTCCCGGCAGGCCTTCAATGCCAGGCTCACCAGGGCCCGCATCGTGGTCAAGGGGGCCTTCGGATGCCTGAAAGCCCGATTTAGATGCCTCCTCACCCGCCTCGACCTCGCTGAGCACAATATCCCTCTGTGGTGGCAGCATGTTGTGTGCTGCACAATTTATGTGAGCGGAAGGGGGAGGCTTTCCTGCCAGCCTGGATGGCTGAGGCTGAGCGCATGGCTGGCCAGTACGTGCAGCCCCACACCCCCGCCGTCCGGGAGGCCCAGCGGGGGGCCGTCCAGATCCGGGAAGCCCTGCGGGAGAGCTTCCAGGTAGAGGAGGACTGAACTCTCCCTGCATGCCCCACTGGGGCCTTCTTCCACCATCCCCTCCTTCCCCTTTCCCCTCCCTAACCCCCCTTCCTAATGTAAAATAAAAACACCTGTTTTGCCAAAAAAACCTCTCTTTATTGTACATAACTGGGGTGGGGGGAGGGAGGAATGAGGGTGGGAGAGGAGAGGGGGAAACCTGGGAGGAGGGAGCTGAAAGGGGGAGAAAGGGGAGGAAGAGAAGGGAAAGCTCAGGGTTGGGGGTCCTGCTGGCTCTCCCATCTCACAGCACTGCAGGTGCGGGGGCATCGGGGGGGAGTGGGTGTGAAGGAGGGACGGGGGGTGCGGAGGAAGCGGGAGGGGGAGCAGGGGTGGGAGGAGGAGCGAGAGCTGGGGTGGCCGCAGGGGCTGGAGCAGGAGGAGGCAGGACCCTGTCGACCAAGGTCTGGAGGTGAGCTCTGAGGGCACAGCCCTGCTCCTCCAGCGCCTCCAAGCTCCGCTGCCGCAGCCGCAGCCGCAGGTCCTCCCGGACCCAGTGGTCCTGGGTGCGGAGATGGTGCTCCAGTAGCTGCAGGTGCCGCCGGTGGTAGTCCTCCAGGTTCCTGGTGTGCCTGCTAGCCCAGGTGCGGGTGGCTGTTACAGGTGGGGTGGTGCGCCCTGCAGTCCCAGGTGCTGCGGCTGTGGTGAAACAAGAGCAGTGGTCAGTTCTCCCTGGGGACACAGTGGGTGAAACCCAGCCCCCCTCTGCAAGGCGAGGTCGGCATTTGGGGAATGGGCCAGGGCCCCTGCATGACACCCAGCTACTGCTCCATGGTGGGCAAGGCCCAGGCGCATGGTCCCTGGGCTCCCTCTCCCCCCACCCCCTCCATACACATAAGGGGAGCATGATGGCACTCACATGTGGAGCCCTCCCCGGCCTCAGACGACACAGCCGATGTGCTCTGTGGGATGCCTCGGGGGACATGGGTCCTGGGCAGGCTCCCTGCAGGCTCCTGGCTCTTGGCATCCTCTTCCTCCTCCTCCGTGTCAGGGACGGGGCCCTCTGCCCCGGGGTCGATCACCACCCGGGGGGCATGGACAGCGTGAGCCCCCAGGATGCGGTCCAGGGCCTCGTAATGAGGGCATGCCTCCAGGTCGGCCCCTGGCTGGGAGGTCCTGGAGTAGGCCTGCCGCAGGTCTTTAATCTTGCAGCAGACCTGCTCCCGGGTCCGCATGTGGCCTCTGGTGGCCAGGCTGGCAGCCATGCGGCTGTAGACAGCCGCGTTCCTGTGGCTAGTGCGGCTATCGTGGACGTTGGAGGCCTCCCCCCAAACCTCGATAAGGTCCACGATCTCCGCACTAGACCAGGCGGGCGCCCGCCTCTTGCGGCCCCGAGCAGGCTCCTGTGAGCCTCCAGCCTGGTCCTGGGAAGAGGCGGAGGGCTGGGTGGCAGCGGGTGGCTGGCTCATGCCGTGCCAGGTGCAGGGTCTGCTGGCTGGGTGCTGGCAGGCTTGCAACTGGCACAAGCAGTGTAGCCAGACCGTGGCCCTTTAAGGGCTCCGGGGCCGGGATGGGGGCAGAAGAGTTTCCCTGGTTTGGCTCAAAGTGGCCACCAGGGCAACCTGGGAAGGGCTAGCCTCCAACTAGTTCAAATTAAGTGGCTACACAGCCCTTAATTCGAACTACTTAATTCGAACTAGGCGTTACTCCTCGTAACCTAGTTTACCTAGTTCCAATTAAGCGCTCTGTTAGTTCAATTTAAATTCGAACTAGCGGTTTGTATGTGTAGCCCCTATTAAAGTTAATTCGAACTAATGGCTGTTAGTTCGAATTAACTTTGTAGTGTAGACATACCCTTCGTGTGTAGAAGTGGGTCGCAATAGCCCTCTGGAAGCTCGCCACCCCCGACAGCTACCTGCTGGTGGGCAACCAGTTTGGCATGGGGAAGTCCACTGTTGGGGCCCTCCTCATGGAGGTAAGGCACTCTCAGGCTGCAGTCCCTGCACAGGTCTGGGGGAGGGGAAGTCCTGTTTAAGGGGGACCCTCAGGAAAGGGTTGGGAGCTGTGGGGGGTGAAATGGGAGTGGGGGGGAAGCCCCATCCCCGGGGGGGTTGTGCCGTCCCACCCTCACACATTCCTGCTGCGGAGCGGCCTCATAGGTTGTGGCTCCTGTGGTGGTGGTGGGGCGGAGAGGAGAGGAGAGGAGTGTGGACACCTCCCAAGGGCACAGGTACTCCCTTTCATTTTCTGTATTCTCTGTTTCTCCTTCTGCAGGTTGTGAGGGCCATCAACTCAATCCTGCTGCAGAGGGTCATCCACCTTGGAGACCTGAACCCAGTCATGGCAGGATTTGCTGCCCTGGGGTTCCCAAACTGCGGGGGAGTGATTAATAGGACCCACATACCAATCCACGCACCGGAGCATCGAGTGGCCCAGTACATCAATTGCAAGGGCTACTTCTCAATGGTGCTGCAGGGCTTGGTCAACCACAATGAACCACAATGAACAGTTTACAGATATTTTTGTTGGGAGGTTGGGCAGGGCACACGATGCCTGCGTCTTCAGGCACTCTAGCTTGTGCGGTTGGGTATGTGCAGATGCCATTGTGCAACATGGGGGACACAGCTTACCCCCTGATGCTGTGGCTAATGAAGCTGTACACAGGCCACCTGGACCCCAGCAGGGACCAATTTTATGCCCACCTCAGCTGGGCCCAGATCCAGGCGGAGTGCACCTTTGGGAGCCTGAAGGCACAGTTCAGGGTGCCTGCTGACCTACCTGGAGGTGGGGGAGAACAACATTCCTGAGATGGTCACGGCATATTGCATCCTCCACAACATTGTGGAGAGGAAGGGGGATGCCTTCCTCCCGGGTGGGGGGGTAGAAGCCAGCAGCAAGGGACAAGCCTTCCAGCAGCCATGGACAGCTGCCATCCACCAGGCCCATCAGGCCAGGGTGAATCTGGGAGGCCCTGAGTGGGAGGGTCTCTCAAGCATGCCAGACGCTTCAGGGGGTACCCGAGTTAGTCTGTACAGGATAAACTTAAAAAACAGCAAATGGTTGGTAGCACTTTTAGACTAACAAAACATGTAAATGGTATCATTAGCTTTCGTGGGCACGGCCCACTTCTTCAGATGACCGTAGTTTTCAGTTTAGGATATGCATACCCAAAATAAATGGGAGGGAAGAGAGGGCGGGGAGGAAGGAAAAAAAAGAAGGGGTTGGGAAACAAGGGGCAGAGGGTATGAAAATATCAAAGGGAAAAACAAGTAGGGAGAACTTGTCGCTTACAGACAACCCCCCAACTGAAACAAATTCTTTCTGGTAACAATGCTACACAACCACATCATAAGCATCCAGGAACCCAGCTCTGCAGTCAGCCGCAGTGCCAACTCTGCCCACATATCTATACAAGCGAATTAATCACTGGAGCCAACAACATAAGCTACCAGATCAGAGGATCATTCAACTGCACATCCAATAATTTGATCTATGCCATCAAATGCCAGCAATGCCCCATTGCTATGTATATTGGACAAACTGGACAGTTCCTGCAGGACAGTCCCTACAGGAAAGAATCAATGGACACAAATCAGATATACGTAAAGGGAACATACAGAAACCTGTTGGAGAACCCTTCAATCTATCTAATCACTCTTTAAAAGATCTCCAGGTGGCTGACTTGTCACAAACCAATTCTACAAGCCAAATACACAGAGAGGCGTTGGAATTACAATTCATCCACAAATTCAGTTCCTCCACTGAATCCGTTATCAATCGAGATAATGGATGGCTGGGACATTATCAACCTAACATTCAATGAAGGTGAAAATAGCTCTTTGTCTGTGTAGATTCTTGCGTTAGTACTCTTCCTATCTAATTGCTATCCTTTGATCCTTATCTGCTTCTTTTTAACTATTCAATCTTCAGGTGCTTATAGATGACCAGTTCTGCCTACTTGTTTTTCCCTTTGATATTTTCATACCCTTGGCTCCTTGTTTCCTGCCCCCTTCCTTTTTTTCCTTCCCCTCCTCTCCCTTCTCCCCTATTTATTTTGGGTCTGCACATCCTAAACTCAAATCTCCGGTCATCTGAAGAAGTGGGCTGTGCCCACAAAAGCTCATGATACCATCTACATTTTTTGTTAGTCTATAAAGTGCTACCAGACCATTTGTTGTTTTTTAAGTTTATCAGGCACCCCAGTAACTCTCCCCAGGGCCTCCCCAATAGGGGCCTCTGGCTTGCAACCCTATCCCTTCCCCACGACAACCCCCCCTTCACTCCTTCCCTGACCTCTCAGTAAAAACATGTGTTTGATTTTTAACAAAATAAAGTCTGTATTGATATTACATTAAACAGGTGTGCAATGGGAGGAGGTCTCATAACCTGGAGGGAGGCTCATAACCTGGAAGGGGAGGGGCAGTCAAAACATGGAGGGGAAGGGGGGCAGCTAAATGTCCCACCTCGGGTGCAGGAACCTCGTTGGAGTTGGGGTCGGGTGGGTCCATGAACCACAGAGCAGTGGGCAGGAGGAGGAGCTGGATCAGGGTCAGCAATGGCAAGGAGAACAGGGGAAGGGGGCATGGGCATCACCTGGGGAGGGAGCAAAGGCATCATATGGGGGGGCACGTGGAGGGGGAATGGGCATAGGAGGGGGGCAGGAGGGTGGAAGCCAGGAGCAGCGGCATCAGGCGAGTGTGTCATCATGCGCAACATGACGGCAACATGTTATCACACCACTGCATGAGCTGGTCCCATGCGCAGTTCCACCACTCAGTGTCATCACGTATATTCTGCACCAGAGTCTGTTGCATGTCACGCAGGGCGCTGACATGTTGGTGCCTTCGGGTCCCCCAGGCTCTGGTGGCTGGCTGTGGTAGTGTTGTTCACCCCTCAGTCCCGGCTGGTCCGGCTGTGGAGAACACAAAGAGGGAGAGGCAGTCAGTCATCCATGCAGAGACTGTCCCTGAGGCTGTGCCCTCCTCTGTGAACAGCAACCAACAGTCCTCGGCCCAGAGGAGGTGGATGTCTCGGGAGCAAGGCCATGTGTTCCCTGCACAGTGGGCCATGCCTCACAGGGGCCCCGAGGTTTTCAGGGGACCATGCTGCCCACTTCCCTCACCCCATCCCACAAACCAGCAGGCAAGGGAAGTGTCCAGCCACAGTGGGATCCCCCCATGGGCGGAAGAGAGGCTGGGAGCAGCCTAGCCCTCCTTGGAGTCTGCACACACACCTGTGGCTCTCAGCGCTGTCCGTGGGACCAGGTAGTGCCTCGCTCATGTGCTATGTGTGGCACTCCTCAGGATGTCTGGAGTTGTGCCTGTGCCCTTGGGGCTAGCCTGCTTCCAGCCATGGCAGGTGCTGGAAGGGCCCCACCCCAACCCCCCTGTGGCAGAACATCTGTGGCCTCCCCTGAGCCTGGCAGCAGGATCCCACCCATGCTCAGGGGCTGCCTGCTGTGTCTGTGTACCACACACTAACGCTGCATGTGGTTGCACGTGCGTGGACCGCAGAACGATATCCAGCCCAAGCAATCTGAGCAACACTTGCACCCTGTCCCTGTGCGCCCGCCTCCCCCGCCCTGTGACAAACTGAGACCACTCACCTAAAGAGCCCTCCCTGGTGTCTGAGGAGGCCTGAGATGTCCTGGCTGACTGGCACTGGCTCCAAGGACAGGGTGATGGTCTCTTCCTCCTCTGACTGGCTCTGGTCCTCCTCCTCTTCCTCCACTGTGACCTCCGTCTGGGCAACGATGGGGGTCTTGAGGCCAGAATCCACGACGATGGGTGGGGAAGACGTTTCCCCACCCCCCAGGATTTGGTGCAGCTCCTGGTAATAGGAGCAGGTGTGGAGTCCTGCCCCTGAACGTGAGCTGCGCTCTCTGGCCCAGACATATCTGTGATGGAGCTCTATCTCCTTACTTCGGACCTGTTCCAAGGTCTGGGGTGGGTGTCAGTGCTCCACCAGGGACTCGGCCATGTGCGCGAATATATCTGCGTTTTGGCGCTTGTACTGGAGATCCTGCAATGTCTCCTCCTCACCCCACAGCTCGAGAAGAGACAGGATCTCCAGTCCAGACCAGGAGGGTACGTGCCTCTTGGTCCCCCTGGGTGGGTCCTGGGACCCCTCGGGCTGCTCCCTGAGAGGGCCAGGGAGGTTGCAGGGAGCTTGAGGCTCTGCCATGGATGACAAGACCTGTGGCAGAGAGAGCTGTGCGGTGAGGTACTGCTCTCAGGACAGCTTCATGCCACAAGGCTTGTCCAGGGTGCCTGCAGCTTTAAGAGGGGCTAGGAGACCGGAACTATAGAATCCTGATTCCTTTGGACGGAGTGTCTACCAGGGCACCTGTGCTATTTCCTGGAGGCCTCTTCTTTCGAAAAAAAACCCTCCTCCCCATCCACACATGCCTTTTTCCTAAAGAACTCTTTCAGAAAAAGGCTTCTTCCTTGTAGAAAGAGGATTACCAATGCCAGAAAAATCCCTTTGTTCTTTCAATTTTCTTTTGGAAGAACGCAACTGCAGTGTGGACTTAACACAGGTTTTATAGGAAAAACAGTTGTTTTCCAACAAAACTCTGTAGTGTAGACATACGCTGGTTCGCGAGCCATCGATTGCCGACCCCTAGTATACAAGAGCGAAATCTTTCAAAACTTTGTTATGTAACTTCCTAAGTTTCATTCATATTTCTTTATCCTGAATGCAACCTAAATCAGACTGCAATTCCATTATTTGAAATAATAGGGAACACACTCTGGCCTGTATAACTATGTTTATTATGTAGTCCAAGATAGCTGTCATTAGCAGAATTTCTGGAATTTTGAAGATACATTTCAAGAGGCTAAATGGACCTAGCTTGACAATTTAGCTGACCCTGGAAAAGAGCACCTTATGTTTGTCCTGTGCAATCTGTCTGCTAGCAGATGTATGCCATTAAGATGTAAAGTGAGGAAGAGGAGGAGGAGAAAGAGGAACAGCAGGAAAAGTGTGAGTTCATTTAGCACAAAAAGCATGAACTACACTAGGCCAGAATAATGGAGAATCACAGAGATGTTTAAGTTATTTGAAATCTGTTTCGAATCAATTGATACACACAAATGATTGTGCTCTTAAAGACAGAATATTCACTGCATGTTTAAGCATACTTAAATCTTAAGTTTCTCTAATGTCAACATCTCTTGACAAAGAAAGGGGGCAGAGAGTATATAGAATGGAGTAGTTTTGAAAAGGGGTTTCATCATTGATGAAGGACTGTAGTAAGCTAGACTAGCATAATAAGGTGTGTGTGTGTGCAACATATGGAAAGGTTTTCTTTGGATAATATAGAACTAGGTTGCTGGAAATGTCAAGGGTCTTTAATATTTTCATTAGCCTTCAGGTGGTAAACTTTGCTAGATCAATCTGTACTGGTGATTTGCTCAGTTGTTTGATTGAATTCTCCATAGCAACAGACATGGCCTGTCACATTATTAACTCATTTTCCTTAGAGTTGGAAGCCAGTGACAACATTTAGGAGTAACTTTGTTAATTAACTTGGGTTTTGCATGAGCCTCTTACCTGTATATCTTCTAGCTGCTACAGAAAACAAACAAGAGGCACACTTTATAAAAAAAATCCTTTGTAACTACTAATTAAAATGGTTCCCTAGCACTAAGAAATAATCATATTTTCCTACACAAAATGTTGATAAAATAATTATTTAAAGTAAGGATGACAACTAAATCAGATTTGTCAGTCTAAATAATAATGCAGTTCACAATTACACAGTTTCCATCTTAACCCTTGTTCTCCTCTTCACAAAGAGATTTCTTTTTTGTTGCTTTGTTTTGTTTATTGAGATATATATACTGATTTCAACAATAAGTTATATTAAACTTTGCAATGCCAACATTCAAGTAACACACGAGCAACACAAGTAACACAGAAGCTGTGAGCTTCTTAACGAGAATTTGAAATCTAGAACCCTCTGTTCATTGGTCAACCTTAGCCAGGGGGCAAGGCTATCAGGAAGTCCAGGGCTTTATAAAGCCTGTGAGTAAGAGACCAGAGAGCTTTGTGAACAGGGAGTTTTGAGAGGGAGTTCGGAAGGGGGTGAGGTACATTTGCCATTCTTTAAATCTTTTAAAATAAACAGAAATTAAAACTTCCTGATTGAAATAAAAACCCTATCAATAACCTAAGTAGCTGTAGGGGAGAATGCAGGCAGAAGCCAAGCAGCAGAGTGTTTATTGTACTCAATGTACCATGTATGATCCTCTGCCCTGTGGGCGGGTGGTGTATGTGTGCATTTGGTGCAAAGAGCTCCTATGTATTATTATACACAAACACTAGAAGCCTAAATAGTAAAATGTGTGAACTAGGGTCCCTAGTTTTAAAGGAAGATATTGATATAATAGGCATCATGGAAACTTGGTGGAATGAGGACTACCAATGGGACACAGTCATAACAGGGTACAAAATATATCGGAAGGACAGAACAGGTTGTGCTGGTGGGGGAGTGGCATTATACGTGAAAGAAAATGTAGAATCAAATGAAGTAAAAATCTTAAAAGAGCCAAAATGTTCCATAGAATCTCTATGGATAGTAATTCCATGCTCCAATAAGAAGAATATAGCAGTAGGAATATATTATCGACCACCTGACCAGTGATAGTGACTATGAAATGCTAAGGGAGATTAGAGAGGCTATCAAATTAAAAATCTAGATAATAGTGGGGATTTCAACTATCTCCATATTGACTGGGTACACATTACCTCAGGATGGGATACAGAGATAAAATTTCTTGATACCTTAAATGATTGCTTCTTGGAGCATCTGGTTCTGGAACCCACAAGGGAAGAGGCTATTCTCAATTTAGTCCTAAGTGAAGCGCAGGATCTGGTTCAAGAAGTAAATATAACTGGACCGCTTGGAAATAGTGACCATAATGTAATAAAATTTAACATCCTGTGGTGGGAAAAACAACTCAGCAGCCCAACACTGTGGCATTTAATTTCAGAAAGGGGAACCACACAAAAATGAGGAATTTAGTTAAACAGAAATTAAAAGGTACAGTGCCAAAAGCAAAATCCCTGAAAGCTGCGTGGGAACTTTTCAAAGACACCATAATAGAGCCCCAACTTAAATGTATACTGCAAATTAAAAAACACAGTAAGAGAACCAAAAAAATGCCACCGTAGCTTAACAACCAGGTAAACGAATCAGTGACAGATAAAAATATATCTTTTAAAAAGTGCAAGTTAAATCCTAGTGAGGAAAATAGAAAGGACCATAAACTTTGTCAAATTATGTGTAAAATTATAATAAGAAAAGCCAAAAAGGAGTTTCAAAGAACAGCTAACCAAAAACTCAAAAAGTAATAGTAAAATGTTTTTTTAAGTACATCAGAAGCAGGAAGCCGGCTAAACAATCAGTGGGGCCCTTAGATGATTGAGATGCTAAAGAAGCTTTCAAAGATGACAAAGTGGAGAAGCTAAAAGAATTCTTTGCTTCAGTCTTCACGGCTGAGGATATTGGGAAGATTCCCAAACCTGAGCCATTCTTTTTAGGTGACAAATCTGAGGAATTGTCCCAGACTGAGGTATCATTAAAGGAGGTTTTGGAACATATTGATAAACTTAACAGTAACAAGTCACTGGGACCAGATGGCATTCACTCAAGAGTTCTGAAAGAACTCAAGTGGGAAATTGCATAACTATTAATGGTGGTTTGTAACCTATCCTTTAAATCTGCTTCTATACCTAATGACTGGAAGATTGCTAGCAGCACGCCAATATTTAAAAAGGGCTCTAGAGGTGGTCCTGGCAATTACAGACCAGTAAGTCTGACATCAGTACTGGGCAAATTAGTTGAAACTATAGTAAAGTATAAAATAGTCAGACACATGGATGAATATAATTTGTTGGGGGAAAGTCAACATGGTTTCTGTAAAGGGAAATCATGCCTTACTAATCTGCTAGACTTCTTTGAGGGGGTCAACAAACATGTGGACAAGGGGGATCCAATGGATATAGTATACTTAGATTTCCAGAAAGCCTTTGACAAGATCCCTCACCAAAGGTTCTTAAGTAAAGTAAGTTGGCATGGGATAAGAGGGAAGGTCCTTTCATGGATTGGCAACTGGTTAAAAGACAGGAAGCAAAGGGTAGGAAAAAAATGGGAAGTTTTCTGAGTGGAGAGAGGTAACTAGTGGAGTCCACCAATGGTCTGTCCTGGGACCCATCCTATTCAACTTATTTATAAATGATCTAGAGAAAGGGGTAAACAGTGAGGTGGCAAAATTTGCAGATGATACAAGATAGTTAAGAACAAAGGAGACTCTGAAGAGCTTCAAAAAGATCTCACAAAACTAAGTGATTGGGCAACAAAATGGTAAATGAAATTTAATGCTGATAAATGTAAAGTAATGCACATTGGAAAAAATAATCCCAACTATATATACAATATGATGGGGACCAATTTGGCTACAACTACACAAGAGAGAGCTCTTGGAATCATTGTGGATAGTTCTCTGAAAACATCCACTGAGTGTGCAGCAGTCAAAAAAGCAAATAGAATGTTAGAGTCATTAAAAAAGGGCTAGACAATAAGATGGAAAATATCTTATTGCCTCTATATAAAACCATGGTACGCCCAGATCTTGAATACTGTGTACAAATGTGGTCGCCTCATCTCAAAAAAGATATATTGGCATTGGAAAAGGTTCAGAAGAGGGCAACAAAAATGATTAGGGGTTTGGAACGGGTCCCATATGAAGAGAGATTAAAAAGACTTTTCATCTTAGAAAAGAGGAGACAAAGGGGGGATATGATAGAGGTCTATAAAATCATGGCTGGTGTGAATAAAGGAAAGTTATTTACTTATTCCCACAATATAAGAACCAGGGGGTCATCAAATGAAATTAATAGGAAGTAGGTTTAAAACAAATAAAGGAAGTTTTTCTTTACTCAGCGCACAGTCAACCTGTGGACCTCCTTGCCAGAGGATGTGGTGAAGGCTAAAACTTTAACAGCGTTCAAAAAAGAGCTAGATAGATTCATGTAGGTTAGGTCCATCAATGACTATTAGCCAGGATGGGTAGGAATGGTGTCCCTAGCCTTTGTTTCTCTGGAGGTGGATGACAGGGGAGGGATCATGTGAGCATTAACTATTGTGATCACTCCCTCTGGGATATCTGGTATTGGCCACTGTCAGCAGACTAGATTGGACCTTTGGTCTGACCCAGCATGGCGGTTCTTATGTTCTTATGTTCTTAAGCACTTTTATTAGCATCCAAGTGATAATATGGAATTAAAAACCAAGCTTCATGCAGGCTAGGTTTTTAAAGTTATTAACACATTACAAAAAACATTACCACAGCTTTCACTAACGTGCACCTTTGTTGTATGTCACCAACTGAATTGTCATGAAGACTGAATAGCTCCTAAATGTGATCTCCTTTGGAACAGACAGAGGCAGTTTCGTGGGGGATATTTGAAAAGCTTGCATCTCTCCTGGCTGTGGAATACAATACCTACTCTGTGAATAATGAGATGTTAGTTTTCAGGGATGTCCGACACTTTTTATGATGCTTCGGGGGTAACCGAGTTAGTCTGTACAGGATAAACTTAAAAAACAACAAATGGTCTGGTAGCACTTTATAGACTAACAAAACATGTAAATGGTATCATGACCGGTCATCTGAAGAAGTGGGCCGTGGCCACAAAAGCTCATGATACCATCTACATGTTTTGTTAGTCTATAAAGTACTACCAGTCCATTTGTTATTTTTTACTTTTTATGATGTTAATAAGCATCTTCTTTTTAAATTGAACAAACCATAAGTATTTAGTTGCACTTAAGGAAATATTTGCGGCTGCTATATAGTTAGAAGTCTCCAGTATTTAAAAATCCAAATTAGCACTATTTTATGCCTATATTAATCAGACAATTAAAATAACTGCAGTAAACAAAGCGTATTCACTAGATATTCATTTGGATGTCCTCTACAAAAATTTTTTCTAGCTAGTAACATGTAACTTAGGGAGCTTAGAAACTGTTTTCAGCTGAGCAAAAGGAAATGTCAAGGATAATTTTGATAAATGTGAGCTATCTCATATTTTCTGTTAACAAGTGCTTTGTGTGTCTAATAAGATACACCTGTGATGCTGAAATGGGTTTTTTCTTCTTGTGACCTCAAAGGACTAAGAAAAGCTGTACCCTACCCCATAGGACAATAGCTTTGTCGAAGTGACTCTCATTATGTGAAGCTAAATTAGGACTTTATGAAACAACTCACTTACTGTTTCTCTTACTCTTGCTATATGCTTCTTCTATATACTGGTTAGGACTGAAGTATAACATTGAATCTATAAACACTATACTGCAAAAGTCTGTGATAGCATAGCAAGAATATGCTAACATAGATTTATTATTGGACATCTCTCCAACAACTTTTAATGGCAAATGCAATACCTTTAAATTAGTGTATGTTGTACCTTTAAGAAGGTTTGAGAGTAAAAGCCCTACTTTCTTTTAATTCACATTATACTGAGATTAACTACTGTAAAAATCAATTGTACCACCTCTTTACATAAAGACTTACTGAGAGATAAGTACTTTTACAGCAAACATTTATGTAAAGTTGTCCAATTTTTTTGCTTACCGTGCCAGTTCTTCAACTCATTATCCCTTGTAATTAACTTTCTAGGATTACATTAGCGCCCCTTGATCATCGAAATAGAGAATCAGCCTATAAAATGAGAAAGTGAATTTAAGAAAGCTTTAATGGAATCTAGACAAGCTGTATGACAAATGTAAACAAGTCTGTCTAGCATGAGCATAGCATGAGTAAAAATGAAAATAGTCAGTTTTGATTCCAGAAGATATAATTTATAATACAAATAGTAGAGTTCTACCTAATAAAAGGGTTTTTTCCCACTCAAATGATATAATGTAGAATTTTACTACTACCACACTATTTTAAAACTAATTCTTTAAAGAACTATTAAATATATTTTCATATATTTGATTGGAAGAATGTATGGTTAGAATTTATAGAATGCTATGAGCAGGGGCCTGAAATAGGGAAATCTCTTCCTACTTTATTCATAGAATCATAGAACACTAGAACTGACAGGGACCTCAAAAGATCATCGAGTCCAGTCCCCTGCCCACACGGCAGGACTAGGCACCATCTAGATCATCCTTCGTAGAGGAATTGGTAGAGCTCTGAAAATCTGCAAATGTCTGCTTTCTATTAGTGGGAATCTGCATCTGTAGATGTGAATGCGTATGTCTGTGGCTCATTGCAGGTACAGATGTGCATGAAAATACAATTTGTGGATACCCATTTTGTATCTGTGGGTGTCTGCATCTGCGGATGTGAATGTGGATATCCGTGGCTCATTTTTGTAGGTGCCCTTGTGGATGCCAATTTTGTATCTGGAAGGGCTCTAGAAATCTGGGGCAGGATTCTTATTCTGAGAAGGAGTCAGAACTTAAATCTACAAGCAACAGAGCTATAGTTTGGGACCCTCTATAGGTCTTGGTTGAAGAGAAGTCTGTTCTTTTAACTAATGTGGCTTGGATCCCTATTTACAATGCCTGCTTGGAGAAACCTAATACTGACAGTTTTTCACGTAGGAGCCTGTATTTTTAGCCCATCACTTAAATCACGTATTATGAAGGAGCGGCGAGGAGTCCTGTGGACATTATGAAGGAGGACATTAAACAACTAGAAATACTCTACCGAGACTTGCAGCCTATATGTTGACACATTTTTTGCATACTCTAGCCCTGTTACAATACAATTATATATTCTCTTTCCCATTTCCCTCTATTCTAGTATGAGATGCTTGGATAACATGGATGGTATTGGAATGAACACATTTAAAGATTAACTGTTTGATAAAGCACTAATTACAGGTTGAACCTCTCTGGTCTGGGAGTCTCTGGTCTGGAAATATTTGTGGTCCTGCAGAACCTGAGAGCACCTGGACCAGAGAGCCCCAGGAGGCTGGAGACAGGGAGCGGAGCTCAGTGGCCAGGGCTGGCCGGAGATCTAGGAGCCCAGTGACCTGGGTGTCACCACGGAGCAATCTGTGACTTGCTCATAACACCAACACCCATATTCTAGGTAAGAGCAGACAAAAATAAAGACAATTGCCTTTGTTTTCACTTTCACTATCCTAAAGCAGTTTAGGAGGTCACCTAGTAACAGATGATGTGGGAAAAGCTGAAGTACTCAATGTTTTTTTTTTTTTGTCTCTGTCTTCATAGACAAGGTCAGCTCTCAGACTACTGCACCAGGCAACACAGTATGGGAATGAGGTGGGTAGCCACTGGTGGAGAAAGAACAGGTTAAGAACTATTTAGAAAAGTTGGACATATACAAATCCATGGGGATGGATCTAATGCATCCAAGGGTGCTGAGGGAGCTGGCTGATGTGACTGTGGAGCCATTGGCCATTATCTTTGAAATTTGTGGAGATCAGGGGAGGCCCCAGATGATTGGAAAAAGGCAAATGTTGTGCCCAAGAAGGAAAATCCAGGAAACTACAGACTGGTCAGCCTCACCTCAGTCCCTGGAAAAGTCATATAGAAGATTGTCAACTCACAGGGCCAAAGGACAAACAGAATGATGGGATTCGCTTCAACACAGAGCCAATTAGGAAGAATGTACTTTATTAAGCTTACTACTTCACTGTTACTATACTTCACAGGGTACACTCTAGCAAGTGAAAGCACTACAGGACAATGCTTAAAGGAGTAAAAGGCTCTTTTGAATGCTCACGCCTCTTCTGCCACAAGCAGTCCTGATCCCGAGATGCCTCACATCAGGGGCACAGCGGATGTGGCTCCAGCTGGGGGAATTTGGGGCACTACTGAGGGTAGTGATCAATGGCTTCATGTTTGGCTGGCAGTCAGTATCAAGCGGAGTGCCCCAAAGGCAGGTACTGGGGCTGGTTTTGTTCAACATCTTTATTAATAACTTGGATGGTGGGATGGATTTCACCCTCAACAAGTTCACAGATGAAACTGAGCTAGGGGGAGAAGTAGATATTTTGGAGGGTAGGAATAGGGTCCAGAGTGACCTAGACAAATTGGAGGTTTGGGCCAAAAAGAATCTGATGAGGTTCAACATCGACAAGTGCAGAGTCCTGCACTTGGAACGGAAGAATCCAAAGCATTGTTACAGGCTGGGTACCGAATGGTTAAGCAGCAGTTTTGCAGAAAAATACCTGGGGATTGCAGTGCATGAGAAGCTGGATATGGATCAACAGGGTGCCCTTGTAGCCTAGAAGGCTAATGGCATATTAGGTTGTATTAGGAGGAGCACTGCCTGCAGATCTAGAGAAGTGATTATTTCTCTTTATTCGGCACTGGAGAGGCCACATCTGGAGTATTGCATCCAATTCTATTCTAGACCCCCGCCCCAACAGAAAGAATGTGGACACATTGGAGAAAGTCTAGCAGAGGGCAACCAAAATGATTAGGGGGTTAGATTTAGGATGAGAGGCTGAGGGTTTTGGGCTTATTTCCTTTACAGAAGAGAAGAATGAGGGGGAATTTGATAGCAGCCTTTAACTACCTGAATGGAGGTTCCAAAGAGGATGGAGAGAGGCTGTTCTCAGTGGTGACAGATGGCAGAATGAGGAGCAATGATCTCAAGTTGCCGTGGGGGAGGTCTAGGTTGGATATTAGGAAAAACTATTTCACTAGGAGGGTGGTGAAGCACTGGAATGGGTTACCTAGGGAGGTGGTGGAATCTTCCTTCTTAGAAGTTAAGTCCCGCTTTGACAAAGCCCTTCCTGGGATGATTTATTTGGGGTTGGTCCTGCTTTTGCAGGCAGTTGGACTTGATGACTTCCTAAGGTCTCTTTCAACCCTAAGATTTTTTTATTCTAACTGCTTAGCAATTATGAATTCTGAGAGTCAATCCACACAAAGGTTGTAAACGGGTTACTGGTTAACCAGCTACCCACTAAGCATGATCTTGAGTGATACTTACCCATAATTGATTAACTGTTGATCCTGCCAGGCTGGAGTAGTCCCATGCCACACTGCACTGCAGGCCCTGCTGGACTGGAGCAGCCTGCTGGCTGGGTTGGAGTAGTCCCCAGCCACAAAATGGAGTTGTGCATGCCTGGCCAGGTTGGAAGAGCTCCCCATCCATGGCATGGTGTGGTGAGCCCAGCCCTGCCCAAGCAGGCCCCCTCCCCAAAGTTGTGGAAGATTCAGGCAGGGGACTGCTCCATAGTTAAGCGGTTAACAATCTAAACAACAGTCTACATTCCTAGTCCACAATGAAGCTTCACTAGAATCTAACCCACATGCTGAATTTAAACATTATCCAGTTTTTTTCTTAAGAAGAAAATGTCACTGTCATCTGCATTACTCACTCTCCATCTCCATCCAGCAGGTGACATATAGTTTATAGCCCACACTTACAGATGCATTTGATTTAGGTTCTGTACTAAAGTGGAAGTGTCAAGGTGATTCATCTGTCTATCAGTGCTGACAGCTGTGTTATACAAAGTGCACTGTAGAGCAAGCACTGATTGGATCAAAGAGTAGGAATTCCATATTAAAGGAGGGAGGGAATATTTTGCCTCTTGTAATTCAAACATACCAGTTTGAATTGACCACTAAGATAGAACAACATTTGTATTATACTGTGTCTTGTGTATTCTAAGTATTTCACAGAAACTTGGTTGAATGAGGACAATCAATGGGACACAGTCATATCAGGGTACAAAATATATTGGAAGGATAGAACAGTTCGTGCTGGTGGGGGAGTGGTGCTATACGTAAAAAGAAAATGTAGAATCAAATGATGTAAAAATCTTAAATGGGACAAGTGTTCCATAGAATCGCTATGGCTAGTAATTCCGTGCTCTAATAATGCGACTATAGCAGAAGGGATATATTACCGACAACCTGACCAAGATAGCGATAGTGACTGTGAATTGCTAAGGGAGATTAGAGAGGCTATCAAAATAAAAAACTTGATAATAGTGGGGAATTTCAACTATCCCCATATTGACTGGGTACAAGTCACCTCAGGACAGGATGCAGAGATAAAATTTCTTGACACCAAATGACTGTTTTTTGGGACAGCTGGTTCTGGAACTCACAAGGGGAGAGGAAATTCTTGATTTAGTCCTAAGTGGAACACAGGATTTGGTCCAAGAGGTAAATATACTGGACTGGTTAGAAATAGTGACCATAATGTAATAAAATTTAACATCCCTGTGGTGGGGGAAACACCTCAGCAGCCCAACACTTTGGCATTTAATTCCAGAAAGGGGAACTACACAAAAATGAGGAGATTAGTTAAACAGAAAAGATACAATGCCCAAAAGTAAAATTCCTGCAGCTGCATGGAGATTTTTCAAAGACACCATAATAGAGGCCCAACTTAAATTTATGCCCCACATTAAAAAAAAAAACCATAATAAGAGAGCCAAAAAAGTGCCACTATGATTTAACAATCAAGTAAAGAAGAACAGACATAAAAAAGGCATCATTTCAAAAGTGGAAGTTAAATCCTAGTAAAGAAAATAGAAAGGAATATAAACGTTATCAAATTAAGTGTAAAAAAAATAAGAAAAGCCAAAAAAGAGTTTGAAGAACAGCTAACCAAAAACTCAAAAAGTAATTGCAAAATGTTTTTAAGTATATCAGAAGCAGGGAGCCTGCTAACAGCCAGTGGGGTCACTGGACGATCAAGATTCTAAGGAGCATTCAAAGACACCAAGGTCATTATGGAGAAATTAAATTAATTATTTGCTTTGGTCTTGATGACTGAGGATGTTAGGGAGATTCCCAAACCTGAGCCATTCTTTTCAGGTGACAAATCTGAGGAATTGTCCCAGATTGAGGTGTCATTAGAGGAGGTTTTGGAACAAATTGAGAAATGTAATAGTAACAAGTCACTGGGACCAGATGACATTTACCAAGAGTTCTGAAAGAA
Source organism: Rafetus swinhoei (assembly GCA_019425775.1). Lineage (NCBI taxonomy): Eukaryota > Metazoa > Chordata > Testudines > Trionychidae > Rafetus > Rafetus swinhoei. The sequence goes on from CM033436.1 coordinate 35,425,967, forward strand.
CTCATATGTAAAATGTGGAACTATTAGCTGTGGTTTGTAACCTATCCTTTAAATCAGCTTCTGTACCTAATGACTGGAATTTAGCTAATGTGATACCAATATTTAAAAAGGGCTCTAGAGGTGATCCTAGTAATTACAGACTGGTAAGTCTAACATCAATACTGGGAAAATTAGTTGAAACTATAGTTAAGAACAGAATTGTCAGACACATAAGATGAACATAATGTGGGGGGGGAAAAGTCAACATGGATTCTGAAAAGGGAAATCATGCCTTACTAATCTACTAGAATTCTTTGAGGGTGTCAAAAAGCATGTGGACAAGGGGGATGCAGTAGATATAGTATACTTAGATTTCCAGAAAGCCTTTGACAAAGTCCCTCACCAAAGGCTCTTAGGTAAAGTAAATTGTCATGGGATAAGAGGGAAGGTCCTTTCATGAATTGACAAGTGGTTAAAAGACAGGAAACAAAGGGTAGGAATAAATGGGAAGTTTTCCGAGTGGAGAGAGGTAACTAGTGGTGTCCCTTAAGGGTTCGTACTGAGACCAATCCTATTTAACCTATTTATAAATAATCTGGAGAAAGGGATGAACAGCGAGGTGGCAAAATTTCAGATGATACTAAACTACTCAAGATGGTTAAGACCAAAGCAGACTGTGAAGAGCTTCAAAAGGATCTCACAAAACTAGGTGATTGGGCAACAAAATGGCAAATGAATTTTAATTTTGATAAATGCAAAGTAATGCACGTTGGAAAAAATAATCCCAACTCTACATACATAATGACTAATTTAGCTATAACCACTCAAGAAAGAGATCTTGGAGTCACTGTTGATAGTTCTCTGAAAACATCCACTCAATGGGATGTGCCTGGAATGGGATTGCTTCTAGTAAAACCATACAGAAAAGAGACAGAATTACCAGGCAGATGAAAGGTGCTGGTTGGGAGTGAATCCCCTGCCCTGAGCCTCCAATTCCCTAGGCAGGGGAGGCCTGAAGCTTCCCCCCAAACTCGTATGCATTGCTGGCTGTTCCCCTTCATCAGAGAGTCCACCAGGGGAGCTCCTGGAGCAGACAAACCTGGATCTTGCCCCAGCTGGGGGACATGCACCCCTCCTCCAGGTGTACCCGTCATAGCTGCAGTGGCCATGGAGAGGCACTTCTCACCTGGCCCCAAGATGCTTCAATGAAAGAGAGCTGGGGTAGTCTTCTCAGCCTGAATACTGAACCTCTCATCCTCATCCCCATCTCCATCCCCGAGAAATAATTTAAATAAAGCTGCACATTTTCAATTTATTTAAAAAAAAAAACCCAAAAACAACAACGAAAATTGAGTTAAGGACCCAAGCAATGCTAGGTAAATCTTCTATTATTTAATAAAATATATGAAGGAGCATAGATGCACATCTATCTTGGGGCTGTCAGCATGCTATCTTGTAAGTTCAGACAGTGTCCAGAAACAACCCCTTCTGAAGCAGGGAGAGGGAGAAATCTTGACATCTCAGCCCTTCCCCGCCTCTCTTCCTCGTTCTTCTCATGGCAATCTCTCTCTCTCTCACTCATTCACACACACAGACACCTGCCTTTGTACTCAACAGCAGGTGCTTTCCACCTGAATGGTTTGCTCTGTGTCCCTGAGAAAATCAGCACAGCATGCAGGCTGTCCGAAATGGAGCTCTGAAGGGATATGTGCATGCCTGCAGGGCAGACAGATGAGTTCTAAACAAAGAGCAGAGGGGACTTGAGGGATTATGGGTCACACACTGGCACTCCAGTGCTGTATCCAGAGCCCAACATGTTCTATGCTTCTCATCAAGGTGATTTACTTAGAGCACAGCAATTGTGGAGTTAGTGTGCAGTAAGTGCCTTGCTAGTGTGGACACCTTGGGAATTATATCAGTGGGAGCTGATATACTGTAATATAACTTTCCAGTGTAAACTTAGGCTAATTATTGAATCTAAAGATTTAATTACTAAGATAGTCAAGGTTAGAGGATCCATAAAGATTTCTAAAATATGATATTATAATGAGAAAACTGTAATGATTTCGGTGTAAAATGTTAAAGAAAGGAACAGGGAAGTGGTTTTCATTTAATTAGGTCATAGCTCTATTAACCTAACTCGTGTGAGGATTATCTTGACATCAGTTATTAATTATTAATTTTTGACATCAGTTATTGACATCAGTTATTCATTATTCATTTCCATTGATTTGGGGAAGGGCTGGAACCAGCCCTTCCAAACTTAGTCCTAACCTGTGCTGGGACCCACAATCCTCCCATCATATAAGATTTAGAAGGGTGGGGAAAGTGGATTGTCTCCTCTCTGAGCCAGACATTAGGAATCCCATCCCCATTATCTGCTCCTGTAGGGAATTCCTTCCTTGAAGTCCACTACCAGTTCAGTTTATCAGGGACCCCATATGGAATAAATGCCTGCACCGGACACCTTATACTAGGCAGTACCAGCAATTAGTTCCAGGTGAAAGAAGGCTCTGCAGAGCAGGACTAGGCATCTACCTTCTCACTCTGGTGTTCAGAGAGCCAATGGCTTACCTGAGTCCATCTGACCAGTCCCCAGCTCATGTGGTAACTGTGTTTGGGTATGTCTACACTGCACCTGTAACTTGAAATAAGCTACCGATTTGAGCTACACAAATTGTGTAGCTTATTTCATGTCGATTTTGAAATAGCTTTTTTTGATATTTGGCACTGTCTACACAGCACTTAATATATGGAGATATATCTATCTCATAGAACTGGAAGGGACCTTGAGAGGTTATCGAGTCCAGTCCCCTGCCCTCATCGCAGGACCAAGTACCATCCCTGACAGATTTGCCCCAGATCCCTAAATGGCCCCCTCAAGGATATTTTGAAACAAATTACTATTCTGAAATGTCCCTTACTCCTCATGGAATGAGGTTTACAGGGATGTCAGAATAGTGAGCCTGTTATATTTTGAAATAAGGGGCATGCTCAAAAGACACGGAATAGTTATTTCAGGATACCTTCGGTGTCCCAAAATAGTGCTGCAGTGTAGACATAGCATTCCTGACCTTCTTCCAACACAAAAACAGAAGGAAACCCATCAAGGATCCACACCCTCTTTTTTCTCACTTGATCAGGAAAAGACCTCTCATCTTTGAGTTTACAGGGGTTCCCTTGTGAGACGCCCAGACATGCAGGGCCAGTACAAAATATAAAATTAGACAAGGTCAGCAGCTAAATAACTACCCTGCCCCTTTCAGGACTAAATCAAACAAGTTTTCAAATTGGTGGTACATACAAAAATGGAAAAAAGAGACAGTCTCCCTTTTTGCCTTCCTTGCTGTACAGGGACTTGCACTGCACTAGGGATCCCTCCCCAAGAGTCTTTCACTTCCTCATGAGCTCATCTCCCTGCTCCCTTTTGAAGGAAACCGGAAGGAATTGTTAATTCTGACTATATTCTTTCCCCTGCATGAAGAGCAGACAGCTATAGAAAATAGGGTGTTCTACCATCCTTTCCACCTAAAAATAAAAATATGTCACTTTGTTATTACATATAAGCCAACGTATCCTTACTTAGAATTTTAAATTATTCTAGTAGTCCTAAAATACAAACAATGCAACCTAAAATGTATTGCAATCTAGATATAGAAACTGGTGGTGTAACCAGACCAAGTACATCTTTTATATAGTGTGCATGCTTATTTAGACATTTAAAATGTGTGTGCTTTAACTCAATTTTTGTTTTTTTTGGAAAATAAAATGAAAATGCATGAAAAAGTAATCTTGTGGCACCTTAGAGAGAGAGAGAGAGAGTATTTTCGTGGGTAAACCCAAGATTCTCTATATATTTTTATTAGTCTCTAAAGTGCTACAGAATTACTCATTGTTTTTAAAGTTACAGGCTAACATGGCTACCCCTCTGAAACTTATTGTTCAGGATATAGTTATTGACATCTCTACAAAAATAACCAAGTTACAGCAAAACAAGTTTCAAGCATGTCATTAATAACTTTTAAGTTAGCAATTGCAACTGAATGCGCTTATTTTTACCATGAATAATTTAGAAACAATGGTTGACATGGAAAAGGTAAAAAATAATTTTCACATTGTATTCCTAATATCCTTATTCTTAATATTTACCCAAATAAAGAATACCATAGACTGCCACAAATACCATGTTATTGTCACATTTTACATAGTTATCTCTTTAAACTACTAACCTCAGCCATAACAAATAAACTTTGAGTTAGAAGAATGCTACCTAACTTCATGACTATATCTACACCACTTCCCTAACAAATATCAAAGATATTGTATTCTCTCCATGGATTGTAATACTGGACTGCCATTAAAAATATATTAAATTTAAACCAAAATATGGATCTTCTATGAACATTTTGGGGGACGAAAACACCACAGAATGGAAGGTACGTACGCCCCAATTTTCAACGGTATTTAGCTGTTGCTGTGCTCAGCAATCCCATGCCTAACTGGTTTCAGAGCCTAAGTAAAATTTTTATAGAGGGATGTAAGCACTTTGGAACATAGATCCCATGGACTGTCTATTGAAAATGAAACTTTGGTACTGACATGCTGAACATAGCAACACTTAATTACTTTTAAAATCTTGGCCAGAGCCAAGATTACTTTTGTTCATTTAATGCCTTTGTTTTTATTGCTCAAGATTTAAAGTGTATTAGGATTATATTTATTTTACAGGGAAAATAATTCATACATCTCTCAGAAATAGCACAAGACAGATTGGTTTACAGTGAATTAATTTTGTAGTGATGTGGTTAATGAAAATAAATTGACCGAGAAAGCACTCATTCCACTGAACTGTACTGAAAGAAACAAATTCAGTTAAAAGAAAAAAATGCTTTTCTCTAAATATTTTTTGAATCAATTATATTCATAAAGATAAAAGAAAATATACCTGTCCACATGTAGGATTCTATGTTTATTTAACAACTAAACCAGAGGTGGGGAACCTCAAGCCCAGGGACCAGATGCGGACCCCGACTTGCCTGCTTCTGGCCCCCGAGGCTCTGAGCTCCCTCCTGCACTGGTGCTCCAGCCCCCCTGCTGCTCCACCATGGGGCTGGAGCACACAAAATCTACTAGCTTGGGCTCCTCTAGGCTCTGGTGTAGGAGGGGAATGTGGGGTGCATCTTTCTCCTCAGTCAGGGGGCACATCAGTGAGGGTTTGTTTTGTTTTTGTTTTTGTTTTGCTTCTCAATTGTGTGCGGCTCCTGACTGATTTTTCTATAGGTCAGTGACCCCCAACCCAAAAAAGGTTCTCCACCCCTGAACTAAACAAATATTTTCTAAAGATCTGAGAATTTTCCATACCATCTTGATACAATTGAATGGAAGACCCATTTAGTCTAATGAGCATTATGATTAAATCATTTACTCACAGATCAAAGGAGATTTTAATTATGTAAACGAGTTGTTCAAAAACATAAAATGTTCCATTAAGCTTCACAATTAATACAGTATTTATGAGCTAAGATTATTTTCCATATTAAAACTGATTTTTAAAAGTTTCCCTCAATGCACTGATTGAAGGAAAATTATTTTTAAGCCATAAAAGTAGCAGGCATGCAAAGGATTTTAGTACTTTTTAAAATTTTCCTTCCCTTGTGTTTTTTGTTGTTGTTGCTGCTGCTTAAAGTGTTCATTATGTGTTCAAAATATTGAGTTCATACAAGTATTTATTCACAGCATGATCATACACTCGTTAATGCATAACATACAGGTGTGTGAATGAAAGCTGTATAAAATTACAGTTTGTAATATCTTTTAAAAACCCCAATAAAATTATTTAAAATTGTATCACATACTATATATATTACATGTATCATGATGTAAATAAGAAGAAAACTTTTATACATGCAAGTGTATTGCCTTTGTTTTAAAAATGCTAAACAAATCAATTTCCTTGTGTAAATTGTGGGAATTCCTGAATAAACCATGCTACAGAAAGCAACACCTCCCTTAAAGGGACTCAATCCTGCCTTCCCTACTCAGGCAGATCTCCCTTTTTAAAGGCAACAATGAAACCTTATGATAGATGAACTGTTAACTCCACTATAGCTGTAAACAGGAAAGATTAAAATAAATTCAAAGAAATAAATGATATAAAGAATGCTGATAAAATGTGCAAGCTGTATTAGTTGTAGAATAATTTATCTCTATCAGAAGTTTCACTAAAAAAAGCAAATCAAGAGAATGGCCCTAAATCTTGAAAAACCCAGAGAACAGTTGTAAGAAAACTGATTATTACTTAAGAATGATGAATGTAAATCCTTTTGAACTCTCAAGGCTAGTTGTATGCATCAGCAAAATTTTCTGCCAGCCATTTCCTACATGGAAAGAAATCCCGGAACAAAAACAAAATATTTAAATATAGGAAACACTGGGCCAGATTCTAGACTTAATTATGCTGATTGCCCTCTGTTGACTTGAGTGGAGTTACTATGCTGATGTATATGAGATCAGAATCTTTTCTAAAGCACTTCAGCTCTGCTAGGAAAAAAAAACAAAAAATTAACAAACAAACAAAAAAACAAATACACCCACACACCCCTTTTGTCAGAGGTCTCGACTCAGCTAGAAAAAGTTCTCTGAATTCTTAATATTACTGTTGATCATATCTTTGACTTGCAATGAAAATGAAACATAAAATATTCGCCAGAATTTGCACTACTGAACCACTGCAAAATTCCAACATCTTCTAGTCTCTGAGTCCACAGAGAAGCCCAGTAATAATTTTCATATTTAAGGAGTTCAGCTCAACCATAAGAACATAACATAAGAACATAAGAACGGCCGTACCGTGCAAAGGTCCATCTAGCCCAGTATCCTGTCTGCCGACAGTGGCCAGCACCAGGTGCCCCAGAGGGTGGACCGAAGACAATGATCAGCGCTTTGTCTCCTGCCATCCTCTCCAGCCTCCTGTCAAACAGAGGCCAAGGACACCATTTTATCCCCTGGCTAATAGCCTTATGGACCTAACCTCCATGAAATTATCTAGCTTCTCTTTAAACTCTGTTATAGTCCTAGCCTTCACAGCCTCCTCTGGCAAGGAGTTCCACATGCTGACTACACGCTGTGTGAAGAAGAACTTTCTTTATTAGTTTTAAACCTGCTACCCATTAATTTCATTTGGTGTCCTCTAGTTCTTCTATTTAGGAACTAATAAATAACTTTTCTTTATCGGCCCTCTCCACACCACTCATGATTTTATACACTCTATCATATCCCCTCAGTCTCCTCTTTTCTAAACTGAAAAGTCCCAGTCGCTTTAACCTCTCCTCATATGGGACCGTTCCAAACCCCTAATCATTTTAGTTGCTCCTTTCTGAACCCTTTCCAAGGCCAAAATATCTTTTTGAGGTGAGGAGACCACATCTGTACACAGTATTCAAGATGTGGGCGTACTCATAGTTTTATACAGGGGCAGTAAGATATTCCGGGTCTTATTTTCTATCCCTTTCTTAATAATACCTAGCATCCTATTTGCCTTTTGACCCGCTGCACACTGTGTGGAAGTTTTCAGAGAACTGTCCACGATAACTCCAAGATCTCTTTCCTGATTTGTCGTAGTTAAATTAGCCCCATCATACTTGATAGTTGGGGTTATTTTTCCCAATGTGCATTACTTTACACTTATCCACATTAAATTTCATTTGCCATTTTGTTGCCCAATCACTCAGTTTGGTGAGATCTTCTTGGAGTCCCTTACAGTCTGCTTCTGTCTTGACTATCCTAAACAGTTTGGTATCATCCGCAAACTTTACCACCTCACTGCTTACCCCTTTCTCCAGATCATTTATGAATAAGTTGAACAGGATTGGTCCTAGGACTGACCCTTGGGGACACCACTAGTTACCCTCTCCATTCTGAAAATTTACCATTTATTCCTACCCTTTGTTTCCTGTCTTTAACCAGTTCTCAATCCAAGAAAGGACCTTCCTCTTATCCCATGGCCATGTAATTTACACAAGAGCCTTTGGTGAGGGACCTTGTCAAAGGCTTTCTGGAAATCTAAGTATACTATATCTACTGGATCCCCTTGTCCGCATGTTTGTTAACCCTTCAAAGAACTCTAATAGATTAGTAAGACAGGATTTCTTTACAGAACCCATGTTGACTTTTGTCCAACAAATTATGTTCTTCTACATGCTTCACAATTTTATTCTTTACTATTGTTTCACTAATTTGCCCGGTACTGAAGTTAGACTTACCGGTCTGTAATTGCCCGGATCGCTCTAGAGCCCTTTTTAAATATTGGTGTCACGTTGGCTACCTTCCAGTCATTAGGTACGGAAGCCGATTTAAGGGATAGGTTACAAACCACAGATAATAGTTCAGCAATTTCCCATTTGAGTTCTTTTTAGAACCCTTGATGAATGCCATCCGGTCCCGAGATTTGTTAACATTAAGTTTTTCTATTTGTTCCAAAACCTCCTCTAATGACACTTCAATCCGGGACAGTTCCTCAGATTCATTACCCACAAAGGACGGTGCAGATTTGGGAATCTCCCCAACATCCTCAGCCGTGAAGACTGAAGCAAAGAAATCATTTAGTTTCTCCGCAATGGCTTTATCGCCCTTGATTGCGCCTTTTATAGTTCGATCGCCTAGGGGACCCACAGGTTTTTTAGCAGGCTTCCTGCTTCTAATGTACTTAAAAACATTTTGTTATTTCTTTTGAGTTTTTGGCTAGCTGTTCCTCAAAATCTTTTTTGCTTTTCTTATTACATTTTTACACTTGATTTGACAGTGTTTATGTTCCTTTCTATTTATCTCACTAGGATTGACTTCCACTTCTTAAAAGATGCCTTTTGTCCTCACTGCTTCTTTTACATGGTGGTTAAGCCACGTGACTCTTTTTAGGTCTCTTGCTATGTTTTTTAATTTGGGGTATACATTTAAGTTGGGCCTCTATTATGGTGTCTTTAAAAGTTTCCATGCAGCTTGCAGGATTTGGCTCTAGTCACTGTGCCTTTTAATTTCTGTTTAACTAACCTCCTCATTTTTGTGTAATTCTTTGAAATTAAATGCCAGGGTGCTGGTCTGCTGAGGTGTTCTTCCCACCACAGGAATGTTGAATGTTATTATATTATGGTCACTATTCCAAGCGGTCCTGTAACGGTTATTTCCTGACCTGATCCTGCGCTCCACTCAGGACTAAATCGAGAATTGCCTCTCCCTTGTGGGTTCCTGCACCAGCTGCTCCAAGAAGCAGTCATTTAAGCCATTGAGAAATTTTATCTCCGCTTCTCTTCCTGAGGTGACATGTATCCAGTCAATATGGGGTAATTAAAATCCCCATTATTATAGAGTTCTTTGTTTTGGTAGCCTCTCTAATCTCCCTCAGCATTTCAATGTCAGTATCCCTGTCCTGGTCAGGTGGTCGCAATATATCCCTACTGCTAATTTCTTATTTTTGGAGCATGGAATTACTATCCATAGCGATTCTATTGAACATGTTGATTCATTTAATATTTTTATTTCATTTGATTCTACATTATCTTTCACATACAGTGCCACTCCGCCACCCACCCGGCCTGCTCTATCCTTTCGATATATTTTATATCCCGCATGATTGTGTCCCACAGATTTTCCTCATTCCACCAGGTTTCAGTGATGCCTATTATGTCAATCTCCTCATTTAATACTAGGTACTCTAGTTCACCCATCTTATTAGTCAGACTCTAGCATTTGTGTAGAAGCACTTTAAAAATTTGCCACTGCTTATTTGTCTGCCCTTCCCTGATGCATTGGATTCCTTTGTACGCGGTTGTTTGTCTGCTCTGGCCCATGGTTTGCCCTCTCTCCTCTCTCTTCTGACTACAGCTTAGAGAATCTCTATCAATGGATTCTCCTCTAAGAGAAGTCTCTCCGATTTACGTGCATCTCCACACCAATCGGCTTTCCCATCTCTCAGTTTAAAACTGCTCTACGGCCTTTTAATGTTTAGTGCCAGCAGTCTGGTTCCACTGGTTTAGGTGGAGCCCATCCTTCCTGTATAGGCTCCTCTCCCAAAAGTGTCCCCAGTTCCTAATAAATCCAAACCCCTCTTCCCTACACCATCGTCTCATCCACGCATTGAGATTCTGAATCTCTGCCTGCCTACCTGGCCCCGCGCTGGAACTGGAAGCATTTCCGAGAACGCCACCATAGAGGTCCTGGATTTCAGTCTCTTCCTAGCAGCCTAAATTTGGCCTCCAGGACATCTCTCCTACCCTTCCCTACGCCATTGGTACCTACATGTACCACGACCACCGGCTCCTCCCCAGCACTACACATAAGTCTATCTAGATGCCTCGAGAGATCCGCAAACCTTCGCACCAGGCAGGCAAGTGACCATACGGTTCTCCCGGTCATCACAAACCCAACTATCTATGTTTCTAACGATCGAATCACCCACTACTAACACCTGCCTCTTCCGAACTGGCATTCCTCCCCTCAGAGGTATCCTCAGTGCGAGAGGATACCGCAACATCCTCTGGGAGGAGGGTCCCAACTATGGGATGGTTTCCTCTGCTCCCATTGAATGCTCTGTTCCCTTGAGACTTTCATCCTCCTTAAGAGCACTGGGGCTCAGACTGGAGGTGGGACAGTACTACAGTGTCCCAGAAAGTCTCATCCACAAATCTCTACCTCCCTTAGCTCCTCCAGTTCAGCCACCCTGGCCTCCAAAGCCCGAACTCGGTCTCTGAGGGTCAGGAGCTCCTTGCAACGGGTGCACACATACGCCACCCGCCCACAGGGCAGGTAATCATACATGTTACACTGACAATAAACAGGATAGCCCCCACTCTGCTGCTGGGCTTCTGTCTCCATTTTTCTAATGAACAAGTTTAAGTATAAACTGGGATTCTTTTTAAACCTCTGAATATAGATTATGATAAGAGTTATGTTTTAAAGAAGGCCAGAAGTCACTAGTGCCCTCTAACCTCCCCTCTAAACTCCCTCTCCAAACTCCCTGTTAGCAATTCCTGTTCGCAAGCTCCTGGTCGCTGAGTCACAGGCTTATATAGCTCTGGTAGCCCTCCCCTGACTGAGGCTTAGCCAATTAACAGAGGCTTCTAGATTTCAAACCTTTAGAAGCTCCTTCAAGCAAACAAACAATCAAACCAACCAACCAACCAGATAAACACAAGCTCAGCACACAGCAAATAACTCCCCCACACACAAACACACACTCCAGACAGCCACTTACCACAAGGGTCCTGTTTTTACTCCTCTTTCACCTGGAGAACTCCCTCTCCAAACTCCCTGTTAGCAATTCCTGTTCGCAAGCTCCTGGTCGCTGAGTCACAGGCTTATATAGCTCTGGTAGCCCTCCCCTGACTGAGGCTTAGCCAATTAACAGAGGCTTCTAGATTTCAAACCTTTAGAAGCTCCTTCAAGCAAACAAACAATCAAACCAACCAACCAACCAGATAAACACAAGCTCAGCACACAGCAAATAACTCCCACACACAAACACACACTCCAGACAGCCACTTACCACAAGGGTCCCGTTTTTACTCCTCTTTCACCTGGAGAACTCCCTCTCCAAACTCCCTGTTAGCAATTCCTGTTCGCAAGTTTGGTATCATCTTCAAACTTTATAAATGTACTCTCTATGCCATTATCTAAATAATTGATATAGATATTGAACAGAACTGGATCCAGAACTGATCCGTGCAGGACCCCACTTGTTATCCCCTTCCAGAATAAGTTTGAACCATTGATAACTACTTTCTAGGAAAAGTTTTTCCAACCAGTTTTGCACCTACCTTAGAGTTGACTGAGCCCCAGTGGGCCTATCAGGACCACAAACTTTTTCTGCGGGGTTTGTGTCTCAGTGGTAGCAGGGGAGCACTAAGGAGTGCAGGGATATAATTTGTGGGTAGACCCTACTAAAGCTAACCACAATCTGGCTTCAGCTAAACAGGTTTTTTTGTGTGTGTGCAAGTGTAAATTCTGTTGGGCTGTGTCTACACTGGGCCACTTATTCCGGAAAATCAGCCGCTTTTCCGGAATAAGGTGCGAGCTGTCTACACTGGCCGCTTGCTTTTCCGGAAAAGCAATGACGATCTACTGTATGAAATCAGCCGCTTTTCCGAAAGCTATGCCGCCTCCCGCTCGGGCAAAAGTCCTTTTTCCGGAAAAGCTTTTCCGAAAAGGGCCAGTGTAGACAGCTTTTCCGAAAAGCAGAAGAAACGGAAAAAGCGGTTTGGTCGCCACGAGACCCCGTAGGAGCCCTGGACTTCCTGGTAGGGAGGCTGCTGGGCGACGTGGCAGGAGCACTTCGCAGACCCTGCAGCCTGAGCTCTGCCACGTGCTGCTGTGCTGCCCAGCCACACATTGACCGCGCCATGGCAGCTCCGGCTGGTGAGCCCCTGCACCCCCAGCACAGGAGGCCCCCAGGGGCCGCAAACGCCGGGCCCCATCCTGACCCCCAGGAGCTGGAGACCCTCCTGGACTTGTGGCAGGAGGAGGAGGGTCTCCACGACCTGCACTCCAGGCGCCGCAATGTGGAGCTGTACACACGGCTGGCCGACAACCTGGCACAACAGGGACACCCCACCCGGAATGCCGAGCAGGTCCGCTCCAAAGTGAAGGAGCTGCGGCTGGGGTACGTCCGGGCCAGCGAGGGCAGGGGGGCAGGACCAGACGCCTGCCCCTACTATGACCGGCTGAACGCCTTCCTGGGCCAGCCAGCCCCGCAAGCCCCGGACGTCCCTGTGGACACCTGCCAGCGCCCCCCCATCAGACGACCCACCGAGCAGGGGGAGGGAGAGGACAGCAGCAGCGCGTCCGGCGCGGAGGAGGCCACCACCCAGCAGGCCCCCTCCAGCAGCTCCTCCGAGGCCGAGGCCGAGGCCGGGGAGGAACCCACTGGTGAGTCTTTGCAGTTTGCACTCCCAAAGGGCGGAGGGCGGGGTGGGGAGCCAGGTGCCCAGAGGAGGAGGGGAGAGCATTTCACTCAGGCCACGTGAGCTGCACGCTGCGTCGCATGAGGCAGCAAGCAGCACGCAACCTCGTGCAGCCTGGCGACCGAGCGGCACATGGCCGCGGCAGGCAGCTGCAGGGCACGCCTGGGACCGTGCTGCTCACACACATGCGGCGGGACCAGGGGAAGGGTGGATGCCGGCTGGAACCGGCCAGGGCCCCAGGGACTCAGCCCAGAGCCCTCACCTCCGCCAAGGGTGCAGCACGGAGAACAGCACACTGTCCCATGCCTGGCAGTGAGGCACAGCCAGCTGCTCCTGGGAAAACCGCAGCGCCACAGTCCTCGCCTGCTCCCGGTGCCTTGGCTGGTTCCCCGAGGGAAGTCCCCACTGTGGCCGCACATGTCCCTGGGCTACCGGCCTTGCGGGAGGGATAGTGGGAGGGACAAGGGCCCTGAGTTTTGCTGCAAGGATGGGACACCCCCACCCACTCACGCTTCTGGTTACGCCCAGGAGATATCCCACGCGAGGATCTGAGAGCCCAGACCGCCTCTGCCAGATGTGCTCCCAGGCACTGCGTGGGATGCATCTCACTCCCTGTCAAACACCAGCGATTAGCCCAAAGCTTTTCACAGTCTCCACCGGCAGGAGTTCCACAGGTGAACGCAGCACAAGCACCCTCCCGCCTCCACGGGCCAGGACACAGACTGGTGCTTACAATACTGGAGAGGGGACCCTACTCCAGCAGGGGCGGTCCTCCTTGCCAACATACAACACGGGGCAGGAGGGAACCGAGTGGGCCCAAGCCACACAACTGTGGGGTCACCTGGGCTCAGGGGTGGAGGGCATGAGATGTGGGGACAGTGGACGGCCTGCCTGACTGACCCATCCTTTCTTCTCTTCCCTGCAGCGGGACCCAGCACCAGACCCGACACTGGCAGCAGCGGCACCCCAGCTGGCCAACCTCGAGGCACAGGCGGCGGCAGAGAGACCAGCTTCTGCGCCGCCATGTGCGTGCCGTGGAGGCAATCCAGGCCTCCATCGCTGAGCGGGTGCAGGGGACCTGCAGTGGCGGCAGGAGGGCTGGGCTGCCTTCCTACATGAGTGCAGAGGATGCGACAACCATGGACATGCTCACGGCACATTTGGTCCATGCCATCCATTATGGCATGGCCGGACCCCATGCCCCCGCCATTCCTCCCGGAGCACAGCCCATGCCCCTCCTATCCCAGCTCCTATCCCAGCTCCTGCTCCTGCTCCTGCTCCTGCTCCTGCCCCTGCCCCTGCCCCTGCTCCTGCCCCTGCTCCTGCCCCTGCCCCTGCCCCTGCTCCTGCCCCTGCTCCTGCCCCTGCCCCTGCCCCCTGCCCCTGCTCCTGCTCCTGCCCCTGCCCCTGCCCCTGCTCCTGCCCCTGCTCCTGGTCGTGGTCGTGCCCGTGGTCGCGCAGCCTGCCCCCACGCCGGTCTGCCCAGCGTGTGCAGGCCCCCTCGGAGGAGCAGTCGCAGGGGCCATCCATCCCAGTAACTGCCCCGTCCCAGCTGAAGGTCCCCCGTCCCAGTCCCAGTGAAGGTCCCCTGTCCCAGCTGAAGGTCCCCTGTCCCAGTCCCAGTTGAAGGTCCCCCCGTCCCAGTTGAAGGTCCCCTCCCCTTGTAAATAAACAGTTTTCTATTTTTCTGTTCATTCCTGTGTTGGTTATCGTGTTACTCTAGTAACTGTAGGAAATGATGTGAGATGCCAATTAGCCACTTAAATTTAACAGGGTTACAAACTGCAGACAACAAAATCTGTACTCTATCACTGGGGGCCCTTTTTAAGTGCTCATTGGTTTGTGGCGCATAAATAAATACTGAGACTTTTCAGTAAAATGTAAACCACAAACTATATTTACATAGCTCACAAACAAGCAAGAACAGTTAAAAGATGCACACTACAGATAATTAAACATAGTCTAGGCGCAGGGAGGACAATTGTAGTGTTGCTGGCCACCTCAATCCTTTGGTCCTTCCGGGCCTCAGGAGAGGAACAGCCAGGAGATCCTCGACGGAAGATGATGGCGGCTGGCCACCTCAATCCTTTGGTCCTTCCGGCCTCAGGAGAGGAACAGCCAGGAGATCCTCGACGGAAGATGATGGCGGGCTGGCCACCTCAATCCTTTGGTCCTTCCGGGCCTCAGGAGAGGAACAGCCAGGAGATCCTCGACGGAAGACGACTGGAATCAGGTACGCTGACTTGAGCCTTCCGCACGACCCCGAATCCTCGTGGCTGTTCTTCGACAGACGATGGTGGCCTAAACCTCAGCCTAAACTAAAAAGAAAAACCCTGACTAAGCCCGACGCACCCGACGAACAGTCACGATGACGGCCGATGTGCTTTGACCCGACGCTTTACAATTGGGGAGGTAAGGAGGGGTGGGGAGGGGTAGGGGACGGGCGGGAGTAGTCTGGGGAGACCCAGGCGACCCTGCTACGGGGCTTGGGCAAACATGTCCACCAGGGCCTCTCTGATGCGCACCGCATCCTGGCGCGCCTGGCGGACGGCAGCTGTGTCGGGCTGTTCCAAGGTCTGTGCCTCGGCTGCCATCCATGCAGGGAGGAAGGCCTCCCCGCTGCGCTCCACAATGTTGTGGAGCGCGGCCAGTACCTCCGTTGCATTCTGCTCACCCATGTCGAGACGGGTGAGCAAACAACGGAATCGGGCTTTTAAACGCCCAAAGGCCAGCTCCACTGGGTTTCGGGCCCGTTGAGGCGGCCGCTGAACCGGGCCCGGTTCTGGTCCGGCTGCCCCGCAGGGCCGCATTAGCCAGGGCATCAGGGGTAGGCCGCGTCCCGCGACGACGCAGATGGGCATAGGCACATCCCGACAGTCAAGTCTCGCCGGGAAGTAGGTGCCCGCCTTCAACCTGCGAAACAGTCCAGAGTTGCGGAGGATGCGGGCGTCGTGTGCCCGGCCGGACCAGCCCCGTAAATGTCAGGAAGCGGCCCGGTGGTCCACGAGGGCCTGCAGAACAATGGAGCAGTACCCTTGCGGTTCATAAAATGGGCGCTCGATGCTCGGGGCCGGATGGGGATGTGGGTGGCGTCCAGGGCTCCCCGCGGTTGGGAACCGAGGGCAGCGAAGCGGCCATGGTATCATCCACGTCGGCGCGGCGGATGATTCGCGGGAGCAGGATGTTGTTGATGGCGTGGGCGACCTGCAGAAGGGTGCAGAGAAACACAAGGAACACATCACGTCGGCAGGGGGTGAGTGTCGCTCCTTAGGGCCCCCTTGATTCCCTCTGTCCTCACACACACACACACACACACACACAGGGCCCCCTGGCCCCCACCAGCGGGCCTGTGCAAGGGAGGGGCGGCCCAAACCCTGGCGACCCAGCCTGGAATCTTGGCTATCCCTGGGCCTGGAGTGCAGCACCCTCCCCATCCCACTCCCCTGGGACTTACCTCCCACGGCGATCACTCCGGCGGTTGATCGTCCCACCCCGAACTGCTGTGCCGGCGGTAGCTGTCGGTGTGGCCAGCTTCCAAGCGCGATGGCGACCCTCTTCTTGATGGGGATGGGTGCCCGCGGCCGGGTGGTGGCTCTCTGCAGCGCGAGGTGAGCCAGGTGCACAGCTGCAGGAAGGTCCGCTTTCTCATGCGGAAATTCCTGATCCATTGATGGTCGTCCCAGACCCGAGGACCAACCGCTCCCACCAGTCGGTGCTGCTCTCGAAACTCCAGGCGGGCCTCTCTACGGTGGGGTGCTGATGCCACCACGGTTGCCAGGGCCTCCTGGTGAGAGTCAATGCGATCTCTGCCTCCTGGTTCATGTACACCATGGCACCGGCCTGCAGCACGAGCAGCAGGCACTCGTGCAGCTCCAACAGGGGCCCGAGCAGGCAAATGGCCACCCACGGCTCCATGGCAGACAGAGCAGGGCAGAAAAACTAAACTCAGGAAAAGCAGTTGGGGCCAAAGGGTGGTGTCCCCAAAACCCAGAGGGCAACCACTGAACCTGCTAAGGTGCCAGTCCTGGCAGAGGTCCCAAGGCAGGGAGCAGGAGACCAAGCGGCTGTCGGCGAGACCCCTTTAAGCACGTGTCTGAATGGCGCTCCGGCCCGCCCGGAAAGGTCTGGTGGCCTTTGCCCTCTTCAAAATGGCTCGGGCTTCTGCTTTTCGGAAAAGCGCGCGCCAATGTAGACGCGCTTTTCGGAAAAGCGCATCGTTATAACGGTAACTCCGGGACCAATGTAGGCGCTCCTTTTCCGGAAATACTTATAACGGAAAACTGTTCCGTTTTAAGCATTTCCGGAAAATCATGCCAGTGTAGACGTAGCCTTGATGTGTTGAGGATTTATTTTCCTCATAAAAGGAGAGAGATATTCTTGTCCCGTGATTACCATACCTGGACCCTCATCAAGGACACCACTAAATTATTTCCCTCTCTTTTTCTGCCTGTAGGTAATCACATGCCACACAACTTGATGTTCATAATTAGAATCTCCCTTATGACTTAGCTTATTTATGTAGCTTATTTATTAAACAAAAGGTATTCAACCCTTTGATCATTTGACCCTTCCAAGGCTTCACCAAAGTTCTTTCACAAGTTTTTAATTAAAGAGAATAAGCAAACTGGATGTGTGGTATGATTTTTGGAATGGGGAAATCTTTAGAATTATCTTCAGAATATTTATATTAAAAAAAATCTAATGTGATTCAAGAGTTTAGATTTCCTGCATCTTAAGAACAACAGCCAATTGGTACATGCTAACAATTTGTGTTTTTACACTGTTAGCCTGTTATTTAATTATAACTCCACCCAAAAATTCTGTTGCTCCCAGATACAGAACATAGTTTATAAATGCTGAATTTAGCATTAAGGATATGAACAACAGATGTGTGAATTGAAATTATCCTAATAATCACCATGCATAATACATGAGGACTATTTTTTATTCAATGTGTGTGAAAGATTATGTTGGCAGAGGAACAAATACACGAAATAGTTTAACACATCTTTCCTTATGTTTATTTCTCTGTTAGTAACGCTCACATTTTCAACTAGTCACTTTTGAAATGTTCCTTCTACTAGGCAGCGTGAAGGTGTGAAAAATGGACCCCAGGATGGAAAGTAGAACATCTGTTGCATGCTCTTCCTGGAATGGTTCCCTTGGGACAATATTGTCCAGTGCTTAGAACTGGGAAACATGAATGCCTGCCTGCAACCCATTGCCTATAGAGGGATTTGTTTAGGTTCAGGAACTGGATCCAACAGCAGCTCTGTTCTGAAAAGTTTTATGCTGCTAAAAGGAGACAATGTCATGGATGGGATGGGCCCTTTGCTGTGATTTAACATTTATAAAATTTTAAAAGTGAGATATAGATTGGATTTGGAATATGAACTTGGAGGAGTGAGGAAGAAATGGGACAAGTGTAGAATGAGTTTGGAAAAATATTATTTAAGTGCTTTGTATTTCTCGTGTAAGGACAGACATTGAAAGTGGAGAAGCAGAGGTAAAGAAAATATACTCTGCATTAATAGGCTCTTCAGCTGTGTAATGTACCAAGATATAGGGTAAAACATACCATCAGAGCTCCCTCGTGGCCCTGGTCCTTCACTTTCGAAATGATGAGGTTCGAAACATGCCTGCCCCCATATTTTTCCAGTACACAAAGTCTTTAGAAGGAACCAATAGGAAAGGGGTAAATGTTTTCTTTTTTATATCCATGATTATCTAGAGAGGAGAGTGTGTTAGGCCCACATTTACATATTTGACTGCCTAAGGTTAGGCATAAATAAATGGATTTAGGCACCCATTTTTTTACCTCAAAGGACAATAATTTAAAAATACAATTTATGCTGTTTTATGTTTTGTGTTCTGAGACATATGTTAACATTATTATATCCAGCACCATTCAGTACAAACCATATAAAAAAGCAGAACATAGTAGCAACAGTATAGCTATATCTATATCGTCTGTATGGTAGGCAAGATTTTTTATTTTAAATATTATTCACAACTTGCTTGCAGGGATTCCAAATATTCACATAAACTTTTCAGAAGCTGACATTTAAACCAAACACCTATGTCCCAGACATTCTTGGCTTCTGAGCACCCCCACAATGATTACTTTCTATATAATTGTTAGAGAAAAAGGCCATCACACAACATGATTGTCTCTTTTGTTGTTCTATTGCACTTCCTCTCATTCACTAGTTGCTGTCAGTCCTTTTCTGCCTTTATTTTCCTATTCTGTTTTAAATTTTCTTAGTAACTGTTTTCCACAGATTCATGAGCTTGGGTAGCACACTAAACACATACTCTAAGTAAGTTTTGACAAGTACAGAAAGATAGCTCACCAGTTAATTTTCTAATAATTATGCAATAAAAGTTTCACCAACCCTGAAGCTGCACATGCACAGCTTGCATTAGTGTGAGATACATCTATATGAAATTAATGGCAAAATTCCACCCTAAATATTATACATTCACAGCTATAAAAAACTAGTTCTGCTAGGCATCCTAATCTGAAAGGGTATGTCTACACTTGCAGCCTAATTCGAAATAGGGCTGCAATGAGGTTTAACAGGTAGTTCGAAATAGGACTTTATTTCGAATAGCCGTTTCACTGCCGCGTGTAGACGCGGGCAGTTAGTCGATCTTGTCAATTTCAAAAATGGCGCCTGGCCGGGAAGATGCAAATCAAGTGCGGGATATTTAAATCCCGGGCTTAATTTGCAATTTCGAATGCCTACATTTGCAGCCCTATTTTGAATTAGGCTGCAAGTGTAGACATACCCAAAGTTACTTACAAGCACTCAGATCATGTTTGTCACTTAAATTCATTATTTGTTTGGACCAAGCAGTCCTCAGAATATATCAGTACTGATTTAACATGGGGGAGCTAACTGAAGTGTTATAGAATGTTTCTGAAAAGCTTCTAAATAATGCTGTGCCTTCTCTGGACATAATCCTGCCCTTGAAAGCCCTGTGGTAGGGAGACAGGAGATGCTACACCAGCTGCATGTTCCTGCTGGTACCAAGCTCAGCACAGGAGCAAGTGGTACAGTGATATTGCTGTTTCAAATATGAGCACCATGAGCCCTTCCTAGATTATGCTGCATATATGGGGACCTGAGCAGGGCCCTTGGAATGATGTCATGCTAACAACTTCAGCAGCAAGGGTCCCCTCCAAGAACTTGCGAGATCTTGTGTGAAATCCTGCCATGCTCCTATGAAGATAATCTTGGGGGAATAAGAAGTTGCCTCTGTGCCCTTTGCAACACTAGACAGGTCCTTGGCTTCCTCTCAATGTATCCAGTGGTACATAGTCCAGTTTAAATGACTCAAAACAAGAGAGTTTCCATCCCTTTACTTAACAGACTATCTACAGTTTAATTGATCTCACCATTATTACTTATGCATTTTAAATTAGTTTTGTTTTATTATTTTCATTCCAGTAGGGCTGGTTACATTTCCTTGGACCCTCCTAAATGCTTGGACTCTCTCTATTCTTCATGTGTAATCCATACATATTTAATTTTTAGCTGGAGCAGGCCCCCTTTATGTGCAAGTATTTAGTATTCATTGTTGGTTGATATCTGCTAGATCTTTTGGTTTTGGTGAGGTGTAATTTAAAAAAAAAAAAAGATAAAGGAGAAAACCATAAAATAAATGTGCAGATTAAAGATGCTATTATTATGTTCCCTGTTCTATTCTCCACAAAGCCAATACGATTAAGAGAAATAACCAAAATTACGTGCTTTTATAAGCAAGATGTCTCATCTCTTATTTTCTTCACATCTTGTAGTTAGTGGTTATGTTACAATTCCCCTCAAAGATCCTACTTCTTCATGTACTCATGGTTTGATATTTTGGACAGCTGCTTAAACTAGGAAAACCTATGGCATGTCACTATCTATGTGGAAGAAATAAAGATAATTTGTCTAAAAAGAGAAAAGGAAACCAGACTACTGTGAAGATTCATAAAATTACACCTATTTTAAAACACTTTGAAATTGAAGGGGGACAAAGATCCTGCCATTCCTGCCAGTTTATTTAATTAAAATAACCTTAAACCAGCTTTGTGTGGTTACTTGCTAATGCATTAGAGAAACAAGTGATAAAAAAATGTTCTTTTTTTCATGTTGTTTGCTGCTCCCTTGTGGAAGTAAAGTATAATTTCAAGAAGACAGGGAAAAGGAACCAAAGCAACAAAACAAACATATCCTGCTAAAAAACTAGTTATTCATAAATATAAAACTGTGCCAGTTAATACTGAAAACTTAGTTACTAAAGGCAAAATATTTAGCCCCTCATTTTTGAGGGGGCAAAACTGCAAGAATTTAGAGTCAACATGGCCATATTAATGCACATATAATAAATTGTACCAGAAATTGAGGTCATTTGAACATCTAAACCCCAGACTGTGTCTAGGAAATCTGTCATCTAAATTCTAGATGAAAGTTTTCAGTAAACATTCATGCATATAATTATTTGTAAAACCAGACAACAGTATTTGATAATTTAATTTAGCTTTTAAATGATAGTCATTGGGTTCTGAAATACAATCTGTGAAAGAAAAAAGATTTTTGCTGTTGTAAAAGGGATAATTTCTGATTTATTTTAAAATGAGTTTTAGTGTCTTTACTGTCTTTCCATTTCGGTATCTGTGTTGGCCAGCAAGAGCGGGTTAATACTAAAAAGATGTACCTTTCTCACATTTCATGTTTGGACTTCACTACTTGATTGCATGACAGGCCCTGGATCTTGTGGTTCTGAAAAAGATCTATGTATTGCACATTGTAGTACTATCCTGATCATTTTGAGGTCTTCAGAGCACAAAAAAATCATAAATGGGAATTCAGATAAATGAGAGCAAGACTAGGAAAATGATTAATGTTGGACAAAATTGTGGATATGAAGGAATTTCAGTAAAATGGGAGTGGAATACATGGTAGTAAATTGTATACCCATTTCTAAATTGTCATTATACTACTAATGAAATGAAAGTCACAAATAAAAAGGCAGTTTTCAGCCCCAAAGTTGTAGCAAATAATTACACGTGAGAAGCTTTATGTACACAAGTAATCATATATGACTACAATGTGCATATTCAAAATCATTCAAGTTTGTGAAGATTTGCAGGATCAGGTCCTTATTCAATAAAGTACAAGTTGAATCTCTAAAATCCACAGATACTGCTGCACCAGAGAGCCCCGGCTGGCCAGATTCAGAAGAATAGCCTAGTCTGGGCTGGCGGTGAGGAGTAGGGATGTTACATTTTGATTATTTTACTAATTGAATAGTCGATGCAATTTGCATCAACTATTCAATTAGTCAATAAGGGTGCCTCTGCCTTTAAAGTATAGCCCCAGGGCTGTGGCCACACTTGAAAGGCAAAAGCGCTGTGGGGAGCACGGGGCCATAGGGCACTCCCCCACTGACTGCATGCCCCCATTCCAAAGTGGCAGCGCTGCGTGGAGCCCAGGGTCACCTGGGGACTCCCCCGCTGACCCTGTGCTCCATGTGGCGCTGCCACTTTGAAATGCTGCATGCAGCCTGGGGACTCCCCAGGTGGCCCTGGGTTCCACGCAGTGTTTCAAAGCAGCAGCACCATGTGGAGCCTGGGGTCTGGCCCTGGGCTCTATGCGGTGCTGCCGCTTTGAAGCACCTCCTCTTCCTCCTCCCCCTTGCTGCCTCTTTCTGATAGAGACAATAAGGGGGGGGGGAGACTAGTCAACTACTGTGTTGACTATCCAATAGGCATTTGCTTATCAGATAGGTGACTACTCGACTAGTTGTTCACATCCTTAGTCTGGATCAAATCCCCAGCGGTGCTGGCACGGTGGAGAACACAGCCCTGGCCAGGGCTGACAGTGAAGAGTGCAGCCCCAGCCAGGGCTGGAGGCAGCAGTGTCAGTGGTCAGGAACACAGCCGCACCCGGGGCTGGCACAGTGGGAAACACAGCTTCAGTCAGGGTTGGCAGGTGGGGGGGCAGGAGGGGAGAGGCGCAGCTCATGTCAGGGCTTGTGGTGGGGACCTCAGCTCCAGGCAGGATTGGAGGCAGCATAGTCAGCAGCCGGGAGTGCAGTCCTGGCCAGGGCTGGAGTCAGCAGGGCCTGCAGCTAAGGGCGCAACCTAGACTGGTGCATAGCAACAGCCGGGGCTAGAGGCAGTGGGACTGGCCCCTGTCCGGGGCTGGCACAGTGGGGTATGCAGCTCCGTTCAGGGCTGGCATGGTGGGGGGCTGGAGGCAGCAGCAGGGGGCAGAAAGCACAGCCCCAGCCATGAACAGAGCCTATAGCCAGGTGGGGAGCCTTAACTTCCGCATGTCCGGCAAAGTGGTTCCAGACCACTCAGGTCCCAAAGGTGCCAGACAAGGGAGGTTGACCTGTATATAAAAATAGCTAAATAGTATATTCTAGGGTTAGTAAAATTTGGCAGCTAATGTTACAAAGATATTTTGCAGCAGTATATTAGCTAAAATTATTTTTTAAACATTTAGAACTCTAATGGATGTATCCTTTTCTACATTAAAACACAGCAGAGCTAAATAGTTGCCCTCAAATACATGAAAGAAATTCATATTGAAATCAAGGCGTGTCACACTTGTATATCAACAGCCAAAATTTGACTCATGATATATGCTTATAGTTCATGATGCCACTCTTTAAAATTCAGACATCAAATATTTCGAAGATCATGTACTGTGGAATAAACAAATCACAGTGTAAAAGAAGAAATTTCATGTGGTCTAGAGAACATTGTATAAATGTGAATATTCATGTGTTGCAGTAACACTCCTGAACACTTGGGCTACAGTAATTCCTCATTTAACACTATAGATGTGTTTCTGAAAATGTTCATGCTAAGCAAAAACGTGCTATGCGGGATCAATTTTCCCATTAAAAATAATGGAAAAGGTGGGGGTTGCATTGCAGGTGGTGGTGGCAAAGTCAATTTTTTGTTGGTGCTGGGTCGTCAACATCAACATTAGATATCTAGCAACACAAGATAGCTAGCAACACAAGTTGCCACAGTTTGTTAAAACACAAAGATAAACACGAGTGAGCGGAGGAGCACTGTGACCATGTGTATTCATCCTCTCATGCATATTACCACTGTTTTCGCCAACTTATACCTCTGCGCAAAGTAGTCTGCCACTTAATTATTTTCATGTTATTTCGGGAACGGTCGTGTTATTCGAAAAACGTTCCTAAAAAAAAATTGTGCTGTTGCGAAAAACGTGTTAAGAGGGCATGTGTTAAATGAGTAATTACTGTATGTATACACTGCATGCTTATTTCAAAATAAATTATTCTGGAATAGCTATTCCAAAATAGCTTATTTCAAAATAGCACATCTATACTGCAGGGAAACCTCAAAATTAGTCCGACGAAGGCTTCCCTAATGTAGACAAGGTATTTAAATTTAAAGCCGCAGGAGGCACTGGGGAGGAATAAATTAGAATGGCCCTGGTAAGGGGCTATTTTGAAATAGCAGCAGTGGAGTGTCTACACACACCTTATTTTGAAATAGCTATTTCGGAATAGGTGTTATTCCTCGTAGAATGAAGTTTACAGATTTTGGAATCAGCTGACAGTTATTTTGAAATTATTTTGAAACAATGGAATGGCTGTGTAGGCGCTCACATTGTTATTTTGAAATAATGTTAGTTATCTTGAAATAACGGTGCAGTGTAGACCCATCCTTAGTTCCAATACCTATCCACCCAACAACAGTAATGCATTACTTAGTTAGTTTCACTTTTGGATATTTTCCAAAAGTATAAGAAAACAGTATATCTAAGGCTACTGTGTTTTTTAAAAATTATAAATACACCATTAAATAAAGCAGAGTGAATAATTCACAAGGAACATTTTACTCAAGGAATTTAATCTTTTTCTATTTGTGGAATTAGTTCCACAATTAGATCCAATGTATTCATTCTACTAATTTACCTTTATTTTGACTTCACATTTTTTTGTCTCTGTAGATTGATCACAAAGCACATTGAGTATTTGACAGTATTTGAACTAGGATGGTGAAAAGAAAATTCACCAAATGCAAAGTAAAGAACAGCCCTGCAAAGAACGTTTGTAACAAAACCCCATTATAATGGGGTTGCTAGGGCTGGCTTAAACTTTCTGGGGCTCAGAGCTGAAGCCAAAGCCTGAGCTTCACCACTTGAGGCCAAAGGCTGAGGGTTTTGTCTCTGTGTTTTGGGACTTGGTTTACAGACCTTCCTGCCAGTAAGAGGACTGAAGCCATTGGACTTCAGCCTCCCTTCCCTCATCTAGGGTATGTCTACACAGCAAAGTTATTTCGGGATACCAGAGGTATCCTGAAATAGCTACCCCGCATCTTTTGAACGCGTCCGCTATTTTGAATTATAGTGGACACACTATTTTGCCATCCCTGTAAACCTCATTGTACGAGGAGTAAGGGATGGCTTGAAATGATGCTGTATTTAGAAATTTGGTGCTGTGTAGACAGTGCCAAATGACAAAATAATCTATTTTGAAATAGACTCCAAAAAAGCTACACAATTTGCATAGCACAAATTGCGTATCTTATTTCAAGTTTCAGGTGCTGGGTAGATGCCCCCTGCAGAGCGCCTGCTTTTCAGAACCAATCCCTAATTTCTAATGTCAGCCTTCTGTACATAAGTGGGATGAAAAACTACTGTTGATAATCTTGCCATTATACTTCTTACTTCTCCTACCATTTTATATATATCCTACCATTTTATGTGTGTGTGTGTGTGTGTGTGTGTGTGTGTGTGTTAGTATTGATTATTAACCTATAAATACCACTTCAGTAGTGCCTTTTCATTTACCCTTCATCTTCTTTGAAAAAGTTAACCTCCTGTCACACATCTGAATATCAAAAAATACACCTCTCCCGTCTACCATCATCCTCTCCACCATCCTTCCTCTTATGAGCAATTTTCTACACTAAGCATACAAATATGAACTTGGTCAGTGGTTCTCAAACTTTTGGCCCATGGTCCACCCTGCTCAATGCAAACCTTGCCATGGACCACCAGCCAACCATCCATGATGACAAAGTGCCTTCACTTATTTCTAAATACTTTAAATACTAAATTATGCATATTAGGCTACTGGAGCATAAAAAGGTAAATATGCAGCTATAACATACAGGAGCATATATAGCCAGTAAGAAAGGAAATATTATTAATAAAAATCAAAATTATTCAACAGATTAAGCGCTTTAACTTTATCATGTTAGTTTACCAAACTTCATTTAAAATAAAATATTAATTTGTATCCAAAACAAAAGGTTTCAACATTGTCTTTATTTATGGCAGAGGTGGGGTGCCCCTTTTTGGTGAGAGATGCAAAAAACCTAACAAAACAAAAAACATGTCCCAACCCTCACTGATGTGGCCCCCAGCTGAGACATTTCATTCCCCCGGTGATCGGAGGCGGGAGACAAGAGGGACCAGGGAGGACCGAGGTTCAGTGCTTCTCCACAGTCCAGATTAATTTTTCTGCGGTCCCGGGGTTAGTAGATTTTGTGAGCTGCTCTGGGGTAGGGCCAAATATGAAGGAGAGGGCTGCCAGGGAATAGAATAAGGATGGGGCTGCAGAAGGTGAAGGTGGGGGGGGGTCTGTGTGGGAGACAGGGTGCTGGAGCAGGAGGGGGTGAAAGTGTGAGGTCTGCCCATGTGGGAGGGTGCAGTAGAGGCCTGGGAGTAGGGGATCTGAGTGGGAGGGTGCAAAAGCAGGCTGAGGACTGGGCTGTGTGGCCAGAAGGAAGGGTGCAGGAGCAGACTGTGTTTGGGTGTCTAGGAAGGAGGGTGCAGGATTGGGCTGGGAATGTGGGGTCTTGGTGAGAGAGGGGGCCAGGAGGGCAATGGGGGTGCTGAATCTTGGCATGAGGGGGATGACAGGGTGCTTACATGGGTCCACGCCTCCCCCAACTCTCAGGTACTGTGTCCTAGGCAGTATCTCCCATTGATCCTATTGGCTGCAATTTCAGCTGATGGGAACAGCGGGGAAAGCCTCCAGGAGAGTGATTTCCTCACTGCTGCTCCCCCTGCAAGCTATATTTGGCCTATGAAGTTCAATTCCCCCCCGTCCTCCTAGGCAGCGAGAAGTCAGAGCTGATGCTCCAACCTTGCTGGCGTGGGGGAGGCTGCGAGGTTGGAGCATCAGCACAGACTCCCAGCTGTGTGTGTGTGTGTGTGTGTGTGTGTGTGTGCGCATAGGCTGAGCCTTGAGCTGCAGCCTACCAGCAAGACTGCAGGACTGCAGTTTGAGAGCCACTCAACTATGTAGTTGTAGAAAGATAGGTACCTTTTGAAAATGATGCACGATTCTCTGTCAGTGAAGCTGACTGAGAAAAGAAACATGGTTAGAATATTTTCCCTATAAACCTTGAGTAACTTTTTAAAAGTGAAAGAAAACACAAGGAATTTGAAAACACACACTTTGCTATACACCCCCAAATTTTGTCAGGCCCATTTTCCTGACAAAACTAAGCAAGTTATATAGCAAGCCACTTGATGATTTGAAAATAGTCTTGATTTCTGAATTTTCCTAAAATCACACTGGCTGAAAGTAAAAGATTTTAATTTCTATCTCTACTCAGGCCAGTGTGAATGAAAACAGAACAAAAGTGATTACAAACATAGGAAGCAATGATAAAGTGCAGTGAAAAGGGTTCTGGATTCAGGAAAACCTTCAGTTACTTACTGAAGGCAAAATGACAGCCAAAAATAAATAGGAGCTAACTTTCTGGATTCGACCACTGCAAGGTTTAAATAAACAGTACGGCTGCATCTAAACTGGCATGATTTTGCACAAATACTTTTAACGGAGAAATTTTTCCATTAAAAGTATTTGCGCAAGAGAGCGTCTACACTGGCACGGATGCTTTTGCACAAAAGCACATATTTTGCGCAAAAGCATCCGTGCCAGTGTAGACGCTCTCTTGCACAAGAAAGCTCCGATGGCCATTTTATCCATCGGGCTTTCTTGCACAAGAAATTAACATTGCTGTCTACACTGGCTCTCTTTCACAAGAATACTTGCGCAAGAGGGCTTATCCCTGGCTACGTCTAGACTGGCATGATTTTCCGCAAATGCTTTTAACGGAAAATTTTTCCGTTAAAAGCATTTGCGGAAAAGAGCGTTTAGATTGGCATGGACACTTTTCCACAAAAGCACTTTTTGCGGAAAAGCGTCCGTGCCAATCTAGACGCACTTTTGCGCAAAACAAATCTGAGCTGTCTACACTGGCCCTTTTGCGCAAAAGCTTTGCGCAAAAGGACTTTTGCCGAACGGAGCAGCATAGTATTTCCGCAAGAACACTGACAATCTTACATGAGATCGCCAGTGTTCTTGCGAAATTCAAGCGGCCAGTGTAGACAGCTGGCAAGTTTTTCCGGAAAAGCGGCTGATTTTCCGGAAAAACTTGCCAGTCTAGACACAGCCCCTGAGCGGGAGCATCAGAGTATTTGTGCAACAAGCACTGATTTTGTACAGTACAAGGTCAGTGTTCTTGCGCAAATACTCGTGGCCAGTGTAGACAGGCGGCAAGATTTTGCGCAAAAGCGGCCACTTTTCCGCAAAATCTTGCCAGTCTAGATGCAGCCTACTCTGCTTCACCCTCATTAAGCATATAAAGCTATTTTGATGTTAAGGAAGAGATTATTGATGGCCCACGAGATAAAGGGAAAAGAAATTAACAGAATTAAACAGCATCCAAGTATATCTGTATACATATAAGGAGTAAATGAAATATGGAATTGTGCTAAAGGATGGATGGTTTTACTAGGAATAATGCCTTTGTCGACAGTGTTCTGTCGACAAAAGGTAAGTATGGACACAGGGAAGAATTTATGTTGAAAATAAAGGCCTCCAGGGAGAAGCCCTGGTGGACACTCCTGCCACAGCTTTCAACTTTATTGTTCCTGCCTGTACCCATCTTTAAAAGGCACAGGCACCCAGGATTAGCATTCTGGCAGCAAGCCAGCTACAGCCAGGACCCTGACTGTGCAGCTCTTCCTGGTAGGGCCACTCGGAGCCATGTCCCAGGGACAAGACTCCCCTGGCCCTTCCAGGGACACATCCCTGCAGGAAGCCAGGGGCACCAAACGCCGGGCACCCTCCTGGTCTGGACCCGAAATAAAAGCCCTCTTGGAGCTCTGGTCCAAGGAGGAGGCTCTTCAGGCTCCACAGTCCAGGCGGAGGAACACTGACATTTACGCCAGAATGGCTGATGGCCTGGCAAGGAAAGGCCACCACCCCCACACCTTAGACCAGGTCAGAGCCAAGGGGTATTATAGGGCCTGTGAGCGCAGCTCCTGCTCTGGGTAAACGGCACACTATTGTTCCTATTATGAGGACCTGGACCGGATCCTGGGGGCAGGGGAACCCCTGCCTCCCAAGAGGGTTGTGGAGTCTTGGTTGGAGACCCCCTGTGCAGCAGCGGCCGCAACTCCAGGATGAGACCCCAGCAGAAGACCAGCAGCTCCAAGAGGAGGAGGAGGAGGAAGACACCACCAGGAGCACAGTGACCCTGACCCATGAGCCAGACTCCCAGACTCAGGAGGCCTCCCAGACAACTTCGGACACCGGGGAGGGAACATCAGGTGAGTGCTGTGAGGGTCCAACACACACAGGGCAGGGCAGGCGGGAGCAAAGTGGATGGTGCAGTGCTGTGACATGTCATGCTGATCACAGCCTGGGGGGGGGGGCACACACATGGCTGACCTCAGGGAGGGCAGTCCTACCCCTGCACTCGCATGGCTGCGAGGCACCACCTACTCCTGCAGGCAGTGATGCCAGGTGCAGGCATGGGTTGGGGATGCTGGGATTGCGACACAGCTTCAGGCCTCTCAGCAACCTGTGGGAACCCCAACTGTGGCCTGACACTTGTCTGTGTTGCTTGGCCATGGGTTGTGTGTAAGGGGGGGCAGGATGGTGGCCTGCACACCTTCTGGGCTCCAGGGAGGCTGTAGCTGCTGGCCAGGCCACACCATGCCTTACTGAGATGCACATGAGAATCCTTTGACCCTAGGACAGGCACTGACTGCTGAGAAGGAGGGCATGCCCTCTCAGGGAAAGGGTGAGCACGCATGACTGACGACTTTTCCCTCTTGTCCTCCACAGCCGGACCAGCACCACACCTGCCCCATCACCCAGACGGCTGTAGAGAAACCGTCGGCACTGGTGCACGTATTTGGACCTGGTGTGCCAGCACATCTCGGTCCTGCAAGGGATGCAGGATGCAATGAACCGGAGGATGGAGGCAGAGGCAGAGTGGAGCAGGTCCTTGCTAGACGAGTTTGTCCAGCAGCGCACTGAGATTTGCGCTGCTATCCAGGAGGCCATGGCTTCCCCGGTCCTGTGCCTGGTCCTGCTACTTCTGCTCAGCCTGCCGCCCCCTCAGTCCCTGCCCCTTGTCAGCCCCTGCCCCCCCGCCTCGGCCCCTGCCATCCCAGACCCAGGTACAGCCCCACCTCCTGCCCTGCCCCCTACTGTCCCAGCCCGAATGTGCGGCCGTCTGCGAGAAGGCCTCCACAGCCAAAGTGCCAGGGGCTCTTCATCAAGGCAGCACCCTCAGCCCTGAGCCTCCCTCTCCCCTTCCAGGTTGACATCTCCCTTCCCACCTGTGAGAGTAACTGAGGGAAGCACTTTACTTCGTTTACAAACACTTTATTTTTCTGAACAAAAGAGTATTTTAGTTTTTCAAAAAACCAACAGTGAAATAAACTGTAAACATTTATTCAACAACACCTGTCTCTGTTGTCAGTGTGTGATGAATGCATACAATGTCTGAATGTGGGGTCGGGAGAGGTTTTGGGGAGGTAGGCACTGGGGGCATGGGGCAATCCCACAATTGGAAGGCCCTGGGAAAAATCATCGGCCTCCTTGGGAGAATTGCTCCCTCAGGGCTTCTCAAATGCGCAATCCCAGCTAGTGGCAGCTGTCCGGGGCTGCTCAAAGTGCCTCCCCTCCACATCAGCCCGTGTCCCCCACGCAGGGAGGAAGGCTTGCCCTTTCCTCTCTACTAGGTTGTGCAGCACACAGCATACTGCAACCACATCGGGGATGTTGTGTTCCCCCATGTCCAGCCGAGTGAGCAGGCATCTAAATCTGCCCTTCAGACAGCCAAAGGCGCACTCCACCTGAAGCGAGCCCAATTCAGGCGGGAGTTAAAGAGTTCCCTGCTCGCATCCAGGTGTCCCGTGAATGGCTTCATGAGCCAGGGCATAAGGAGGTACGCCGTGTTGGCCACAATGCACGCAGGCATCTGCACATCCCCAACTGCATAGTTCCTCTCTGGAAAGAATGCTGCAGCCTGCGGTACAGGTATGAGTTCCGGACTATGCGGGCATCATGTGCCCAGCCTGACCACCCGACACAAATGTCTATGAATTGTCCCTGGTGGTCGACCAGGGCCTGCAGCACCATCGAAAAGTAGCCCTTTCTATTAATATACTGTGCTGCTCGATGGGGTGGTGCGCAGATTGGGATGTGAGTACCGTCGAGTGCTCCACTGCAGTTCGGAAAACCCAGCCCCGCAAATCTGGCCAAGATGGTATCCAGGTCTCCAAAGTGGACAGTCCTGTGAAGCAGCTCTGAGTTGATGGCCGTCACCACCTGCAGAAAGGGACAAATACAAACACACATAACAGGACATTAAAGGAGTTGTATGAGCTGATGAGAGGTGCTTCCCCCAGCCCTCCCCTCCCAGAGCCCAAGAGCCCCCCCTCTGGCAACCCCCCCTCCGTACTCCCTGCACCACCGCAGGGTGAGGCCAGGCAGGCTTCTACCACTCCCACCCCATCCCCCATTCCCTGTGCCCGGTCCTGACCATCCCCCTTATCCGCCCACCCTAGCCCCCATGGACTGTCCCCCGAGAGTGACTTACCTCCATCAAGACGGCCCCAGCAGTAGACCTCTCCATGCCAAACTGATGTCCCACAGAGTAGTAGCTGTCGGGGGTGGCCAGCTTCCACAGGGCAATAGCGACCCGCTTCTCCAGGGGGATGGCGGGCCACAAGTGGGTGTCCTGGCATTGCAGGGCAGGGGCAAGCCAGGCACAGAGCTTTCTGGAAGGTGGACTTCCGCATCCGGAAGTTTCGGAGCCACTGGTCGTTGTCCCACTGCTGCATAACAAGCCGGTCCCACCAGTCAGAACTGGTGTCCAGCCTCCAAACTCGCCTCTCCAGAAATAAGTTTGGGGGCAAGGGCAGTAGGGCTGCAGCCTGAGTGAGGGGCTCAAAGCTGGGCTCTGAATCCAGCTCTGCCACAAACATCATGATGATCTCATGAAGATGCAGCAGAACTTCCAGCATCACAGTGTGGGGCGATCGCCTGCCCAGGGGCAGCTCAGGCTCCATGGCCAAAAACACAGTGCAAAGCACAAAAACAAACCTGAAAATAAACTGCTGTGGTATCCGAGGAAGCAGGGCAACCAAAGCAAGAACTGCAGCAGCTTTGCTTTCCCTCTAGGAGGTAGGCAAGCCAGAAGCAGGAGCAGAGCTGTCCAGGAGGATCCCTTTAAGTACACGTCTCTGCAAAGAGCATGCAG
This sequence comes from Rafetus swinhoei, assembly GCA_019425775.1. Classification (NCBI taxonomy): domain Eukaryota; kingdom Metazoa; phylum Chordata; order Testudines; family Trionychidae; genus Rafetus; species Rafetus swinhoei. The sequence goes on from CM033436.1 coordinate 35,458,463, forward strand.
CAGCACCTGGAATTTAAGGCTGCTCCTGTGACCTGCCAGAAGCACTTCCGGGTGACTTCTTTGTCAACAGAGCGTCTGGCAGTCTGGACACTCTTTTTCGACAAAGCAGATTGATTTTTCTATCCGCGTAATGCAGTCTAGACGCTCTTTTTCGACAGAGGCTTTGTTGACGGTATCTGTTGACAAAGCCTCTGTCAAAAAAAGCCTGTAGTCTAGACGTACCCTGAACTACAACAAATTAGCTTTCACTTCATACTAGTCTGGTTCTGTTTGTTTGGGTGCATGGTTGTTGGCTTAGCAGATTCTCCTCAGTTTCTTAACGTCCTTTTCCAGTAATTTCTTTTATGGCTTTTGACTACCATGGGAGAGGGGAGATTCAAATTCTTGCTGCTGGAGAAACTTGTAGCTTCTCCTGACAGTCTTCAGCATCAGCATTGCTTCCTGGTGTGGACTGCAGGCCATTTCTCTAAGCTACCAGTGCCCATTGAAACTAATTTTTCCTCTACTGGAAACATACCCTGTGCTTGCTGAGGGGTGGAGCCTCCTCCCTTCTCCTAGTCCTGATTCGGTGTGGGGCCTAGTGACCTCTTCACAAATACCATCAGGATAAAAGAGGGAGAAAGACAGAGAAGAAGTTCGATATGTGAAAAGTGTTCTAAAATAGTGATATGCTATTTGAAAATGGAGAAGTCTGGTCATCAATTAAACTATAGCATTCCAAAGAAATTAGGGGATTCTACAGCAATTATACAGAACAGATACAAAAAGCACTCACATAATATTACACAGACAACAATCTTGCCTAGGTCAAGGGTGAACTAGATGATATATAAGTTCTTTTCAATTCTCAAATTCGATCAGAGTGTGGAAGATAGAGAAACAAGCAAAAAGTTTAAATGAGGACAGCAATGCTTACAATGGAATATGATATATATTTCCTGTGATCTAACAGGATTTATAGTAATTTATTTTTAAACAAAAAAACCCTAATTTGAACAAATATTGACAGTTCACAGAAAGCAGGAGAAATGTTTGGACCCATGGACTTAAATCTTCAGCACCTTCGCTAAAAAGGTCTACCCCTACATGCCATTACTTGTTGTTAAGTATTTGAACCAAACAGATCTACTAGTGTTGAATTTATTTTGTATATTGCAGGCATAGAGGCTGCAGTTTATCACAATGACAGATAAATCTATCATCCTCTACCTGGAGCTATAATAGGAGTGCTCTCAGATCAACAAGTCTTTCCTTCAGAGTAACTGAACAGTAAATTGTCCTTGACCAGTCAGACAAACAAAAATAACCTTCCCTGTTAATCTGCTGAAGACAAACAGTTTACTGTCTTTCCTCCCCAGGAGAAGGATGTCCATGGCAATGGTATTTTTTATGTCACATCCTTCAAAAAGTGCTATTCTGCTTTCTGATCAAAAACATAGTAGAAAATAGATGGATTTCAACTTCTATAAAAACTAATGTTTTTGTTTTATAAAAATTAAGCTTACCAGCCAATTAGAAAATGTTTTAGAAATAAGAATTTTATGATAGACTAAGCACTTACAATAAAAGTTAAAAAGTTGGTGGGGCTATAAGTTAACGTATGATCAGACTTTGCTGTCAAAATGTGCATATGTTCATTTTAGCTGTTATTTATCAATGTATAAAGTATGTACATTTGTTATTAATCTGTTTTGGAAACTGAATTATTTCTGTGGTAGTCAACATGAGAACATAGTTCTTAAGGGTATGTCTACACTACAAAGTTAATTTGAAATAACAGCCATTATTTTGAATTAACTTTAAGAGCGTCTACACATACAAACCGCTATTTCGAAATAGTGGAGCCTTTATTTTGAATTTGGTAAACCTCATTCTAGGAGGAATAACACCAAATTTGAAACAGCTAATTCGAAATAAGCTCTATGTAGACAATTATTTCAAATTAGGGGGCCTCCAGCCCTTCCCAGGGAGCCCTGGTGGCCACTCTGGGCACAACCAGGAAAACTTGTCTGCTCCCAACCCCCCCACCCCCAGCCCTGGAGCCCTTAAAGGGGCAGACTCTGGCCACAGTGCCTGTGCCAGTTGCCAGCCTGCCAGCACACAGCTAGCAGACCGTGCACCTGGCACAGGATGAGCCAGCAACCCGCTGCCACCCAGCCCTCCACTGGTCCCCAGGACCAGGCTGGCGGCTCCCAGGAGCCTGCCAGTGGCCGCAAAAGGCGGGCGCCTTCCTGGTCTAGTGCGGAGATCGTGGACCTCATTAAGGTTTGGGGGGAGGCCTCCAATGCCCACGATCTCCGCACTAGGTGCAGGAATGCGGCCGTCTACAGCCGCATGGCTGCCAGTCTGGCCACCAAAGGCCACATGCACAGCCAGGAGCAGGTGCGGCGCAAGATCAAAGAGCTGCGGCAGGCCTATACCAGGGCATCCCAACCAGGGGCTGACCCGGAGGACTGCCCGCAGTTCGAGTCCCTGGACCGCATCCTGGGGGGTCAGAGGGTCCGTGCCCCCCTGGTCGTCATCAACCCCGGGGCAGAGGGCCCTGCCCCTGACACAGGGGAAGAGGAGGAGGACGGCAACCCGGAGTCTGCAAGGAGCGCGCCCTACACCCAGGACCCCCGAGCCGAACCAGAGAGCCCGTCAGCAGCCTCATCCGAGGCCGGGGAGGCCTCCACATGTGAGTGCCATCACGGTCCCCTTATGCGGGACGGGGGGAGGGGGAGCCCATTGACCATGCGCATGGGCCTTGCCGACCATGGAGCAGGCGGCAACCTGTGCCTCTGCCATGCCATCCAGGACATGTCGCCCCAGCTGGGTGCCATGCAGGGGCCCTGGCCTATTCCCCACACGCGTCTACACATGAAGGCACATGACAGGCTCCTGACCCCGGGGAGAGACACTGCACCCTGCCCTCCCTCCAGATGCCCCCTCTACACAGAGGCAGGGCACACTTCCCCCCCCAAACACCACACTATAGGCAGCACAGGGGCTGGGGGGCAGTCCTGGGCCAGCTCACACTCCCGGGGATAGCAGGTGCGGAGACCTGCCGTCCTCACCTTGCAGAGGGGGCCTGGGTTTCACCCACTGTGTCCCCAGGGAGAACTGACCACTTCTATTGTTTCACCGCAGCACCTACGAGTGCAGGACACACCACGCCGCCTGGACCATCCACCCGGGCCAGCAGGCGCACCCGCAACCAGGAGGAGTTGCAGAGGCAGCAGCTGCATTTACCAGGATGGCAGGTCCACAGCCAGGAGCAATGGGTGCAAGAGGACCTGCAGCTGCGGTGGGAGAGCTTGCGGGAGCTGCGGGAGCAGGGCCGTGCCCTCCGCGAGCACCTGCAGGCCCTGGCGGACCAATTGCTGCCTCCTGCTGCTCCAGCCACTGCGGCCGCCCCAGCTATTGGTCCTTCTCCCACCCCTGTTCCCCCTCCCACTTATTCCGCACCCCCCGTCCCTCCTGCCACACCCTCTGCACCCACTCCCCCCCGGGAATGCCGAGGCCCCCGCACATGCAGTGCTGTGAGACGAGAGGGCCAGCAAGACCCCCAACCCTGAGCTTCCCTCCCCGTCCTCCCTTGCCTCCCCTTCCAGCTCCCTCCTCCCAGGTTTCCCTCCTTCCCTCTCCCGCCCTCCTTCTTCCCCTCCTCCCACCCCAGTGATGTTAAATAAAGAGAGTCTTCTGTGGCAACACGGGTGTTTTTATTGTATATCAGGAAGGGGGGTTAGGGAGGGGAAAGGGGAAGGAGGTGCGGGTGGAATGTAAGGCACAAGGCCCCAGTGGGGCACGCCAGGGGGACTTCAGTCCTCGTCCACCTGGAAGCTCTCCCGCAGGGCTTCCCGGATGCAGACAGCCCCCCGAAGGGCCTCCCGGCTAGCAGCTGTGCAGGACTGTGCGTACTGGCCAGCCAGGTGCTCAGCCTCTGCCATCCGGGTGAGTGCTAACAGGGAGTTTAGAGAAGGAGTTCTCCAGGTGAAGGAGAAGCAGATACAGGACTCTTGAGCAAAGTGTGTGTTGTTATTGGGGCTTTCTTACTGTGTGCTGAGCTTGTGTTTGTGAGTGGGGGTTGGTGTGTGTTTGTTTTTGTTGTTGTTGTTTTTTTTTCCCCTGTGTTTGAGAGTGAGCCTTTTTTTTTTTCACTTCCCCTTTCCCCTCCCCCTCTCCTTCATGGAGTGTGTGCTGTGAGTGGCTGGTGGAAACTGTTGGCTTCTAATTAAAGTTTGAATTCTAGAAGCCTCTGCTGGTTGGCTGAGCCTTGGTAGGGGAAGGGACTTTCAGGCAGTCCAGGGCTTTATAAAGCAGTGAGCAAGCGACCAAGGAGCTTGCGAACAGGTGAGTGCTAACAGGGAGTTTAGAGAGGGAGTTCTCCAGGTGACGATCCAGGGAACTATAGACCGGTCAGTCTTACCTCGGTTCCTGGAAAAATCATGGAGGGGATCCTTAAGGAATCCATTTTGAGGCACTTGGAAGAGAGGAAAGTGATTGGGAATAGTCAGCATGGATTCACAAAGGGCAAGTCGTGCCTGACCAATCTGATTAGCTTCTATGATGAGGTAACTGGCTCTGTGGACATGGGAAAGTCAGTGGATGTGATATACCTTGATTTTAGCAAGGCTTTTGATACAGTCTCCCACAATATTTTTGCCAGCAAGTTAAGGGAATATGGATAAATGGGGTTTGGATAAATGGGTTTGGATAAATGGATGGTAAGATGGATAGAAAGCTGGCTAGAAGGCCGGGCCCAGCGGGTAGTGATCAACGGCTCAATGTCAGGATGGCAGACGGTTTCTAGCGGAGTGCCCCAAGGTTCGGTTCTAGGACCGGTTTTGTTCAATATCTTTATTAATGACCTGGATGAGGGGATGGATTGCACCCTCATCAAGTTTGCAGATGACACTAAGCTAGGGGGAGAGGTAGATATGCTTGAGGGCAGAGATAGACAAATTGGAGGATTGGGCCACAAGAAATCTGATGAGGTTCAACAAGGACAAGTGCAGAGTCCTGCACTTGGGACGGAAGAATGCCAAGCATTGTTACAGGCTGGGGACCAACTAGCTAAGTAGTAGTTCTGCAGAAAAGAACCTGGGGGTTACAGTGGATGAGAAGCTGGATATGAGTCAACAGTGTGCCCTTGTAGCCAAGAAGGCTAATGGCATATTAGGTTGCATTAAGAGGAGCATTGCCAGCAGATCCAGAGATGTCATTAGTCCCCTTTATTCGGCTCTGGTGAGGCCACATCTGGAGTATTTTGTCCAGTTCTGGGCCCCCCACTACGAAAAGGATGTGGACGCACTGGAGAGGGTCCAGCAGAGGGCGACCAAAATGATTAGGGGGCTGGAGCATATGACCTATGAGGAGAGGCTGAGGGAGTTGGGTCTGTTTAGTCTGCAGAAGCGAAGAGTGAGGGGGGATTTGATAGCAGCCTTCAGCTTCCTGAAGGGAGGTTCCAAAGAGAATGGAGAAAGGCTCTTCACAGTACTGGCAGATGGCAGAACAAGGAGCAACGGTCTCAAGTTGCGGTGGGAGAGGTCCAGGTTGGATATTAGGAAAAACTATTTCACTAGGAGGGTGGTGAAGCACTGGAATGGGTTACCTAGGGAAATAGTGGAGTCTCCATCCCTAGAGGTGTTTAAGTCTCGGCTTGACAAAGCCCTGGCTGGGTTGATTTAATTGGGATTGGTCCTGCCTAGAGCAGGGGGCTGGACTTGATGACCTTCTGAGGTCTTTTCCAGCTCTATGGTTCTATGATTCTATGATCCAGGCTGGCAGGAAAGCCTCCCCCTTCCTCTCGCATAAATTGTGTAGCACACAGCACGCTGCCACCACGTGCGGAATATTGTGCTGGGAGAGGTTGAGGCAGGTGAGGAGGCATCTAAACCATGCTTTCAGTCGGCTGAAGGCCCCCTCGACTACGATGCGGGCCCTGCTGAGCTTGGCATTGAAGGCCTGCCCGAAGGGGCTGAGGTGTCCCGTGTAGGGCTTCATCAGCCAGGGCTGTAGGGGGTAGGCCTCCCAGCAGGCACACTGGCATGTCCACGTTCCCGACCCTGATGTGGCGGTCGGGGAAGAAAGTCCCGGCATGCAGCCTCTGGCACACGGAGGAGTTGCAGTACACCCGCGCGTCATGTGCCTTGCTGGACCAGCCCACATTGATGTCCGTGAACTGGCCCCGGTGGTCAGACACGGCCTGCAGGAGGACGGAGAAGTACCCCCTTCCTGTTGATGTAGGGGGAGGCCTCGTGGTCCGGGGCACAGATGGGGATGTGCGTCCCGTCGATTGTTCCCCCCCCCCCACAGTTGGGGAAGCCCAGGGCGCCGAACCCCCTGGATGACTGCGTGCAGGTCAGTGAGGCAGACGACTCTGCAGAGCAGCACCCTGTTGATGGCCTTCATCACCTGCAGAGAGACACACAAAACCGAGGGTCACTGGGGTGCCCGAGTGACTGGGAGTGTTCGTTCCTCACCACTGCCCTGCGCCCCACTCCCAGGAGCAACTCCCGCTGCAATCCTGGCCTCCGCGGGTGGTCTGTAGCGTGGCCGGGACAGACTGAACCCTCCTGGGGAGGGCACTTTCACCACCTCCCCCCCATTTTCCCTGGGGCAGCCCATGTCCTCCTTGCAGCCCCCCCTCCTGGCCCAGTGGCTGGTGACTGCCGTACCTGCATGAGCACCACTCCGACGGTGGATGTCCCCACGCCAAACTGGTTCCCCACAGATCAGTAGCTATCCGGCGTGGAGAGCTTCCAGAGGGCGATGGCCACCGGCTTGTGGAGGGGAATGGCGGGCCTCATGCAGAGCTTGAGGAAGGTGTCCTTCTTCATCCTGAAGTTCTGGGTCCACTGTTGGTCTCCCCAGCGCTCCAGGACGATGTGGTCCCACCAGTCGCTGCTGGTGTCCAGATGCCAGATGCAGCGAGACACGCTGGTGTCCGGGCGCCGCTCCTCCAGGGCCCCCAGGGAGGGCAGGGGAAGGCCAGGGGGCTGGCCTGCAGCAGAAGGTGCCAGGCAGCCTCCAGCAATTGCTGCCAGGCTTGCGGCAAGACGTTCAACATGAGCACCAGAGTGCCCAGGGGCAGCTCTGGCTCCATGGTGCCTAGTGCTGCGGTGTCCCAAATAGAGCGACCGAAGCAGGCGGAGAGGAAAACGCTTTGCTGTCCCTCGGCGAGGTAGGCAAGCAAGCGGGAAAGCTGAGAACCGGCTGTCCAGGGGGGTCCCCTTAAGCACGAGCTTCAGATAGCCTCAGACAGCAGCCACACAAAGCAACTACTGACCTGATGCCCTGCTGGAACTGGTTTCAGCCGCCCTTAAATGCGATCCAGCTTCCAATCAGTGTGGATGCGCTATTTCAAAATAGCAAAACGCTATTTTGAATTAGTTTTTGTGTCTGGATGCGTTATTTCGAATTAACTAATTCGAAATAAGTTAATTCGAAATAGCGCTGTAGTGTAGACATACCCTTAGTGCTATTTTCTGATGCCTTCATCAGTGTTGCACATGCAGTATTCAAACTATATCTTCCTTCACTTTCTTCCATTTTGTTTCTTATTTTATTAAGAATATTAATTTTAATATTCTTAATTATTTTAATTTACACCCATTTTGTGATAATTTACATTAGTATAAATGGAAGGTGGGTAAAAGCCCACCAAAACACCTCTTACGGGAAAATGATTTAATCATGTGTGGATAGAAACAGGTAGCATCTTCTGATATATGTTCACCTTTAACTGAGATTTTTGAAAGGTACCTAACAGATACTGTATCTTACCAAAAACCATCCCTGAAAGGCTCTATTTAAAAATGCTGACACAAGCTAAAGTGTGTTACAGTAGCTTGGTTTCATCAGTCACATTTCATTACTTTTACATAACACAGCTCTAGTGATGAAACCTGAAATGACAGGTCACAGTGCAATGTCAGCTACAAACTTTAGTCATCCTCAAAATCTGTACATTTTACTCTGGTGCTTTAACATGTTCTTTGAAATATAAATATTACTACAGACCCTAACTTACTTTATTCATCTTTCTCTCCCTTAATTAAACAATTTAAAATGATGCTTATTATATCTGAGTGTTGTAAGGTGAATGTTAAGTTGTGTAATACCCAATAGATATATTTATCTCTCCTACTACTAGTCAACATACATGGATGTTACAGTATTTTACAACTAGCACATCTTTAGTTAGAATATTCAAAGGTTTGTGGGTCAACAGCTTTTTATTTATTCAAATTTATATTGACTTGGTTCAGAAGGCAAAGCTGACAAAATGATTAATTAGAATGTATAACTCATTGGCAGCCAACAGTTTAACAGAATTAGCAGAGCTCAAATTCATCTTTAAGCGATGATGGTTTAATATTAAAAATGTCAAATTATATTTTTTCACCTATTGCAAAATGCAAGATGACTTACTCCAAATGTGTAGCAATAAGAATGAAAAACTTAACAGGACATAATATTTAATATTTCATATTAATATTTCATAATGAGTAAATCTTTTGGAAAACTGATGTATTTGATCACTGGATGCATATTCATATTCTAAATCAACATTTCTTATGAGTGGCAAATGGAAAGAAGTTCAGGGAGCAGGAAACCTCAGCCTGAAGGAATGTAAGGGTTGGAGTTAATCCGTTTTGACAATTCATGCAATACAGAGAAAATGCTAATAAGTAATGGTTACCTATTCTAGTCTCCCTTTACTATAGGAGCAGGCTGCTTCAGGGGCTGTTGGTTATTGTCCCTTAAGGGGAGAGACCCTGACTGTGTCTGTGACTGTTAAGCGCCTGGATAGATGATACTGTGAGTAACTGTGGCTGTTTGGGAAAGTGCTGCCTGCACAGAAGACAAACTGACTCTGAGTACAAAGAGAGGCAGAGTGATCTGCCCAGTGAACCAGAGCTTCTGGCATTTGTTGGGGCCTGCTCCACTGGCAGAGGGCTTTTGCAGTTTTTGCTGTGTGGACTTACACACACAGAACTTGCACAGTGCTGTCTCCACTCCATCTGCAGATCTTCAAGCACACCCACACAAACATCTGGAATGCTGAGATCCAGAGGAGTGCACACTCTAGGTCTACGTCTAGACTACAAGCAGAAATAAAAGCCTATTTCAAAAGAGAGCGTCTAGACTACAAGCAGATTTTTCGAAAAAGCGAGCTGCTTTTTCGAAAAAGAGTCTAGATGCTCTCTTTCGAAAATGCACAGTTTGCATTCAATAGCGCCTTTTTTTCGAAAGAGTACTTTCGAAAGAAGGCGCTATTCCTTGTAAAATGAGGTTTACTACAATCGAAAAAACTGCCACGTTCTTTTGATTTACTTTCGAAAGAATGTGGCAGCAGTCTAGACGCCGGTGAAGTTTTTTAGAAAAAAGGCTACTTTTTTCAAAAAAACCCTGTAGTCTAGACACACCCTGGGGTGGGATAAATGGTGGCAGTGTAAATGCTGGTTAGATAAGTTTCCTTTATTTCTGTGTTCTTTGTTAATTGATTTTATTCACTTTTAGTCTGTTTCTTTAAGTTGTTAAGTAAATTTGTGTTAATTCTAATTTAATCAATTAGTTGTATGTTATTTATCATTGTTGTTTTGGAGTTAGATCCAGATTATTACTGATATAAATTTATTCCTGGAGGCTCCCCAGGCATACCATTAAGTGTGTACAGGGACCAGTCAGATGGAGGCACCGCCATTGTATATTTCCTATAGAAGCAAAGGACTGCTGCAAGGGAGTGGATAGGGGATCCCCAACTATCCAACATCACCCCTGGGGTACTCAGGATCTCCTTTTATGTTAAAACCATAAGGTGCCTAGGCACACAAGTGAGCATAGCCTGCTCCCGAGTAACCCAGTGAGGAAAAGCGATGAGGAGTCCTGTGGCACCTTATAGACTAACAGATTAATTGGAGCATAAGCTTTCATGGGCAAAGACCCACTTCGTCAGATGCATCTGATGAAGTGGGTCTTTGCCCACAAAAGCTTATGCTCCAATTAGGTGCCACAGGACTCCTTGTCGCTTTTGCAGATTCAGACTAACAGGGCTACCCCTCTGATACTTGACACCAGGGAGGAAAGAGAGGGTTACACTATCTTTAAGTTGTGATGCAAATATGTAGTTTACTTAGAGAAGTGCATGCCCAGCAGACTGGAACCAGAGAACTTTGCGTAGCAATACCTGTGGGGATGGCACTCGTTCCCTGCAGCCTTAGCCCTTCCCCCAGCCAGAAAAGGGCAGTGCTAACCCAGTCCCAACCCCTTCAGTTTCTTCACACCAAATGTCAGAATTACAGACTCTGATGCAGAGGGGATGGTGAGTGGATCATGCAATACATACCTGCATCATATCTTGAATAGCAGTAATAGGTAGATAATCATGTTTCCTTCTTAAGATCTGTGTATGAACTTAGATAACTTCCGAGCAATATTCATAGGAAGTAGGGCTTGGAGTCTAATTAAATAGGAATGGCAGGATTTCAATCCCAGAGTTTACACCTGATTTGGAGGCAGCAGCAATGACAGTGTTTTGTAAAAGTGCACAGAGGAAAAAATGGCACCCCTGAAAATACCCAGTACTATGGCATCAACTTGCATACTTTGAGAAGGCATAGCCAGGGCTCCTTCATATACTGTCATGATACAGGAAAGACAAGGAGTCCTGTAGCACCTTAAAGACTAATACATTTATTAAGGCATAAGCTTTTGTGGGCTGCATCTGATGAAGTGGGCTGCAGCCCACAAAAGCTTATGCCCTAATAAATTTATTAGTCTTTAAGGTGCCATAGGACTCCTCACTTTTGCTGAAACAGTCTAACACAGCTACATCTCTGAAATATGATACAGGAAGATATATATGGTATGATATAGAAATATGTCCTCTTTGGGACAGGCATAAGGATCTTGTGCAAAACGGGGTTTTTGCACAAAAAGGAAATGTCCACACTACTTCTTTTTGCGCAAAAACCCCTTGCTCAAAAAGAAACTGCAGAAAATATGCTAATGATGTCACGACTTATGCTAATGAATCCCTCATTAGCATATTTTCTGCCAAAAAAACTTGTCGTGTAGACGTAGCTGAGGTTATCAACCAAGTAATACTCTGTGAAGAGATCACTTGATCCTTCCTTTAGTATGCATACAGATAAGATAAGAAGCAGAAAGGTTTGGTCCTAGCTAGATTAAAAGCTGAACATTGCTTGACATCCAGTGTGTGAAGAAATTGGTCCTCTGGGGTTGAATGCAGTTTAGCACAGAACTCTGCTAAATTCATTAGCTTCGTTCAAGTGAAATTGGGAAACCACTTTGTATTAAAGCTTAGGATACAGTTAAAGAGTTAGTTTGTCTTTTGAAAACTGTGAGTAAGAGGGATTCTCTATCAAATCCTGCAATAACCTCATTCCCCTTGCAGATGTTATTCCTATCAGCAGACCTGCCAAAAGCAATTCTGGGGCCAAGAAAGAACAAGCAATGGGCCCCCACAAACATAAAAGCTGCACTCGTGTGGATGTGATCTGCCTGATATTTTGGTGGTGCTACACCTGTCCTGTCTGCTGCCCATCGAGCTGCTGGCTGTGTTGCTAGGGCACAGTGGGCTGCTGGCTGCACTGCTGGGTGCATTCCTCCATCATGGCCAGGGTTTCCACATGCCCACCAGGCAGGGTTGCCAAAGCCCTACACTGGCCACCTGCATGCGAGCAAGGAGCTTTTCAACACGCATCTTAGCCAGGCTCACATTCAGGTAGAATGTGCCTTTGGCCGACTGAAAGGGAGGTTCCATTGCCTCCTCACACACCTGGAGATGGGGGAACGCAACATCCTGGAGGTGGTGGCCGCATGTTGCACCCTCCACAACCTGGTGGAGAGGAAAGGGTAGGCCTTCCTGACGGGGTGGGGGACAGGTGCTGATGGCGAGGAGAGGCCATTTCAGCAGCCCGGACAGCTGCCATCCGCCAGGCTCACCAGGCTGGTGTCCAAATCTGAGAGGCCCTGAGGGGAGAGATTCTCAGAAGGAGCCCACTGACCCTCCCCAGGGCCTCCCCCATGGGGGGTTTGCCCTGGCCCACCCTTACCTTTCCCTTCACTACCCTCACTCTCTTACCATTCAGAACACAGAGAAGACCCACTTGTCTTCGTACAAAGAAAATTGCTTTATTACAAACACTAGCAGTAAAGAAAATGCGTGAACTGTTGACCAAAACTTTCTCTTTTTAACGGTTCACCTGTTTATCCACAGAGTAAATGTGTCTGTCAAAAATAAAGATTTTGTAACATAAGTCAAATGTCCTTTAACTGGGTTGGTAGGGGACTGAAAACCTGGAAAGGGGAGGGGGACTGAAAACCTGGCGGGGGGCAGGGGGGCCCAGGAGGGCCACTGCTTCCCTGAGCGCAGGGTCCTGCCACCATCCTCTGTCCTGGCATCACCACGGTCTTGGGATTGGGTGGAGCGAGACCTAGTCCTGGCCTGGGCAGGAGGGGAGGGCAGCTGTTGGGCCTGTGAGGGCTCGGGAGCAGGAGGGGCTGGGGGGGAAGGGAGGCTGGAGGGGCTGGGGGGCAAGAGAGGGCTGGAGGAGCAGGGGGAGCAGGGGCCTGGCATGCAGGAGGAGTGGTGCCCGTGACAGGGGCAGGCAAGGAGAAGAGCTCCCTCATTGTGGCACAGATCTCCGTGCGCTGCTGGACCAGCTCATCCAGCAGCCTGGTGCGCCATTCGGCCTCTGCCTGTGTCCTTTGCTGGAGGGTCCTGTTGACGTCCTGCAGGGCCCCAACATGCTCCCTTAGCAGGTCTGTGTAGACCTTTCAGTGCCTGCGGGTGCCACGGGTCCGGGATGGTGGTGGGGCAGGTGTGGTGCTCCCCTGTTGGGTAGAAGGTCCAGCTGTGGAGGAAAAGAGGAGGAGAACAATCACTGTCTGTGTGCACCCCTGCTGTCCCCGAGGTAATGCCGTGGCTGGCAGGGGCTGTCCTTTGGACAGGAGACTCAGGGGTGTTCCACGTGACCCCACGTGTGAGTTGGGCAGCGGCCGGAAAGCCTCCCAGGGGCCCCACAGTGGCAATGGGGCTAGCTGGCCCCCCGCACTGCCAACCCGCCCGTGTGTGGTGACCCCTCAAAGCACTCACCTGATGTTCCCTCCCCGATGTCCACGGACACCTGGGAGGCCTCTGGGGTCTTGGTCTCCACTGCCTCCTCTTCCTCCTCCTCCTCCTCCTGGTACAGCTCTCCCGCCTCTCCTGACTGGTCTTCCTCCCTGAGGAGGGGTCGGTCCACAATGTGGTGGGGTAACCCGGACTCCACCTCACGCAGCGGAGTCTTGGCTTCCCCACTGCCCAGGATCTGCTCCAACTCCTCATAGTAAGGACAGGTCTCGGGGGCTGTCCTGGAGTGGGAACTCTGGTCCCGGGCCCTGGCATAACCCTGCCGCAGCTCCTTAACCTTGGCCCTGACTTGTGCCATGGTGTGGGGGTGATGTCCTTTGGTGGCCATGCCCTGGGCCAGGTGCTCATAAATGTCTGCATTCCTGCGGTGTGTTTGCAGGGCCTGCAGGGCTTCTTCCTGGGACAAGAGCTCCAGCAGGTTTTTTAGTTGGGGCCAGACCAGGCTGGTGCCCACCTTTTGGTGCCCCTGGGTGGGTCCTCGTCTCTGTCCTGAGAAGGGCTGGGGGGCCTTGAGGCTGGGCCATGGCTGGCATGGCTGGCACGGCTGCTCTGGCAAGCTGCCGGACAGCAAGGCTTGTCTGGGTGCCTGTGCCTTTAAGAGGCTGTGGCCAGGAACCACAGATGTGCTGTACCTGTAAAGGCTAGACTGTCCACCAGGGCTTCTTCCTGGAGGCCTTTTTTGTCGACAGAACTAGCTCTCTGCGTCCACACTTACCTTTTGTCGACATAACTATGTAGACAAAGGCGTTATTCCTCGTAAAAGGAGGTTTACAGCCGTCAACAAAACTGCCACGTTCTGTCGACTTACTGTCGACATAACGCAGCGGTAGTGTAGATGCAGGTATAGTTTTGTCGACAAAAGGCCACTTTTGTCGACAAAACCCTGTAGTCTAGACACACCCTCAGTGTGGAGCAGCATCACTTGCTGCATCCAAAGTCGCCTGCCAATTAGACGAGGGCTTCAGCGTCAAAACAGTGTTCATGGTCTGCTCCAACAGGTGCTGCTTCTACTACAAGTCTCTTACCCCTCAAGTCCACTTTGTGAGTAACTTGCAGATGGAGCAACACATCCCTCACTGAGACAAAAGGGGCACCTTGTGTGGAAATCACCATTGAGGATGCCTCCCTAAACATGACAGCAAATGATTGAATCCTGGTGCGGGTATCACAAAGGGCAACCAAATATTCTAGTACTATACTCACACTAACTTAACCAAAGGTACTAGCAACTACTACACACACACACACACACTTCTCAGGAACAGTCTGAAAACAGGTAGAGGAAAACACTACATGGAACCCTGACTCTAGCCACTGCAGTGTTGGTGCACCAGTGCTTAATGTGGTCAGGCTAGAGGCTAGGGTCACAGAGCAAGAGCACCACTGTAACAAGTACTGCTACACAAAATTCTCTGGCTCCAGGACACTAAGCGCACACATCCCTATGTAGAACACACAGCTACATCTACTCAAAGCGTGTGGACTAGGACAAGTGCCATTGAAGAATAACATTTTCATTTTGGTCTACATCCTGTATGTCTCTTCATTGCAGGTATTAGGGAGCAGAAGTGCAAGTGAAGACTACACACAATTTGTAAATTGATTAGAAATAAAATCCAGTTTTCAATGATGAGACACATTAAAGAACAATCTGAGTTATTTTTTTAAATTGCTTTTATATCTTACAAGGTTTTTGTTCTTTTTCTATTCCCTGTTGCTGTTGCTAAGAATCATTATGGGATAGAAAAGACAGATTGTATAGGGAAGACAGACGGCTGCCAAACTCATAAAGTGAACTTGCAGGATAGTATATCTGCCAACTCACTATAGTTGCAGTAGCTTTAGAATTTACTTGCAATTAGAGAAGGTAAACATTTATCAGACAAAAGTGTAAGTTGGCCTATTTCCTTGTAACTGCTAGCCTTTTGCACTGAGAGATTAATAAGTCTCAAACTTTCAAAAGAGGTGAAGCATGGCAAAGATGGAGCAGGTCTAAAAGGGCTTAAGCACACTTCGCATGATGCTAATAAATTGCTTATTTAGGCACTCCCTCTTAAGTCTTACTCATCTGATTCATTCTGAAATTGCTATGTTAGAGGAAATGGAATTTTCAAATTATGCCTTATTTCAGACACAGGAAATATATATTTTTAAGATTAAACTTGTCCCCTAGAAAGCACCCTCAGCTAACATAAAATGTTGGTTTTGTGTCTAAAGCAAAGGTTTTCAGTGACAACTGAGCACTCTTGAAAACCTGGCAACTTCATTTAGGTGTCTAAATGTGAGCTGATGACTACAGAGTTCTTTTGAAAATACATCCCTCATATTTTACTGCCAAAAGTCTAATACAACTATACTTTGAGATTTGCAGAGCAAGGTTTGATTCCTCAGTGAATGCAAATCTCTGTTATCTTTTTAGCTCTTCTCATGAACTGTCAAGTAGCATGTAATTAATTCATTTTTATAATCTAAAGCAACGGTGGGGAACCTAAGGCCCAGCGGCCAGATGTGGCTCCTGGGTTGCCTGGGTCTGGTCTCCAAGGCTTAGGGCCTCCCCCAGCATTGGGGAGCCTGTGCTGGTGCTTCAGCCCCCATAGCCCCTGGCCCCAACTGATTTTTCTGTGAGTCAGCGCCTCCGAACCTAAAAAAAGGTTCTGTATCCCTGATCTAAAGTGACAAATAGTTCAATGGAACTGTAACTACAGTTAAATGTTCAACTGGCAACTGATGCACACTCTCTCTCTCTCGTTGGCTTTTAATCTGCTTTTGGGGATTGTCTCTATTTTATATCCTGACTTGTGTGTTCCTTGAAGATGGAGCATTTCAAGGTATGATCATCCAGAATTGGTGCAAAACATTAAAATGTCTCCGATACACTGGTCTTATGGTTTGGCATTTTTTGAAGAGCTACAAAAATGCCATAAAATATAACAGTCTCAGGAAAAAGTGACCACGAGTAAAGGACTTTTTAAAATTACTCCATTCATTTGAATACAAATAATCATCCAATTTTGTACTGTCTTAAACAGCAAAAGTCTGATTGTAAAAGAGAAGTTTCTGTTCCCTTTATCTCTTTCTTTTTCTCTACTGGGTCCCTGTATGTGGCTGTGTGGATTAGCTTATGAGCATGTTGCAGTGGGGAGAGGAACACCCATGTAGAAGGCAGTTATAGTTACAGTTCTAGGGCACAAGTAGGAGTATCTAGTTATCAGTTCTCTCAGAGCTGGCATGACTATGCTTTCATACATCAGACTCTCCAGTGACAGTTCTAGTAAGCTAATGTAGAGCACAAATTTAGCTTCACTAGTCAGACTTGCATGGAGTCCGCACTTAGCTGAATCGATATCCCCAGAGACTACTGAAAGCTATCGTAAGAGATAGCTTCTCTTTGGTTCAGTTTGGACACACTATTGGCTTGCTACAGTCATAGGTCAGATGCTAGAAACTGAGCAAGACCCACAATATACAGACATAAGTTTCACTCCTGGGGTGGATATTTTTAAGTTACATCAAAAGAATGTATGGATAGCTATTCTCTTTAACGTGTGTGCCTAAAAGTGCAAAAATAAAAATATTTGCTTGATTAAATAATCAGCTAAAGAAATACTGTGCCAGAATCTAGAGTCTGTCAGTAATGAATGTTTGATAGTAAGAATTTAATAGAAAAGTTTTTTAGAGAGATTCACATACAAGCTCTGTGTCCACTCAAGATAGACTGAGTATATTTAGTCAGAGGGTGTGAACTAACTTCTATAAAAAAGAAACCAGTTTTAGAGGTAAAGTTGTTCATTATGCTTTGTCTAAACAAATAAAAGTCACTTTTGACATATCAGCCTTAAAGCTATGTCTAGACTGCAGAGCTTTTCCGGGTTACCAGAGGTATCCTGGAAAAGCTCTGCTACCTCCAAGGAACGCATCCGCTTTTTCAGAACAGTTTCCAAAAAAGCGGACGTGTTCTTTCAGCATCTCTGTATTCCTCTCGGTGAGAGGAATAAAGGAATTTCTGAAAGAGGAGTTTTTTCTGAAATTTGGCCCCATGTAGATGGGCTAAATATCGGAAAAGCCTCATCTGGAAAAAAAGTGGAAAAAGATATGCAAATTGCGGTTTGGAATTTGCATATTTTTTCCAACTTTTCTCTGCAGTGTAGACGTAGGCTTAGAGAGAGGAAGTCTTGGGGAAAAAAATCTCAGAGGTAGTTACAGAGTAGTTGTGAGGGTTTTCCTTGCAAGTGGAACTTCTGATCAGACTCCCTTTGTGTAACTGTAGTCCAAGGTCCAGTGTGTTTCAGCAGCAGCCCTGGGAACTACAAGTTGTGGACTATAAACTGCGGCATGTTGGGAGAACTTCCTGGTTCCTGCCAGGATGTGCCCTCTGCCCCCAGCAGGGTCTCAGCAAGCACTGTGCTAGAAGCAGCACACAGGCTGCATGCTAAGAGAAGGGGCTGCTGAACTGTTTTCCTCTTCTATGTTTTTTACAGGTAGGACCAGAAAGGGCTATAGAGCACCCTGAGAGGAGGTTAAGTGACACAAAGGGAGAACCTGGACTTGGTTATTGTGGGGTTTAGTTTCTGTGGGAGTTGGAACATGTTGTAAGGGGGCTGTGTTGTGTGCTGTAAGCTCTGCCCCCAGGAGGGTCTCAGCAAGGACTGTGCTAGAAGCAGCACACAGGCTGCATGCTGAGAGAAGGGGCTGCTGAACTGTTTTCCTCTTCTATGTTTTTTACAGAATAAAGCCTGTTCCTGGTGATTTGTCGGAGTGGGTCTGGTCTGAGGTTCACTCACACATACACAATGCAGAGGACACCAAGCAGCCTCAGGCCTAGCCCCTTCCCCCCACAGTGGTGTAAGAAGTCACGAGCTTCCCCTATGCTGAATAACCTCACACTGGGCTAGCCAACAGGAGGGGTTACATAACCATAAATGAAACTTCACCCTGATGCATTAGTATAGTCTAACAATTGAGCAAAAGATGATAAATCAGAAGAGTCATGACTTGCATGTCTGAACATTTACACAGAATCTTGAAAAATATATTCTGGACACAGCATAGTTGTGTGGTTTCTAGACAGCAAATACTAAGAAGATAAACAAAGAGGGTCAAGACTGGATTGTTTTCAAGGGTTGCAAACTATATCATTTTTATTTCATCTGTAACTACTCTAAACATACATTATTTAGTTTAGCTTACAAGAAGTGTTGAAGAAACACTTTTCTCTGAATTCTTTTTTCTTTGTTTTTCAATAAATCTTATTAAGTTTTACTTTGTGGGAATAATTGCAGGTAGAGGAAGACATTCCTGTGGTAGGAAGAACACCTCAGCAGCCCAACACTGTGGCATTTAATTTCAAAAAGGGGAACTATGCAAAAATGAGGAGGTTAGTTAAACAGAAATTAAAAGGTACAATGACTAAAGTAAAATCCCTGCAAGCTGCATGGACACTTTTCAAAGACACCATAATAGAGGCCCAATTTAAATGTATATACCAAATTAAAAAACATAGTAAAAGAACTAATAAAGAGCCACCGTGGCTTAACAACCATGTAAAATAAGCAGTGAGAGATAAAAAGACATCTTTTAAAAAGTGGAAGTCAAATCCTAGTGAGGTAAATAGAAAGGACCATAAACACTGCCAAATTAAGTGTAAAAATGTAATAAGAAAAGCCAAAAAGGAGTTTGAAGAACAGCTAGCCAAAAACTCAAAAGGTAATAACAAAATGTTTTTTTAAGTACATCAGAATCAGGAAGCCTGCTAAACAACCAGTGGGGCCCCTGGACGATCAATATACAAAAGGAGAACTTAAAAATGATAAAGTCATTGCAGAGAAACTAAATGAATTCTTTGCTTCAGTCTTCATAGCTAAGGATGTTAGGGAGATTCCCAAACCTGACCAGTCCTTTGTAGGTGATAACTCTGAGGACTTGTCACAGATTGAAGTGTCATTAGAGGAGGTTTTGGAATTAATTGATAAACAGGTCACCAGGACCGGATGGCATTCACCCAAGAGTTCTGAAAGAACTCAAATGTGAAATTGCGGAACTATTAACTATAGTTTGTAACCTATCCTTTAAATCAGCTTCTGTACGCAATGACTGGAAGATAGCCAATGTAACGCCAATATTTAAAAAGGGCTCTAGAGGTGATCCCGGCAATTACAGACTGGTAAGTCTAATGTCAGTACCGGACAAATTAGTTGAAACAATAGTAAAGAATAAAATTGTCAGACTCATAGAAGAACATAATTTGTTGGGCAAAAGTCACCACGGTTTCTGTAAAGGGAAATCATGTCTTACTAATCTATTAGAGTTCTTTGAAGGGGTCAACAAACATGTGGACAAGGGGGATCCAGTAGATATAGTGTATTTAGATTTCCAGAAAGCCTTTGACAAGGTCCGTCACCAAAGGCTCTTGCATAAATTAAATTGTCATGGGATAAGAGGGAATATCCTTTCATGGACTGAAAATTAGTTAAAAGACAGAAAACAAAGGGTAGGAATAAATGGTAAATTTTCAGAATGAAGAGGGGTAACTAGTAGTGTTCCCCAAGGGTCAGTCCTAGGACCAATCCTATTCAACTTATTCATAAATGATCTGGATTAAGGGGTAAACAGTGAGGTGGCAAAGTTTGCAGACGATACTAAACTGCTCAAGGTAGTTAAGACCAAAGCAGACTGTGAAGAACTTCAAAAAGATCTCACCAAATGAAGTGTTTGGGCAACAAAATGGCAAATGAAATTTAATGTGGATAAATGTAAAGTAATGCACATTGGAAAAAATTACCCCAAGTATACCTCTAATATGATGGGGGCTAATTTAGCTACAACTAATCAGGAAAGAGATCTTGAAGTCATCGTGGATAGTTCTCTGAAGACGTCCACACAGTGTGCAGCGGCAGTCAAAAAAGGAAACAGGATATTAGGAATCATTAAAAAAGGGATAGAGAATAAGACAGAGAATGTCTTATTGCCCCTATATAAATCCATGGTACGCCCACATCTTGAATACTTGTAGCCAGACAGGAACCCCCCCTGTAACATCCATCTTTGCTTGCCTGGAAGCATACAGGGCACACAGAGCAGTAAGCCTTGAACAGAAGGCCCGGATATGCAGGCTCAGTGACCGTGAATGGCTGTAAACACAGATACGCCAATTGCTGACCAAGAGGCTGCCGAGGCGTGTCCTTGACTGAAACCCATATTGATACGAACACACAGCTGTCCGCGGGGGGAGGAATCTCTCGCCCAGTAAAAAAATGTCTAGTACTCACAATTTAGTTATCTCTCTTGCAAGTGTAAATTAACTTGAAACTTGCTTGTAAGAACTGGCGTCACAAAGACAAACCAACACAATTTGGCATCTTAGATAAGAAAGAGAATACGGGCCCCTATGGGTATAAAGATGGGTCCAGCAGCACGTTTACTCTGAGTGTGAATCTACCATCTATCTGCTGGTCGGGTTAGGTTCCATGGGGACGCCCACCTCATATTCGTCTTTCCTAGGAATTGAGGGACCGGCCCTGGCTTGACCCGCTGGAGTTGAGAGGCACAGACGAGGGTAAAAATTGTACCTGGATGTGGTCCTTTGTCTTAAGTGTATACATAGATTTAGAGCTCTTTAAAGATTAAGCTGTCATTTGGTACCATTATTTCTATTTTCTATCTTTATTTTCTTTGTAACCATTTTTTAAGATCTATATTTGCTAGCAGTTAAGAAATAGAGCAATAGCCATTGTAACCATATGCTTTATAAGCCTTTTTAATAAACCTGTAACTGTTTAAGTTTTTAACCTGACTCCTTCAGTTGCTGTAACAGAACCAAGCACAATTTAAAAGAACGTCAGCCGGTCATAAGGGACAGGTATAGGGAGAGCTTGGGCGTTTGGATCGTGTCACTCCCAGGTGACAGATCTGTTGGGGCATCTCTCAGCCTTCCCTAGACTGCCCGCTGCGACGGGGCCTTGTGCCTTAGCGGTTGAAGACTTGGGTGTCACACACACACACACTGCCCTGACCATCGGCTGACAATACTGCGTACAGATATGGTCTCCTCATCTCAAAAAAGATATACTGGCATTAGAAAAGGTTCAGAGAAGGGCAACTAAAATGTTTAGGGGTTTGGAACAGATCCCATATGAGGAGATATTAAAGAGACTGGGACTTTTCAGCTTGGAAAAGAGGAGACTAAGGGGGGATATGATAGAGGTCTATAAAATCATGAGTGGTGTGGAGAAAGTGAATAAAGAAAAGTTATTTACTTGTTCCCATAATATAAGAACTAGGGGCCACCAAATGAAACTAATGGGCAGCAGGTTTAAAACAAATAAAAGGAAGTTCTTCACACTGCGCATAGTCAATCTGTGGAACTCCTTGCCTGAGGAGGTTGTGAAGGCTAGGACTATAAGGGTATGTCTACACTGCCACCCTAGTTCGAACTAGGGTGGCTAATGTAGGCATTTGAACTTCAAATGAAGCCGGGATTTAAATATCCTGGGCTTTATTTGCATGTTCCCGGCGCCGCCATTTTTAAATGCCCGAGTTCGAACTCCCTGCCCGCGGCTACACGCGGCACGGACTAGGTAGTTCGAATTAAAGCTCCTAATTCGAACTACCGTTATTCCTCCTGCAATGAGGTTTAATGGTAGTTCGAATTAGGAGCTTTAATTCGAACTACCTAGTCCGTGCCACATGTAGTCGTGGGCAGGGAGTTTGAACTACGGGGCATTTAAAAATGGCGGTGCTCGGGAACATGCAAATAAAGCCCTGGATATTTAAATCCCGGGCTTCATTTGCAAGTTCGAATGCCTACGTTAGACACCCTAGTTCGAACTAGGGTGGCAGTGTAGACATACCCTAACAGGGTTTAAAAGAGAACTAGATAAATTCATGGAGGTTAAGTCCATTAATGACTATTAGCCAGTATGGATAAGGAATGGTGTCCCTAGCCTCTGTTTGTCAGAGGGTGGAGATGGATGGCAGGAGAGAGATCACTTGATCATTACCTGTTCGATTCACTCCCTCTGGGACACCTGGCATTGGCCACTGTCGGCAGACAGGGTACTGGTTGGATGGACTTTTGGTCCGACCCAGTATGGCCATTCTTGTGTTCTTATGTTCTTAACTCATAACCTCTACCCTCAGTTTCATTTAAGGAATATGAACAGAGGTGCTCATTTTCAGGCAACTGCACCTGAACACAAAACCAAGAAGATGAGAATTAGCTGAGGTATGAATAGCAAATATAATTTGTGAGCGGGCAAACAACAACAAGAGAGAAAATTAGGCTCTAATTGTTCACAGAATCATAGGGTTGGAAGAGACCCCGGGAGGTCATGGTGTCCAACACCCTGCTAAAAACAGG
Organism: Rafetus swinhoei; assembly: GCA_019425775.1. Classification (NCBI taxonomy): domain Eukaryota; kingdom Metazoa; phylum Chordata; order Testudines; family Trionychidae; genus Rafetus; species Rafetus swinhoei. The sequence goes on from CM033436.1 coordinate 35,480,962, forward strand.
ACCAATCTCAACTAAATCGTCCCAGCCAGAGCTTTTAAGTTAAGATAGAACTTAAAAACCTCTAGGCTATGTCTACACTGGCGGGTTCTTGCGCCAGAAATATGCAAATGAGGCTAAGCGTGGAATACCGCTGAGCCTCATTTGCATATTGAATGAGTTTTTTAAGACAGGCTTGCACCAGAAGGAGCTTCACTGCTTCTTGCGCAAGAAGAAAGCCTCTGGCGCAATGCCGTTCTTCCTGAAAATAATCAGCATAACGGCTTTGCGCAAGAGGGTTTTTCTTGCGCAAGAAGGGGCAGTGTAGATGCTCCTTCTGGTGCAAGAGCCTCTTCCGCAAAAATGGCAGCTCATTAGATATGCAAATGAGGCTCAGCGGTATGCCACGCTTAGCCTCATTTGCATATTTCTGGCGCAAGAACCTGCCAGTGTAGACATAGCCTCAGTGATGGAAATTCCACCACCTTCCTAGACAACCTATTCCAGTGCTTTACCACCCTTCCAGTGAAATAGCTTTTCCTAATATTCAACTTAGACCTCCCCCACTGAAACTTGAGACTATTGCTCCTTGTTCTGTCATCTGTCACAATTGAGAACAGTCTCTCTCCATCCTCTTTGGAACCCCCCTTCAGGTAGTTGAACTCTGCTATTAAATCCTCCCTCACTCTTCTCTTCTGTAGACTAAATAAGCCCAAATCCCTCAGCCTCCCCTCATAAGTTATGTGCTCCAGCTCCCTAATCATTTTTGTTGCCCTTTGCTGGACTCTCTTCATTGCATCCACATCCTTTCTGTAATGGAGGGCAGGGGTCCAGAACTGGACACAATACTCCAGATGTGCCCACTCCAGTGCCAAATAAAGGAGAATAATTACTTCCCAAGAACTGCTGACAATGCTCCTACTACTGTACTCCAATATGCCATTAGTCTTTCTGGCTACAAGGGCACACATATCCAGCTTCTCATTCTCTGTAATCCCCAGGTCCTTTTCTGTAGACCTGCTGCTTAGCCAATGGGTCCCCAGCCTGTAGCGGTGCTTGGGATTCTTCTGTCCCAAGTGCAGGACTCTGCACTTGTCCTTGTTGAACCTCATCAGATTTCTTTTGGCCCAATCCTCCAATTTGTCTAGATCACTCTGGACCCTACCCCTACCCTCCAGTATATCTCCCTCTCCCTCTCCCTCCTTCCCTTTTTTAAAAATGGGCACTACATTTGCCTTTTTCCAATCATCTGGGACTTCTCCAGTTCCATGAGTTTTCATAGATAATGCCCAATGGCTCTGCAATCACCTGAGCCAACTCCTTCAGCACCCTCGGATGCATTACATCTGGCCCCATGGATGTGTGTATGTCTAGCTTTTCTAAATAGTTCTTTTCCTGTTCTTTTCCCATTGAGGTCTGCCCACCTCCTCCCCATACTGTATTGTCTAGTGCAGCAATCTGGGAGCTGATCTTATCTGTGAAGATAGAGGCAGAAAAAGCTTTGGGTACTTAAGCTTTTCCTTCTGGTTGTGTCTACACTGCAGGCTTCTCGCGTCCACGCTCAAAAGCGCATCACAAAAGTGATGCGCTTTTGTGAAAGAGAGCATCCACACTCATTGGACACTCTCATGCATATAAAGCCACTCAGAACCAGATCTAGCCAGGTTTAGGTCACCAGTTGCTCTCGAGTGCTGTTGCCAGAGTCCTGCAGAGACATGCGCTTAAAGGGACCCCCTGGACAGCCATTTCTCTGTTTCTGCTGCCTGCTTGAGGACCTCTCTTGAGGGACAGCAAAGCTTTAGCAGTGCCTGCTGTGGTTGCCCTCTTCTTTTTGGGGACGCCACAGCTTTCTTCCTTTTTGGTGTGTGCCATGGAGCCGGAGCTGCCTCTGGGCAGGTGACGGCCCCACACGGCCATGCTGCAGTTCCTGCAGCACTTGCTTCCAACTGCCTACATGTTCCTGCTGGACATGGACTCGGAATTCCTTCTTGTCACCCTCTGCATGGCAGCTCCAGTCTGGCTACTGGCTACGGCAGCTCCAGTCTGGCTGCTGTACCCCACTGTACACAGAAGGTTCTGGAGGCTGGAGACCAGTTCGGCTTGGTGAGACCGGCTGGTCATGGAGTGGTGGGATGACCAGCAATGGCTGAGCAACTTTAGAATGTGCAAAGCCACCTTCCTCGAACTTTGTGCCTGGCTTGCACCCGCCCTCCAGAGATGCAACACCCACCTGCGGCCCGCCATCCCCCTGCAGAAGTGGGTTGCAATTGCCCTCTGGAAGCTGGCCACCCCAGACAGCTATCGCTCGGTGGCCAACCACTTTGGGGGTGGGGAAATCCACCGTTGGGTCCCTCCTGATGAAGGTAAAAAGCTTTCAAGCTGCAGTCCTTGCCTGGGGTGGCAGGAGGGTGGGGAAGGGTGTTGGATAAGGGGGACCCTTGGGAGAGGGAGGTTGGGACTGTATGGGGTGGAGTGGAGGTGGGGGTAAAGCCATGGCCCTGGGGGCTTATACAACCCCACCCTCACACAGCTCTGCTGCTGGGGGCGGGGGCACAGGCTCATATGGAGTGGCTCCTGGATGGTTCGGGGGGCAGAGGAGGGCAGGGGGATGGTCACCTCCCAAGGGCTCACACAACCTCTCTCTCATTCTGTGTTTTGTCTGTTTCTTTGTCTCCTGCAAGTGGTCAGGGCCATCAACTCCCTGCTGCTGCACAGAGTCGTCCGTCTCAAGGACCTGTACACAACCATGGCTGGATTTATGGCCATGGGGTTCCCCAACTGCAGGGGAGCCATCGACGGCACGCACATCCCCATCCTGGCCCCAGACCATCAAGCGGCCCAGTTTAATAGAAAGGACTACTTTTCTGTAGTCCTGCAGGTCCTCATGAACCACCAGGGCCAATTTACAAATGTGTATGTGGGGTGGTTGGGCAGGGCACATTATGCCCACATTTTTAGGAACTCCAGCCTGTGTGCCAAGCTGGAGGTGGGCACCTTTTTCCCCTGTCAGGACTTCGCAGTGGATGACCAGAACATGCCAATGTTCATAGTGGGGAACACGGCATACCCACTCGTGCCCTGGCTAATGAAGCCATACACCGGCCACCTTATTCCCAGCAGGGACCTTTTCAATGCCTGTCTCAACCGATCCTGGATGCAGGTGGAGTGAGCCTTCGGGCACCTCAAGGCACGCTTCTGCTGCCTCCTCACCCGCCTGGACGTCGGGAAGCAGAATATACTCAAGGTGGTGGTGGTGTGCTGTGTGCACCACAATATTGTGGAGCGCAAGGGGGAGGCCTTCCTCCCAGGTCGGGGTGCAGATGCCGACTGTGAGGGGTGAGCATTTGAGCAGACCCAGACTGCTGCTATTCGCCAAACCCATCAGGCCGGGGTGTGTCTCCGGGAGTCCCTGAGGGAGAGGTTCTCTCAGGGCCCCCAATAACTCTCCCCAGGGCCTCCCTGATAGGGGCTTCTGCCTTTCTGCTCTCTCCCTTCTCTCTCTCATTCCCTCCCCTTGCCCCTTCCCTGATCTTCCAATAAACACACCTGTTTGCTTTCACAACAAAAGGAGTCTTTATTGATTATACATGAAGAAAAGTTGGGTAGGGGAAGGGGAGATCCTGAACTGGGAGAGGGGATCCTGAACTGGAAGGGGGGATCAGGACTGGGGGGGAGTGGGAAATCAGGACTGGGAGGAGTAGTGGGGTGGCCTGCACTGCCACCTCGGGTGTGAGGACCTCTTTGAGGTTCTGTGGGTCTGGGGGCCACAAAGGGATGGGCAGGAGGGGGGCTAGAGCAGGGTCAGGGTTGGCAGGGGGCAGGAGGAGGTGCCATAGGCATCACTTGGAGAGGGTGCATGGGCATTGTTAAGGGAGGAAGCAGAGGCACGGCATGGGGAGGTATCAGAGGCATAGCAGGGTGGGCAGACAGATGGGCAATGGGCATAGGAGGGAGGGCAGGAGGGTGGAAGGCAGGAGCAGTGGCATCAGGCGGGTGTTCCCCCATTCGGGACATGATGCCGCACATGGTGTCGCACCATGCCATCATTTGCTCCCAGGCACACTCCTGCTATTCCAGGTCACATTGATCCTGCACAACAGGATGTAGTGGATGTCACAGGGGACGCCGACGTGTTGCCGCATCAGGTCCTCCTGCACCTTGGCTCATCTGTGAGTCCCCCAGACTCTGGCAGGTGTCTGCGGTGGTGTGGCTGGGCCCTCTGTCCTGTCTGGTCAGGCTGTGGAGAACGCACAAGAGGAGAGGCCGTCAGACATCCCTGCACACACATTCCCTGAGGCCGTGCCCTTCTCTATGAGCGGCGACTGCCTTCCACATGAGGGGGATATCCCAGGTGCGAGGCCATGTGGGGCCTGCACAGCACAGCCTGTCTCACAGGGGCCCCGACATGCCCAGAGGACCATGCTGCCTGCTTTCCCCACCCACACACACACCATGGCCAGGCAGGCACAGGTAGTGTCCAGTCACAGTGGGATCCCCTTATGGGCGGCAGAGGAGCCGTGAGCAGTCTGGCCCTCCCTGGGGTTTGCACACACAGCTGCGGCTTGCTGTGCTGTCTATGGGAGTGGCTGCTGCCTCGCACATGCAGGCATGCCTATGTGCTGTGTGCAGCACTCCTGGGTGTGTCTGGGGTTGTGCTTGTGCCCTTGCACCTAGCCTGCTTCCAGCTGGGTGCGCCCCTCCTCCCCCCTGGGTGCAGGATGTGTGTGCCCTCCCCTGAGCCTGGCAGCAGGATCCTGGGTGTGTTCAGGGGCTGCGTGCTGTGTCTGCATGACACACCCTCCCGCTGCATGTGATTGCCAGTACACAGACTGTAGCACCATGTGCTACCTGAGCAGCCTGAGTGACATACACCCCCCCGCTCCCTGTGTGCCCACCTCCCCTGCCCTGTGTGTGGATGTGACTACTCACCTGAAGATCCCTCCCAGGCTTCCGAGGAGGCCTGTGAGACGTCCTGGCTGGCACTCATCGGCTCCAGGGCAGGGTCACCATCCCTGGCTCCTGCTTCTCCTCCTCTGGCTGGGGCTGGCTTTGGCCCTCCAGCTCGTCCTCGGGGGCGACTTCCAGGTGGATGACAATACGGGTGTCGAGGTCAGAGTCCACCACGATGGGGGTGGGGAAAGAGGTTACCCCACCCCAAAGATGTGGTGGAGCTCCTGATAGTAGGGGCAGGTGTGGGGCCCTGATGTGCCCCTGACAGAGATCCTTCACCTTTGCCTGGACCCATTCCATGGTCCGGGCAGGGTGACCTCGCTCTGTCAGGGATACAGCCCTGTGCAAAAAAATCTGCATGTTCCAACGCTTGGCCTAGGGATCCTGGAGCAACTCCTCTTCACCCCACAACTCCAGGAGGGTCACTATCTCTCGGCCAGACCAGGTTGGGACACGCCTTTTTGTCCCACTTGGGGGTTCTGGGGCCTCTGGGGCTACTCCCTGGAATGGTCAGGGGGGTCTCGGGGAGCTAGTTGCTCTGCCATTTCTCTGGGTGAGACAGAGCCATGCGGTGCAGGGACCTGCTCTCTGCAACTTCCTGCCACAAGGCTTGTCCAGGGTGCCTGCAGCTTTAAGAAGGGCCAGCAGGAAGGAACTATAGAGTTCTGATTACCTTGGCTGGAGTGGCCAAGAGCCACCTGTTGTTTTTTTTCCTCGAGGCTATTTCTTGTGAAAAACCCCCTGTTGCCTGTTCACACACAACTTTTTGCGCAAGCACTCTTGCGCAAAAAGGAGGTATGCCTTGTAGAAAGGAATACTTACACCGCAAAAACCCCTCTGTTCTGTCGATTTACTTGTGCAAAAACATGCTTGAGGTGTGGACGCTCCATGAGTTTTTGCGCAAAAATGGCTGTTTTTGCATAAAAAACTCTGTAGTGTAGACGTAGCGTCATCATCTGTCACTAGGTTACCTCCCCCATTCAGTAAGGGTCCCACACCTTCCCTGACCACCTTCTTATTGATAACATATCCGTAGAAACCTCTCTTGTTACCCTTCATAGCCCTTGCTAGCTGCAATTCCAATTCTTTGTAAATCAACAATCAAAGATATTGCAGCTCTAGAACTGTGCACATGCTCTGGGAAACCTGAAGGAGAAAAGATGTGGAACTGAACAAGCTCTCCACTCCTTTCAGCAACACCACAGGTATGGAAGTATGCTGCACTCCTTTTCAAGAAGCCTGATCATTCTTAGGATCTGTCAGGCTTATAGAGTCCACATATAGATGCAAAAAAACACAGAAAGTCTGCAGGATAGTGAAAATACTGCAGCAGTGACAGCTTTTTAAGCCCAGCTGAAAACACAGGCAGGTCAGACTAATGATGATGATGACGACTCATTATTCGTATTACTGCCAGCATCCTAGTCATGAACGAAGCACTTTACAAACATTGCATAAAACATAGTGCCTGCTCCAAAGAACTGACAATCAGGGTGTAAGACAAGAGATAGAAAGGCAGGCAAGTCTAAGGAAACAATGTAACAGTCCTGGTCAACATGGTAGACAGGTGTCTTGGCACACCAGCAGTCTAACCATGGCCAAGATTTTTGTAGGCATCACAACAAAAGACAGTTTTACGGAGGAAGAGAGCAATAACAAAGTTTTACAGAAGTTTATGGGGAGGGCCTTCCAAATGTGAGACAGCATAAAGGTGCTTGCTAGAAAGTTTACAGGTGGGCAATGGAGGATGGCATTGTGATGCAGGTAGACCAGGGGCCAATTTCTTGCCAGCATAAAGGCATCAGCTGATCATTAACAAATTCATAACTAGAAATAGACCAGCTTATCCTAGATATTAGTATTATTCAAGATTGGTGTTAGACTTGTAAGGAGGTGTTCTGTGTTTGGATTCTGTGAAATACTTGTAAGTTGCTCCATGCATTAATCTTACTAGTAATAACACATAGTCTAGTAGTACCGTAAAGACTAACAAAACATGTAGATGGCATCATGAGCTTTCATGGCTGCAACCCACTTCTTCAGATGACTGGAGTACTCCAGTCTGGACTTTTGGACTTCTAATAGTCCAGTCATCTGAAGAAGTGGGTTGCACCCATGAAAGGGCATGATACCATCTACATGTTGTGTTAGTCTTTAAAGTACTACTAGAATATTTGTTGTTTTTTACGTTTTTCCTGTTGCAGACTAACTTGGCTACCCCTCTGAAGCTTAACTAGTAATGTCAGCACTCTGTGCTATAAAGAAAATATGTAAATATTGTTTTGTAACTGTAAAAATGTCTGCTCTGTACTTGTGAACCAGACAAAAGAGTGGGCCATCTTGAAGAAAGAAATAAAGATAGCCAACATGAAAATTCTTCATCTTTTTGCTGTTTGGAGTGCCAGAGAGCTGCAGCTATAAAATAAAAACAAATTCTTAGGGTCAAGCTGGGTTAGTCCTTAAAGACATTCCTTGCTAACAGATTATTACAACTGTCACCTTTTGGAATCACGGACTAACCCATTTATGTGTAGGTTGCCTTCCTTAACTTGTAATTATCTTTTTTTCCTACTTAATCTTTAGTTAATTTAGTATAATATTGAACATAAGCATTGCCTTTGGTGTGATATACGAGGCACAAGTGGAGCTGGGATAAGTGCAGTGGTGGATTTAGAGGTAGTGGGCCATTTTTGCCATCGGGGCTTTTTTGCGCAAAACAGTCCTTCCCTGTCTATACTGGCCCTCTTGCGCAAGTATTCTTGCGCAAGAGGGATTTTTCCCGAGCGGGAGCGTGAAAGTATTTGCGCAAGAAGCACTGATTTTGTACATTACAAAGTCAGTGCTCTTGCACAAATTCAAGTGGCCAGTGTAGACAGCTGGCAAGTTTTTGCGCAAAAGCAGGCACTTTTGTGCAAAATCTTGCCAGTCTAGACGCAGCCTTTGAGAATAATAAGAAAATGATGAGAAACAAAAAGCACAACGGGCATCCAGGCCTGAAAGGAGATGCAGGCATAAAAGGAACAATTGCTGTATACCACTTAATCGCCTCGATATCACAATCATCTTCTGCATTTCCACTACAGTAGGCTCAAGTCTCCCCACCCCTGGGAGCAGCGGGAAGGGAGGCAGCTGCATGGCTGTAGCTTCCCTGGCCCCCGCAGCAGTGGAAAGGGAAGGGGCCACATGGCTCTAACCTCCCCAGCCCCCCAGAGCACTGGGGAGAGAGATGGTGGCATGGCCTAAGCCACCCTGGAGCATGAGGAGGGTGGGTGCTCTGAGGCAGCAACACTCTGTCCCCAGTACACCTACAGCAGGCGTTCTGAAGGCAGAGCTTGGGCAGGCCAGGCTGGGGGTTTGGGAAGGCAGAGCTTTCCCCTGCCTAGGTCACTGGATGCCCATGGACCACTTGAAAGTTGCTAAGGGATCAGTGGATCACATAATGATCTTTCCAAATACTGTTTGTACCATTAGCTAACTATTGTAAAGTGTTTTGGATGAGAGTGCTTTATAAAATAAACTGTAATAACTTTCCTCTGTTCATCTGAATGGAGTTCTCTTCTGGTTGTTACGTTATTTAACAAATTCAGAGCAACTATCGGGGATAGCTCTCTGGAACAGTTATCTTGTAACTGTGCTCATCCGCTTAAGGGATGGTATCTCAGGTGCGGGACTCCTACCAGTGTCCGATCACCTGGATCCAATCTCAGAGAAGAATGGACGCGTGAAATAAGACTTGACAAACTGAATAAAGTTCAACAACAGGACTATATTATTTTACAACATAATTTAACAAACATATCTCGAATGAACAATTGGAGGGGCAGTCCCCCCAATGTTCCTATACCTACTTACAGAGTCAGCGGCGCGGAGACGATGGAGGTGTTGCTGGCGACCTCAAGCCTCTGGCTAATTGAAAGCCTCGGGCGAGGAACAGCCAGGCGTCCCTCGGCGGATGATCCCGACGCTTGGCGACCTCAAGCCTCTGGCTAATTGGAAGCCTCAGGTGAGGAACAGCCAAGGAGATCCCGCGAAGCACAGGCAGAGTGCGATGGCGGTTGGTTCACCTTCCACGAAGCCTCTGGCCCTCAAGCTCTCTTCCCGCACTTCGGAGCGGCAGGATCAGGCGATGGAAGACTCTGTACCTATCCTATACTGAACTATCCTAAAATAAAACCCTATCTATATCGCGACGCGCCCGTCCGTCGAACAAACGCGATGACGGCCGATATGCTTCGCACCGACGCAGCCTGCCGGACACACACACGACGATGATATACTAATCTATTCTTAAACTAAACTAACTAATCCTAACCTAACCTATAGGGAGTATTGGTGAAACTACAGGCCTTCCGCCCAGCTTCATCAATATAGAATTAAATCAATACACTCATTCGTCAATACCTAGGACTAAGACTAGATGCATACACAGACATACGAGAACAGATCTATGCTAACCTAGACCTGATGCTAGAAAAGGCCCGATGCAACCCGACACAACAGAAAACTGCTGCGTGGCAGGTGCTCATATACTCTCGCCTCATGAATATTCATGGGTCCTAAGGTTTAAACTGATTGGCTAAAAGATGATGCTCTTCCAGCATATCTTTAAATTGATTGGGTAACAAGTCATAACACACGCATCTCATTACCTTTTAAATCTTAACAGGTATTAACAGGTATACCTATGAGACGTGTGGTACGTGACTTAAACTAAACCAGTAATGGAAGACAGAGAATGGAACTCAATCAAAATGGAGTCTATCTGGGAAGCCATTTTGAGAAACCATTCTGATTGACATAAGTAGTTAATTGACATACATAGGCATAGTTAAAATATACAGACATTTATAGATCTTTTCATAGTTTTGTTACAAGCATTCACAAGTTATATTGTAGACTCATTTACAAGGTGGTTACATCAACATTCAAGCATGGTTGTTACATAACAAAATTGATACATGCACACTACAATCTGGATACATTGCAATTCTGCTACATTTCCCCTCCTTGATGGACAGATGAGGTGAAATGGAAGATGTTCATCAACTTATACAGCAGACTTAAATGCAAAGATTTTATCCATCATTCTCGGTCATGGGCAGCATACATAACAAGTTAGAAACAATGTGTACATAATTAAGATGGTTGTTATGATATATAATAGACCCAGCGGATTTGTCATTACGGATTTTACATTTGTTTTCGACAAATCACCAAAGATATTGCCAAACAATGTGCTCCACCAGGTGGGCTCGATATGGATCCATTTGCCAATACTAACAATACTATCAGCTGCATGTTGGACTGTAACATGGACACGCTCACTGACGTTTTTAATATTATTTATGATATTTTTCAAAACCGGGTGGACCATCATAGCTTTTATCGAGCTGGTGTTAGGACCCAGCGAGATAGGGGTTATTGTGTCTATTACTGCATATCGTACAGTTATGTCCTCATACTCTGCGTTAATCAATATCACATTGACATCACACCCTTTTATTTCAAATACTTTACATAAACATAAGTTGGTGAATTTGGGCATGGTAACCTTATAGAATTTATTTACTGTGAACGCAGGACATAAACTACGAATGCATACACAATGATTGTCCATCTGGACCACCACGGAATGGTTGTTGCCTAAAGGTGTTAAGTGCAGCTCATAATTGCACTCCCCTTCGATTTCGTTTAGACATAAATGACCTTGGTCCCAGAGACTCGTTGTGCACACATACCCTAGATGTTTCTGCTCCATGCAGGCTTGCATGTTGACTACATTGAATGTTCCTTCTGGATTCTGATGTGCCCAGGCTCGATCGGTAATGGGCATCATCACGGAACCGTTAATGAACATGCCTAGCATAGCAATAGGATATACTAGATCTTTCTAGCACTTAAAACTGTTAGCACAACAATATGTAAAGTATTGTGTCTGGGATTATATTCCGAATGTAACACCTGCCATAAGTCCTGGTTCTCTCTCTTGAACGGTGTGGATAGGTGGCTAATTAGAGCCGCAATTTCAATCGGAAGATTGCCTGCTAGAGCATCATGGATGATGTTGCGTGATAGCTCAAGTAGCATATTTTGGACTTGTACGCAGGCAAAAGCCAATGCAGTCTCGTTGGCTAGACTTGCATGCTTTGTAACATTTTAAGGTGATCTTCTTCTTGGATTTGCGCCCATTTTGGTAATAGATTAGCTAGATTAACTTGAACTTTATCCAGGCCCAAAAGCGATTCTTCGAGAGGATGTATTAACCCTTTGGTCCCCGAGGTTAACTTAGCGATATTCTTAGCTAGGAGGGCATTGTCAATGACAGAAGTTATGCCTACGCCTGCGCTAACCCCACCTAAGACTTTGGCTACAAGGTCACGTCTATTTCTATTTGATCTTTTGGAAGGGATAATAGACCACAACCATTTCTCCCAGCTTTGTAGCAAAGGTTCTACAAAGGGTGCACATTTCTTGTTGATATTAACTGTGGTGGTTTCCAGTGGTACGTGTACCCACTTAACCTGATATTTAGGTTCAATCAGCACCTGTCTCGCCATGTTGGTCTTTAACACGTAGGGTCCCACCTCATGTCTTTCCGGCTCCTCGGCTACTAGGATCTTAACAGGGAATTTCACTCTGAAAACACCCAAGACTATCCAAGTACCGGATTCAGTGACGTTATCCACAAATAGACCTGAGCATACATACTTCGCCGGTTGTGGATCTAGTTTACAACACGGAGATGCTGTCAACATATGTACACTATTTGGTCTCGAATTTCGAGTGCAGCTTAAAGGCATAGATTGTGTGACACCAACAGGAGACACAATAGTGATCGGAACAATATCTGTGACATGGTGATCATGATAGAATTTAATCACCCATATCACCTGCCCTGGCTTCACTATTGGTTGATACAACACATCTAGATATACACATGTCGATCCTGACCATCGAGGAACTAGCATTTGGCAGTTAATTAAACATCGTCTGGGTTGCGTGCCCGATGCATTTTGTGCCATTGATGCATTTACACACAAATGCGGATCTTTAAAGGACCACATACACCTTTTGGTTGGGCTTGAATATATCTCCATGTTCAGCCAGCCATCTACATTAAAGTGAATTCTTCCTGTTATCATCTCTATCTATTCGAAAATACAATAAGAGGTTTCCCTCTATTTCATCTCTTATTTGAAGATGACAGTCACCATTGTGTTGTGTAACTAAAATGGTGATTTGCTGGCTATGGAAAACAGGTAATTTGACTTCCCAACGTTTACTAATTTGTAATTGAGGTGAATATGTTCCAGATGTGATTATGGCTTGATTATAGATTGGGTCACGTGACTCTTTTTCTGTCCAGATGACTCTACGTGGAACCATATTCCAATAGATCTCTTTGGTTAAGGGTCGTATATTCCATTCATTCAATGGACGGTCGTGTACCCTACACCGCCATAGCTCGTCTTGAACGAATGTTATGCCTTGTAGATATGCGCCTATATAGGTACCATCTTTCTGTCGGTACATGTGCCCACCAAGATCCTTCCATTCTAGTGCACGATTCATTTGATGAGTCTCAAATTCGCTTGTCAATGCAGAACTGGAACTAGAACTAATGTCCCTTATTCCTATAGTGATAAGTACACATATTATATAAAAGATGATGTTCATCTTGGTTGGTCTGTCCTAAACAAAGACACAATATTGGCAAAGTCATTAGTATTCCTTCTTCACAATTTCTTGATTTCCTTCCTTTCCAGATTTATTATCTCGATGTTCTTCCTACCCCTCCTATCTATCTATGGGCAGTCTCTAATTATTTTCCTTTCCATTCTTTAAGTTGACTCGAATGGAACCACTTCATGATTTTTCGGTTCTCTTTTTGATTGGTATTTCGATTTGATACACCGTCGGGCCAGCTTTATTAATAATATAACAAGGCCCCATCCATCTTGGAGATAAAGGCTGACTCTTCTCGCTGAAGTGTCGGTAGAGAACTTTATCACGGACACTCCATTCGCGGAATTTCAGCTCTTCTGCCAATCTCTTATCCATCTTCTGTATGTTACTCTTTAAGGTGACAGCCACTGATTGTTGGATTTGACTTAGCGTTTCCAATAGCTGCTTTAGGTATTTGGAGATTTTTATCCAAGGTTGGAAGCCATCTGGTGGCACCCCTCCTTCAACCCACCAAATCTCCGGTGTTCTCATCGGTTGGCTGTAAAATATACAGACATTTATAGGTCTTTTCATAGTTTTGTTACAAGCATTCACAAGTTATATTGTAGACTCATTTACAAGGTGGTTACATCAACATTCAAGCATGGTTGTTACATAACAAAATTGATACATGCACATTACAATCTGGATATGTTGCAATTCTGCTACATGGTCTTGATGAAAGTTTGTATTTGCATTAAGTTAACATGCAAAATGTATACAAATAAAATGTATAGATGAATGGAAAAATAAAAGTTAACATCCTCTAAAGAAATTTATTCAATTTGAAAAAAAATATGTATTCAGATAGCTTTCTTTCTACACTTTTTCTTTATAAAATTGTCAATTAAGTCATTGTAAGTAATATTTTGTAAAGAGGCAGTTTCAGTTGTCAATATTGCTGAACTTGTCAAATGTTCCTGACTCAGCACATTTTGCAAATAATTTTTAACTCATTTCAATACAGAAAACACTCACGAGAATCCATTGTGACAGGTATTGTTAAAAATATTTTCAGAATGGTTTCTACATTTGGAAAGGTTGTCTGCAAACCATCATGTACAAGTTTATGCAAATCAACTGGTGATCTTGAAGCATGAACCTCATAATTTTCAATAGAACAAATGAAATATTTCACTTCATATTCAAAAAGATTTGTGTCTGTGTCCTCTTGGTAGAATTCACTTAATTTCTTACTGTGGTGGCTTTCAGCATCTTCATCCATACTTCTGTCAAAAATATGCAGAACAAATCAACAGTTTTCTTTAGAGATTCATCTTTACTCAGCAACTATAACAAATAACACTAATGGTCTAAACAATGATCTTCTCTTTCCCTTTTAAATTGATTTCAATGTCTCTAGTTTCATCAAAAAATAGCTTTCTGGGTTTTTTAATACTTCTTATCAGATATATCAGACGAACCTACATTTTCAATTAATGTTAATGCCTCTGCTTCCATGGACCTATATTGAATTCAAATTTCCCATTACAAAACTTGTAACTTGTGATTGTGCAGCATTCAATAAATTTGTACCAACTTTTTGCAGTGATTTGCTGCATTAGTTCTTTGGAGTCAACGGTTCCATAAAATAGGGCATTAGTTCTTTGAAGTAAACAGTTCCACAAAATAGCAATATCATAGTTTTCAAACTTTTCTGCTTAGGATTTCGCTTCAGTTTTAGCATGTTATTTTTCAAAATTTGATGTGGCTATGTCTAATAAGGTTCTCTTTATAACATCATAGCTCATTTTCAAAGCTAAAACAGCATCTGCATCAAGCAGACCACCTGTTGTCACAAATTCTTTTGACAGTCAAATGTTTTCCATTTGCCTATTCCAAGCGTGATTGTAGCATACTCCACGGATATGTGGAAACCAAGAAAAAAGCATACGTGTTTTGAACAAAGTAAAAAAACAACTATCTCCCTCACAAGATGTAGCTGCAGAATTACAGATTAAATTAAAGGAGTGGCTGGGACATGGTATGAATAAAGCAGAGGGATTTGCATTGTTCAGTCTTGCCTGTAAACCTGAATAATTTCCTGCCATATTTGTGGCATTAGCAAAGCTCTGCCCATGATAATTTTTGATTTCCAAACCTAAATGTGCAATGATTTCTAAAACCACTGTCTGTAGACGTTCAGAAGTGTGGGATTTTAGTGGGACAAAGCAAAGAAATCACTCTGTGACTTCATCATTGCCAGTCACAAATCTTAAAATTAATGTTAATTGGTCTGCATGACTCACATCTGGTGTTAAATAGATTATTCTGGAATAGAACTTGGCACCTTTACTTCATCAGTGAATTGGTTTCTGAGCTGCTCTATCATTATAGTAATGAATTCATTGTAGGTTTGGTGTGTTGGTCTTCTCTGAGCCGCAATACTGATAATTTTTCAAATGTTCATTGAGGAAATTGTCAAATTCACTACAATATTCAAGGCAGGTTAAAAAAAATTACCTTTCGATTTCACACCGATAACACATCATGTCCTCTTAGAGGTAATTCTAAAGAAGACAGCAATGTCTCCATGGCAGCAACATGTCTCAGCACTTTCCTCTAATAAGAACACTCCTTTTTCAAACTGAGCCAATAACACAGGATCAGTTCTTCTGGATAATTTACATCTTTGAACAAACTTATACATGAAGTCACTGTGACAGTTGGGATTGTGTATCTGGGAGTGTTTGATCCTTTGTTTCTTTGATTTCCTTTGATCATCCACACTCAGCCTTGTGATCAGCCTCCCAATGTGTGGCTAACCCTGTGTAGTCTGACCCAGAGAGTAGGCTTTAAAAGCCAGAGGCAGACAGACCAGGGAGTAAAGCAGACAGGGGATTGCAGGCAGGGGAGTTTGAGAGGGAGTTTGAAAGAGGGAGTGCTGCCAGCACTGCTTCTGTCTCCTCCACCTGTGCCATGGATGCCTCTACCCAGAGCCTGGTGTGGTTTTGCAGGGATTGTGGCTTGCAATTCCCACTTACAGATATCCAGGTGGGGGAGACCAGCCAATGTGAAAAGCACCTGCTGGTGGAATCTCTCAGGCTGTATCTAGATTACAAGGTTTTTTTTAAAAAAAGTGGTCCTTTTTCAAAAAAGCTTCCCCCGTGTCTAGACTGCTGCCACGTTCTTTTAAAAGTAAATCAAAAGAACGCGGTAGTTTTTTCGACCACGGAAAACCTTGTTTTATGAGGAATAATGCCTTTTTTCAAAAGTGCTCTTTCGAAAAAAGGCTCTACGTAATGCAAACTGTGCTTTTATGAAAGAGAGCATCCAGACTGCCTGGGTGCTCTCTTTCAAAAAAGCGGCTTGCTTTTTTGAAAGTACTGGTTGTAGTCTAGATACTCTTTTTCGAAAGAGGCTTTTTTGAAACTATGTTTCTAAAAAGTCTCTTTTGAAAGAGGCTTACAGTCTAGACGTAGCCTCAGGAACCAGGTGAGAGAACTATAGGAGGAGGTGGCTAGGCTGAGGAGCATCTGAGTCCATGCGGAATTCCTTGAGAGTATTCATGTGGAGACTGCTGAGGCTGAGGAAGCTATCCTATTACAAAAGACTGCTGACACTCCACTGGTAGAGGAGATGGCTGTGTCTCAGGATACTGGCAGCTGGTCACTTCTGGCAGCAGGCAGTGGTTACTTGCTCCCAACCCTCCCACCTTGCAGTGGTTATCCCTGCTCCCAACCTTCCCACCATGGTTCTGGAGAACCATTATTCTGTTCTGGATATGGGAGACAAGGAATCACCCCCTAAAGCAAGAGAGGAGAAGTCTTGTACCCCCAAAGCTGGGAGATCTGCAGCCACCACTGCAAGGAGGAAACGTAGAATAGTGGTGGTTGGAGATTCTTCCGAGGGGGACAGATGCACCCATCTGTCACCCTGACATGTCATCTGACACACAGGTGGCATTCTCTTCAATCTTTCCTGGTAGGGGCCCAGGCAGAGACAGGTGCATTCTGGAGGTGAATGCCTGGCTGCGAACATTGTGTTGCCGGGATGGATTTGGCTTCCTTGACCACTGGATGCTGTTCCAAGAAGAAGGACTGATAAGCAGGGATGCGGTTCACATTTTGAGGAAGGGGTGAAAGTATTTGGATGCAGACTGGCTAACCTAGTGAGAAGGGCTTTAAACTAGGTTCGATGGGGCCAAGTGACCAAAGCCCACAGGTAAGTGAAAAACATGGAGACCTGGAAATGGGTTGGAAATGGGAAGGAGCATGGGCTATAATAGCAGAGATAAAGGAGGGACAAGGCAGAACTGGGGGGGCAAAATCAAAACAGTATGGGAAGTATGGGAAATAAGGAGGAAGAACTTAAAATGCTAATAAATAAACACAACTATGACATAGTTGGTATCACAGAGACCTGGTGGGATAATACACATGATTGGAATATTGGTATAGAAAGCTACAGCTTGTTCAGATATCCAGACATAATGTTGGGAAACTAACACAACAGGACACAAATAATACAATACATTCTTGGACTGCATTGGAGACAATTTTTTATTTCAGAAGGTTGAGAAAGCCTTTCTAGATTTGATTTTAACAAGTAGGGAGGAACTTATTGAAAATTTGGAAGTGGAAGGCAGCTTGGGTGAAAGTGATCATGAAATCATGATTCTAAGGCATGAGTGGGCAGTAATTTTTGAAGGAGGCCACTTTTTTTGAAGTGATTGTGGGCTGTCCCAGAAAGGGTGGGGCCTCAGGTGGAAGGGGCAGGGCCTTTATACAGCATTAGTCGAAAGACTCACGCCCCCCCCCCCTCCCGTGTCTCCCAGACATCATGTTAGCGGGAAGCGGGAACTTTGAGCCCTTTCAACTCCTGCTATTTAAAGGGCTTGTACCTTCCCCACGGCTCTAGAGGCGTAGGAGCTGTGAGCCCTTTCAACTGCTTCTATTTAAAGGGTGAGAAACAGTTGAAAGGGAGGGGGGAAGGGAATGCTAGACCTGGTGCTTGACTGCCTGGCCCTGAGGGCCCTGTGTCATTACGGGGGCCCTGTGCCAGGGCACGGTATGTTTCATTGTATATCTGCACCTGGTAGGTGACTGGTCTTTTGGGACTGGGGGCAACCTCAATATTTTCTGATTTTTGGTGTAAGTAACCATTTATTAACTAAGTCCGGCTTGCCTATGTGGCAAAATACACTGGATTGTCTGAGGGGACTGACTGTGACTTCATGGTAAGACTGTTTAGTGCGTCAGAAGTTCACATCCAAATATAGAAAATACTCCCAACATTTAGGTTGCCTGCCCTGCTTTTTGACAGTCTGCCCTTACAGCCATGAACTGCTCCAGACAGCATGACAGACATCATGGACTGATAGGAGGCAGGAATCATTCTCTCAATAAGGAAAGATAGATAGAATGGGATAGGCTATGAAGGGCCTTAATAATGAGGACAAGTAGCTTATGTTTGATGTGACAGAGAACAGGGAGCTAATGAGCAGAGGGAAAGAGGGGTGTGACATGGACAAAGTGACAGGTAAGGAAAATAATCTTTGCAGCATCATAAGAACATAAGAACGGCCGTACTGGGTCAGACCAAAGGTCCATCTAGCCCAGTAGCCTGTCTGCTGACAGTGGCCAGCACCAGGTGCCCCAGAGGGGATGGACCGAAGACAATGATCAAGCGATTTGTCTCCTGCCATCCTTCTCCAGCCTCTGACAAACAGAGGCCAGGGACACCATTTCTATCCCCTGGCTAATAGCCTTTTACGGACCTAACCTCCATGAAATTATCTAGCTTCCCTTTAAACTCTGTTATAGTCCTAGCCTTCACAGCCTCCTGTGGCAAGGAGTTCCACAGGTTGACTACGCGCTGTGTGAAGAAGAACTTTCTTTTATTAGTTTTAAACCTGCTACCCATTAATTTCATTTGGTGTCCTCTAGTTCTTCTATTATGGGAACTAATAAATAACTTTTCTTTATTCACCCTCTCCACACCACCCATGATTTTATATACCTCTATCATATCCCCCCTTAGTCTCCCCTTTTCTAAACTGAAAAGTCCCAGTCGCTTTAACCTTTCTTCATATGGGACCCGTTCCAAACCCCTAATCGTTTTAGTTGCCCTTTTCTGAACCCTTTTTATGGCCAATATATCTTTTTTGAGCTGAGGAGACCACATCTGTACACAGTATTCAAGATGTGGGCATACCATAGTTTTATACAGGGGCAGTAAGATATTCTGTGTCTTATTTTCTCTCCCTTTCTTAATAATTCCTAACATCCTATTTGCCTTTTGGACTGCCGCTGCACATTGTGTGGAAGTTTTCAGAGAACTATCCACGATAACTCCAAGATCTCTTTCCTGATTTGTCGTAGCCAAATTAGCCCACATCATACTGTATGTATAGTTGGGGTTATTTTTCCCGATGTGCATTACTTTACATTTAGCCACATTAAATTTCATTTGCCATTTTGTTGCCCAATCACTCACTTTGGTGAGATCTTTTTGAAGTTCTTCACAGTCTGCTTCTGTCATGACTATTTTAAACAGTTTAATATCATCTGCAAACTTTACCACCTCGCTGCTTACCCCTTTCTCCAGATCATTTATGAATAAGTTGAACAGGATTGGTCCCAGGACTGACCCTTGGGGGACACCACTAGTTACCCCTCTCCATTACAAAAATTTACCATTTTATGTTCTTCTACGTGCCTGACAATTTTATTCTTTACTATTGTTTAGACTAATTTGCCCTGTACTGAAGTTAGATTTACTGGTCTGTAGTTGCCAGGATCGCCTCTAGAGCCCTTTTTAAATATTGGTGTCACGTTAGCTACCTTCCAGTCATTAGGTACGGAAGCCGATTTAAAGGTTAGGTTACAAACCACAGATAATAGTTCAGCAATTTCCCATTTGAGTTCTTTTAGAACCCTTGGATGAATGCCATCCGGTCCCGGTGATTTGTTAACATTAAGTTTTTCTATTTGTTCCAAAACCTCCTCTAATGACACTTCAATCCGGGACAGTTCCTCAGATTCATCTCCCACAAAGGACGGTGCAGATTTGGGAATCTCCCTAACATCCTCAGCCGTGAAGAAGAAAGCAAAGAAATCATTTAGTTTCTCCGCAATGGCTTTATCGTCCTTGATTGCTCCTTGTATATCTTGGTCGTCTAGGGGACCCACTGTTTTTTTAGCAGGCTTCCTGCTTCTAATGTACTTAAAAAACATTTTGCTATTTCTTTTTGAGTTTTTGGCTAGCTGTTCCTCAAAATCTGTTTTTGCTTTGCTTATTACATTTTTACAGTTGATTTGACAGTGTTTATGTTCCTTTCTATATATCTCACTAGGATTGGACTTCCACTTCTTGAAAGATGCCTTTTTGTCCCTCACTGCTTCTTTTACATGATGGTTAAGCCATGATGACTCTTTTTTAGGTCTCTTGCTATGTTTTTTAATTTGGGGTATACATTTAAGTTGGGCCTCTATTATGGTGTCTTTAAAAAGTTTCCATGCAGCTTGCAGGGATTTGACTCTAGTCACTGTGCCTTTTAATTTCTGTTTAACTAACCTCCTCATTTTTGTGTAATTCCCCTTTTTGAAATTAAATGCCAGAGTGCTGGACTGCTGAGGTGTTCTTCCCACCCCAGGAATGTTAAATGTTATTATATTATGGTCACTATTCTCAAGCGGTCCTGTAATAGTTATCTCCTGGACCTGATCCTGCGCTCCACTCAGGACTAAATCGAGAATTGCCTCTCCCCCTGTGGGTTCCTGTACCAGCTGCTCCAAGAAGCAGTCATTTAAGCCATTGAGAAATTTTATCTCCGCTTCTCTTCCTGAGGTGACATGTACCCAGTCAATATGGTATGTCTACACTAGCCCCCTACTTTGAACTAGGGAGGCTAATGTAGGCATTCAAAGTTGCAAATCAAGCCCAGGATTTAAATATCCTGCGCTTGATTTGCATCTTCCCAGCCGCTCGCCATTTTTTGAAATTTACAAGTCCGGACTAACTGCCCGCATCTACACGCGGCAGGGACCCGGTAGTTCGAATTAAAGCCCCTAGTTTGAACTACCTGTTAAACCTCATTCCAGGAAGAACAACAGGTAGTTCGAACTAGGGCTTTAATTTGAACTACCGGGTCCCTGCCGCGTGTAGACACGGGCAGTTAGTCCCGACTTGTAAATTTAAAAAATGGTGACCAGCCAGGAAGATGCAAGTCAAGCATGGGATATTTAAAATCCCGGGCTTGATTTGCAACTTTGAATGCCTACATTAGCCTCCCTAGTTCGAACTAGGGGGCTAGTGTAGACATACCCTATGGGGATAATTAAAATCCCCCATTATTATAGAGTTCTTTATTTTGGTAGCCTCTCTAATCTCCCTCAGCATTTCAATGTCAGTGTCGCTGTCCTGGTCAGGTGGTCAATAATATATCCCTACTGCTAATTTCTTATTATTGGAGCATGGAATTACTATCCATAGCGATTCTATTTTTATTTCATTTGATTCTACATTATCTTTCACATACAGTGCCACTCCGTCACCCACAGGGCCTGCTCTATCCTTCCGATATATTTTATATCCCACAGATTTTCCTCATTTCACCAGGTTTCAGTGATGCCTATTATGTCAATCTCCTCCTTTAATACGAGGTACTCTAGTTCACCCATCTTATTAGTCAGACTCCTAGCATTTGTGTAGAAGCACTTTAAAAATTTGCCACTGTTTATTTGTCTGCCCTTCCCTGATGCATTGGATTCCTTTATATGCGGTTGTTTGTCTGCTCTGGCCCATGGTTTGTCCTCTCCCCTCTTCTCTTTCTGACTACAGCTTAGAGAATCTCTATCAATGGATTCTCCTCTAAGAGAAGTCTCCATCCGATTTATGTGCTTTTCTGCACCAATCGGCTTTCCCCCATCTCTTAGTTTAAAAACCGCTCTACAGCCTTTTTAATGTTTAGTGCCAGCAGTCTGGTTCCACCCTGGTTTAGGTGGAGCCCATCCTTCCTGTATAGGCTCCCCCTCTCCCAAAAGTGTCCCCAGTTCCTAATAAATCCAAACCCCTCTTCCCTACATCATCGTCTCATCCACGCATTGAGACTCTGAAGCTCTGCCTGCCTACCTGGCCCTGTGCATGGAATTGGAAGCATTTCCGAGAAAGCCACCATAGAGGTCCTGGATTTCAGTCTCTTTCCTAGCAACCTAAATTTAGCCTCCAGGACCTCTCTCCTACCCTTCCCTATGTCATTGGTACCTACATGTACCACGACCACTGGCTCCTCCCCAGCACTACACATAAGTCTATGTAGATGCCTCGAGAGATCTGCAACGTTTGCACCAGGCAGGCAAGTGGCCAAATGGTTCTCCCGGTCATCACAAACCTACTATCTATGTTTCTAAGGATCGAATCACCCACTACTAACACCTGCGTCTTCCTAACAACTGGCGTTCCCTCCCTTTCAGAGGTATCCTCAGTGCGAGAGGATACCACAACATCCTTTGGAAGGAGTGTCCCAACTACGGGATGGTTTCCCTCTGTTCTCATTGATGCTCTGTTCCCTTGAGACTTTCATCCTCCTTAAGAGCACTGGGGCTCTCAGACTGGAGGTGGGACAGTACTACAGTGTCCTGGAAAGTCTCATCAACATAGCTCTCTGTGCTCCCTTAGCTCCTCCAGTTCAGCCACCCTGACCTCCAAAGCCCAAACTCAGTCTCTGAGGGTGAGGAGCTCCTTGTAACGGGTGCACACATATGCCACCCGCTCACCGGGCAGGTAATCATACATGTTACACTCGACGCAATAAACAGGATAGTCCCCACTCTGCTGCTGGGCTTCTGTCTCCATTTTTCTTATGAATAACTTTAAGTATAAACTGGGATTCTTTTTAAGTGTCTAGAATATAGATTATTATAAAAGTTTTGTTTAAAGAAGGTCAGAAGTAACTAGCGCCCTCAAACCTCCCTCTCCAAACTCCCTGTTAGCTGCTCCTGGTCGCAAGCTCCCTAGTCGCTGACCCTAATGAATATGAGTGGGAAAAGACTGCTTTTGTCAAGGGCAGAAAAAATTATCTTCAGTAATTGAGACATGAGAGGAGAGGCTTGGATGAAAGTTTTTATCTTCTTTATTAATCCAAACAGCTACCTTACACATTGTACATGTAACCCTTCTGCCGGGTAGGCCTGGCAGTAACCAGGGCTGGGTTCAATATCTTGGGGCCATCTCACATAGAACCGGCTCGAGTTCCCAGATTACTGGGAACAACCCAGTAATCTGGGAAATTCACGCACCCCTGGGCGCCTCTGAGAGGCAATGCTTCCCCACTCGCAAGCACAGAGTCTGAGTGTAGGAAAGAAACATTTAATGAAACAGAAAGAGAAGTTATACGGCATTAACTTGGGGAAAACACCACAACAGAGTTCATAACCCCAAACATGAGCCAAGCCCCACCCCAGCCAAGAATCGCCGAAGTCCAAAAAGTCCGACGCCCCAAAAGTCTCTGTCCCTGGTCCGTGCCACCCAGAGTCCCACAGTTCACCCGCAGGGTTTCACCTCCCAACCTGGGTAGAAATGGGGGGCGGGGGATAGATAGGGGGCACCTTATATGAAACTCCGCCACGCTCCACCAGCTGTCTCATTCCACGCCTCTGGACGCTCCACTGGCCACCTGCCGCCACTTCACGCCACGCCGCTGATGGCCGCTCCTCGGCTGCCGCCACTCCACGCCACGCCGCTGGTCGCCGCCACTGGTCGCCGCTCCTCGCCTGCCGCCACTCCACGCCACGCCGCTGATGGCCGCGCCTCGCCTGCCGCCGCTCCACGCCACGCCGCTGATGGCCGCGCCTCGCCTGCCGCCGCTCCACGCCATGCCGCTGATGGCCGTTCCTCGCCTGCCGCCGCTCCACGCCACGCCGCTGATGGCCGCTCCTCGCCTGCCGCCGCTCCACGCCACTGGTCACCACTCTTTGCCTGCTGCCGCTCCACGCCACGCCGCTAGTCGCCGCCACTTCACTGGTGCAACAGGTCTGGCACTCAGCCAAACCAGTGATTTCAGCTCTCAGTGATTTCAACTCTTTAGCCACCAGCTGGACTGGCAAATGAATCCAGCTTTCACTGGACTAGCAAAAGAAAAGACTCCTCAGGGAGTCTGCTTTAGGTCTGTCCTTAAAACAAAGGGGGAAAGGTGCAGGCTGGGCCAGTCTTATAGCTCACACCTGGCAGGTGTGAAGCAGGCTGACTCAAACCCTTTAACCCTTTCCCCAGCTCTGTTCACTCAACTCTGGAAGGGGGGAGGCTTGTTCTCCGAGACCTCTTACCATGATGGTGGTGTCTCTCCTGCAAGCACTGGTGGCATGTTTTACAGTTCCCACATTTAGGGGTAGCATGATTAGTTACCCCCACAACAGTCCCAAATTATTTACAATTCTCCACATTCCATTCCAACACTGACCTTCCATCAGCCCTGGCTGAATGGGATTTACATAGCCACACCTCAGATTCTCTTCTGAGCAGTATTTACATGTCAACAGTTAACAGTTAATTACCTTGCAAAGCTAAACAACTGTAGTGGGCACACCAACCCCTCCTTTTAGCTGGCTGACAGCAAGCAGAAGTTCAGCCCCTGCTTACATACAGAAAGATTCAGCAAGACTGAAACAGAGCTTGGTTGTGAGGATCTCAAGAGAGGTGAGAATTTAACATGACACCTAGTTTATAGGCTGGAATAACAGGCAGGATGATGGTGTTGTTCACAGAGGTGGAGAAAGGATGTAGCAGGAATGGTTTTGAGGGAGGTGGAAGATTAAGGACTTTTTTAGTTTAGCTGTTTGCAAGCCATTCACAAGGAGACTTAATACACAAGCCAAGATTTTAGTTACACTCTAACTGCTCCATGTAGCCTTGTATTTTATTTCAAGTGGATTTAGTGATGTTTTACTACATACCATGTGTTTGGCTCCTGTTGCTACACTTTCAAACAGTGACAATTGCTTCTGCTCCTTTTCTTAAATTTGGAAACTCTAGGAACACACAAAATCCAAGAACAATGACCACAGATACAACAATCAGAAGTACAAAGTCTTGTCCATTTTATAAATGTTTATTAAAGAAATGAAATTAATTACCCATGCATATAGAAATCCTAACAAACAAATCCATGCAAGAGTTATAATTGGTGTCATATGCACATGCTAAAAGTTATTCTAGGATCATCAAATGATCATCAATGGAAGATGATGCTTATTGGTATTTCCCATGGGGTCATCTTTTGTGTCTTTCTACTTATACCCAACCATGGAACAGTCTTTTATATTGTAATTCTGGCTACAGCTAACACGTTACGTATAATCATGAAGGTATCCACTCTCTTCCCATAGCTGTGCTTTAACACCCCAGGAATATCAGGCACCATATTTTTCCTATGGGATTCTTTGGTTTTTTTATTCTGAGTAGCAGCTATGTACAACATGTACCATATGGCCAGAACAGACTTTCGTGAGACACCTGATTGCAAAGTCTTCGAGCTTGGAAAATACCTTGCTCTTT
The DNA here is from genome assembly GCA_019425775.1 of Rafetus swinhoei. Taxonomy (NCBI): domain Eukaryota; kingdom Metazoa; phylum Chordata; order Testudines; family Trionychidae; genus Rafetus; species Rafetus swinhoei. The sequence continues at coordinate 35,506,108 of CM033436.1, forward strand.
ATTGCAATCTAACTTGTTGTAACATTATGTATTGGCACATCTTATCCAGTAATTGTGACCTTGATGGCATATGGTTATTCTTAAGTTATCCACTCACATCAAACATTGTTAAGCTTATGGCCTAGTATAGCTAAGCCTAAATCTTTCAGGTATCAGCCTGTAGGCCATGTATTTCAGCCATGCTTTATGTAACCTTAATACTCTCATCACTCCTAAATGCTTAGTCTTATACTTCCATATTCTTAAAGTTGATATCTATTTAGCATACACTGTTTATATATGAAATAGCATATTAATGGACCATAACATCATGTAATACAGTGATAAATGGAGATTCTGCTGGGAATCCATGTAGATTCTGCTGAATCAAACCAGCAGGAGCAAATCAAGACTACATTAATGAGAACTAGGTAGCTTTTTACTCATGTTAGCGGGGTATATACAGGGCTGTTACAGTTCAACACTTAGCCTACACTTTAATTCATGCCCCCTTCTTGCCCTCCCCCGCCCCCCAGTCTGCACTCCAGGAAAGTGTAGACAAGCTCTTCTTTTTTTTGTTCTCCAAATATGATTTTTGTTTATTCCTTTTTGAAGACTGCTGTGTATAACTCATTGCCAGATTTTCATATTCAAACTAAGGGAATGCCTTAAGAAGTTGTAGAGAGGCAGTGTGAGGGGAAGGAGTGCTACAGCAGTATGGCTCATGTGCCACTGTCTTGGTAGGACTGGGGAAACGGACAGGGTATTTGTATAGCCTTTTCTCCGCATTGGGATTCCCAAGGAGCAGTACAGTCTAGGTACATCCACATTGCAGTAAGCACTAAAACATTCTGTGGATGTTTGGGCTAAGGATGGAGATCAGGCTGTGAAGTCTAGGGAAAGAGGTGGGCTTTGGAGTCCAAGTTGCAATGTATACACTGCTTTTTTATTTGGCAGCTGAAGCCCAAGTTGGCAGACCAAAACTCTGAGACTCACTGCTATCAGCTTTTAAAACAGAGTAGTCATACCCTCTGTTGCAAGTGGGGAAGCAGACCCATATGAATACTTACTGAAATCTGTTTACATGGTTCTGTGGAAATGAACACTTTGGTTTTCTTCAGGGATCTCCAGGAATGTCAAAAGATATGTGGGGATGCAATACTTTAGCACTGAAAGAGTTGTACTTTTACTTTCTATAAAATGTTGAAAGGTCTGATGGTTCTTCAAGGAGAGCTAATTTTCCAGTTAAATGCATACACATTATTAATTTGTATAGTACTATGCAAATGAAGAAGGAAATAGATATGGAACTTAAAGCTAGTATATTGAATAAGATTCAAAAGAGCTAACTCAGTATTTATGGTATATACTAGCCAATTAGCCCGTCATAAGACGGGATTTTCAGGTCTTTCCTCCACGTTGGTCTTCTCTCCTGAGCCTCCGGTCTCTCTCTCTCTCTCCTCCCCCTACTGCCTCCCCCTCTCTCTCTCAGCTCTCCTCTGCCTCCTGCCTTTCTCTCTGTCTCTCTCTTTCTCTTCTCCTCCCCCTCCTGCCTCTCACTAGGGGGACCGTGGAGCCCAAACGGCCGTTTGGGCTCCGCACTCCCCGTGCTGCATGGGGAGCACGGAGCCCAAACGGTTGCTTGCACCGCTTGCTCCCACGTGGCGGCCTGGCTGAGCAGCGCAGAAGTCAGCCAAGCGCCATGGCAGGAGGCGAAGGGGGGCGGGGTGGGGATATTCACAGCCAGGAGGTGGGGCCTGGAGCTGCTGTCACACCGCACGTCACCGCACCACCCCCCTTCGCCTCCAGCCGTGGCGCTCGGCTGACTTCTGCGCCGCTCAGCCGGGCCGCCGTGGGGAAGCAAGCGGACGTTTGGGCCCCGCACTCCACCTGCAGCACGGGCCGCCCACAGGGAACAGCCAGCATTTCAGGCAACAGCGCCGCCCAGAGGAAACAGCCAGCATTTCAGTCAACAGCACCCCCCAGAGGGAACAGCCAGCATTTCGGCATTACAGACTCTCAGACACTGGGCTACTATATATATGATAACCAATCATAAAATGATAATGAACAACAATAGATATTTGATGTTAATTAGTTGCACTTGATAAGGCAATGCTAAATGAGTTTATTGCATTAAAAGAAAAAAATCTGAACTTCAAAGATTGTAGGGTGATAAATTCAGTCAGGATAAAAATCCATATAAAAACTACCAAGAAATCCCTGATTTGCTTGATTATATAAACTTTAAAGCAGCGTTTCCAAAACTATGGGCCGTGGCCCGGTACCAAGCTGCGGGGAAAAAATACCGGGCCTCAGTGTGGTTGCTGGGGTGCCCCAGGCTTCCGGAGTGCGCGTGCAGTGCTGGGTCCCCCAAGCCCTGGAGCAGGCTGGGTGGAGGATGCAGCCAGATGTTCCGGGCTCCTGGCACAGAGGCATAGCGGGGGGGGGGGGGGGGAGAGGGGTGAAGTTGCCCCCGAGCACCATGCTAGGCAGAGGTGTAGCAAGGGGGAGGGACAGGGGGCAGTTGCCCCTGGATGCCATGCTAGGGGGGCGCACGGCTGGGGTGGAAGCAGAGTGCACAGCACCATGAGTTGCAGCAAGCGGAGAACCTGGTCTGTATGGAAATGCTCCCTGTAGGATTGTGCTACTTCTGATAGCAGTTTCCTATAGGAGCATTTCCTTTCAATCGCACAGATAAGAAAATGCTATCAGTAGCACATTCCTATAAGGTAGCAGCTTTCTACATTACACGAGCACTGTCGGGCCACGTGCTCCCTGTGCAATCAAGCCTCCGAGGCAGGGCCAAGCGGCAGGAGCAGCCACTGTAAAGGTAGGGTGGGAGGGGAGGAAGGGGGAAAGGGATTGGGCTAGGGCAGGGAAGCTGGGGGTACCTGGCTCTGGAGGATGGGCATTGGATTAGAGCGGGGGAGGGAGGGGTGTTCTGGGGCAGAAGGGGCATTAGGTTGGAGCAGGGGGGCTGGGGATGCCTGGATCTGGGGGGATGGGTGGGTGTATTGGGGATACTTATAATTTTTTTAATGGGGTACTTTATAAAAAGAGTTGAAAAACACTGCTCTAAACCAGTGTTTCTCAACCCGTAGTATGAATACCCATAGGGGTACTCGAGAGAAGTTTGGGGGGGGGGGGTACATCAACACAACTGAAATTTGGAGAAAACTGAATTTTTGGTTTAAGTTATTCAGTGCTTTATTATTTTTGTACTTTTTACACACAAAAATTTCATCACCCACCCAGCTATGATTAAGTTGTTTAAACAAATGTGTTGCAATGGTAGAAAAAAAATGTTGTGTCTGGGGGTGCTGATAATTTTTTTAAAGGGGGGTACTTTATAAAAAAAGGTTGAGAAACACTGCTCCAAACCATTCCTGTTCAACTCCCTGTTTCCTTTCTCCTTTGACAAGTTGGGCAGGTAGCAGTTTTGGTAAACATATATCAGACATGTGCACACAGTGCCCTCTCTACCTCAACTCGTGCTGGATAATCCGGGCCTCAATTCTAAAGGAGTTGGCATTACTGAGGTGATCGACTACCTCTATGTGTTGTTGTGGATAGTGAATGTGCCCCAAGCTGGAGGGGTTGGGGGGGAAGATGCTCCCCCCCTTCCTCTCAGGGTCCAGCTCAGCCATGCATCAGGTTCAAGGCCCTGCCCCATGGCATGGGGGGGGGGAAATTTTGCTTTTGCCCTCGGGTGCATAACATCTTCGCTACTCCTCTGACACTAGGAGGCACCGGACTGGGCTGCAGGGGTGGGGGAGGTGCCGGGAACACGGGGCTAGACTCAAGGGGAGGGAGGGGCAAGAAATCAGAGCTGGGCTCAGCAGTTTTGCAGGGCTTGGGGGGAGGTGCAGGGATACAGGGCTCAGCTGAGCTGTGGGGGAGGCATGCAGGGAACCAGTGCGGGGCTCAACTGGGCTGAGGTGGATGGGGGAAGGCATAGGGAACAGAAGGGCAGCTCAGCTGGGCTGTGAGGGGCTGCAGGGAACTGGTGCTGCACTCCCTTGGATTGTGGGGAATGGTTTTGGGGGAGGTGCAGGGAACCAGTGGGGGTGGGCAGCTCAGTTGGGTTGCAGGGGAGGGAGGTGCAGAGAAGCCTGGTGGGGAGGGGGGAACCAGGAGCCCTGAAATGACCTCCCCTGGTCCAAAAAAATCCCTCAGCTGGGACCAGTCAGGTTTGGGAAACCCTGCTCTAGCCAGCTTTCTATCCATCTTACAGTCCATTTATCCAATCCATATTCCCTTAACTTGCTGGCAAGAATATTGTGGGTGACCATATCAAAAGCTTTGCTAAAGCGGGCACTGGGGGCATTGGGAGGACCAGAAACAACTTATTTGCATATTCATCATTTGCTTAATGAATATGCAAATGACAGTTACCAGTCCTCCAAAAGCTCGTGAATGGATTTACTGGTCCCTGTGTCAAAAAGTTTGGAAACCCCTGCTTTAAAGTGAGAGCAGAGACTCAACCAAGGATCTGAAATAGAAAATAAAGAGGCATCAGAACAAGTGCTGTGATATTTTAATTTCTAAAATGAGAATGAATTAAAGCAAAATGTAGATTTGCAGATCTCTGTCCATTTCCCTGTGGATGGATGTGCTCTTCACATAAACCACCACTAAACCTGACACCAATTGGTTATCATTGTTGGCACTCTTTAAAAGGGTTAGAAATTCTCCATATCAAGTGTTGTCTGTACTCTAATGGCAGTCCTTCCAAATCAGAACTGAGTTACATCGATTGTGGCTTGGAGGGGCATGAGGGTTGCCAGCTGGTGCCAATGTTACACATGCTCTGTGTCTGAATAGATAGTTGAAGTCTCTGACAATGACCATCTGGGGGCCTATATGAGTAATTTTCTCTGTCACAACACCCACATTCAAAGCAAAATGTGTTTCATGTTACAAGCCTGAATGATCTTTTATTTCCTGATGTGGTAAAATCTACCACATTAGGAAAATCATAAAAAACACTCAGAACATTTGCAAATGAAAGTAAGGGATGCAGAAAATAGTTTGGGAAAATGTATCTCTGTTCTTGTAATGATATTTAACTAATATTGAGGCCATTTACTATTGAGGCTAGATTCACCACATTTATAAAACATTTAAGAAACTGAAACCGAAAACTTCAAGATGTATCACAGGGCAAAAACTAGAGGCCAATAATGAAGCCTGTATATTTGTATTATATAATGTGGCAAAGTACCAATGTAGCCTCTTGCCCTTTACTAGAGGCAAGGGTCACAGCCCACTGGGCTAATTCATCACAGGCTAATCAATGCGTTTGGGGTAAAACCCCCTCCTTAGTCCCAGTTTCCCTTCTCAGGAGTAGACTCTGCAGTGTTGTGGGGAGGGTTGGGGGAACCCACCCAATATGCTATGTTCACCCCAGGGACCCTAAGGCAATGACTACTGGCAGTATTTACTCACCTATCAGTGTCACAGCCTTTCCCTGGGCCACTTCTCCAAATAGCCCTTCCCTGTACCATCTTGTTACCTGACCACATTTTCCTGCTCCCCCACAGCACACCACCTCACTTCTAGGCCTCTGAAGGGAAGGCTTTTAACCAAGCCCCAGCAAATTTTTAATAGACTTCAGGTGGTTTGATTAGCCTGTCTCTCTTGCTTCGGGCATATTTTAAATTGGTTCCAGGTGCCTGCCTCATTTAATTGCTCTACGGCAACACATGCCCTGGACACTCAGGGTACATCTAGACATCTAGATACTTTCAGTATCCTGAAATAGCTATTCCTCATCTTTTGAGCAAGCCCTTTATTTTGAAATAATGGGCTCTATTATGACATCCCTGTAATCCTTGTTCCACGAGGGTTTAGGGATGTTTCCAAACAGTGATTTATTTCAAAATTTGGTGCTGTGTAGATAGTGCCAAATTTCAAAATAAACTATTTTGAAATTAGATTGAAATAAGAAACACAATTTGTATAGATCAAATTGCATATCTAATTTCAAGCTAAGGGTGTAGTGTAGATGCACCCTCAAGGAACAGAACACTATTTATCCAGTGGCCTGTATAAATGAAAACCTTCCACCAAGCTCATATAGCCAACTGGTCTGGGTCTGTCACAGTAACTGATTCTTTTCGGTTTGTTTATTCCCCCACCCCTGACCACCACCCCTCCTGCATTTTTTTGAAAGCTACCTGAAGGCTTATTTCTGCATAAGACTGGGGTTGCATTTTCAAATGAACAGGATAAATGAAAGTCTAGTATCTTATAGCAGTTACAGTTACATCCCCCCAAATCTGCATTACATGAACAGTATTTGGATTGGAAATTTAAGCACTCAAAAGTTAGAAAACATCAGAATTAAGGTTATCTTATTTTTCTTCATATGTATTATGAGATAGTCTTTAACTATGCTTTCATATACTATTTTTTCCATGAAAACTCTCCCTTGTTAAGTGCATCAGATGAACAATGTTCAATTAATCAGTATAGGCATGTCTAAACTACTTTTTTTTGAAAGAGAGAATTTGCGTATCTTCTTCCGATCTCACTTTCAAAAGAGGATCTTTTGAAAGTGAAAGTAGTCTGGAAGTGAGTTTTTAAGGGAAAAAACCCCTTTTTCGAAAAAAAAATGCATAAACCTTTTTTTTTTTAAGGAAGAGCGTTTTTTTTTCTAAAAAGGTTTCTTCCCCCCACGGAATTTACATATCCTCTTTTGAAAATTCTAAATAGTCTAGACATAGCCTGTTTATTTTGTTTTGTCCTCATTTTTCCATATGTGGCTGTGGATTTTAATTCCAGCACATTATTGAAGTCCTGATCTAAAGATCAATTAATTTCCAGCCACACCACTGCAGCCACTTGCCAGAGTGCCTGCAGATGAGCCAGGGTGCCAGAGGACCTCATGCAGCAACACATTGGCATCATGCGCGACACACATGATACCCTGTCATGAAGGCTGAATGCCGACCTGGAATGGCAGGAGCATGCATGGACTGACATGATGGCACGGTGCGACACCATGCACAACATCCTGTCCTGCATGGCGGAACACCTGCCTGATGCTGCTGCTCCTGCCTTCCACCCTCCTGCTCCCCCTCCTATGTCCATTGCCAAACCGTCTGGCCACTCTGCTATGCCTCTGATCTCCCCCATGCCATGCCTCTGCTCCTTCCCTTCCCAATGCCCATACCCCTCCCCAAGTGATGCCTATGGTCCATCCTCCTGCCCCCTGCCAACCCTGAGACCACTGTAGCCACCCCTCCCACCCGCCCCAGACATTCCCACCCCCGAAGAGGTCCCCACACCTGAGATGGCACCGCAGGCTGCCCCACGACTCCTCCCAGTCCTGATCCCCCCTCCCTGTCCTGATCCCCCCACCGCCTGCGCATCTTCTTCTCATGTTCAATAAAGAAGAAGAACTCCTTTTTTGTTCAAACCAAACAGTGTGTTTATTGGGAGGTCAGGGAAGGGACAAGAGGAGGGAGTGAGAGGGGGAAGGGAGAGAGCAAAACGGCAGAAGCTCCTTGTGAGGGGTCGACTCACCGCCACGGCACCACCAGCCAGCTGTCCTAGGAATTAGCTCTTCTTGCCTTGCTGGATGCCTTTCTCTAGGTGGTGTCGCCCCATGTTTCTCCGCAGGTCACGGCGTCCTCTTCCAGACACTGCCCTCTGGCAGTGCCCACACCAGTATCTGAGCCCCCCCTTCTGGGGGAGGTTGTTGTTCGCTCTGCTCACACCCCCAGGGTCCTCTCTTTCCCAGAGTACCCTATTCTCCTCCTTAGGCACTGAAGCCTGGGATCTTGCTTGGCCAGAGCTCCCCTAGCTCTGTCTTGTCTCCCCAGCACTGCTCTAGCCCCAGAGAGCTTCCTACTTCCCTAGCAGCCAGGCCCTCACTGCTCTTCCTTTGCAGCAGCCCACCCTTTTCCCTTATATAGCTCCCACCTGATCACCCTCATCACTAGAACTGGGCCCTCATCACTAGAACTGCCTCAGCTGGGGCTTTGCTCCCAGCCCCTGCTCCGGGCTGGGGTTTTGCCCTTAAAGGGCCAGTGCAGGGCAAGCGCCCTGTCACACCCCTATTGGGGAGGCCCTGGGGATAGTTACTGGGGGCCCTGAGAGAACCTCTCCCTCAGGGCTTCCCGAATATGCACAACTGCCTGATGGGCCTGGGCCGAGTTGGGCATTAAAAAGGTCATTGCTGGGATCCAGGTGGCTGGTGTATGGCTTCATCAGCCAGGGCATCAGTGGGTATGCCGCATCCCCCACTATGCACACTGACATGTTCTGGTCACCCACCACAAAATCCCAACGGAGAAAAAAGGTGCCTGCCTCCAGCTTGGCGCACAGGCTGGAATTTCTGAAAACTCGGGCATCGTGTGCCCTGCCCGACCACCCCACATACATGTTTGTAAATTGGCCCCGGTGGTCTATGAGGGCCTGCAGGGCTACAGAAAACTAGCCCTTTCTATTAATAAACTGGGGCGCTTGATGGTCTGGGGCCAGGATGGGGATGTGCATGCCATCAGTGGCTCCCCTGCTGTTGGGGAACCCCAGGGTAGCAAATCCGGCCATGGTTGCATCCAGGTCCTGGGAGACAGATGACTCTATGCAGCAGCAGGGAGTTGATGGCCCTGATCACCTGCAGAAAGAGACAAAGAAACAGACAAAATACAGCATGAGAGAGAGGTTGTGAGAGCCCTTGGGAGGTGCCCATCCCCCTGCCCTCCTCTGCCCCCCGAACCTCCCAGGAGCCACCCCCTACAAGCCCGTGCTCCCTGCCCCCAGCAGTAGGGCTGTGTGAGGGCGGGATGGCACAAGCCCCTGGGGTCAGGGCTTTCCCACCATGCCCTGTACACCCCCTACATTACCCAGCCCCCCACTCCCAAGGGTTCCCTTATCCAGCACCTTTCCTCCTCCTCTCCCCCACCAGGGCAGGGACTGCAGCCTGAGAGCTCCTTACCTGCATAAGCAGGGCCCCGATGGTGGACTTCCCCACCCCAAACTGGTTGGCCACCGAGCGGTAGCTGTCTGGGGTGGCCAGCTTCCAGAGAGCGATTTTGACCTGCTTCTGCAGGGGGATGGTGGGCTGCAGGTGGGTGTAGCATCTCTGGCACAGACCTCGTGGAAGGTGATCTTGTGTATGTGAAAGTTGTGCAGCCACTGCTGGTCGTGCCACCACTCCATGACCAGCCAGACCCACCAGTCCGAACTGGTCTCCAGCCTCCAGAACCTTCTGGGTATGGTGGGGTGTGGCAGCCACACTGGAGCAGCCACAGCTATGCAGAGGGTGATGAGTAGGAGTTCGGTGTCCATATCCAGCATTATCATGTAGGCAGCTGGAAACAAGTGCTGCAGGAACTGCAGCATAGCCGTGTGGGGCCGTCTCCTGCCCAGAGGCAGCTCCGGCTCCATGGAACACACCAAGAAGGAGAAGAGCTGTGTCATCCCCAAAAAGAAGAGGGCAACCACAGCAGGCACTGCTGAAGCTTTGCTGTCCCTCAAGAGAGGTCTGCAAGCAGGCAGCAAAAACAGAGACATGGCTGTCCAGGGGTGTCCCTTTAAGCGCATGTGTCTGCAGGGCTCCGGCAACAGCACTCGAGAGCAACTGTTGACCTAAAGCCCGGCTAGATCTGGTTCCAGATGGTTTTATATGCGAAAGAGTGTCCAGTAGTGTGGACGCTCTCTTGCACAAGAACTTTTTGGGAAGAGATCTTCCGCAAAAAGCTACTTGTGCAAAAACCCTGTAGTGTAGACTGCAGGTGCTGCAGAACTATTTGTTGTTTTTTAAGTTTTTTCAGTTACAGACTAACATGGCCACCCCCTGAGACTTCCTTGTTTAGGATACATTTCTTTAAAAAAAATTAAATGGAGTAATCAAATTAAAAAATTAAAAATGGCCATCTTTAAAAATTGTTTTCATTTACTAATCATATGTATAACCGATTTTGTTTGTAATTTTGATAGTCTTAAAAATGGGAAAGCAATCTTTTACATTGTTTTTTAGAAGATCATGTTCTGATTTAGGTTCTTTTCAGATAACCTTAACTTCATTGCCATGTAACACGATGGAGGAAATGATTTATTGTTGGCTGTCATTCTTTCTGGAGATGAATAATCTTCTTCCTCAGTATTAAAGTGTCTTTCAAGCAAATCAATCAACCATAGATCATGTCACAAGACTGTCTTCTGATGTTAATAAAGCATTCTGTAATAAGGAGTTTTTATGTGTTTTTGTAGTCAGTGGAAACCTATAATAAGCTGTTTAAGAGAGGATTGTTTTACCTATGATAGCCTTTGAAAATAAAGTTTAAAGTACTTACAGTGGTATAACTTAAAATTATAGAGTATTTAAGGCATGAGAGAGATCTATGGTTTGTTAGGAAATGGTACATTGTGAAACTACTCCATTATCCTTAGTAGATTCTCTAAACTGGGTAATATAAAATAATCATGTAAATTACCTTAACTGATTTATTTTATCAAATAACATTTCTATAGTACGTGAAGAATATGCTTGGGTTACAGTTTTATATACATTTTTCTCCTATGGATACATTATGGGGTTTTTTTTTTTAGATTGTATCACAATCCTATGTGTTTAGGTATGAAAGACACTACTACCTAGTGGGGGTTAAAGTGGAATATCTCACGTGACAACAAACAGGAAGAATTAGAAGCCGTGGCACAATCAAAGAGCTATTGATTAAAGTGATTGGAATAATGGAGACTTGGGGATGACTCACATGACTGTAGCACTGTCATGGATTGGTATAAACTTTTCAGGAAGCACAGGCAGGGGAGAAATGGAGGAGGAGTTGTATGTAAGAGAGCAGTATGATTGCTTAGAGCTCCAGTATAGAAAGGGAGAAGAGCCTGTTGAGAGTCTTTGAGTTAAGCTTAGAGGTGGGAGCAACAGAGGTAATGTTATGGTTGGTGTCTGCTATAGACCTCTAGATCAGGTGGATGAGGTAGATGAGGCTTTCTTCAGACAACTAAGAGAAGCTTCCAGATCACAGGCCCTGTTTCTCATGGAGAACTTTAATCACCTGGACATCTATTGGAAATCTAATACAACAGTACACAGACAATCCAGGAAGTTTTTGGAGAATGTTGTGGACACCTTCCGAGCACAAGTGCTGAGGGAACAAATCATGGGCCATGAGCAACTTGACCTGCTGCTCACAAATACGGAGGAACTAGTAGGGGAAGTAGATGTGGGTGGCAACCTGGGAGATAGTGATCATGAGATGATCGATTTCAGGATCCAGACAAACGGAAGAAAGGAGAGCAGCAAAATACACACCCTGGACTTCAGAAAAAAAGATGTTAGCTATAACAGGGTGATCAGGGAGATTTGGGACCTTACTGGATAAGAGAGGTAGCCTAGTGACAGATGATGTGGGAAAAGCTGAAGTACTCACTGATTTTTTTGCCTCTGTCTTCACAGATCAGATCAGCACCCAGACAAATGCACTAGGTAACACAGTTTGGGAAGGAGGCGAAGAAAGAATAGGTTAAGAACTATTTAGAAAAGCTAGACATACACAAATTCATAGGCCCAGATTTAATGCATCCAAGGGTACTGAGGGAGTTGGCAGATGTCATTGCAGAGCCTTTGGCCATTATCTTCGAAAACTCTTGGAAATCAGGAGAGGTCCAAGATGATTAGGAAAAGGCAAATGTAGTGCCCGTCTTTGAAAAAAGGGAAGAAGGACAATCCAGGGAACTATAGACCGGTGAGCCTCACCTTAGTCCCTGGAAAAATCATGGAGGGGATCCTCAAAGAATCAATTTTGAAGAACTTGGAAGAGGGGAAGTGATCAGGAATAGTCAACATGGATTCACCAAAGGCAAGTCATGCCTGACCAACTGAATAACTTCTATGATGAGGTTATTGGCTCTGTGGACATGGGGATGTCGGTGGATATGAGATATCTTGACTTTAGCAAAGCTTTTGATGAAGTCTCCCACAATATTCTTGCCAGCAAGTTAAGGAAGTATGGATTGGATAAATGAACTGTAAGGTGGCTGGAAAGTTGACTAGATTGTCAGACTCAACAGGTAGTCATCAATGGCTTGATGTCTGGCTGGTAGTCGGTTTCAAGCAGAGTGCCCCAAGGATCGGTTCTAGGGCTGATCTTGTTCAACATCTTTATTAATAAACTTAAAAACAACAAATGGTCTGGCAGCACTTTATAGACTAACAAAACATGTAGATGGTATCATGAGCTTTTGTGGGCACAGCCCACTTCTTCAGATGACCGGCTGTGGCAACGAAAGCTCACAATACCATCTATAAGTTTTGTTAGTCTATAAAGTGCTACCAGACCATTTGTTGTTTTTACGTTTATCCTATACAGACTAACTCGGCTTCCCCCGAAGCATCTTTATTAATGATCTGGATGAGGGGCTGGATTGTGCCCTCAGGAAGTTTGTGGATGACCGTAAACTAGGGGGAGAGGTAGATATGTTGGATGGCAGGGGTAGGATCCAGAGTGACCTAGACAAATTGGAGGATTGGGCCAAAAGAAATCTGATGAGGCTCAACAAGGACAAGTGCAGAGTCCCGCACTTGGGATGGAAGAATCCCAAGCATTGTTACAGGCTGGGAACCAACTGGCTAAGTAGCAGTTCAGCAAAAAAGGACCTGGGGATTAGTGGATGAGAAGCTGGATATGAGTCAACAGTGTGCTCGTGTAGCCAAGAAGGCTAATGGCATATTAAGGTGCATTAGGAAGAGCATTTCCAGCAGATCTAGAGAAGTTATTATTACCCTTTTTTCGGTATTGGTGAGACCACATCTGGAGTATTGTGTCCAGTTCTGGGCCCCCACTATAGAAAAGGATGTGGCTGCATTGGAGAGGGTCCAGTGGAGAGTAACCAAAATGATTAGGGGGCTGGAACACTTGACCTATGAGGCTTAATTAGTCTGCAGAAGAGAAGAATAAGGGGGGATTTGATAGCAGCCTTAGAACCTCCCTTCAGGAAGTTGAAAGAGGATGGAGAGAGGCTGGTCTCAGTAGTGACTGAAACAGAACAAGGAACAGTGGTCTTACGTTACAGTGCGGGAGGTCTAGGTTGGATATTAGGAAAAATTATTTCACTAGGCGGGTGGTGAAGCACTGGAATGGGTTACCTAGGGAAGTGGTGGAATCTCCATCCCTAGAGGTTTTTATGTCCCAGCTTGTCAAAGCCCTGGCTGGGAAGATTTAGTTGGGATTGGTCCTGCTTTGGGCAAGGGGCTTGACTCGATGATTTCTAAAGTGTCTTCCAGGCCTAGGAGTCTATGATCATAATGAAATGTTAAATCTGAACACCACGCAATATTGTCATCTTTCCTACAATCCCCAGTCTAACTTTAGTAATTTACAGGCATGGTAGCCAAAATGTGCTATTAAAATTAACTATGAATTCTTTCAACCCACTGATAATTCATTACCTCCATATCTGCAATAATAAGGAAAGACTGACATTTAATGCAGAATTTAAATTTTTAGAAGTATGACTGAATAATGAGACATCCTGAAGTCATCAAATTCAGTCTTGTAATTCAGCAATTTGATGGTGATACAGGAAATGGATAAGACATTTATAATCTTTTATGATCTAAAATTCAGAGTAAAATGATTTGGTTATAAGTGTCAAAAATTTAATTCTGCAAGCTAATTTAAAATCTTTAATTTTATTGACCTTTTAGTTTCTTCACTGCATGTCATTTACTATAGAAGAAGCTATTATAATTAAATTTACAAAAATATCATTTGAAGGTATGATGGAGACAAAACAGTATCATCATGAAAAGCAACAAACTTAACTAAAATGAAAAAAGGGCATATGTTATTATCCTCATTAACATTTGGAGAAGAGAGTGGGTCTTGGTTGTTCCTTATGGACAGTTCAGAGAGGACCTTCGCTAAAGGACAGAATGAAGTTGTAAAGATATTTGTGGGAGAAGCAGGCAAGCAGAAAGGCAAAGGTAGCATAATTGACAGACTGGAGGAAGCTGGATTGATGGATAAAAGCGAACGATACAGAAGGAGGGGTTACATTATGAAGAATCTTAAAGGTGAGATGAGAAAGTTTAACTTTATGCAGTTGAAGATGGAATAGACAGTGAAAAGATTCAAGGAGATGGCTACTGTAGTCAGAGCAGTGGGCAAGGAAAATGATCTTAGCAACTGCATTTTGTATGCACCAGAATGAAGAAAAAGGGGAGAAAAGGGAAGATGTTGCAGTAAACAGGGTAGGAAATTATGAATTGAACAACAGTTTGAGCAATACATACAGAAAGAACATTTGACTTAGAATTGGTATGGAAGAAGAAGTAGTATAGCTCAGACCAATGGTAGAAAACAAAAGAGAAACATGAATGAGTCAAAGTATTTGCACAGAGTTTAGATAAAATAATTCAACTACTGAAGTGACAAAATTCAAACTTTGTGTAAAGTACAATACAATTTTGTGACTGACTTCATTGCAATCAATGCTGCACTTCCTGGTTTTGTTCAGGAACAGAACTGGAAATACTGAGATACTGTAAGGCAAGTTCTTTATGCAGCATTTTTTACTCAAAATCAACAGTACTGAAAATAGTGTGCAGTCTAGTTTCTGAATTCTCTCTAGTTTATAGATGTTTGAGATAAAGAAACATCTGAAGCTGAACCAAGCCTCTAAATCTTTGAGTGTAGCCTCACGCTACAGGCTGAACCTCCCAAAACTGGAATTCTCTGGTCTGGCAACATCTGTGGTCCGGCATGGATGTTTCTGCATCAGAGAACCCTGGTCTCCTAGTGGCAGGAGAACAATCCAGGAGGGGTGGACTGAAGCAATGGGACGGGGCAAGGGCTGGGACTGGAGGCATCCTCCAGCAGCCCCCAGCAGTGGGGCTGGAGCCGGCAGTAGCCCCTGACAGCCTGTGACACTGGTGGCAGGTCAGGGCAGACCCTGGCAGCACAGTCTCAGGACAGCAACATTCCATGGCAGCACGGGGCAGAGGCAACACACGGCAGTGTGGGGCTGGAGCCTCGGACAGCCCAGAGAAGCAGGGCTAGATCCTGCAGACTGCTGCGGGGCTGGGACTGGAGCCCGAGCACTCTGCAGCCCAAGCAGGGCCAGAGCGAGCTTGTGGCAGCCTGTGCCAGTGTGGGCTGCTGGAGCTTGGCAGACAGTCCAGCTGGGGAAGCAGCAGCAGGGCCAGCAACCCAGCAGGCAGCCCGGCCAGGGCTGGAGGTAGTCCCCCCACTTTTCCCCACATCTGGCAGAGTCAGCAGCTGGGGACTGTGGCAGGAAACCTTCTCTAATCCAGCAAATTCCATGGCTCAGGACCAGTCAGGTCCCAAGGGTGCCAAATAAGAGATGTCCAACCTGTAGTCAGAAGTCTTCCTTCAATGGTCCTTCTTGGCAAGGTCTTCAACTGAATGAAAATTAAATTAAATTAAATAATCGACTTATAAATGTGACTTCATTTTAGACCTTTATTTCTCTATTTTAATATTCTAAAGTTAGTCTTCCTGGGTTATTGTTATTTGAAGGGTTTTGCTTTTCTTTAATGTGGAGGGAGGTTTCAGCACCTAGCATGTGTGAATTTGGGTTGAAGAAATCAGTTAGATTATCTACTTGGTTATACTGCTGAGTTATTTGATGTCCTGAATTAGATTGCTGAAGTACAACCTTTACAATCTGTCACTTTCCCAGATTTTTTAAGTACCATTGATATCATCCTAGAAATTTCAATCACCAGAGGAAGTATAGCTCTGGAAATTATTGATGTCTATAATATGGTAATATGTCACAGCAACAATGTCATTTTTGTATGGATCCCAGCTTGTGTAGGTATTAAAGGAAATGAAATGGGAGATAAAGCAGTCAAAAAACCTTTGCAAAATAATTCAAATAGTGTATGACTCAAATGAGAATTTGCTCAAACATCAAACAAAGGAGCAAAGCCAAATAACAGAATCTGAGATGTAAAGTTAAATAAGGTAAATTATTTTATAACAGTATTATAATTGATTTCTGTTCTTATTTAAATAAAGACATATAGCAATTGAGACCCATATCAAATAATATTTTGATTAGAGTCTAAGGCTACGTCTAGACTGTAAGCCTCTTTCGAAAGAGGCTTTTTAGAAAGATAGTTTCAAAAAAGACTCTTTCAAAAAAGAGCGTCTAGACTACAACCAGTACTTTCAAAAAAGCAAGCTGCTTTTTCGAAAGAGAGCATGCAGGCAGTCTGGATGCTCTCTTTCAAAAAAGCACAGTTTGCATTACATAGCGCCTTTTTTTCAAAAGAGCACTTTCGAAAAAAGTCATTCTTCCTCGTAAAACAAGGTTTTCCACGGTTGAAAAAACTGCCGCGTTCTTTCGATTTACTTTTGAAAGAACATGGCAGCAGTCTAGATGCAGGGGAAGTTTTTTTGAAAAAAGGCCCCTTTTTTCAAAAAAACCCTATAGTCTAGACACACCCTATGTGTAACTATGTATTTAAGAAATTATGTATTTAAGAAATTGGTCTCTCACATTTAACACACACATAGCTGAATCTGTATTAGTGTAAGCTTCTTACAGTATGCAAAATATTTTGTAACAGTATATAAAACTATGCACAATTTAAGAAATTTGATATATTAGTTTTATAATAACAGGTATTAAATATGAATAGATAGTGAAGACTTGAGAAGAATGAAAAAATTAGATGGTAATTGTATCTTAGAGCTTTCAAATATCTGAACTAAAAACTGGCTCATATCCCAGAATGGAATACTGCCATTACTATATTTTCTACAGATGGTAATGGTAAATATTTAATGTTTGATTTTCCTTCACTGAATTTCATGCATACAATGTTTAATAAGATTTCTCAGCCTAATATTTCATAACACTTTCCCCCTTTCCATTTTTTTTAATTGCTGATATTACCATTATTCTTACAGAGGCAAAAGTATTTTTGGTGAGCATACAGCTACGTATCTAGTTAAGTATATGGCCTACATCACTATACTATCTGAGCATTTATTTAGAAGTAAAGGCCTCAGTCAGCTTAAAAGTAATTCAAATAAATATAATACATAAAACAGACCATGACATAACATGACACTAAAATAATCAATTATAATGATTTGCACATAGAAATGTTCTTTGGATATTCATTCTAACATAATCAATTCATTATAAATTAATGGAAGAATAAGTTAGGAGAAACTTATTCATATTCAGTCAAATTCCTATTGAGTCCAGTGGTGTTGCACTATTGACAGTTAGCTGTCAGTTTGCAGTTTAAGCATCATTAGTGATAAGCTATTGTGCATATTTGGTCAAATTCTGCAGTAGAGATAGAACAAAAGTATAAATTAAGCCCTTAAATTATGTGAGTTAATTTTAGGGTGACCTTATTTTCCTATGCTGAATATGGGACACCTGGTAAAATTACTCATTCATGGGAGTTCAATGGCAATCATACATATTATAAAATTGACTGAGTCCTTGTTAAAGAAATTACTGCATAGTGGGATTCTTTGTATTTATTTTCTTATCTTAAAGGTTTTGGGATTCAAATGAAGAGGGGTCTCTCCCTCTCATACGCGCGCACACAGACACGCACATTACTGTATGCTTCTCTCACATGGGAGGTGACTGAATAACCCAACCCTTCCTGCCTGATACTCTCTGCCCTCCATGCCCAGCTGGGCTCCCAGGCCGACTCACCTTTCCTGGTAAATGGCACAGCATCTTCCACAGTCAGATGCCTCCTCCTCAGATTTTTCCCAGGATTTTTGGTCTAGATGACCTCGTGGGGTATCTTTCAACCAGGACAGTGAGAGTGACTATGAAATCCTAAGGGAGATTAGAGAGGCTATCAAAATGAAACACTCAACTATCCCCATATTGTTTCAACTATCCCAATATTGACTGGGTACATGTCACCTCAGGACAGGATGCAGAGATAAAATTTCTTGATACCTTAAATGACTATTTCTCGGGGCAGCTGGTTCTAGAACTCACAAAAGAAAGGCAATTTTTGATTAGTCCTAAGTGGAGTGCAGGATCTGGTCCAAGAGATAAATATAACTGGACCACTTGGAAATAGTGACCATAATGTAATAAAATCTAACATCCCTATAGTGGGAAAACCACCTCAGCAGCCTACACTGTGGCATTTAATTTTAGAAAGGGGAACTACACAAAAATGAAGAGATTAGTTAAATAGAAATTAAAAGGTACAGTGCCAAAAGTAAAATCCCTGCAAGCTGCATGGAAACTTTTCAAAGACACTATAATAGATGCCCAACTTAAATGTATACCCCAAAATAAAAAACACAGTAAGAGAACCAAAAAAGTACCACTGCGGCTTAACAACCAAGTAAAAGAAGCGGTGAGACATTAAAAAAAATCTTTTAAAAGGTGGAAGTCAAATCTTAGTGAGGAAAATAGAAAGAAACATTAACTTTGTCAAATTAAGTATAAAAAATATAATAAGAAAAGCCAAAAAGGAGTTTGAAGAATAGCTAGACAAAAACTCAAAAAGTAATAGCAAAATGTTTTTAAAGTACATCAGAAGCAGGAAGCCTACTAAACAACTAGTGGGGCCCTTCGATGATCAAGATGCAAAACAAGCACTCAAAGATGATAAAGTCATTGTGGAGAGGTTAAATGAATTCTTTGCTTCTGTCTTCATGGCTGAGGATGTTAGGGAGGTTCCCAAACCCAAGCCATTCTTTTTAGGTGACAAATCTGAGGAATTGTCCCAGATTGAGGTGTCATTAGAGGAGGTTTTTGGAACAAATTGATAAACTTAACAGAAACAAATCATCGGGATCAGATGGCATTCACTCAAGAGTTCTGAAAGAACACAAATGTGAAATTGCAGAACTTTTAATGGTGGTTTGTAACCTATCCTTTAAATCAGCTTCCATGCCTAATGATTGGAAGATAGCTAACTTGACACCAATATTTAAAAAGGGTCTAGAGGTGATCCTGGCAATTATAGACCGATAAGTCTAACATCAGTACCGGACAAATTAGTTGAAACTATAGTAAAGAATAAAGTTGTCAGACACATAGGCTGTGTGTACATTGGCACCCTTTTTCGGAAAAGGGATGCTAATGAGACACAGCGCAATTGCAAATCCGCGGGGGATTTAAATATCCCCCGCGGTATTTGCATTTACATGGCTGCCGCTTTTTTCCGGCTCGGGGCTTTGCCGGCAAAAAGCGCCAGTCTAGACGGGGATCTTGTGGAAAATAAACCCTTTTCCGCAAGATCTCTTATGCCTACTTGAAAGGATTTGCAATTGCGCTGTGTCTCATTAGCATCCCTTTTCCGAAAAAGGGTGCCAATGTACACACAGCCAGAGATGAACATAATTTGTTGGGGGAAAGTCAACATGGTTTCTGTAAAGGGAAATCATGCCTTACGAGAGTTCTTTGAGAGGGTCAACACGCATGTGGACAAGGGGCATCCAGTGGATAGAGTATACTTAGATTTCCAGAAAGCCTTTCACAAGGTCCCTCACCAAAGGCTCTTAAGTAAAGTAAGTTGTCATGGGATAAAAGGAAAGGTCCTTTCATGGACTGATAACTGCTTAAAAGACAGAAAACAAAGGGCAGGAATAAATGGTAAGTTTTCAGAATAGAGAGAGGTAACTAGTGGTGCCCCCAAAGGGTCTGTCCTGGGACCAATCCTATTCAATAAAATATTCTCTGTCTTAGGGTGCATCTACACTGCATTGTTTTTACAGAATAACAGCCATAATTTAAAAAAACCCCAATACTAGCATCCACACTGCAATTGCGCTACTTTGAAAGGAAGTCGAAATAATGGACAATTCCTTCTGATGGTGGTCAACCTCATTCCACAAGGAATAAGGCCTTTTCCAAAAAAGCTTTTTTCAGAAGAGGGTGTGTGTGGACATGAAATAGGGAGTTCTGTCCAAAAAAAAAAAAAAGGCCTACAGGAAATCCCACAGGTACCCTGCTGGCCACTCCATCCACACTCATCACAACTCTATAGTTCCTGTTCCCCTATAGCTCTTATAGCTGCAGACACAGGGGATAGGTCTTGTGACAGGAAGCAGGCCCTCAGAGCTTCCAGCCTTAGCGCAGCTGCCAGTGCCACATATCTGGGCACCATGTTGCAGCCACAAGCCCCCCAAGAGACCCTTGCCCATACCAGGGAGCACACACAGGCATGCGCCATCCTGGTCTGGGGCAGAGATCCTGGCTCTCCTCGAGGTGTGGAGTGATGAGGAGAATCTCCAGGATCTCTGCTCCAGATGCAGGAATGTGTTCATATCTGGCCAGACGGACAAGAGTCAGGCCACACCAGGATGCTGTAGCAGGTCCATAGCAAAGTAAAGGAGCTCCAGCAGGCCTATGCTAGGGTGAGGGGTGCAGCTCTCACTCCAGGGCAAAACCCCACTTGTGCCCCTATTTTGAAGATCTGCACCACATCCTGGGGGGTGGTGCAGCCCCTTCCCCACCCCTGGTGGTGGACTCGGGGCTGGAGACACCTGTCGTCATCCGCCTGGGGGTCCCAGCCCAAGAGGAGGATGACGAGGACAAGGACGATGATGCAGCCAGAGCCCTGACCATGCTTATATTGGAGCCAGTACCCCATGGCCTGGATGTGTCCCAGGAATCCTCAGAGACTGGGGGAGGGATCATCAGGTGAGTGCTCTGTTTTTCACACACACAGGTGGGCGTGGCGGGTGCTGAGGGGCTGTGATGCGATTGTCACTCAGCCTGGCCATCGCGCTGCACTCTGTGCACATATATATATGTGCAGTGCCTCTCTGTGCCACGCAGCCCCAGGAGACGGCACCGGAGAACCCCTGAGCTCCTGCTCACAGGGTGTGGGGAGGCTACCCACACTTCTGATACCCGCGGGGGGACACCCCTCCCACCACGAGCCACTGCTGGAAGGAGGCTGGGAACAAGGGAACACACATGCAAGCTCAGACTCTGGAGTGCCGCACATGGCACATAGGAATGCCTGCATGCTCGAGGCAGAACCCACTCCTGGGGACAGTGCTGGTAGGCACAGGTGTGTGTATGACCCCGATGGAAGCCCAGACAGCTTGAGGACCCTCTCACAGACATTGGATCCCAGTGTGGCTGGCCATTTCCTTTGCCTGCCTGTCCATGGGACTTGGGGAGGGGGCGGGAAGTATGGTCCCCTGCAGACCTGTGGGCCCCTGTAAGGCAGGGCCTGCTGTCCAGGCTGCACATGGCCTTGCTCCTGGGACATCACCAGCCTCTGACCCGAGCACTGTTTCCCTCAGCTAACAGATGAGGACAAGGCCTCAGGGGCAGTGTCTCCAGGGCTGACTGACCACCTCTCTTTATTCTTCCCAGCCAGACCAGCCGTGACTGTGGGGCGATTGACACTACCCAAGGCAACTGTCAAACCAGAGCTGCAGGCACTGGAGGGTCCAGGAGCACATCTCCATCTTCTGGAGGTCCGGAACAATGTACAGTGGCAGGCCCAGATGTGGACTGAGCTGCTGAAGCAGGGCCGCAACATAGGTGCGACTATCTGGGAGCTCCTGACCTACCCTGCACCAGTCCCAGTCCGTGCTCCTGCTCCAGTCCCTACCCCCCCCCCATGCCTGACTCCGCTCCAGGCCCCACTCCTACCTCTCAGGACCCCCACCACTGATGTTGCCGAGGTCCCCGCACACGAGGTGGAGGAAGCACCCGAGCCACATGCTACTCTCAGCCCCAGCTCTGAGCCTCTCCTCCCCTCTCTAAGGTTCTCAGCCCCCTCCCCTCTCTAAGGTTCTCAGCCCCTTCCCCACTTCTCATTTCCAGGTTCTCCTCCCCTCCTCCCCAGTTACTTCTATCCCAAATAAATAAGAAAACAGTTATTTTTTTCAAAACAAAACAGTTTTTATATTGTGTCTGCAGGGAAGAGGGGTGGAGTGGGGAAGGGAGGGATTGTGGTGGGAAAGGGATATTGGAGAAAGCCAGAGGCCCCTAGTGGGGTGGCCCTGGGGAGAGTTACTGGGGTCCTTAACAGAAACTCTCTCTCAGGGCCTCCTGCATGCATACCCCCATCTGATGGGCCTGCTGGATGGCATCTGTGCTCAAAGGCCAGTCCCTCCTGGCCAGCCTCTGCCTGCCACCCCTGTAGGAAGGCCTCTCCCCTCCTCTCCACGATGTTAGGGAGCACACAACATGCGGATATCATCTAGGGGATGTTCTGCTCCCCCACATCGAGGGGCATCAGGAGGCAGCTGAACCACGCCTTCAAGTGCCCAAAGATACATTCAGCCTGCATGCAGGCCCTGGAGAGATGGGCATTGAAGCAGTCCTTGCTGGGGTCAAGGTGGCAGGGTAGGGCTTCATCAGCCATGGTATTAGGGGGTAGGCTGCGTCCTGCACTATGCACAGTGGCATTTTAATGTCGCCGACCCTGATGTTGCATCCGGGGAAGAAAGTGACGACCTCCAGCTTGTGGTAGAGGCTGAAGTTTCTGAAGACACGGGCGTCATGCGCCTTGACCAGCTGATGAAAATGTCCATAAATTGGCCGTGGTGGTTGACCAGGGCCTCCAGGACCATAGAGAAATATCCCTTTCTGTTTATGTACTGCACTTCATGGTGGTCAGGGGCCTGGCTCAGGATGTGGGTTCCATCAATAGTGCCCCCACAGCTGGAGAAGCCCAGGGTGGCAAATCCGGAGATGAGGAGGTCCAGGTCGCCCAGGCAGATGACCCTGAGCAGCAGGATGGTGTAAATGGCCCTCACCACCTGCAGAAGGAGACAAAGAAACAAAACAGAGAATCAAAGGGAGTGCCTGAGCCTTTGGGAGGTGTCTGAGCTCTCCTCCACAAACACCCCAGGAGCCACCCCCTATGAAGCTTACCCTTCCCCCCCCCCCCCCCCCACCGCAGGGCTGTGTGAGGGCAGGACTGCAGAATCCCTGGGGGACAGGGCTTCCCCCCACCACCCCACTCCATCCCCTGCACTCCCAACCCCCCCTTTCGCTAGGGTCTTCCTTTCCAGTACTCCCCCTCCCCCACGGACTGCAGCCCAAGAGTGCCATATCTGCATGAGAAGGGCCCTGATGGTCAACTTTCCCATGCTGAGCTGGTTGCCCATGGACCAGTAACTGTCTGGCATGGACAGCTTCCATACGGCAATGGCAACCAGTTTCTCCAAGGGGACAGTGGGTTGCATCTGGTTGTCCCTTTGTCTGAGAGCAGAGGTGAGCCAGGCACACAGCTCCAAGAATGTCTCCTTCCTCATGTGGAAGTTTTGGAGCCACTGCTGCACGTCCCACCGCTCCATCACCAGCTGGAACTGGTGTCCAGCCTCCAGAAGCGTCACTCCACCATGGGGTGCAGCTGCAAGGGCACTGCTCCCGCACACAGGCAGAGGCTCTCAAAGATAAGGTTGGGGTCAAGCTCATGCAGGGCCATGAAGACAGCCTGCAGAAACCTCAGCATGGCAGTGTGGGGCCATCACATGCCCAGAGGCAGCTCCGGCTCCATGGCAAGGAGTGTGCTGTGGTGTCTTGAAGCAGGGCAAGCAGAGCACACAAAAGAAATGCTTTGCTGTCCCTTGGAGAGGTAGGCAAGTAAGCAGAAGAACCTGAGAAATGGCTGTCCTGGAAGCAACTGCTGACCTTATGCCTTGCCTGAAGTGGTTCCGGGTGGCATTAAATGCAAGATAGCATCCAATCAGAATGGACACTATCTTTTGAAATAGCACATCGCGATTTCATTGCGCTTTTTATGTGTAGACTCTCTCTTTCAAAATAAGCTTTTCTGGAAGATCTTCCTGAAAAGCTTATTCTGAAAGAAGCTTGCAGTCTAAACATAACCTATGTCTTTATCTTAGTCTCTATCCTTCCACCAGCCTTGCACACTACCCCATGTTTTTACCACTGGACCTTCCCTACACACATTACTGATTTGCAGACAGCTGGTGAGCAGGGATCTGGCCAGCAGCGGGACCCACCAGCACTGATGGGGGAGACAGAACATATGGAACAATTTTCTGATTTTTAAGAGAATTCAAGACAGCTCTGGGAGGGTCTGTTCCTTAAATAACAGGACATCTGGGTATCCTAGTTAATTTTCAAGTTTATAAATTCAAACTGGGATCATTTCATGTTATGTATACAAATAAAAGGTCCAATATAGCAAAATTGTGTGCCTCCTGAATAATGAATAGAGATGGATGTATCAGATTTTACATTTCACTGGCATTTCTGAAAAATAAAAGATAATAAAAATGATAATTCATGTTGAATGAAATGCTTTGTCCAAATCCTTCCTCTTCATCAGGCCATTTTGTATAGAATGCCCCCCCCCCCCCCCCCATTGTCCCAAAATTGCATGTATTTTGAAGCAGGTAAGGAACCCGAGAGGTAACAATTTACATTGTTTGAGAGATACATTGTCTATCTGAATTCTTTCCCCTAGCTCTAGACATAATGGAAGATACAGGAATGCAACACTTCACAGGATTGGGCCCTAAGACACTTTAAATCACAGACACAAAGAAACATGTAAAGGATGTGATAACTGTCATATTTTACACTGTCAATCATTTAATCTGTTTTCAGATGATAATAAAAACAAGCTGTTCACTGTGGATGAAATATATCTAATGCACATGAGTCACTTCAATGCTCAAAACTGGTTCAGAGGAATTTCAATGGTACACAGATAAATCTTTTGTTGGACTTCTGTATGGGATGAATTTTGCCTTGGTACAGCACCAAGATTGCTTGGTACACAAGAAGCAGGTAAGGAACCTGAGAGGCAACGTGGCAGAAAGAGGCCCTTGCATTTGCTTAAAGAAAGAGTTCTACAGAAAGTGGGGAAAAGTTTTGTAAAATGCAACAGCAAAATGTTCTAGATAGAGTCAACAGACCACTTCACCATGGATTGTGATCTTCTTATTCAAGCCACTGGGACTATTTGTTCAGCAAAGCATCACTCAGTAAGAGTAAAGAAATCTAGCTCAAAACGATAATGCAAATAACGAAATAAATGAATATAAATGGAATCTTTAAATACACAAACTATATAGACTGCAATATTCTGAAAATAGATATTATCTGTAGACTTCCTTTATCACAAATACATCAGACTGATGCAATAATATATAATTTAGGTAGTGCCAATATATTCGTAAATTAAAACCCAAGAAATGTAAATAAAGTTGTATCAGGCTTACACATGTATATTAACAATACTTTTCCCTTCTTCCCTCTTACTGTCAGTTGTCTTCACTTAGTCTAAGAATCACAGAGTTGGAAGAGACCTCGGGAAGTCCAACCGAATGCTAAAAGCAGGACCAACCACAAATACATGATCCCATGATACCCTTCACATCTCTTGCTAGCTGCAATTTCAATTGCACTTTCACCTTCCTGATAACTCCCCTGCATTCTCAGGCAATATATTTATACTCCTCCCTAGTCATATCTCCAATTTTTCACTTCTTGTAAGTTTCCTATTTGTGTTTAAGCTCACCAAGGGTTTCCCTGATAAGCCAATCTGGTCACCTACCATATATGCTTTTCTTGCTGCACATTGGGATGGTTTCTTCCTGTGCCTTCAATAAGGCTTCTTTAAAATACTGCCAGCTCTCCTGGACTCCTTTCCCCTTCATGTAAGCATCCCAAAAAATCCTGCCCATCAGTTCTCTGAGGGAGTCAAAGTCTGCTTTTCTGGTCGGTTTCTTTAGCACTTGTGCCAAGAAGTTATTCCCAGCATTCTCCAAAAACTTCCTGGATTGTCTGTGTACTGCTGTATTGGTCTTCCAAAAGATGTCGGAGTGATTAAAGCCCCCCATGAGAACTAGGGCCTGTGATCTGGAAGCTTCTCTCAGTTGTCTGAAGAAAGCCTCGTCTATCTCATCCACCTGATCCAGTGGTCTATAGCAGACACCAACCACAACATCACCCTTGTTGCTTCCACCTCTAAACTTAACCCATAGACTCTCAACAGGCTTTTCTCCCTCTATATCCTGGACCTCTGAGCCTATTCAGCTATTTCGAACTAGGAGGCTAATGTAGGCATTCGAACTAAATGAAGCCGGATTTAAATATCCCAGGCTTTATTTGCATGTTCGTCGCCATTTTTAAATGCCACTAGTCGGACTAACTGCTTCACTACACGCGGCAGTTAAACGGTAATTCGAACTAAGTCCTTAGTTCAAATTACCTGTTACACCTCATTCCAGGAGGAGTAACAGGTAATTCGAACCAAGGACTTAGTTCAAATTACCGCTTAGCCACGGGCAGTTAGTCCGACTAGTGGCATTTAAAAATGGCGCATCGAGGGAACATGCAACTAAAGCCCTTGATATTTAAATCCCGGGCTTCATTTGCAAATTCCAATGCCTACATTAGCCTCCCTAGTTCGAACTAGGGGGCTAGTGTAGACATACCCTTACATACAATGCAACTCCTCCTGCTTTTCTCCCCCGACTGTTCTTCCTGAACAGTTTATATCCTTCAATGACAGTGCTTCAGTCCATACTACTCCATAGTCGTAGTAGTAGTAGAATTGTGGAAATACTCAAACGCAACTAACCAGGACTGGAGTGCCCTTCTGTGAGGTACAAGAAAATAGTTCCTGCAGAGTTTACATTCTAATCGGAGACAAATGGAAGTGAGACAGTGAACATGATATACCTTGACTTCAGCAAACCTTTTGATCTCCCACAGTATTCTTGGCAGCAAGCTAAAGAAGTATGGATTAGACAAATGAACTGTAAGGTGAATAGAAAGTGGGTTAGATCTATAAAAAGGATGTGGACACATTGGAGAGGGTCCAGCGGAGGGCAACCAAAATGATTAGGGGGATAGAGCACATGACCTATGAGGAGAGGCTGAGGGATTTGGACTTATTTAGTCTGAAGAAGAGAAGAGTGAGGGGGGATTGGATAGCAGCCTTTAACTTCCTGAAGGGAGGTTCCAAAGAGGATGGAGAGAGGCTGTCGTCAGTGGTGACAGAACAAGGAGCAATGGTCTAAAGTTGCAGTGGGGGAGGTCTAGGTTGGATATTAGTAAAAACTATTTCACTTAGGAGGGTGGGGAAGCACTGGAATGGGTTACCTAGGGAGGTGCTGGAATCTCCATCGCCAAAGGTTTTGCAGTTCTGGCTTGACAAAGCCCTGGCTGGGTTGATTTATTTAGGATTGGTCCTGCCTTGGGCAGGGGGCTGGACTTGATGACCTCCTGAGGTCTCTTCCAGCTCTATGATTCTACCACCACCATCACCACTATGGGCACATTTCCAAAAATTTCTGACAGAGGTTAGACTCCTAACTTGAGATGTAGTGGCTTAAATAAGGCCTATTTTCAAAAGTTATAATCATAGAGTCATAGTTTAATCCCCTGTAGTTTACACTGATTTCAATGGAATTCTTTTGGGAGTCTGGCTATTTACATTTTGATGACTTACTATGGATTTAGGAGCTGAACCTGAAGCGCACATTCAATATTTTCAAAAAAAGTGACTTGTGATGTGATTTTGGGAGCAGAACTGAAAAAAGCTTCAGTTTTCAATAGGCAGGCAGTCTAAATGATGCCTGATTTTCGGAATGTTTCAATGCCATCACCTCACACTGAGCACAACGAAAGGTAAGCAGCACTTTACTGGATCACCCAAAACCAGCTAGTCATTTTACAACACACACAAGCTTCCTCTTAGTGAGTCAAAAGAAGGAAAAATAAGTCATATGTATTCAGAAGAGTACAGATATCCTAAAAAGAGGATATAGGACAAAGAATAATTAGGGGCTTCAGCACAAATGAGTGCATATTTATTTGCCAAGAGGCCTTTTAATTTTAACTAATCTTTAACGCTCTACTACAGATCAGCAGCAACTTAAAAAACAATTTGCTTTCCCTGAAAATGTTTCAATACCCTCTAGTGGCATCAAGGAAATTACACACAAAACAGAAAATAAACTATTAAAGACTAGATCTTTAAAATATCATTTATAAAGATACTTCACTGGCAATTTATAAAGATTTATAGGAAAAGTTATATGGTATACTCTGATGGAGGTGTGTGTATATGCGCATGTGTGCGCAGGGAACAATTATTTAATTGTGATTCAGCTTCTTTGGGGGTATCATTCTAATAGGAATCTCACTCACCTATACACTTTCTCGTAGAGAGTTTGTGTTTCAGCTCCCACGCAACCTAGGAAAGTGAGAGATTATTCAGAAGACACTATTCATACCTTGGCTAAGGAGCCACAAACAAAATTCAGTAAGGCCCTGCCTCTCTCTACCTTGCTATAATATTCTTAAGAATTGTTGGAGCTCAGGGAGCTAAGTCACCAAGAATAATATTGTGAAAAACTTGTCTATAGTTTATGATAAAGTAACTTTTGAGAAACAAATATACAATATATGATAGAAACAGGTAGAAGCAAGAGGTCTATTAACTTAGAAATCAGTCAAATTAAGTAAAAACTTTAAATGAACAGAACTGCACCCAAGAATCGACATGGGTTCAATTCCATGCTTTGACAATAAAAATCTAGTAGTAGGAATATATACTTCCCTTTACCTGACCAGAATGTGGATGGTGACTGATCATCTTAAGGGTATTAGAGAAGATACAAAGGTAGAAAATGCAAGAATAATGTGGATTTAAACTATCCTTATATTGTCTGCCTATATGCCGCCTTTTGAAGGGATACAGAATAAAAATTGATAAACTCCATAAATGACTGCTTCTTGGAGCAGCATGTCCTAGAACTTGCAAAGGAGAAGGTAATTCTTAATTTAGTCCTCAGTGGAGTACAGGGTATTGTCCAGGAGGTAAATATAGCTGAACTCCTCTAGAGACTATAATGTAATTACATTAATATCACTGTATAGGTAAAAATACCAAAGAAACCCTCTACAGCAGTACTGAACTTCAGAAAGGGGGAAGTACACAAAAATAAACAGCAAGTCAATAAGTGTATGTCTACACAGCAAAGTTATTTTGAAATAACAGCAGCTATTTCGAAATAACTTTTCTAGCGTCTACACAGCCATTCCATTATTTCAAAATTAATTTGAAATAGCAGAGGGCTTATTTCAAAATTGGTAAACCTCATTCCACGAGGAATTGTGCCAATTTTGAAACTGCTATTTTGAAATAAGTGCTGTGTAGACACTTATTTCAAAATAGGGGGGCCTCAAGCCTTTCCCAGGGTGCCCTGCTGGCTGCCCTGGCCACAAGGCAACATCTGACCTGATGTTCCAGCCTTAAATGCAATTCAACGTCCACTCAGTGTGGACGTGCTATTTTGAAATAGAAAAACGCTATTTTGAAATGCATTTTGTGTGTAGATGCGTTATTTTGAAATAAGCTATTTTGAATTAACTATTTCAAAATTAGATATTTTGAAATAACACTGTAGTGTAGACATACCCTAAGAAATTAAAAGGAAGGGTGAAATACCCACAAGCTATTTAAAACCACTACAATAGATACTCATACTATACCCAAATAAAAAAATAGTAAGAGGACCCCCCAAAAAGTGTCAGTATAGCTAATCATGGAATAAAAGAAATGATTAAAAGCAAAAAGGCATCCTTCAAATTTTTGAAGTGAAATCATACTGAGAAAAATAGAAAGGAGCATAAATTTTGGCAAGTCAAGTATAAAGCACACCTAGACAAAATTTAAAGAACAACTAGCAAAAGACACTAAAACTAACAGCAGTTAATAATACATCAGAAGCAGGAAGTCAGCCAAAAAGTCAGTGGGGGCATTGGACAACTAAGTTATTGAAGAAGCATTCATGGAAGACAAGGTCTTTGCAGAGAAGCTACATGAATTCGTTGCATAGATTTTTTGCTCACGGGCACTGTTCCCTCTAAGCTGCACTGCAGCACAGCTTCACAGGTGATTCATCAGCCCCACCCAGTCAGTCAGCTCTAGGAACACTGCTGACCTGGATATGGAAGAATTCCCACACCTGACCATTCTTTTTAGATGATAAATATGAGGAGCTGAACTAGATTGAGGTATCAGTAAAAGGAGATTTTAGAACAATTTGATAAATTACACAGCAATAGTGACTAGAATAGCGAAAGCAAGAGTGAGTTTGAAGGTGATAGATGAGTTCTGGAAAAGTAAAGTGATTATCTTAGGAATGAAGCTGAGTGTCTTGAAAACGTGTGTATTTATCAGCATGTTGTACGGATGTGAGACATGGGTGATAACAAAAGATTCGAAGAGAAGGATATTGGCATTTGAGAGGAGTTGTTATAGAAAGATCCTGAGAATAGAATGGATGCAGAAGGTCACCAACAAGGAATTATATAGGAAGACACTGCCAAAAGAGAACTTACTGCAGAAGGTTATACAATGGACGTTACAGCTATTCGGGCATATCTGCAGAATGAACAACTAACGAAAAGTTAAGACCCTGGTATTCGGCATAATGGATGGTCTGAATAGAAGAGGCAGACCCCACAGAGAATGGGTAAATGATATAGTAGATTGGTGCAGAGCTAGTCTACAGAAACTAAGCCACTCCGCACTGGACAGGGAAAGATGGAAGGATATAGTGAGGGAGGCATCGGACGCCAACTAGTGTTGAGCCCCTGGTTGTTGATGATGATGAGGACTAGATAGTATTCACCCAAGGGATATCAAGGAACTGAAATATGAAACTGGAGCACTACAAACTATGATCATAGAATCATAGAAATCTAGGGCTGGGAGAGACCACAGAAGGTCATTGAGTCCAACCCCTGCCCAAAGCAGGACCAACCCCAACTAATCATCCCAACCAGGGATCTCTCAAGCTGGGACATAAAAACCTCTAGGGATGGAGATTCCACCACCTCCCTAGGTAACCCATTCCAGTGCTTCACCACCCTCCTGGATAAATAGTTTTTTCTAATATCCAACCTAGACCTCTGAACTGTAATTTTAGACCATTGCTCCTTGTTCTGCCATCCGTCACTACTGAGAACAGCCTCTCTCTATCCTCTTTGGAACCTCCCTTCAGGAAGTTGAAGGCTATTAAATTCCCGGCCCCCCATTCTTCTCTTCTGCAGACTAAATAAGGCCAAAATCACTCAGCTGCTCCTCATAGGTCATATGCTCCAGCCCTCTGCTGGACCCTCTGTTGGACACTCTCCAGTGCATCCACATCCTTTTTATAGCAGGGGGGCCAGAACTGGACACAATACTCCAGATGTGGCCTCACCAGTGCCAAATAAAGGGGAATAATAACTTCTCTAGCTCTGCTGGCAATGCTCCTCCTAATGCACCCTAATATGCCATTAGCTTTCTTGGCTACAAGGCCACACTGTTGACTGATATCCAGATACTCTTCTGCTATTATCCCCAGGTCCTTTTCTGCTGAACTGCTGCTTAGCTAGTCAGTCCCCAGCCTGTAACAATGCTTGGGATTCTTACTTCCCATGTGCAGGACTCTACACTTGTCCTTGTTGAACCTCATCAGACTTCTTTTGGCCTAATCTTCCAATTTCTCTAAGTTACTCTGGACCCTAACCCTACCCCCACAGCGTATCTACCTCTCCCCCTAGCTTACTGTCATCTGAAAACTTGCTAAGGGTGCTATCTAATCTCCTCACTCAGATCATTAATAAAGATGTTGAACAAAATCAGCCCCAGAACTGACTTTTTGGACACTCCGCCTGATACTAACCTCCAATTAGACATTAAGACATTGATCACCACTGATTGAGCCCAATGATCTAGACCACTTTCTATCCAAATTACAGTCCATTTATCCAATCCATATTTCTTTAGCTTGCTGCCAAGAATAATGTGGGAGACCATATCAAAACTTTGCTAAAGTCAAGTATATCACATCCACTGACTTACCCACAGCTTGTCCACAGAACCAGTTACCTCATCATAGAAGCTAATCAAGTTGGTTAGCCATGACTTGCCCTTGGAGAATCCATGTTGACTATTCCTGTTTACTTTCACTTCTTCCAAGTGCTTAAAAATGGATTCCCTGAGGATTCCCTCCATGATTTTTCTGGGGACTGAGATGAGGCTGACTGGTCTGTAGTTCCCTGGATTGTCCTTCTTCCCTTTTTTAAAGATGGGCACTACATTTGCCTTTTTCCAATCATCTAGGACCTCTCCCGATCTCCATGAATTTTCAAAGATAGTGGCTAAAGGCTTTGCAGTGACATCTGCCAACTGCTTCAGTACCCTCGAATGCATTAAATCTGGACCCATGGATTTGTATATGTCTAGCTTTTCTAAATAGTTCTTAACCTGTTCTTTCTCCTCCGAGGGCTGCCCACTTCCTTCCCATACTGTGTTGCCTAGTGTAGTAGTCTGGGAGATGACCTCGTTTGTGAAGACAGAAGCAAAAAAAGTATTAAGTACTTCTGCTTTTCCCACCTAATCTGTCACTGTCACCTCCCTCATCCAGTAATGGCCCCACACCTTCCCTGATCACCCTCTTATTGCTAACATGGCTGTAGAAACCTTTCTTGTTACCCTTCACATTCCTTGCTAGCTGCAATCCCAGTTCCACTTTTGCCTTCTTGATTGCTCCTCTGTATTCTGAATAATATATTTATACTCCTCCCTAGTTATCCTATCCAAGTTTCCACTTCTTGTAAGCTTCCTTTTCGTGTTTAAGCTTGCCAAGGTTTCCCTGGTGAGCCACCCTGGGTGCCTACCATATTTGCTTCTCTTACTGTGCATCAGGATGGGTTTTTTTGTTGTGGCTTTAATAAGGCTTCTTTAAAATACAGTAACCAATTGATTAAATCATACGTACCCTATGATTAAATCAGCCTCTGAACCAAGTGACTGGAGAATAGCTAATATGACAGTTTTTAAAAAAGGATCTAGAATTGATTTTGGCAATTACAGGACTGTAAACAACTTCCATACCAGTAGAGTAGGTTGAAAATTATACTAAAGAACAGAATTATCAGAGTTATACATGAACACAATGTTTTGGGGGTAGAGTCTAATGTCTTCTGTAACAGTCTCAGCAGGCTATTGAGTTCTTTGAAGGTGTTGATAAGTATGATAAAATACTTTACATCTCCTAGAACTTTCAGAAATGCTTAGAGTAGGACCCACACAGGAAAGCTTTTGAGGACTGCAAGTAATTGTGGGACAAGAGGAAAGGTCCTCTCATGAATCTGTAGGAGACAGAAATAGGAAACAAGAATACATGGTCAGTTTTTAAAATGGAGAGAGGTAAATAACAGGATCTCCCAACAGGATTGCCAGATACCTGGTTTTCAACTAGAATACCTGGTTGAATCTGCAAATATTTTCAGGTTATCCATTCCTTTTCCCCAAAAGGCAGCACTACCTAGCATAAATGAGCAGTCTTGCAGAATGTCTCAGAGGAACAATTCATACTGTCTAAACTAGTATCCTTGATCCAACTTCAGTATGTACACTCACAGGAGGTTTACCAGAATGTCAGATCAGATTCTGTTGTGAAATTAATTACAGGTTCTGCCCAATATGTTCTTGGCTTCCCTAGAAAAGTCAGATATAAACAAAATTTGATGCTAATATTTAGCGCACACACACACACACACACACACACAGAGCAAACAGCAGGAGCTGAATATTTACAAAAAAAGATCAGCAGTTTTGTATTATCACAGGCAAATTGTGTATTCATTTCTTCGTATTGCCAAATTTAGTCTCTCTACCAAGAAGAAAATCATAGTGTATACAGTAGTAATTAGTGGTTTTCCCGTGAATTACTATTTTTATTTCAGAAACTTAAATTTTACAACAGCAGATTTTAGGGGAAAAAGGGTTCTTTCACTCATGTTGATCATGGTCATAATTTATTTAATTGTTGGTAGTAATTATGTTGTGCCCCAATACCTCTATAATTATGCTATTGAATACAATAAACCATTCCAAGGGTAAGTCTTCCTATACTATAGAATGATTGCTTGAGCCCTCAGAACAGAAATGTGTGCATCTGTCTGAGTCTGTGAATGCCTCAGACAGTAAGAGCTAGAGCTGCCAAATTTGGTATGCAGCTTCCTCTTATCCTAAACTTAAAGCAAGGTCATAGTTTGGTTGTGTTGGGAAAATGGGAAGTGCTAAGAATGAGACTGTTTTCCATAACATGGAAAGGGAAGAAGCACAGAAAAGGGATGAGATACCAAGAGTGACTACTGGGGGCAGCAAGTGAAAGGAAGAGCTATACTGCAGTTTGACCACTGTGAGTAGCCGCACCACCAAGAAAGTGGCCAGCAGGGCTGGGACTCACCATCTTGCCTCACCGGACTGGTTAACTAGGCCCCTTACCCCTACATTAAAAACAAACAAACAAATAAAAATGTGAATTCAGCAGTAACACCAAAATTGCATATCATGGCTTTACAGCACAGAGAGAGTGAAAAATAATAAAATTAAGCTTCCTTCAGCACTGTTTATTTTGTTTTAAGACAAAAGCTGTGGTGTCCAAAAAAGCTGGGCAACCACAGCAGGCACTGTGAGAGCTTTGCTGTCCCTCAAAGAGGTAGCAAGCACACAGCAGAAGCAGAGAAATGGCTGTCCAGGGGGTCCCTTTAAGCACCTGTCTCTGCTAGGCTCCAGCACCAGCACTCGGAAGCAACTGGTGACCTAAAGCCCTGACTGAAGTGGTTTCCAGTGGCCTTTTACATGAGACAGCATCCAATCACTCTGGATGCTATCTTTCAAAAAAGCAGATTGCTTTTTGGATCCACTTGGCCAGTGTGGACGCGCTCTTTTGGAAGAAGTTTTTTCAGAAGCTCTCTAGAAGCCTGCAGTCTAGACGTAGCCATTATCTGAAAAGTGAATGATCCCAGAATTATTTCTGTTAAGATGGAAGTTGGGTCTCCTTAAGGTGTCTCAGTTAGCAAAAAACAAAAACTAGGTAGCTAGAAATCACTAGCTACTTTGGAAAAATACATCTGACATACCAAATGCCAATAAGTTCAGACAGACCGGATTTGTCACTTGTGCTTGGCATAAGTGAAATGGTTTCTTAGAGGACCTTGTTATAGGAGAAAGTTGTTTTTGACTTTGTATGGAATGAAAGAGAATGTTTTGTACTAAAAGTTGCTATTCAATTGAAGAAAGATACCCTGACATACACATCCTGCTGCCACAAGCAATCAGGGAAAAAGGAAACCATGCAGAGAACTGGGAAATTCCTTAAGAGTCCCTAGGCACAGTACTAGCCAAATTCACTTAGCAAAGTAATGCCATTAGCACAATCACTGAGAACCACAAAAGAAAACATAAAAATGGCAAAGTTAAAATTACATATGAATTACACAGGGCATACAAGTGAGCAACATGTGTATGCCAGTCTATATTAAGGTCACCACTTTTACAAGACTGATAAATTTTGTATCTTGATACTTTGAATTTTCAAATAATTCGACAATCTGCTGTACATCATTCTCCTGGTAAAATATGTTTCAACGTTGTATGAAAAGTTACAAGTTTATATAGTATAATGCTGCTGTAACAGGTTTCAGAGTTAAAAAGGCAGGCTCAAAGCATTTTTTTCAGGGACAAAAAGACACATTGACTACTTAAGTAAAGGATGGCCCACTTGACTTTGTTGATACCTGTTTGGGGGTGCCATTCTCCAACAATGGGAATATGTGAATGAGAGATTTATATTTCATCACAGGGATGGTTCAACCCCAATGTCCGAAATAGATTACCTTTTGCCTGCACCCCAGTTGGGATAATCCTCTAAGGGGGATGGTATGAGGGAGAAAGAGAGTAATCTCTATGGGCCTGTCTACACTAGCAAACTATTTCAAAATAATTAAAAATTGATTTAATAACTCCCAAAATAACAAAGTTGAAATATTGTGTTCACACTATGGGGAGGCCTTGAAATTAGTCCACTCCGTTAATGTGGATGTGCTA
This sequence comes from Rafetus swinhoei, assembly GCA_019425775.1. NCBI lineage: Eukaryota > Metazoa > Chordata > Testudines > Trionychidae > Rafetus > Rafetus swinhoei. Next base: position 35,541,950 of record CM033436.1, read on the forward strand.
CCTTGACTTAGAGCCCCAGGAAGCACTGGGGAGTAATTATTTTGAATTACTCTGGGGAATAGTTATTTCAAAACAGAGGCACCAGAGCGTCCACACTACTGCTATTTCAAAATAACTATTTTGAAATTAGCATTATACCCCGAGAAAGCAGGAATACTGATTTCAAAATAAGCAACGTGTAAGCTTGGTAGTGTGGATGCTCTGCTTATTAATTCAACCTGTAGTGTAGACCAGGGCTATTTGACCTCTCCTCCTCCAATCCCTCTGTTCAGCTCTTTGAGAGTCATTGATGTCATGAACTAAGGGAAAGTGGTCATAAGCTGAAAGGTGAACCAGACCATGAAATTTACAACAGCATATGAAGAGAGAAAACTTTTCTTAGCTTGTGAAATTAGGTATTAGATTGCATATTCCTATTTTCTTTTGTAGACACTCTTGACGTTTATGCATCACTTGTAATCACTTAAAATCTACCTTTCTGTAGTTAATACATGTATCTTATTGTTTTATCTCAACCAGTCTGTTTGGATTGAAGTGTGTGAGAAACTCCATCTGAGATAACAAAGCTGTTGTGTATATAATTTTCCATTAATGAATGACAGACAGATTGCTTTGTTCAGTTGTGTGCTGGACAGTACAAGATCCATATTTCAGGGGAACAAGGCTGGGACTGGAGAGCTTGTGGATGTTGCCCTATATGTAATTAATGAATGACTGGCGAGAGTGCAAGGCTGCATACACAGGCCAGCAGTGGTTGTCCTGACAGCAAAGTGGTGTAAAAAGCAACCCAGGCAAAAAAACTAAAGGGGACACAGCTGTTCAATGGTCCAGATTGTACCCTGGAGACTACTTAGTTTTTTCAATCCATCATTAATTTGGATTGATGTATACAGTTCTAAAAGATTGTAAGGGTAGCTGAGACATCATAGGAGAAATCCACATTTACCTGCCCATGACCAAGGACAAGGTAGCAGGCAAATGCTTTTTACTATATGTCTGCTTTTTGTTTGAACAGTAATTGTAATCACTAGCTCTGGTTAAGCTAAAGGTTTGAATTAGTTAACCAGTGTTTCAGACTAGAGTATGTACAGTTTTCACTCAATGGATAATTAAGTTCTCAGTAACTAAAGTAAACTGTTTTTTCTCCCTTTAGCCCTGCAAAGCCAAAAGAGTAAAGAGCATTTGATGCTCTTCCTTCTTGTGCATTGTTCACTCAGTTTTTGCAAAACGCGTGAAAGCCATTAAAGATAATGGAGTTACATAGGTATCACTGAGGACATACATTAGCCTGAAGTACATTTATTACTGGGAAAGTTATTCAGGAAAGAGAAAGCCCAAAATGGTTGTGAGGGGCTTCCAGAAGAAAACCCTGTCTTTTTACCTATATGTTGAACATACTTATTTTGCTAAACAACAACCCTCTGGAAGTAGTTCTGAAGTTCTGCTACTTAGGTTCAACCATAACTAGCAACTTGTCATTAGATGCAGAAATTAACATTCGTATTGGAAAGGCGGCTACTACTTTCAGCAGACTAACAAAATGTGCATGGGCAAACTCAAAGCTCACAATTAGAACAAAGATACTTATCTACCAGGCATGTGTGCTGAGCATTTCTCTCTATGGATCAGAAACGTGGACCACCTATGCAAGCCAAGAAAAACAACTTAGCTCTTTCCATCTCCATTGCTTATGCAAAATTTTGAACATCCAATGACAAGATAAAGTCCTGAATGAGCAGGTATTAGAAAGAGTTGGAATGTCAAACATGGGAGCCATTCTGCATAACAGAAGGCTACGGTAGCTGGGTCACGTGAAGAGAATGGATGATAACCGCATCCCAAAGAACATTTTGTACAGAGAACTGGCAGAGGGAACAAGACCAAAAGGATGCCCTAAACCCTATTTCAAGGACTACTGTAAAGCTGCTTTGGTAAAGTTTCAGATAGACATTGATAGTTGGGAAAACCTGGCAATGGATACAAATACCTGGCGTCAACATCTCCGCCAAGGACAAAAGCACTAGGACAAGACTTTGGCAGAAAACCAGAACAAGAAAAGAATGAAGAGGAAAGAATGGATGAGAACAACACACACTACTACAGCATGGAGCTGTACCTACTGCAGCTGAACATGCCTCTCTCGCATTGGTCTACTGAGCCACACAAAACATTGCAAAAAGTGACCAGTTTAATGCTCCATCCCATCGTCTTTTGAGACATATGGAGGCCATGATGAACATACTTAATATGGAAGAATTGAAACAAAACTGTGATGGGGTGTAGTGACAGAAAACTGCTTGGGGCTGCTTCCAAGTGTGCTGACAAAGCCAATGACTCTCACCTCCTTTCACTCTGGGGCTTCTCATCATCCTGTCCTGCTGAGCCAAATCTCCTGGCTTCCCTCAGCCAAGGCACAGAGTGTGTGCTGTGACTGGCAGGTGGAAACTGTTGGCTTCTAGTTAAAGTTTGAATTGTAGAAGCCTCTCTTGATTGGCAGAGCCTTGGTGGGGAAGGGACTTTCAGGCAGTCCAGGGCTTTATAAAGCAGTGAGCAAGCGACCAACGAGCTTGCGAACAAGTGGGTGCTAACAGGGAGTTTAGAGAGGGATTAGGAAGGGGGCGAGGTTTTCTTGCCTTTCTTTTAAATTCTTTCTCCAGGACAGCGGGTATGGCTGGTGATAGGTCTGCTGTTGTTACCTGCACAGCATGTGCCATGTTTGTCTTCCTCCCGGAAGAAAGAACGGATTTCATCTGCACTAAGTGCAAGCTGGTCGCCATTTTGGAAGAAAAAATTAGAGGACTGGAGACCCAAGTGTCGACCCTATCCTCGATCAGAGAGGATGAAGACTTCCTCGATAGAAGGCAGCGTTTAATCCTGCAAGCATGGCAAGTGGAAGAGCCGGAGAGGGCAGTATGGGACCAGGAAGAGAACTGGCAGCATGTAACTTCTAGAAGGGGAAAAAAGCCAGCACAGGAATCCCCCAATGCTATAGAGGTAAGTAATTGCTTTCAGGCTCTTTCCACGGGCTCTGCAGTGGTGAACGTTTTGGAAGGGACCTCACAAGGAAGAAACCAGAAGGGAACACCATCTACTGGAAGGCATGGGATGTGTAGTCCTAGGTATGGGGGTTCCATGACCACCACCCCCAAAAGTAAACAACGGGTGGTGGTGGTCGGGGACTTCCTCCTAAGAGGGACTAAGCCATCTATCTGCCGTCCGGACTTGAAATCTCGAGAGGTGTGCTGCTTACTGGGAGCTCGAATTCAGGATGTGACTGAGAGGCTTCCAAAACTGAACAAACCTTCGGATTGCTACCTCTTCCTGCTTCTCTACGTGGGAACTAACGATACGGCCAAGAATGACCTTGAGCGGGTTACTGCGGATTACGTAGTGCTGGGAAGAAGGATCAAAGAATTCGGAGCGCTGTTGAAGGGAAAGGACTGAGTAGGGATCGTCAAATTGAGGAAGTAAATGCATGGTTGCGCAGGTGGTGTCGGAGAGAGGGCTTCGGTTTCTTCGACCATGGGACTCTGTTCTGGACACAAGGATTGTTAGGAAGAGATTGGATCCACCTAACAAAGGGTATGTCTACACTAGCCTCCTAGTTCAAATTAGGGAGGCTAATGTAGGCATTCGAAATTGCAAATGAAGCTTGGGATTTAAATATCCCGGGCTTTATTTGCATGTTCCCGTCCGGTTGCCATTTTGAAATTCCACTAGCCCGAAGTAACTGCCCATGGCTACACGCGGCAGTGAAATAGTAATTCGAACTAAGTCCTTAGTTCGAATTAACTGTTACTCCTCCTGGAGTTATCAGGAAAACAAAAGCGCAATTGGAATTGCGACTCGCAAGGGATGTGAAGGATAACAATAAAGGTTTCTACAGGCATGTTAACAAGAAGAAGGTGATCAGACAGGGTGTGGGGCCCCTACTGGATGAAGGAGGTAACCTAGTGACAGATGATGTGGGGAAAGCTGAAGTACTCAATGCTTTCTTTGCCTCTGTATTCACGGACAAGGTTGGCTCCTGGACTAATGCGCTAAGTGATACAAGATGGGATGAAGATGGACAGCCGTTGGTGGGTAAAAAACAGGTTAGGAACTATTTAGAAAAGCTAAACGTACACAAATCCATGGGTCTGGACTTAATGCATCCGAGGGTACTGAGGGAGTTGGCAAATGTCATTGAGGAGCCTTTGGCCATTATCTTTGAAAAGTCGTGGAGATCGGAGAGATCCGGATGATTGGAAAAAGGCAAATGTAGTGCCCATCTTCAAAAAAGGGAAGAAGGATGATCCAGGGAACTATAGGCCGGTCAGTCTTACCTCGGTTCCTGGAAAAATCATGGAAGGAATCCTTAAGGAATCCATTCTGAGGCACTTGGAAGAGAGGAAAGTGATCAGGAGTAGTCAGCATGGATTCACAAAGGGCAAGTCATGCCTAACCAATCTGATTAGCTTCTATGATGAGGTAACTGGCTCTGTGGACATGGGAAAGTCAGTGGATGTGATATACCTTGACTTTAGCAAGGCTTTTGATACAGTCTCCCACAATATTCTTGCCAGCATGTTAAGGGAATGTGGATTGGATAAATGGACGGTAAGATGGATAGAAAGATGGCTAGAAGGCCGGGCCAAGGGGGGAGTGATCAATGGCTCGGTGTCAGGATGGCAGTCGGTTTCTAGCGGAGTGCCCCAAGATTTGGTTCTAGGACCAGTTTTGTTCAATATCTTTATTAATGACCTGGATCGGGGATGGATTGCACCCTCAGCAAGTTTGCAGATGACACTAAGCTAGGGGGAGAGGTAGATATGCTTAAGGGCAGAGATAGGGTCCAGAGTGACTTAGACAAATTGGAGGATTGGGCCACAAGAAATCTGATGAGGTTCAACAAGGACAAGTGCAGAGTCCTGCACTTGGGACGGAAGAATCCCAAGCATTGTTACAGGCTGGGGACCAACCAGTTCTGCAGAAAAGGACCTGGGGGTTACAGTGCATGGGAAGCTGGATATGAGTCAACAGTGTGCCCTTGTAGCCAAGAAGGCTAATGGCATATTAGTTTGCATTAAGAGGAGCATTGCCAGCAGATCCAGAGATGTGATTATTCCCCTTTATTCGGCTCTCGTGAGGCCACATCTGGAGTATTGTGTCCAGTTCTGGGCCTCCCACTACAAAAGGATGTGGACGCATTGGAGCGTCCAGAGAACAACCAAAATGATTAGGGGCTGGAGCATGTGACCTATGAGGAGAGGCTGAGGAGTTGGGTCTGTTTAGTTTGCAGAAGCGAAGAGTGAGGGGGGATTTGATAGCAGCCTTCAACTTCCTGAAGGGAGGTTCCAAAGAGGATGGAGAAAGGCTGTTCTCAGTAGTGACAGATGACAGAACAAGGAGCAATGGTCTCAAGTTGTGGTGGGAGAGGTCCAGGCTGGATATTAAGAAAAACTATTTCACTAGGAGAGTGGTGAAGCACTGGAACGGGTTACCTAGGGAAGTAGTGGAGTCTCCATCCCTAGAGGTGTTTTAGTCGCGGCTTGACAAAGCCCTGGCTGGGTTGACTTAATTGGGATTGGTCCTGCCTAGAGCAGGGGGCTGGACCACCCTCCTAGAGGAATAGTTTTTCCTAATATCCAGCCTATACCTCCCACACTGTAACTTGAGACCATCACTCCTTGTTCTGCCATCTGTCACTATTGAGAACAGCCTCTCTCCACTCTCTTTGGAACCTCCCTTCAGGAAGTTGAAGGCTGCTATGAAATCCCCCCTTACTCTTCTGCAGATTAAATAAGCCCAAATTCCTCGGTCTCTCCTCATAGGTCATGTGCTTCTGGGTCCCCTAATCATTTTGGTTGCCCTCTGCTGGACCCTCTCCAATGCGTCCATAGAATCACAGAATACTAGGACTGGAAGGGACCTCGAGACGTCATCGAGTCCAGTCCCCTGCCCTCATGGCAGGACCAAATACTGTCTAGACCATCCCTGATAGACAGTTATCTAACCTACTCTTAAACATCTCCAGAGATGGGGATTCCACAACCTCCCTGGGCAATTTATTCCAGTGTTTGACCACCCTGACAGTTAGGAACTTTTTCCTAATGTCCAACCTAAACCTCCCTTGCTGCAGTTTAAGCCCATTGCTTCTTGTTCTATCCTCAGAGGCCAAGATGAACAAGTTTTCTCCCTCCTCCTTATGACACCCTTTTAGATATCTGAAAACTGCTATCATGTCCCCCCTCAATCTTCTCTTTTCTAAACTAAACAAACCCAATTCCTTCAGCCTTCCCTCATAGGTCATGTTCTCTAGACCTTTAATCATTCTCGTTGCTCTTCTCTGGACCCTCTCCAATTTTTCCACATCTTTCTTGAAATGCGGTGCCCAGAACTGGACACAATACTCCAATTGAGGCCTAACCAGCGCAGAGTAGAGCGGAAGAATGACTTCTCGTGTCTTGCTCACAACACACCTGTTAATACATCCCAGAATCATGTCTGCTTTCACAGCATCACACTGCTGACTCATATTTAACTTGTGGTCCACTATAACCCCTAGATCCCTTTCTGCTGTACTCCTTCCCAGACCGTCGCTTCCCATTCTGTATGTGTGAAACTGATTGTTCCTGCCTAAGTGGAGCACTTTGCATTTGTCTTTATTAAACTTTATCCTATTTATCTCAGACCATTTCTCCAATTTGTCCAGTTCATTTTGAATTATGACCCTATCCTCCAGATTAGTCGCAACCCCTCCCAGCTTGGTATCATCTGCAAACTTAATAAGCGTACTTTCTATGCCAATATCTAAATCGTTGATGAAGATATTGAACAGAGCCAGTCCCAAAACAGACTCCCCTGCGGAACCTCACTTATGCCTTCCAGCAGGATTGTGAACCATTAATAACTACTCTCTGAGTACGGTTATCCAGCCAGTTATGCACCCACCTTATAGTAGCCCCATCTAAGTTGTATTTACTCTAGTTTATTGATAAGAATATCATGCGACCATATCAAAGGCCTTACTAAAGTCTAGGTATACCACATCCACCGCTTCTCCCTTATCCACAAGACTCGTTATCCTATTAAAGAAAGCTATCAGATTGGTTTGACATGATTTGTTCTTTACAAATCCATGCTGGCTGTTCCTATCACCTTGCCACTTTCCAAGTGTTTGCAGATGATTTCCTTAATTACTTGCTCCATTATCTTCCTGGCATAGAAGTTAAACTAACTGGTCTGTAGTTTCCTGGTTGTTCTTATTTCCTTTTATAGATGGGCACTATATTTGCCCTTTCCAGTCTTCTGGAATCTCTCCTGTCTCCCATGATTTTCCAAAGATGATAGCTAGAGGCTCAGATACCTCCTCTATCAGCTCCTTGAGTATTCTAGGATGCATTTCATCAGGCCCTGTGACTTGCAGGCATCTAACTTTTCTAGGTGATTTTTAACTTGTTCTTTTTTTATTTGACCTTCTACAGTTACCCCCTTTCCACTAGCATTTACTATGTTAGGCATTCCTACAGACTTCTCGGTAAAGACCAAAACAAAGAAGTCATTGAGCATCTCTGCGATTTCCAAGTTTCCTGTTACTGTTTCTCCCTCCTCACTGACCAGTGGGCCTACCCTCTCCTTGGTCTTCCTCTTGCTTCTAATGTATTTATAAAAGTCTTCTTGTTTCCCTTTATTCCTGTAGCTAGTTTGAGCTCATTCTGTGCCTTTGCCTTTCTAATCTTGCCCCTGCATTCCTGTGCTGTTTGCCTATATTCATCCTTTGTAATTTGTCCTACTTTCCATTTTTTATATGACTCTTTTTATTTTTAGATCACGCAAGATCTCGTGGTTAAGCCAAGACGGTCTTTTGCCGTATTTTCTATCTTTCCGACACATCAGAATAGCTTGCTTTTGGGCCCTTAACAATGTCCCTTTGAAAACTGCCAACTCTCCTCAGTTGTTTTTCCTCAGTCTCGACTCCCATGGGACCTTACCTATCAGCTCTTTGAGCTTACGAAAATCCGCCTTCCCGAAATCCATTGTCTCTATTTTGCTGTTCTCCCTTCTACCCTTCCTTAGAATTGTGAACTCTATGATTTCATGATCACTTTCACCCAAGCTGCCTTCCACTTTCAAATTCTCAACCAGTTCCTCCCTATTTGTTAGGATCAAATCTAGAACAGCTTCCCCCTTGGTAGCTTTTTCAACCTTCTGAAATAAAAAGTTGTCTCCAATGCAGTCCAAGAACTTATTGATAGTCTGTGCCCTGCTGTGTTATTTTCCCAACATATATCTGGATAGTTGAAGTCCCCATCACCACCAAATCTTGGGCTTTGGATGATTTTGTTAGTTGTTTGAAAAAGCCTCATCCACTTCTTCCACCTGGGTAGGTGGCCTGTAGTAGACTCCTAGCATGACATCACCCTTGTTTTTAATCCCTTTTAGCCTAACCCGGAGACTCTCAACATTTCCGTCTCCTATGCCCACCTCTACCTCACTCCAAGCGTGTTCATTTTTAATGTATAAGGCAACACCTCCTCCCTTTTTTCCCTGTCTATCCTTCCTGAGCAAGCTGTACCTTTCTATACAAACGTTCCAATCATGTGTATTATCCCACCAAGTTTCTGTGATGCCAACAATGTCATAATTGTACATATTTATTAGCACTTTCAGTTCTTCCTGCTTATTACCCATACTTCTCTCATTTGTATATATGCATCTAAGATCCTGATTTGACCTTGCCTCCCAGTTTTGCCCTGACCCTCCTTTCTCTCTGCCATTGTAGCCCACGCTCCCTCCCATTTCTGACCCATCTCCCAGGTCTCCATGTTCTCCACTTACCCGTGGGCTTTGATCACCTGTCCCCGTCGAACCTAGTTTAAAGCCCTCTTCACTAGGTTAGCCATTCTGTGTCCAAATAGGGTCTTCCCCCTCCTCAAAAGGTGGACGCCATCCCTGCTTAGCAGTCCATATCTTTTCTATAGTGGGGAGCCCAGAACTGGACACAATACTCCAGATGTAGCCTCACCAGTGCAGAATAAAGGGGGATACTTCTCTAAATCTGCTGGCAATGCTCCTCCTAATGCATCCTAACATGCTATTAGCCTTCTTGGCTACAAGGGCACACTGTTGACTCATATCCAGCTTCTTATCCTCTGTAATCCCCAGTCCTTTTCTGCCTAACTGCTACTTAGCCAGTCAGGTTTGCGATTCTTCCATCCCAAGTGCAGGACTGTTGAACCTCATCAGATTTCTTTTGCCAATCCTCCAAGTTGTCTAGGTCATTCTGGACCCTATCCTTGCCCTCCAATGTATCTACTCTCCCCCCTAGCTTAGTGTCATCTGCAAACTTGCTGAGGGTGCAATCCATCCCCTCATCCAGGTCATTAATAAAGATGTTGAACAAAATAATTTTTGGTCTCATTTTTGGAATAAGAAGGGCTCTTGCACGAAAGGGAGTTTTTGCGCAAAAAGGTGCCATCTACACAGCACTTTTTTTTGCAAGAACATCTTCTGTAAAAAAGGATCGGAATAGAAAATGCATATGGGAGCGTGACATATGGAAATGAGTCCTCCATTTGCATTTCCTCTTCTGGAAAAAGCTTGTAGTGTAGCTGTAGTGTTGGTAACTTCCCTCCCAGAGTTAAGCTGTTACCAGTTTCTGCGTTACTTTGTTGGGGGACTGTTGCCCCAAATCTATGCCTTTGCTGTGGCGAGACCAGAGCTTCTGGCCCAATAAGACAGAGGAGCGGGGAGCCCCACAGGACAGGTAGGATCAGCGGTATGATTGGTACATTAGATGACATTAAGAGGATTTCTGTGATCCAACCCGTCACAACCTTTACTTGAAAAATTCCAAAGCCAAAAAACAAACTCCATGTTATACAATAATTCCAGTCGTTATGGGAAATATTTTGCAAACTGATGACTTCATTTGACATTAGAGCACTAAGCACATCATTGAATCAGGGATTAGAATTTAATTCTAAATAAACCTTCATCCCAACTGGATGTTCACAATACTAGTAGTAGTACTAGTGGTACTGATTAATTTGACCTCAGATAAAATAGTTATTTCAGGATCTACAAAATTGTCTTGTATTTCCCTGGACTTACTATACAGAGTACTCCGCATTAAAGCTGGTTGAAAACTTTCCAGCAAGACAGAATTTCAGTGAAAATGTTGGTTTACTGAGCCTGAATTTTCTTTGGAAACAGACTTGAGTTTGCTACGTTTTCATTGAATCATAGGCCGGAGTCTGCTAGAACCCTGCCTGTTGGCTAGCGGGCTCTAAGGCAGACCTACCATGCAGACTGCCCTGGAGAGACCCCAGGCTTCCAGGGTTGTTGGGTCATATGGCCTGTCCTGGGGACAGGGAAACAGCGCTGCAGAGACCCTGGAGTCCTGGGAGCCCCAGCTCCACAGCAAAAAGCCTGGAAACCTTGAAAACTCCAGTTCAAGCTGGGGCTCTAAGGGTGAATGCTCATGACACTGCATAGATAGCTTAGAAGCTCTGAGACACTGAGCTAGATTCAGAAGCGAGCTGGCTCAGGGATTTGGAAGCTCTGTTGTCCCTGTCCTCACCAAGCAGTCTGTCTGGTGGGACTGCCTCTGAGCACAGACACTGGGATCTCGGGCAACTGGTGATGTGATTCCTCATGATTTATCATTCTCAGCAGCTGCTGACAAATTTTTTCCAAAGTGAAAGCTTTAAGGCATCCTGGTTCACAATCTTTTTAGACAAATATAGTTTTGGTCTGAATAAGATTGAAACTAAATTGTTAGTTAGAAATTTTCTGCAAAACTGAAATTCCAAATTTCAGCCAGCTCTTCCTTTGAATATTGTTTCCATTGAAGTTAGCTAAATTTCAATCTCAGTAATGTGATGCAATTGATCAAGTTTTACAGTACCACTTTTGAAGACTTTACATGAACACTTCTATATTCTGTCTATTTGGTACCCGTGACCACAGTATCAGAGTATCTCTCCTATAATGTGTCTTCACAACATGCCAGTAGAATATTGTTATCCCTATATTTCAGATGGGGAAGTGAGATGCAATAAGTAATTTAATCAAGTCGATAGAGCAAGCTTATGGAAGTCAAGAACTGACCCTCCAGCCCAGTGTTTCAGTCACAAGTCCCTCCTTCTTCCTGAATCAACTTACTATAACTCAAAACTCTGAAATCCAAAATTTAACATTCATCAACTGAACAATTTGTCTCAAAAGAAATATTTAATCATTTCAGTATCAACATCCCACACAAATTGTTGTTAAGCAAAAGAACAATTTAAGGGAATTATTTTTGTCTTTTTTTGCCAACAATACTATTGTTTTCCATGCAGAAAATACAAGTGCTAAGATACAAGTTGAAATATATGCATCCCTTTTGGATGCACTTTTGGTCAGTTTACTATCATCTCCACAAAGTTTCACTGGCAATTTAGATCCTGAAAAAATGAAGTCCAGGTAAGTTTTCCTGCCTAGGGAAACCCTTGATTCTCAACTGTCCTGTTTCCAATGCAGACTGATAGAACAGAACAAGAGTACAGAAACCTAAGAAAGAAGACTGACGAGCTGTGGTATTTCAATTTTAATAAGCGATATTAGGGAAAATGGAATCTGTACTACATCCTTGTATGTGTCTTTTTGTCCTTGATAGCTACAGCAACGTAAAGGCAACTGTGTAAGCTATTTATTTGCTTATTGTCATATTTCTATCACAAGATTTTTTAAGCTGTTTTGTCTCATCAGTTATCAAATAAACCAGCAGAGGGACATGTTGAGTTAAAAATTAAAAACAGTATATGATTGAATGTCAGGAGTTAATATCTGGAACAAAACTGCTTTCCTTGCTTGAAAGGGCTTTAATTTGAATACAAAACCATAGGGTCTTTGTAAGACCACATTATGTTAAATAAAATTTGTTTCTAAATCTGTCACCACAAAGACATAGGTGGTAATTGTTAAATCTTTTTTCTTTAAACTATTAATTGTACAACTGAAATATATAACAAATAATACAGCTTTGCATTATAACACTGCCATGGTAACCACCAAAATACCCTTTTATGCCATATTGTGGCTGCTTCTACTTTAGAGCCCCATCTCATCTGTCATTTTGGTGTTGTAACCATCTGTAGCTTTTGTGGCCTGGACTTCCAGTCAGGTCATCTTTCAGTTCAGTCCCCTGGGGGAGAGAAGCGGGGGAGGAGCGGTAACAGAAACATCCAGATAGAAACAAGCCAAAGTCTACTGGTTTTTATGTCAAACTTTCAGCTCCAATCAGGGATCCCTTTTGAGTTGAAAGTCCTAAGGCTTGTGGTTTTTCTCTTGTTGCAGGAGATGAACATAGGCCCATGCCACCCTCTATTCTTGGTTCCAGCCCTGGGACCCTGTGTTAGGGAGCTAAGCACTGCTCCTTAGCATCCCTGGTACTTTGCTGGTCTGTTCCTACCTGTTACCAGTTTATCAATCTCTCTCACAGGGCTGAAATCTCCTGCTCTTGAATTCTGTCTCATTGCATGGTTTCTTCCCTAGGAAGTCCCCTACAGAATATTTCACCTACTTTACATCATGCCTGTCTTCATGACACCATCTTCCCTTTCTCAGCTGGGCCTGATATTAAATTAGTCCTTATGCTCTCTCTCTGATTCCCACCCCAGGTGTAACCTCTTAGACTAATTTAGTCCCAGAGCCTCCTTCTAATTTATTTGCTAGTGTGGTGCATGTGCCACATCTCAAGTGCCTTTCAAACCAAAATCTTTTCATGAATAATATTTAAGATATGCATGCCTTTGCAATGCTGGAAATTAATATTACAGATTTTACAAATAAGGAAATTGAGGTATGTGAGCCTTATGTAAGTTGCCCAAAGTCAAACAATGATGGAATCAGGAACAGAAGCCTGAGCTCCTGACTCATTATACTGTGCTGTCAACTGTAGGAAACTCTCTCTGTAGCTCAAACAGTCTCTTCTGTTAAAAATAAGTAGAATAGCAATCTAAATTTAAACATATAGGGCAGAATGTATCAGGGCACTCAGCTGAAGTTACATGAGAAGCAAGAGGAACATTTGAATGTCCCTCTTGGCTTGGAAACAATTGGATAATAATTTAAGAAAGCTGTTTGTTAACTTCTTACCTCTATTTCATTCAATCTGTTTTGATATGAGGACTCATTATGTATAGTCATTTGGATTTTATTTTTATTGGGAAGATATGTTTTGTAACAGTTGCTATGGCAGCTCATACAGGTTTTTTGGGAGTCAAGGGTAAAATATATTCAATTTTTCACATTTCAGGAATTCAAAATAGCTGTTGCAAGTATCTATTTTCTTTTCTTAGCCTGAACATACTGTGGACTCCCAACTAGTTTTTAGGCTTTCAGGCTATGTCTAGACTACATTGCTTTTCCAGGATACCAAATGCCACATCCAAGGAAGGTGTCAGCTTTTCCGAAAAAAAAATTCAAAAACATTTGTTCTACGAGGCATAAGGAATGTGTTGAAAGAGCATTTTTTTCTGAAATGTGCCAAATTTCATAAAATCCTCTTTTGAAAGTAAATTGGAAAAAGATATGCAATTTGCGTACCACAAATTGCGTCTCTTTTTCTGATTTAACTCTGCAGTCTAGACATAGCCTCAGTTACCATTTTTATTTATTCATATACAGCAAAACTCCATGACAGCAATATTTATATAGGCTGCAATATTTGCAGCAACCTGTATGTGCTTCAAGGAAAACTTATTTTAGCAAATTTATCAACAATGAAATCCCCATAAGACAGTTTTAGGGGAATATTCAGATGCAAAAACTGAAATGATAACTTGTATGTGTGCTAGTTGTTGAATATTCCAAGAAATTTTAAGAGGTATACCATGTACAGTACAGTATCTTATGACATTGGTCTTCCATGGTGTTAGAATATTACACCAAGATTCTAAGGATTAAAATAACTTTCGCTGAATATGAACGAGAGCAGCGTTATCTTCTTTCTATAATATGTACAGATAATTGTCAAAGAAGGATAGAGGCATCAGAACTGTGTAGGGAGTGGGGAAGAGTTTTGTTGTGGCCACTGACAGTTTCCTATGTCAGGTTATACACATACCCAATATGGGTCCTGTTTCAGCAAAGCATTTTAAATACCTACTTAACTGTTTTGATGATTAGGTCTAAATGAGCATGTGCAGAAGTGCTTAGCTGAACTGAGACTATATAACAGTTGGTGGGCTTTTTTAAAAATCAGTTCTGCAGAACAAATAAACATTCATCCGAGTCTAAGGTGAGGAGAAAAAAAATTAACTCTTTCAAGTTGATTGCGCCAAGTTTATAAACCTAGTATTGTATAAGCATAGGGAAATACTGTAGTAGGAAAATAATTTTACAGAGAAGAATTCTTAAAAATATTATTTTATTTTAAGATAGTTTTATCTCATTTCTCATGATGGCAGGCATTTCATTTTGTATTTTTAACATGTGAACTCATTCAGGAGAAAAAATAAATGCGTCTCTCTGCCATCTTTCCACCCGGCCCGTTATTGGGGGAGGGAGTGCCCCAGGCTCTGGCTACTACCACTCCTGCAGCAACAGTGATGGATGGAGCCCTGGGCCCTTTAAATTGTCACTGCAGTGCTGTGCAGTGAACTCCAGGTGGCTCTGAGGTCTGTCTGGGGGGGCAGCACAGTGCTTCTTCCATCCAAGACCCTGCCCCTGCCAGGAGCAAGGAACTGCCCCCCTGCACTTTGCCCAGGTGCCTGGCAAGTCTGTCAGTATCCTTGCTCTCCACTGATACACATTCATATTCCCCTTACCACCAGGATTTTCCTTTCCAGGGTCCTGCCACAAGAAAATTAAAATCACACTCTCAAACACTAATATCTAATGCAAATTATACTCTGATAAGGGGAGAGATGGGAAAATCTCATGGTGGGCAAAGAAATTAATGGCAGTTCATGATAGCCTATTTTCAGTAGAACATTAACTACAAAATGTTTTAAAATAATTTACAAGACAAAATTTTCAAAGATCTGTTTCAGAGTCAAGCACTAACTTATATTTGCCATAGGGAAATTCAGAGTTTCATAAAAGAGCTCTTTTCAGAAAATAGTTGGGAAAACCACACTTGGACACACCCGGGGCAGACTGGCCCGGCGGGAAACTGGGAATTTCCCGGTGGGCCATCGTCCGAATGGACTGTAATATCCACTGTAAAGCTTCTAATACCATGGTCACCAACCCGTCGATCATGATCGATTGGTCAATCACGAGGGCTCGACCAGTTGATCGCGAGGCTTTCAGGGGCTCCCCCCTCCGATTTCCCCCCTCCCCCAAGAAGCCCCACTACCTACCTCCAGCGACAATGGCGGTAGTGGCAGCTTCCTGTGGGGTGGACGGAAGTCCGGCAGCTGCACGCCACTTCCGGGGGTTCCAGAAGTACAGTGGCTGCTCCCCTCCCCCAGGTCTGTAGCGTGCTGGGAACTGCCATGGCGTGGTGTGGCATGGCATGGCATGGCATGGCGTGGCATGGCGGGGGGAGTCCCCAGAGGAGGCGCACACCAAGGCTTTCCCTCCTCTGCGGGGGGGAGGGAGGATGGGGGGAGTCATCCGTGGAGGAGCCGTGTGCTGGGTCTTTCCCTTCTCTTCTGGAGGAGAGGGAAGTTGTCCCTGGAGGAGGCCCGCACCAGGGTTTCCCTCCTCTGTGGGGGGAGGGGGAGGGAAGAGGAGTCCCAGGAGGAGGCGGGTGCGGGGGACTCCCTGATCCCACTGGCATCCTGCCCCCACCCCAGCACCCACTAACATCCTTCCCTAGTACTATGTCCCCTGCTCCCACCAGCACAGTTGAGGGCCACATTAGTGAGGCTTGGGGGGTTTTTGGAGGAGGTTTTTTTTGCATCTCACTTGTGTGGCCCCAACTGACTTTTCTGTGAGTCAGTGACCCCTGATTCAAAACAGGTTCCCTGCCCTTCTCATAAATAAAGACAATGCAGAAACTTTTTGTGTTTGACATAGTATTTTATTTAAAAGTGAAGCCTGGCCAACAAACCCCCAATTGGGGCCAAGCCCCCATCTGGCCGCAGCATCATAACACTCCTGCACCCGCCCAGGCCCTAGATCTGAGCCTATCATACACTGGAACCCCCTGCCCTGAGCCCCTGACATACTCCAATGCAAATTCCTGCACCCTCACATCCACAAGCCTGTGGCTTACTTAGTACCACAACCCTCCACCTAACCCCAACACTCCCCAGCCTGGAGCCCCCTCCCCAAGCCAGAATCCCCTTCTCCACCTCCTACTGCATCCAAATTTCCTCCCAGAGCTTGCACCTCTCACCCCTTCCTATACCCAAATCCCTCATTCCCACCCCAGAGCCCACATATTCCGTCTTAAGCCAGTGAGGTATGGCTATACTGCAGTAGTTTTTCCAGGATTCCAGAGATATCCCAGAAAAACTCTTCCGCGTCCATGGATGCATGTGTTCTTTCACTTTTTTTAGTGGAAGAGCAAACATGCTCTTTCAGCAAGCCCTGTATTCCTCGTTCCACGAGGAATAAGGGGGCTTCCAAAAGAAGGGGGTTTTCTGACATTTGGTCCCATCCAGACTGGCCAAATGTTGGAAAAACCTCCTCCTACAGAAGAATTGAAAAAAAAGTGGCAGTGTTGAGTGTATAAGGGCTGGGGATAGCAAGTGATGGAGAGGAGGAGAATAGAGAGGGTGGGGCTTCAAGGAAGGGGTGGGGTCTTGGGGGAAGGATGGGGTGGTAGATCTTGGCTTGTTCTGACATTTAAAAAGTGATCTTGAGTGTAAAAAGGTTGGAGACCACTGTTCTAATACCAAAAAACTATAATACCATAATTCGAAATGTTTCCGAATAAATCCGAGGCGGCCGAGGCCGCGTGTGTATGTGTGTGTGGTCAGGCATGGGCTGCTGCACTGGCTCAGTCTTGGTTTCTTTGGTGCCAAAGTGAATGACATCACATTACGGTTGAAATCAATGGAACGGACATGCGATGCGCATTGCGCGATGGTGCATGACAGCAATGCGTAAGCCTGCTTTGTGCAACGGTGGAATCAGTGATGGAGTCGCTCGAGTCTTGACCGGTGAGTAGAGAGTACGCAGTGGTTAGATGAGTTCTGTTATCGTCTGTCGTCGTGGGTGTGTGGTTTTCCGTAACTGACAATAAATAACAGTGCGAGTACAGTGTAAATGAACAAAGATGGTGTGCATGAAAAAGTGAAAAAGTCGGCCGTTCTCAACCCATTTCCCGGGCCTATTTTGACTGCCAGTCCGCCCCTGGTTACAAAGTTGCAAAGCTCAACAATCTTACAAAAATATGCAGAATGTAAAAGGCAAGGTAGCTGAAAGTTACAAAGAAACGAGTACACAGCTTCAAAGTTCAATAGTTCCAAAAATACCTTCCAGAGCACAGCATCTGACTGAGACCAATTTCCATCTTAATCAACAGTAATAAAGTGGCTTAGATGACAACTGCCCCCCTTAAACAGTGTTCATAGCAATGCAGTCAGCAGCAGGTTTTGTCATTATCTAAGACTAGTCATGTGTTGGCAGGACCTTACAGTTTAATGTATTTCCAGAACATTTGTGTGTAAATCAAATAATATATTGGGTGGAGGCTTTATGCAACAATAATCTTAGAGATGACTCTATCCATTTGAGTTGAATAGCTGTTATACTATGTAATATTTTCTATTATTCAAATTGCAGTAGTGTTCTCAATGTTACAACTGCTTTCCAAAGTTAGATGACAACATAGTCTCTATAGTGAAGAGCAAAGACTACATGGGACAAGGAAAAGCATATATAAGCAAAATGATCAGGGGGATTGTAGATATACTGGATGTTGGTTTTTATGTTTTATATGTTAAATTCCTCCCACCTTACCTCTCTGTTATAAGGAGGTTGCTAATGTGGCAATGTCACTGCGTGCGGGGGAATCACTAGGCCCTGCACCCCCAGCCACAGCCAGAGTGACTCTCAGCCAACAAGTAGAACAGAAGGTTTATTGGTTCACAGGAAAATAGCGTAGCATAGGATTGATGATAACACAGGGACCAAAAGCAGGCAGTATTATTCTTCTCAGGGAGAAGAGGTCCCAGGCCCTTCTCCCCCCTTTCCTGCTCTAAGCCCCTTCTCCCATTCTAACCCAGCTGAGACTGACCCTTACCCCAGGCCCTAATCCCCATTCTGGTGTGAGCCCCACCTACCCTTTGTCTCCCTTCCTGGGCAGGAGTTCTTATCTCCTAAGTCTGGCCCTCAGGTGTGAGAGGCCAAATACACTTCTGCAGTGAGTCATTCCTCTTCCTCCAGATAGTGTTGCAGCTCCTGGAACAGTAGGAACCACACCCAGCCCACAAAGCAACACAGCAATGCAATCCCCACTTCCTTACCGGCATCAAGGCTGACATCACCAGGAGAGAGAAGGTGGCACAATGACAGAGAAGAGCATAGCTTTGTAGAGCCTGGAAGGTGATACATTTGAAGCTGATGTACTGCAAATGTGGAAGCCCCTTGAAGTCCCCAAAGTGAGTGCATGATGTGATCAGATCAACAGGAAAGGAAAACTAATACAGCAGAGCACAGATTATCCAACAAGTTCTTGAACAGTATTGAGACATTTTTTTTATTCTGGAAGGTTGAGAAAGCTACAAGGGGGAAGCTGTTCTAGATTTGATTTTAACAAATAGGGATACACTGGTTGAAAATTTGAAAGTGGAAGGCAACTTGGGTGAAAGTGATCATGAAATCATAGAGTTCATGATTCTAAGGAATTGTAAATGGGAGAACAGTAAAATAGAGACAATGGATTTCAAGAATGCAGATTTTAGTAAACTCAGAGAGCTGGTAGGTAAGGTCCCATGGGAAGCAAGACTAGGAGGAAAAACAACTGAAAAGACTTGGCAGTTTTTTAAAGAAATATTATTAAGGGCCCAAAAGCAACCTATTTCACTCCGTTGGAAATATATAAAGTATTGCAGGAGACCACCTCAGATCAACCGGGAGAACTTAGATGATCTAAATATAAAAAAGGAGTTGTATAAAAGGTGGAAACTAGGTCAAATTACAAAGGATGAATATAAGCAAACAACACAGGTATGCAGGGGCAAGTTTAGAAAGGCAAAGGCACAAAAAGAGCTAAATCTAGCTACAGACATCAAGGATAACAAGAAGATGTTCTACAAGTATATTAGGAGCAAGAGGAAGAACAAGGACAGGGTAGACCTATTGTTCAGTGAAGAGGGAGAAACAACAACAGGAAACTTGGAAATGGCAGAGGTGCTTAATGACTTCTTTGATTCGTTTTCATCAAGAAGATTGATGGTGACGGGATGCCTAACATAGTGAATGTTAGTGGAAATGGGGTAGGTTTAGAAGTAAGTTAAAAATTACTTAGAAAACTTAGATGACTGCAAGTCACCAGGGCTCGATGAAATGCATCCTAGAATACTCAAGGAGTTGATAGAAGAGATATCTAAGGGTATGTCTACACTGCCACCCTAGTTCGAACTAGGGTGGCTAATGTAGGCATTCGAACTTGCAAATGAAGCCTGGGATTTAAATATCCCGGGCTTTATTTGCATGTTTCTGGGCGCCTCATTGCAGGAGGAGTAACGATAGTTCGAATTAGGAGCTTTAATTCGAACTACCTAGTCCGTGCCATGTGTAGCACGGCAGGGAGTTCGAACTATGGGGCATTTAAAAATGGCGGCGCCCGGGAACATGCAAATAAAGCCCGGGATATTTAAATCCCAGGCTTCATTTGCAAGTTCGAATGCCTACATTAGCCACCATAGTTTGAACTAGGGTGACAGTGTAGACATACCCTAAGTCTTTAGCTATCATCTTTGAAAAATCATGTAAGTCAGGAGAGAGTCCAGAAGACTGGAAAAGGGCAAATCTAGTGCCTATCTATAAAAAGGGAAATAAGAAAAAACTCAGGATACTACCGACCAATCAGTTTAACTTCTGTGCCAGGGAAGATAATGGAGCAAGTAATTAAGGAATTTATCTGCAAACATCTGGAAGAAAATAAGGTGATAGGTAACAGCCAGCATGGATTTGTAAAGAATAAATCATGTCAAACCAATCTGATAACTTTCTTTGATAGGATAATAAGTCTTGTGGATAAGGGAGAAGCGGTGGATTGATAGGATAATAAGTCTTGTGGATAAGGGAGAAGCGGTGGATGTGGTATACCTAAACTTTAGTAAGGCATTTGATATGGTCTTGCATGACAATCTTATCAATAAACTAGGAAAATACAACCTAGATGGGACTACTATAAATCATAGAATCATAGAACCATAGAGCTGGAAGAGACCTTAGAAGGTCATCAAGTCCAGCCCCCTGCTCTAGTGGGTACATAACTGGCTGGATAACCATTCTCAGGTATGTCTACACTACAGCGTTATTTCGAATTAACTTATTTCGAATTAGTTAATTTGAAATAAGCTAATTCTAAATAACGCAGCTATACACAAAAACTAATTTGAAATAGCGTTTTTCTAATTCGAAATAGCGCATCCACATTGAGTGGACCCTGAATCGAAGGTAAGGCTGGCCGGAACCAGTGCCAGCAGGGCATCAGGGTCGGACTTAGTGTGTGGGGCTGTTGCCTCAGGCTATCTGAGGTCTGTGCTTAAAGGGACCCTACCCCCCATCCTGGACAGACAGTTCTCAGGTTTCTCTGCTTGCTGGTCTACCTTGCTGAGGGACAGCAAAGCATTTGTGTCTCAGAGTGCTCTGTTTGCCCTCACTCGGGACACCACGGCACTCTGCAACATGGAACCAGCCCTGACCCTGGGGACTCTGCTGTGTCTCGTGGACACGTTGCCAGTAGCCTGGCTGCACTGTCTGCAGGCTGCCATCTGGGAGGACCATAGAGGGGCTGTCAGGATCCAGGGAGCCCTGCGAGAGAGCTTCCACCCTGAGGAGCGCTAACAGTCTCCCTGGCTTGCCCCACTGGGGGCTTGTGACCCATTCCTCCCTCTCGTCCTTCCACTTACCCTTCCCTAGCCCCTCCTTCCTGATGTCAAATAAAATGCACTTTTGTCTCAAAAATACAAACTCTGTTTATTTAACAAAACTGGGGATGAAACTCTGGGGAGATTGGGTAGGGTGGCGGGAGAGGGGAGGAGAAAGGGTGGGAGAGGGGAGGGGGAAAACTTGGAGGAGGGAGCTGGAAGGGGGAAGCAAGGAGAAGAAGGGAGAGGGGAAGCTCAGCGCTCGGGGTGGGGGTCTCTCCGGGCCAACTGCCTCCCAGCACTGCGGGGGAGGGGGCCTCGGCGTCCCCAGGGGATGGGGAGGAGGGTGCGGAGGTTGAGGTGGGGGGTGTGGAGATTGTGGAGGTTGAGGTGGAAGAGGTGGGCGGGGGGGCAGGAGTGGGAGGAGGAACAGTAGCTGGGGGGCAGCAGGTGCAGGACCGGCATGGGGCAGCACGCTCTGCACCAGGGCCTGCAGATGGTGACAGATGGCATGACCCTGGGCAAGCAGCTCCCGCTGGAACTCCCGTTCTTCCTGCACCTGCTGCTCAATGATCTGGGTCTGGGCTCACAGGGCCTGCAGGTGCTGCTCTCGGTACCCCTGCCACATGGTGGTGGTCCTGCTGAGGCCACAGGTGCGGGAGCATGTCCTGGGCGGGGTGGTGTGCCCTGCATGAGCAGCTGGTGCAGCTGTAGATAAAGAAGAGAAGTGGTCAGTTCTCCCTGGGGACACAGCGGATGATGCCCAGCCCCCCGTGCGAGGTGAGAGCGACCATGGCCTGCACCGTCAGAGCCGATGTGCTTGCACAGAGGCCATTGTTGGCATGTCCGGCTCTGCCCGGGAATGGGAGCTGCCCCGAGACCACACCCGTATCCCTGTGCTGTGTGCAGTGCGTACGGGGTGGGGGGGGAGATGTCCCCTGCCCCTGTGTAGAGGGGGCATGTGAAGGGAGGGCGTCCTGTTGTGTCCCGCCCTGAAGTCGGGAGCGTGTCAGATCTCTTCACACACACGTGTGGCTATCGGGCTATGGCCCCTGTGTGGCACGCAGCTGGAGCCACCTGCCCAAGGGTGGCACGGCACGTGCCCACACATGCACAGGTGGCTGAGTGATCCGTGGGAGGCATGGCCCACATGCGCGGTCCCTGGTCTTCCTCCCTGCCTCCCCTCCGAGTAGGGGACAGTGCTGGCACTTACCTGGTATGACCTCCCCGGACGACCCTGTCGACTCCGGTGCTGGGACAGCTGGTGGTGGCCCCTCTGCTGTGCCCGGGCAGGGCCCTCAGCTCCCGGCTCACTGCCCCCCGGGCTGGAGCAGACCGCCTTGCCCCCCCAGGATTCGGTCGAGTGTGGGGAAGTAGGGGCAGGTGGCAGCCCCTGCTGCAGCGCTGCCTCTGGTGGCCCTGGCGTACTCCTGCCTGAGCTCCTTTATTTTCAGGTGCACCTGCTCCTGGGTGCGCCTGTGTCCCTTGCGGGCCATGGTGGCCGCTATGCGGCCATAGACGGCGGCATTCCTCCGACTGGTGCAGAGATCATGGACATTGGGGCCTCCCCCCACACCTCAATGAGGTACATGATCTCTGCACCAGTCCAGTCTACGGCCCCTGGCTGGCCCCTGGGCACTGAGGGACTGGGCGGGGGACACTAGACTGGTGCTGGCTGCCTGGCTCATTGTCTGGCCACTGGGTGCAGGCCTCTGGCTCGCACATGCCCAGTGGCCAGACTCTACCCCTTTAAGGGCCCCGGGGCTGGGGGAGAGGAGAGGAGTTTTCCTGGTTTGGCCCAGAGTGGACCCCAGGGCTCCCTGGGAGGGCTGGAGGCCCCCTATTTCGAATTAAGTGTCTACACAGCACTTAATTCGAATTAGCTATTTCGAATTTGGTGTTACTCCTCGTAGAATGAGGTTTACCAAATTCGAAATAAGTGCTCCGCTATTTCGAATTAAATTCGAAATCGTGGTTTGCATGTGTAGACGCTATTGAAGTTAATTTGAAATATCGGCTGTTATTTCGAATTAACTTTGTAGTGTAGACATACCCTCAGAGACTAGTTAGTATCGGTTCACAGTCATGCTGGAAGAGCATAACAAGTGAGGTTCTGCAGGGGTCTGTTTTGGGGCTGGTTCTGTTCAATATCTTCATAGAGAGCACAATTATTAAGTTTGCAGATGATACCAAGCTGGGAGGGGTTGCAAGTGCTTTGGAGGAGAGGGTCAAAATTCAAAATGATCTGGACAAACTAGAGAAATGGTCTGAGGTAAACAGGATGAAATTTAATAAGGACAAATGCAAAATACTCCACTTAGGAAGGAACAATCAGTTTCACACATAAAGAATGGGAAGTGATTGTCTAGGAAGGAGTACTGCTGAAAGGGATTTAGGGGTCATAGTGGACCACAAGCTAAATATGAGTCAACAGTGTGACACTGTTGCAAAAAAAGCAAACACCATTCTGGGCTGCATTAACAGACGTGTTGTGAGCAAGACACGAGAAGTCATTCTTCTGCTCTACTCTGTGCTGATTAGGCCTCAGTTGTATTATGTCTAGTTCTGGGCACCACATTTCAAGAAAGATGTGGAGAAATTGGTGAAGTTCCAGAGAAGAGCAACAAAAATGATTACAGGTCTAGAGAACATGACCTATGGGGGAAGACTGAAGGAACTGGGCTTGTTCAGTTTCGAAAAGAGAAGACTGAGAGGGGAAATGATAGCAGTTTTCAAGTATCTAAAAGGGTGTTATAAGGAAAAGGGAGAAAAATTGTTCTCCTTGGCCTCTGAGGATAGGACAAGAAGCAATTCACTTAAATTGCAGCAAGAGATGTTTAGGCTGGACATCAAGAAAAACTTCCTGCCTGTCAGGGTGGCTGAACACTGAAATCAATTGCCTAGGGGGGTTGTGGAATCTCCATCACTGGAGATATTTAAGAGCAGGTTAGACAGACACCTGTCAGGGATGATCTAGATGGTGGTTGGTCCTGCCATGAGGGCAGGGGACTGGACTCGATAACCTCTTGAGGTCCCTTCCAGTTCTAGTGTTTTATGATTCTATATTCTATGATTATCTCAATGGCTGCATTTTGAATGTACTTGACAAAATGAATGGGTGTCAGAGAAATCAAGCTAAAGTTAGGAGAGGAATTTGACCTTTCATATCTGAATTCATTTCTACCTCCTGGCTAGCAGAGGTCTACATTTTGGTGCTCCAGTGGTCTCCTATTGCAAAGAATGGCAGAAAGAAGAGGGCTTATATAGAGAGGGGGTTATGGCCTGAGCTGTTCAAATAACATATATTTTTAAAAAAAGTAGTTTGGAGATGGGAATATAGAGCATGTGCATGTGGAGTGGGAGGGAACGGAATATTAAAAACGTATACAGAATGAGTTGCAAGGCCAGATCCCCATTTTTACCAGATTTTGCAGTCAGTAGGTGAGAATGAAATCTCATGAAAATTTGAATAGTCTTAAAACATAAACTAAATTGAACTAATTAAAAACGGACTTCAATTTGTTTCTAATAGACATTTAAAGAATGCAATCTATATTAAGAAAATAACAACAATCCATCAGATTATATACCATTACTTTCCAGTGTTATAATGTTCATATATATCTAGATAATTTTATAAATAGTAAGTGACTGAAATCCAACCTACTTTGGCAGTGACAAACACATTAGTATATGATAACTGTTGACGGGTTTGTGTGAAATGAGATGGTAGACTTTGATCTGTTTCTGTTGGACAGCTATTTACATAGTAAAGCGTAATGGCAGTCTCACTAGAATGGCCATAAACCTGACTGTATGAAGACTGAATTCTTGTTATAGCTTATTTCAAGGTAATTTCAAAATAGCTTATTTTGAAATTTGGCGCTATCTACACAGCACCAAATTTTGAAATAAAGCGCTATTCCTAAATGTCCCTTAACCCTAGTGGAATGAGTGTTACTGGGATGCTGGAATAGCACACCTGTTATTTCAAAATCCATTTTGAAATAACGGGCTGCTTTAAAGAGATGGAATAGCTATTTCATGATACTGCCAATATCCTGGATAGCGCTGCAAGATAGACATAGCCTTATGGTCAGATTTGAGGAATATCAAGTAAATGATGAAGTTGGCAATTCTTTGCTCTTTCTTGTATGGATAATCATGGGTTTCAGACTTCACTCCAAGTATAAGTCTGGCACTTTTAGTTAGACATGAAATCTACTTTACAAATAGAATAAATATTGTATAAAATAATGAAAGAGAAACCAAGATTTGATAAGTTATTTCAGGAAATAATTTCACTAAATCAGACTGTAATCATAACATATTGACTTTAGTCACTCGTCTATCCTTATGGTAAAAAAATAAGTTATTTTATTATCAAGATTATTTGGACATAATCCAGATCATAGCAGAAAAGAGTTGGCATTACCTTCTGTAGTGGTCAATTGTGGAAGAACTTTGTACGTGCAAGTTTAGGGGTGGTGAGGCCTACATTCTTTCCCCCCTTTCCCTTTTCCCTATATCTGATGAGCCAGAAGCAAGTCTTCGGGAACATACGCCATTTAAGATAAGCATTGTTGTCAGTATAGCAAGAACAAGTATAAGATAAGGGTAAAGGGCAAGAACGCATAAATAATTCTGTTTAACCTAATGTACTGATCACGTAAACAGGGCCAAAGAACAAGTAGAACTAGATCAGAACCAGATCGATAACTAACAGCTAAGCCCTACATCAGCACGTAATGAGTAACCCCTGAAAATTTCCAAACTGCAAAACAAGGTAGAGACACAGTATTTAAAGCTGCACCAAAGCACAGCAATTTGAACCTCACCGATGGGCTTTGGGTACCAGCACCTCGGAAGCTGAGACAACCTCCCTCTTTGTCCGCAGCCTAACCGGGGTTCTAGGCTTGCAGGAAGGGATGTAAGATATGCCGCTTCTTTGTTATATTGTTGTTCCATTTATGGGGCACAGCTGTTAGCTGTCAGGAAATAAACTATCTGTGTTTGACAGATACCTGTGTGGCATCCTTAGTGCTTTGAGAACCCAGTGTCGGACCTTAGACTTACTCTTGCCGACTACACCTTCTAAGTGGCAATTACTGCAACCACCTAATATTGTTTTGATATTTATATTTATATCAACATTTTCTCCAATAGAAATGTTTTCACTAAATAACTAAAGACAAAACACTCATAACTTTCATACAATTAGCCGTTTTTCCTTCACAAGTATAACATTTAAAGTTTATTTAAACTGCTAATATAATATGACCACAATACCATACAGTACAGAACTTAATATGTTCTGCCAGCAGATGTTGCCTGGGTTATTAAGTTAAAGGTAACATGGAATCAACTCTTAGGGTATGTCTACACTTGCACCCCTAGTTCGAACTAGGGATGCAAATGCAGGTATTCGAAATAGTCAATGAAGCGGGGATTTAAATATCCCGCACTTCATTAGCATGATCTCGCCGGTGCGCTAGTTCAAATCACAGCTGATTCGACCAGGAAGTGCGCGCCGGGACGTGTTAGTTTGAACCAAACCCCTTGGTTCGAACTAACGTTACTCCTCAAAAAATGAGGAGCCCCCCAATGCTCAGATGTTGAATTTCTAAACAAGCGCCTGTCTTTCTAATATCCATTATCATTATGCTTCATAAAACCTGACAATGATTAGGCTGTTGGTATACTTATACCACTTCCTAGCATACCGACCAATATTATCTCCATGTTTTCTTGTGCTTCCTAGTCAGTCTACAGCTACATTGCCGGGGTTTTTTGGAAGAAGATATGCAAATTGCACTCACATTTGCATGTCTTCTTCTGATTCCTTTTGCAGAAGAGGTTTTGCTGATATTTGGCCCTGAATAGATGGGGCCAAATGTTGTAAAAAAGCTCTCTTTCGCAAGCCCCTGTAAACCTCAATTTATGAGGAATAAGGGGTCTTGTGAAAGAGGGGGGGTTCCCAACATTTGGCCCTGTCTACATGGGGCCAAATATCAGCAAAACCTCTTCTGCAAAAAGAATCAGAAGAAAATATGCAAATGTGAGCGTGATTTGCATATCTTCTTCTTCAAAAAAAAAATAATAATGGCAATGTAGCTGTAGCCTCAGTCTTTATGGATCTGTTTATTGTCTTATTCCTTTATTTGTAACCTCTTTGGAATAAAAATTCCTTTTATCTTGTATTTACCCAGCATTAGCATTATGAAGACCCAGTCCATAGCTGGGGCTCCTAGATACTGTGATAATAAAATTAGTAGTAGTAGTAGTAGTATTAAAAGGCATGAAATGCCAAATAGTGATTTGACGTTGGGATTTCGGAAAGCCTTTGACAAGGGCCCTCACCAAAGGCTCTCAAGCAAAATAAGCATTCATGGGGTAAGAGGGAAAGTCCTCTCATGGATCAGTAACATGTTAAAAGATATGAAACAAAGGCTAGGAATAAAAGTCAGTTTTCGGAACTGAGGGAGGTAAACAGTGGCATATTGAGAATAGTGCTTTTTGACATATTCATAAATGATTTGGAGAAGGCATGAATAGTGAGGTGGGAAAATTTGCAGATGATACACAATTAATCAAGATAGCTAACTCCAAAGCAGACTGTGGAGAGTTGCAAAAGGATCTCACAAAAGAGATTTATTGGATAAAAAATGGCAGATTAATTTCAATGTTGATAAATGCAAATTGGAAAACATAATCCCAACTATTCATACAAAATGATGGGATCATTGTAGACAGTTCTCTGAAAATATTTGCTTAATTGTGTAGTTTTAGTCAAGAAAAGCTAACAGAATGTTAGGAACCATTAGGAAAGAGATAAATAAGAAGACTGAAAAATATCATAATGCCTCTATATAAATTCATGGTATATCCTCATCTTGAATACTGCATGCATATCATTTTGCCCATATCAAGAAAGATATATTAGAAAAGGAAAAGTTTTAAACAAGGTTAACAAAAATTATTAGAGCTTGGAACAGATTCCATGTGTGGAGAGATTAATAAAACTGGACTTTTCAGCTTGGAAAATAAACAATTAAGAAGGATAAGATAGAGGCCTATAATATCTTGACTGGTGTGGCAAAACTGAATAAGGAAATTTTATTTACTTCTTCACATAACACAATTACTAGGGACTACTCAATTAAGTTAATTGGAAGCAAGTCTAAAAAACCCAAAAGGAAGTACTTCTCACAACATGTAGTCAACCTGTGGAACTCATTGCCAGATAATGCTGTGAAGGACAAAATTATAACAGGGTTTGAAAAAAGAACTAGATAAATTCATGGAGAATAGGTTCATCGGTGACTATTAGCCAGGATGGTCAGGGATGCAACTCTATGTTCTGAGCATCCCTAGCCTCAAATTTGGAAGATTTGAGGCTAGGGACTGAATCTGGGAGTGGCCAAGAGGAGACTGCTCACTTGATGATTGACTGATCTGTTCATTTCCTCTGAAGCATCTGGCATTGATGACTATCAGAAGACAGGATACTGAGCTAGATGAACCATTGGTTTGACTCAGTATGGCCGTTCTGCTATTCTTACAAATGTTAATACTAGTCTCCAAAATGTTCGCAAACCCTCCCATCTTCATATCATCCACAAATTTTATAAGCATACTCTCAGGTCCATTAACCAGGTTATTAATGAAAAACTGAATGGTACCATGCCTAGGACTGATCCCTGTCAGACTTCACTAATAACTACTCTAAATATCATCTTTCACCCACATATGCATTGGATCACATTTCTCCATTTGGTTATGAAAACATTGAGTGGGACTACAGGCTGTACCGATCCCAAACAAGAGAATGTGCTGAACCAGGGGAGATCTCCTGCCACCAGCCCCCAACCCCAGAAGCTGCCCCAGCAGGCACCCTGCCTTGCCCTCCTCCCCAAATTGTCTAAGCTACTTGCCCAGCTGCTGCCATCTCCTTGGGCATCACAGGCTCTGCTTCCTGCCGTGGGTCTCTAGCCTCACTGCCATGGGCTGCCACAGGGCTCCACCCTGGTCCCATGTTTCTAGGAGCTGCCGCAGGGCTCAGGTCCCAGCCCCATGCAGGGCTCTGGCCCCAGACTTCTGGGGACTAATAGGGGACTCTGGCCTGGGCTCTGAGCTGCTGTGGGGCTCCAGCCCAGCCTCATGCTCCCAGGGGCTGCTGCAGGACTCTGGCCCTGTGCTCCTTGGGATTGCCAGGAGACTCTGGCCCCACGCTGCCATGGGGATCCAGCCACAGCCCTGCATACCCAGCCTGGATCCTGAGCTGCCTGCAGCTGAGCTGCCGACCTTGTTTTCCTCAGTCCTGGCTAACCCCTCCTGCCTTTAGGCTCCCTGGCTCTCTGGTCCAGGAGAGGGACCACAAATGTAGCTGGACCAGAAAATTCCAATTTTTAGAGGTGTGATGGATAGGAGGAGTTCTGGCCAGCACCCGGTGACTAAGGGGTTAAACTCAGGTAGCTAGCAAGGGTGTTGGCAGGGGGCCAGTAGAACCAATGGGGATACAGTGCTGAAATCTGAATTTTATGAGATACCTTGCCTGCTTACTTTGTGTTGGGAAGTTAATCTAGGAGTTGAGAGACACAGAATGATTTAAACCCAGGCAGCACTACCATGCCTGAAAGGAATTCAGGGCATGGAAGTAGACTGAACCAGGAAGGGATTGTGAGCAAATAAAGGGGAATGTGTATTTAGTTGTGGTTAGGGTATTTTTCTTTATTTTTGTGCTTTGGTTTAAACTGCTCCATGTGAGTCCATCCCTCCCCTCTCCTCCCCCATTCACTATCTAAGAGTTGTTCCCAGAGATTTTCTCTGTGTTTTAATTTGTTTTTCTTAGTTGTAACACTGTGACACTCAGCAATCAAGTGTGCTTTATCAAGTATATCTTTTGTTTTCTTAATAAAAATCACTTTTTAAGGTGATGATTTGATTCTTGTGTCCTGGAAAGGAACAGGGGCTCTGTGGCTACGTTTACACTGCAGGCTTTTTGCACAAGAACGGCCGTCTACACTCCATGCACAGTTGTCCGAAAACCCAGACCTCGTCTGCCACACTTGCTCCCATGCAATGTGGGATGTGTACTCAAAACATGACTACAGCATCAATGGTGTATGCTCACCGACAGTGACAAGAGTAGAAGCCATGTGCTCTACCGTGGGAAGGGAGTATACACAGTGCTACGCAGACAGACACATCATGCCAAGAGGCTAGGACACAGACAAAGGTCTCCATTCACAGTGATGTCTCCCAAGGGTTACAATCCATGGAGGATCACTTTGCTCCCAGGATTTTGAGCTAGTCATTTATGTGAACACACATACAGGGGACTGATTGGGCCCAAGCCGCAGTTGTGTGGTGTCACGTGAGGCTCAGGGAGGAGGGCACGGGGCTCAGGGACACTGTGGGAAGGGCTGACTGACTGCCTCGCCATTTTCTGTGTTCTCTGAAGCAGGACCACCCGGGAGTGAGGGACCGCCCAACCCTGCAGCGGTGGCACTGACCACCCAGGCACCAGTCCGGTGGGCCAGGCAGCATGTCCATACATCCGGTGTACGACCACATCAGCCAGAGCATGAGGGGGTAGGCTGCTTCCTGCATGATACACAGTGGCATGTAGATGTCCCCAACCATAAATTCCTGCTGGGGGAAGAAAGTGCCCACCTCCATCCTGTGAAACTGGCTGGGGTTTTGGAGGATGCGGGCATCATGTGCCCTTCCCAACCAGCCCACATATATGTCCGTGAAGCGGCCTCGGTGGTCCACGAGGGCCTGAAGCACCATTAAAAAGTACCCCTTCCGATTTATGAAGGGGGCCACTCGATGCTCCGGTGCCTGGATAGGGATGTGGGTCCCATCCACGGCTCCCCACAGGGCAGCGAAGCCAGCCACAGTTACGTCTACATCCCACAGGTGGATGACCCTCTTGAGCAGGATGTCGTTGATGACTCAGACAACCTGCAAAAGGGCACACAGAAATACAGGGAACGCACAGAATGAGGCAGGGCGAGTGCATGAGCCTGCCCCCCTGTGATGCCCTCTCCCCCCAGACATGCCAGGCCCCACTTGCCCTGAACCTCCCCCACCAGCAGGGCCATGTGAGGGAGGGATGGCACCAGCCCCTGGGTGACGGGGCTTCCCCCACGCCTCCTGTCCCCCCTAGCCTGGATTCTTCCCTTCCCCTGGGCAGAAATTGCAGCCCCCAGAGGGCCTTACCTGCATCAAGACGGCACCCACTGTGGACCTGCGCACCCCAAACTGGTGTGCCACTGAGTGGTAGCTGTCCAGGGTGACCAGCTTCCACAGGGCGATGGCAACCCTCTTGTTCACAGGGATGGTGGGCTGCAGCTGGGTGTCGTGTCTGAGGAGTGCAGGGGCAAGCTAGGCACACAGCTCCAGGAATGTCTGCTTCTGCATCCTGAAGTTGTGGAGCCACAGCTGGTCATCCCATTGCTCCAGGACCAGCTGGTCCCACCAGTCGGAACTGGTGTCGAGTCTCTAGTATCGCCTCTCCATGGTCGGGTGGGGATGCCACAGCGAAGCCACCGCATCCATGGAGCGGGAGTCCAGACTGAGCTCGGCGTCGAGCTTGTGCAGGAGTAGCGAGGAAGCGTAGAGCAGCAGCTGCACGCACTCCAAAATGGCCATGTGAGGCCAGAGCAGGCACAGGGCCATCCCTGGCTCCATGGCACATCAAGGAGAAGTGACAATTTTGTGCAAGGCCAGTTCTGAAACTCTCCCCCAAGCCTTTCCACAAGGGGCCCCTGCATTTCCTCTGTGTGCCTTTCATCCCTCACCCTTACCTTTCCCTGCCATCCCATCCCACCTTCCCACCTTCCTCCCTCCCCTGTAGAGCAAATAATAAAGCCATCTTTTTTACAAAAACAGGATGGAGAAGTGACTGGGGAAAAACCTGGAATGGGGAAGGAGAGAGGGGGGCTCAGGGATGGGGCTGAGAGTGGCACCTGCCTCTGGGTGGTCGGGAAGCTTCCCCTGCCTGAGAGGTCCCACTGCCCCAAGTTCTGGGTAGGCTAGGATGGAAAACCATGAGGGGGCAAGGAGGTGGCTGGTGGCCCGCTCCATGCACGATACCATGTACTCCATCACTGAAGGGAGGGAGAATAACAGTGTCAGCTGGTCCCATGCAGCCTTCTTCTGCTCCTGCTTAGTCCCACTGTTCCTCCTGGTTGGCAGCCCACTTCTGTCGCTCATCCTCAGGCAGGCCATCTCCTCCCTCATGAGGTCCTCACAGGTGCGTTTCCCCTTGTGGATTCCACGGAGTTGGGTATATGGCGTGGGAAGTGGAGGATGCACCAAGCTTGCAGCTGGCCCAGTTTTGAAGAAAAGTTAAAAGAGCAGTCATCCCAGGAGACACTGTGTATGAAGCCTAGCCCCAATTTCTGAGCCAACACTGAAGGCCTTGGTTCAGACGATGGCGATGCGCTTCGAGCAAGGCCATATGTTGCACTTTCCAGCAGGGGCATAGATGTCCCAGGGGAGCATCACAACACCCACGGCCTGGGGACAAGCAGGCATGGGAAGGTGCTGGCCGTGCCAGAAGCCTGCTGGAGGGAGAAGAGGACAGGGTGGTTTGGCTTCCTTCTGTGTCCCGTACACATCAGGTCTGGCACTGGTGGCATCCCGCAGAGAGAATTCTATCCCTTCCCGCTGGAAGATGCAGGGAGAAGGGTGTTGGGGGAGGTGTGTGTGAGCAGCGGACGCTGCTTGCCAGAAAGAGTGCTACTAGGTTCCCCTCCTGTTCCTTCCCTGGGAGGTTCCTATGCATGGGATCACTCTCTTCCCCATCGCTGCATTTGACTGGCAGCAGATACTGACTGAGTGTGGTCATGACCCTGTGCTGTGTGCAGCACGACTGTGTGTTTCCATGACCCCAGTCGCCTTAGTGGTGGCTTGTCATGGGTAGATGTCCTACCACGGAGGCTGGAATAAGGCAGAACTCTTCAGGAGCCTTGTAGAAGGCCTGAGAGGTTCCTGTGTGACAGTGTCATAGGGGTGAGTGCTCCATGTGCATCGATGTGATCAGGCTGTTGTGTGACCCCCAGGCCGACTAGGCCAAGAGAGGAGTGCACAGCCCTTCACAACCCATTGCCTGCCTCTGCATGTAGATAGGGAATATTATAGAACTCATTAGAAATGCTCTTCTAGGGTTCCTCCAAAGCCTGGGAGACATCCTGGGAGGGAGGGACCAGCTCCAGGGTGAGAAGCAGGTGCTGGTTGGTGGGCATGGTTGCTTGGCTGGCCTCCTCTTCCTTCTAGTCCTCTGCCACCTCGCCTTTTTGGTGGCTGACACTGGGCATGTCCTGGCCGGACTTGACAATAACGCTGGGGGACGTGACCAGCCCCTCCCAGGATGGCATCCAGCTGGTTGTAGTACCAGCATCTGTGTGGTGCTGCCCCAGATCTTCTGCTCTGCTCCCTGGCCTTGTGTTAGGCCTGCTGAAGCTCTTTGATTTTCATCCAGCACTAGTTGAGGGGCTGGGTGTGCCCTTTTTCAGCCAGATTCGCTACAATCCGGCCGTAGATTTCTGCATTCCTTTTGCTGGTATGGAAATCCTGGAGGTTGGTCTCTTCCCCCTACTCCTTGATGAGGTCCAATATCTACGCACAAGTCCTGGCCGGAGCTCTCCTGCATCCCTGGGCAGTGGCAGCCAAGGGAGCAGCAGGAGTTCTGGCAGCTGTGGGAGGGTCCGAGGGAGCATCGGGGTCCATCATGCCTGCCTAGGATGCTGCTGTCTTTCATGGGGCTTTAATAGCTAGCCATGTGGAACAAGCCCTTCTCCTGCTGCCAGAACCTTTGAGCTCTGCAGGAGGGGAACTATGGAGATGCCAGGTGTGGCCAGAACGATCTGAGCTGCAGCTGTGAGAGGCCTCCGGAGGCCAATTACTTCAAAATAGCAGCGTAAGAGCATCCACGCTAATGCTATTTCGAAATTAGTGTTATTTCCTGAGAAAAGCAGGAGTAGAGAGTTCAAAATAAGTGGCACTTATTTTGAAATAACGGGCTTGGTATTGTGGATGCTCTGCTTATAAAGTCAACCTAAGGAGTGTTATTTCGAAATAACAACCTAGTATAGACCAGGACTTAGACTTCTATTGAAACCTGCCAGCAAATAACTCAAGGCCATGTGTCATAGAGAAGAACCAATGCAAATGACTTTCTCTTATCTCCAATGAAGAAATATCTCCCAGGCAATAGAGTATGTAGTGGAACTGGATAATCTCCAGAACTTCTGAAATGGAGGGAACTCAAGCCTTTAGACAGATAGAAAATTTACACAAGTTATTTTAGGACTAAAACAAGTTATTTTAGGACTAAAACATCTCCCTTAAGCCAGGACTGAATAGACAGAAATATTATATGTTGCCCAGGGATAACAGAAGTAAATACTTTCATAAATTGACAATAAGGAATAGTACACTTCCATATTTCAAAATTGGGACCAATGTTTCACTTTCAATGAGGAGATGAACTAAGGAGGCACTGAAGATATCATTGATGAAGAATACATGAAGATTTCTCTCAAAAATAATTCTAGTTGGTTTCAAGGGCTGCAGAAATTGTTTTGACACATTTCAGACTTGCAATGGTTCACAAAATGTCCCTCTCACACATCCAGCTGCTTCTCTTTCCATTTGAACAATATCTCACATGTCATTTGTTTGCCAACGGGTGGGTTGAGATTAGGTTTCACTACAGATATTCATTCAAGTCAAAAATTTCAAAAGCAGCTGACAATGAGATAATGCCTTTCAATGAGACTTAGGCTCCTGAGGTTTTGAAATGTTAATATCCTGATAAAATCCTCAATGCCCCCAAAATGAAGGACTAAACCCACAAAACATCTTAGTCTTCCTTTCATCCTCATCCCCATTTTGTCTAATCTTGAATTAATGATAAACGACAGGTCAACTTTTCTTTGAAATATAGGGTCAAACCTTATTTGGTATAA
Source organism: Rafetus swinhoei (assembly GCA_019425775.1). NCBI lineage: Eukaryota > Metazoa > Chordata > Testudines > Trionychidae > Rafetus > Rafetus swinhoei. Next base: position 35,576,901 of record CM033436.1, read on the forward strand.
ATTGACTTCTGTTTATGCCAACAATGCCAATTTGCACTGGATGATAATCTGACCAATAATAACTCAGTTTTGACATAGCTATGACATGCCACCACTGCACTGACATCACTTAACGTATTTTCTTAATAATTATGGACGGCACTACAAATTCACTTGTTTATCAGGAAATCTGCTGATAAAATAAACATTGAAGTAAACAAGGTAATAATCCAATATCTGAGGGAAGAAGTTTATGTACTTTTGAGAGAGAGCACTTAAACATACTAATTTGTATGGTAACTGAACAATGAGTTACTCCTAATTCTATAGCTCTGCAATCAATGGCTTGCTATTTGAAACTATTCAGTTCCTGAAGCAATACAACTCAAGTGGAGCAGATAAAACATGGTTTTTTCCAGGATATTTTCTCATGTTATCACTGAACAGAAATAAAAATCTTCAAAGTATTAACTGAGGAGATTTGCAAATAATTGTGAAGGGAATTATGTAAATAACTCCAAGTAACAGTAATGGGAATTATCAGTCCCTGGACCTGACCTTGAAAAGTCACAATGCAATTAATTGATTTTTAAATATATATATATATATATATATATATATGTAATGACAAAAGGAACATGAAATCTGAGAAGAGAGAAAACATGAAAAGTTGATTATGCAAGAAACTCACCTAAATGCCAAATTTTAAGTTACCAATTATATGAAAGTGGTTTAATAGTGTTGTACATTGTTGATTTTCTAAGAAAAGTAGTGAAAATAAAGGCTATTGATGAATTATGAAATTCAATGATATTCTCTTCTGAGATGTACCTCTCTTTATAAAGGTTTCTGTGAACTTAAGGGTTGCAAAGGTCTGTCTAGCTCACAAATGATCTCTCATCTGAGGCTAGCAATCATATGCTTGGCCAGCTGTAAAACTAAGCTTGTAAAGATTAGATTTTTATCATTTAACATAGGTACATTTTTATTTCACCATGTAGACACAGACTGACAAAATATTCTAATCAATAATTAAAATATAACATTAGGCAAAATAAGAAAAATGCTGCTTGAGAATGTATTAGAGTTTAATTTAAGGACATTTTAGTTTGTTATTTTAATATGATGTTAACAATTTGTGTTTTAACTGTTATAAAACTTTAACTTTTTCAATTTTAGCATGTATTATCATTAAATAATTATCTGACCTCACTCTAATGTCATAATCAACTGTGAGCATTTGAATAAATAAAGACAGTAAAAGTGCATGAAATCCATAATTTTGCACAAGCATTAAAATTATACAACAAAAATAGAAAAAGTTTAAAAATAAACATTGATATTATCCTTCAAAATAATAAAAAATAAAAATTGAAATCTGCCAAACCTATGTGTAATATTATACCATGGGATACAGACACTGAAGTATGAGGTTTGATACCTCTTGCAATTGTTATCTTTACTATAGTTAGCATAACTAAAGATGAAATTCTCATACTTACTGGCAGTGTGACAAAAACTACAATACAACTCTGGAGTTATAAGAGATAAAAGTACTTTTAGGGTACTCTCTCAATGCACTGAAAAGTAACCATGCGAAACTAGTGACTAAATTAATGCCTGAACTGTTAAGTAAAGCAAGATTAAGATCTCTTAAGTGCAAGTGCATCTTCAATTATATCACTAATGATGTCATAATAAAATTTCTGCTTTTCTTTGAAACACAAACAAGTAAATGTACAACCTGGCTATGTCTACATTGGCACCCCTTTCCGGAAAAGGGATGCTAATGAGACACTTGAATGCAAATGCGGGATTTAAATATCCCCGTGGCATTTCATTACATAACTGCGCTTTTTGCCGGCTCGGGGTTATGCCGAGAAAGCGCCAGTCTAGACGCGATCTTGCGAAAATAAACCCTTTTCCGGAAGATCTCTTATTCCACTTGAAAGTAGGAATACTTTCTTGAAAGTAGGAATAAGAGATCTTCCGGAAAAGGGTTTATTTTCCGCAAGATCGCGTCTAGACTGGCGCTTTTCTCTGGCAAAACCCCGAGCCGGAAAAAAGCGGCAGCCATGTAAATGCAAATGCCGCGGGGGATATTTAAATCCCCCACGGATTTGCAATTCCAAAGTGTCTCATTAGCATCCCTTTTCCGGAAAGCGGTGCCAATGTAGACACAGCCCCTCAGTCTGTGCATTACCTCTGATATACACATTTATTCTTTCCTGTAATTTTTGTCAAATATTTCTTATTTTAAAGCTTTTATTTTTGTGTAGTAAGTCGTAACGTTTTTATTTTAGAATAGTGTATTTATTTCTTACGAAAAACTGAATATTGAATTGAATATATATTTTAAGGACACATGAACAAACACAGAGTCTAGATTAGGTAAGGCACCAAGAAACTTGGAACATGAGTCTCAGCTTTGTTTCCTAGCTTTTTTCATTTGTTTCACAGCTTTAAGATTGTGCCAGTTTATTTTTCATATTTAATTTCTTTAAAAGAAAATATTTTGATGACCAGCCTAGCAAGCTCAGTATCAAATAGGCAACCAGTGTTGTTCTAAGTGTCATGGTTTAAATATATTCATGATGAGAAAAACTTAGAAGAAACCTTGCACAATCATATCACAATCCTGGTAAGTGGTTCCTTCTCTGACAAGTAAAGTTACCATTTAACAGAAATCTAAAATTAAAAAACCCACCCTGATAACTTATGTCATTTTAAGTAAGATATGAGTTCTGGTTGTTACAAATATGCTGGAAAAAATCTCAAGGGAGAAGGGAGAAATTAGGAAGACTGAATTTAGGACATTTAACAGAGGTAGGATTTCAAATGTAGAACTCCTTTCATGGTTATTATCAACATCATACTGTGGTGATATGTTGAATTTTGTAATTACAGAAAGAATTCAGCAAAACATAGGGCTGCACTGAGGGAGGACCAAGTATTCCTAGACTTTTCCTGACACATATGTTTCTAACCTGTTCTTAAAAAAAAGTCATGAGTTTCTGCAAGTTTGCTGAGGAACCAATTCCAGTATCTTAATAATTAGTTTTTGTAATATCTAACCTGAATTGCCCTGGCAAATTAACTTGATTACATTTTGTCCAGTCTTCAGTGAACATGGAGAAGAATTGATCCCTGTCCTCTTTATAACAGCCCTTGTCATATTGGAAGACTTTTTGAAAAGTCCCTTCTCAGACTTCTTTTCTGAAGACTAAACATGCCCAGTTTAACTTTTCCTTACATGTAAGGGTTTCTAAACTTTTTAGAACTGTTGTTGCTGTCCTCTGGGTTCTTTCCAATTTGTCCAAATGTTTCTTAAAATGTGACACCAAAACTGGACACCGTACTCCAGCTGAGGCCTCACCACAGTGGAGCAGAGAGGAACAATTATCTCTTGTGTTTTACATGTGTTAATACATCCCAGAATGCTATTTGCCCCTTTTGCAATTGCAGCACACTGCAGACTTATATTCAATCTTTCATCCTTTATAACTCCCAGATCATTTACTGTAGGCCTGCTGCCTAGACAGTTATTCTCCATTTTATGATTGTACATTTAATGTTTCCTTCCTAACTGTAGTACGCCCTCCCTACCTCTCATCTCTTTCAGAGCTATAATTTCAGGATACCTGCTGATAGGCTGGCAACACTACAGTGAAGATAAGCACATCATATTTTCAACTTTATCTTCATAACCACTACGGCTAGAAACAAACAAGATCTTAGATGCATTCCAGACCACAATGCCAGAGCAAAAGGTGGGTTCTGTAGCACTGTCAGAGGATATGATTTACAACCTCCATGAACTCAACTTTGCAAAGTAACTTCTTGCTCTTTCCTGTGAAATGCTGCACTCAGGGTGCGTCTAGACTACAGGGTTTTCTCGAAAAAAGTGGCCTTTTTCCAAAAAAAAGTCCCCTGTGTCTACACTACCGCCGTGTTCTTTCGACAGTAAATTGAAAGAATGCAGCAGTTTTTTCGACCGCGGAAAACCTTGTTTTACAAGGAAGAATGCCTTTTTTTCAAAAGTGCTCTTTCGAAAAAAGCCGCTATGTAATTCAAACTGTGCTTTTTCGAAAGAGAGCATCCAGACTGCCTGGGTGCTCTCTTTCGAAACAGCGGCTTGCTTTTTCAAAAGTACTGGTTGTAGTTTAGACGCTTTTTTTCGAAAGAGGCTTTTTCGAAAGTATCTTTCAAAAAAGCCTCTTTCGAAAGAGGCTTGCAGTCTAGACATAGCCTAAGAGGATTTAGAAGCGTCACTGACACACGAAGTAGAGCTTTCAGGAGTCTTTTTCCTGAACACATACCCCAACTAAAGAAACTGGATAAAAGATCAAGCTAAAGATGAGATCACACTTTACCCACATTTCAGACCCTTTCCTTCCCTTCATTTAATACCACTCAGTTCCCCACTTCAAACTCCCTTTGACATGGGGATCTCAGACATACTCTTCCCACCAAAGCTGTACATCAGGAGTGGGGAACCGGTGGCCTGTGAGGCTCAGGGCTGCTCCCCCGCAGCAGGAAGCTGGCACTGGTACTCTAGCTCTGCAGTCCCTCCCCCCTCAGCTCTGCCTGGCAGGGGAGAAAACAGCGCTGCGCACTGCTACTTCCCTTCTGCCCTCTCTTGGCTGGGGAAATGGCAGTGCAGGGAATCACTTGCCTTGAGGCTTTCCCCCCACTGCTCCCATTGGCCTGGTCATGGTTACTGAGAGCTTCAGGGGGCATAGAGTCACATGTGTCCCCACAGATCTGCACAGGAAGCACTCCCCCCACATGGACCTCTTACATCCCTGCTTCCGCCCAGATTTCCCCCCTCCCCCAGCCTGCTCTTGAACCCCTCATTTTTTTGCCCCACTCCACAGCTTGGGTGGAGAGTCCACAAATTTTCCTAGCCTGGGTTCCTAGAAGAGTTAATCTGGCCTGAGCAAAGCTCTGAACCTCAGTCCTCTTCCACCTTGTGGAGTTGGAGCATGAGGGGAATGAGGTGTCTCAGTCAGGGACCACATCAGAGGGGGGTTGGGTTTTTTTGCTTCTCACGTATGTGTGGGCGCCGACTGATTTTTCTGTGGGTCAGTGGCCCCTGACCCAAAGTTTCCCCATCCCTGCTCTACATAAATGTTACTAACTGTTACTATAAGTAATCAATTTACAAACCTCTGTCTCTCAACCAGAGAGACAAAACAACCACCTTCTTACAAAATTAACACATTACTCTCCGTTTTCCAATAATTCTCTCAAGAGCCAAATTACTACTAGCTCACCGTCACATTATTTTTCTTACACTAAATTAGCAGAGTCTATTGACCATAATTCCACCCAACTTGGATCAGCTATAGGTCACATTGCACATGTTTAGGCAAACCATTACAGAAGTTAAAATTTATAATCCCTGCTACTGGCATAGAATGCACATATATTTTGGAACCTGCTTTTAACAAAGGATTCTATCTCTATATTATGCATGCCAATTGTACTCGTGCATATTTTGTAACTCATACACTGTAATCAAACTTTTTAAGATGAATTAGTCTATATTACAGATATCATTACTCACTTTCAATAGCATGATGTAATACCAGCACTATGGTTCAGTTAACAAAGGTTTTAGGTGTTTTCCAGGGTTGAATCATGGAATCTGTCCTCTGAGACTGTTAATAAAGGTTACCAGAAAGCACATCAAAAAAGGAGAAAGAATCAGCAACTTTAATATGTTTTCAATATAAAAGTCATGGCCAATAGTAGATTCTTAAACAAACAATGACTTATAGGGCAAAATATGTCAAAACTGTAGGAGGAACTTTACACAAATCTTTACCGACATAGGATATGTGCTTGGGAATAATGCTTTGATTGTCATCTCCCTGAAATAACAAAGCATTTTAAGAAAAAACAATAGCAATTGATGGGTTTGTTGACAATGGAAACAGAACAGTATCATGAATTTTCCACAGTGCAGTGAAATGTTCTCACTGTATTTTGTTATCATCTTAGGTCATCTGTGCAAGAGGGTGAAATAGTTAATGATTATGACAGAATTCGGAATGACTTAATCTGATAGTTTCACTACAGAATGTGGCTATAAGCCAAGAAGTTTTAAATAACAGAAATCCCACCTCCAAGTTAAAAAATGCAAACTTTGATAATTAAGCAGTTTAAATAGAAATATCTTAACAAAATACTTCTGTAGTGTATTTCAGGGGGGAAAAAAAAAACCCTTATGCAATCAACCAAATAGTGAAGACTTCCACACTGTTCTTCTACTCTTACAATGTTGTAACATAACATTCTTTGTTATTTTAATTTTGTTTTGAGAATGGTCTTACTATATATATGGGCCCCAGCTTTCTCTTATCATAACTTAAAGCAAGGTAAGGGTTTGGTGGTGCCAAGACAATGGGATGTGCCTGGAATGTGATTGCTTTTCGTAACACAGAAAGGGAGAGGGCTGCTAGCAGGGATAGTTATACTGTATCATGGCCTTGGGAGGGGCCAGAGATGGGACCGGGACAGCTATAGTGCCATTGGGGCACCAGAAGATACATGTGTAGGTAAGCTTCCTACCTGCCAGCTGGGGAAACAGAGGGACCCCCATCATGACCAGTGCTGGGGAACTGGCAGCAGGACCCCTGCCACACCGAGCCATGGGGAATCACCACTCAGGCATTATGGCTACCAGCATCTCCTCCATCCCCTCCCCACACCCTGTCCCCTTCCTGAGCCCCTCCTCACCCCAATCCCTGACTCTTGCACTGCCCACACCCCAGACACCTGCCCTGAGCCCCTCCTCACCCCCAAATCCTGACTCCTGAATCCTCAAACTCTCTGCCCTCAGCCCCTCCTCACCCCCAACCCTGATTCCTGTACCCCCTACACACACCAACCCCTACCTTGAGCCTCTTTTCACCCCAAACCCTAACTCCTACACTCCCATCCCCCCACTTCCCTGCCCTGAGCTCCTCCTCACCCCTGACTCCAGTACTCCCACACATACCAACCCTGCGCCCTGAGTCCCTCCTCAACCCAAACCCTCACTTCTGTACCCCCATACCCTTACTCATTCTCACCCCTAAACCATCACCACAGTCCCCCTTCTCACACAACAATCCCCTACCTCAAACCCTCCTCACTCCAACCCCAGATCCCTGCACTCTCCTCACCCACTGTGTTCAGTCTCTCCTAACCCCCCAAACCTCACTCTTACAGCACCACACCCTTAGCCCCCTGCCCTGAGCTCCTCCTCAGCTACAAACCCTGACTCCTGCACTCCTGCACCCTCAGCCCCCTGCTCTGAGTCCCCAAGCCACAACCCTGAGTCCTGTATATAGGGGATGGTAAGAAGATAGTATTTCTTCCTCAGCATCCCCATTCCTCCGTCCCAGAGCCTGTCCTTTTACTCTTTTGTGGCCTGTTTTCATCAACCTAATTGCTTATTTCCCTGCCTTATTTGCTCTTCTCTTCTTCCATCTCTGCACTCTGTGATCCTTCTCTTCCTAGCCTTTGTTCTGAAAGGTCATGCTTCTGCCTTCTCGTCTTTCTTTTACTTTGCTTCCTGGCCCCTCCTGTGTCTCTTTCCCCATCCACCATCTATATCTCGTACCCCCTGCAAACCAGCCAAAGGGAAAGGAAACACAAAGGAAAAACAAAGCGCTTTGTATAGAGGAAACTAGGGGGACAAAGACAAATGGGAGGAGAGAAAATGTATGCAAATGAAATAGTGGCAGAGTTATTTTAAAATATTTGATTTCATACATTTCTTGACATTTCTATGGACAATAGCTTCTGTAACCATTTTGATAACATTTGCAATAAAAGCAAACTAGACAAAAAGCAAACTAGACAAAAAGCATCACTAAAATTATTTAAAAGAAACAATTTTCAATTAAAAACGCTCTTTATTTCAAAAGAATTAGACAAGAGCTACTCTTTAGATTTTTCACTGTACAGCCTCACTTAGATCCTCAATTGCACTTATCTTACCTCTTCAGTATCAATAGTATCAATTGCCCCAAGGACTGTTTTGGATCTGATCAGGAATTTTTCAAATAATATTTTTGCCAAAGAACATTTTGTCGTAAACCAAAGTGCTAACAAATCAGGCCAGTTTTGATGAATTGCCTGATCCTAAAAAAAATTGGAAAAAGGTTTTGAAATCTAAATGTCCCATTTTGACATTTTTGAAATGAAGAGTTTGGGAGGTTTGAATCAAAATGCTTTTCAAAATTTCAGAACATTTAGACATATTTAAAAAGAATAAAAGGTCAAACCCAAAATAAAATTTTTCAAAATTTGTGAAGCAAAATGATTCTCTTGGCCCAAATAAAACTTTTTTTTTAAAATTTAGTTCATGAACATTTCACATTTTGACTTCTTTGGCCCACTTTCAGATGGGAAAATTGTTCAACATTTTGGCTACATCTAGACTGCAAGCCTCTTTCAAGAGAGGCTTTTTTTTTTTTTTTTTTTTTTTTTAAACTAAAATGTAAGTAAGAAGATAGATAGAGTCGAGGAGTGCCAGAGCTATCTGCCACTTGATCAGCTCCGGACTACAGTGGCTTGGAGCTTAGCTGCTCCTGCTCTCTGCCTCCCAGAGCCAATGCTCAGGATGGCTATGTCTACACTGGCAGGTTCTTGTGCAAGAACTGCAGTTCTTCCTCAGAGCGTCCACACTGCACGCCTGCTCTTGCACAAGAAGATTTACAGTAAAGCGTGGTAAGAAAGGGCTTCTTGCACAAGAGCTACGCTCTTTTCTAACAAGTGTAAGCTCTGTTGCACAAGAGCTCTTGCGCAAGAGGGCAGTGTGGACACGCGGCAGGGGTTTCTTACGCAAGAGAGCCCTATGGCTAAAATGGCCATCAGAGCTTTCTTGCACAAGAGAGTGTCCACACTGCCATGGATGCTCTTACGCAAAAGCACATGGCAGTGTGGACATGTTCTTGCACAAGAGTTCTTGCACAAGAATGTTTGTGCAAGATGTTCTTGCGCAAGAAGCCGCCAGTGTAGACATAGCCGATGAGTGCCCAAGTTGTCTGTCTCTCCGCAGCTCAGGAGAAAGACTTCATGGTAAGCAACCAGGAAGCCAAAAACCAAAAAAGTTCTCTTAAAAGGAATTCGCTTTAAATCCCTTTCTGTGAAAAATGTCACAGTTTTGGCTGTTTGTCCCTATTAAAGGTATTAAAAGGATCCCCTTTTATTCACTCAGCTCTAATGCCAACTTTGCTTGTAAGTTACATTTCAAAGTTTGGCAAAACTTTGCATAGCTTGTGTTCTCTTTAGGGGAGGTTGAGAAATCCTGATGTATTTCTGCACCTCTTCCACTATGCTGTCAATTCAAAGACAAACAGCAGCTCAGATGCTCCATGGAACTTTGAGCTGAAGCCTATTTTCATTGTCATGCAGGCAGGCAGTCGCTAGAAGGTTGTAAAACTGTATTTCCTGCCAGCTTGTTTTCCAATTTTCCACTTCCTTCATTGTTTTTCCTCAGACCCTATTGTGCTTGAGTCATGGCAACTCTTCATGAGATTCTACCATAGCAAACATATTCCCATTATTGGCTCTTGTTTAACTAGAAAAATATGTTCCTTTGGATATGTATTCTCATCATTGACGTAACTGCTTTAGTGTATTCCAAAATGCAGTTGAAATCAAATTCTGAGCAACAATTATTGCATCTGTATATTCTGAACTGGTTTTTAATCCACAATGACCAGTGTAAACATGTTACAAGTGTTTTTGTATCACTTTTGGTATTATAGGCTATTAGTCTTCTTATAGGAACCATAAAAAAGAAAAATTAAAAGATATTAAATATTTTGTTCTATCAACTACAGTACATATCCTTTAATGTATGTGTGAGTTAAGTCTCACAGAAGCCAATTTTTGGGGGGTTTTGGTGCAAAAGGAAATAAATTAGTAATATTTTTATAAATATTAATAGGTAGTAATTATAACACTTGATTTTCAAGTTAACTACTCGGGGAAAGGAATTTATACATAAGGATACAGTTGTTATTGAGTTAATAGGAAGCATTTACAAATTATTATATTGAAACATGCAATTTAATTAAATACTATAAAGTTTGTCTTCATCTGTCAGGAGGATGAAACACACTGAAATAGCTCTATTTGTCAAGGCTGAAAATGGATAACCAGACAGAAACAAATATGATCTCTATTGGAATATTGGAATGACCTACTTTTCAGATTCAGGTTGGACCTCCCTGGTCTGGTACCCTTGAGACCTGACTGGTCCTGAAGGAGGGAATTTGAAAGACCAGGGAAGGTCCCCAGCCACAGTCCCTCAGCCCTCCATCCCTCCCTGCCACCAGCTTATTCTGTCCCAACCAAGCTGCCTGCTGGCAGTCCCCAGCCCCGGTCTGCTCCAGCCCTGGCTGGGTTGCCCTGCTTTGGCCCCACTATTGGCTGGGCTGCCAAAACCCTGCCCCTGTTTCCAGGTGGCATGCATTTCTGGCTCCACTGCCACCTGCGCTGCAGCTGCAGTGGTCATAGCCCCGGCTATGGTGCTAGGCTACCACAGCCCTGGCCAGGCTGTCCCTGCTGGGTTGCTATGTTCCCAGCCCCACTCTGCCCAGGCAACCTGAGGCCCTGGCTCTGTGGCTGGGCAGCATGCAACCCCTGCTGGGCTGTAGTGGCTTTGGCCATGTTGCCTTTGCTGGGCTGCACTGATCCCACTGCTGGTCAAACTCCCATGGCCTCAGCCCCACTACCACCATTGGCTTCCCCGATTACACCTCCGATTCCCTCCTCCACAACCTCTGTGGCTTCCTCCTCTAGGATGGCCAGGGTCCATCAAGGACATGGGAGGTGGGAGGGTGGAACTCAAGGGGGAGCTGGAGCCTCCAGACCCTTGTGAGGCAGATGGCAGTCCCACACCTGTTCCTGAACCTCTCTTCCCCCTTCTGGTTCCCTGTTCTTCCACTTGCCTGTTGTTTTGCCCTAATAAACAACATGTTTATTGAACAATGGTCTCTTTATTGGTTGAACTGCAGGGGTGGGGTGAGGTAGGGAAACACGGGGGCAATGTGTGGGAGAGCCACAGTGAAGAGTCTCAAAAGAGGGCTTACATCTTGTCCTTCAAGATCTCTCTGATTCACACCGCTGTGCTATCCTGATCACGCTGGTGTCTGGATGCTCAAACTCTCAGGCTAGGCGCTCTGCCTCAGCCCCCCGCCCTGCCAGATAAGTTTCTCCCTTGATCTCTCACAGGTTATGGAGCACACAACATGCTGCCACCACAAAGAGAATATTGCATTCGCTGAGGTTCAGCCAAGTTGGGAGTCTCTTGAACCTCTCCTTTAAATGTCCAAATGCACATTCCATCACCATTCTGCACCGGCTCAGCCTGTTATTGATCTCTTTCTTGCTGGGGGTCCAGGCTGCCCAGGATCACTACTCTTGGCATGTCCACCTATCTGATTGTCCTTTCAGGGAAGAAAGTTCTGGTGCGCACCTTTTCAAAGAGGCAGAAGTTCTGATAGATGCGGGTGACAGGCACCTTTCCCGACCATCCCACATTGATGTTGGTGAAATGGCCCTTGTGATCCACAAGCACCTGAAACATCATCAAGAAGTACCCCTTGCCATGGCAAGGTATTTGGGGGCCAAGGTGGGGATGTACATTCCTTCTACGGCACGACTGCAGTTAGGGAATCCATCATGTCCATCCATCCATTATAGTGTTCACTTTTCCCAGAGTCATGATCCTCCCTAACAAAATGTTATTGATGACCTTGGCTACTTGTATGATAACAGCCCCAGCCATAGATTTCCCCACCCTGAACTGGTTCCTGACTGGGCGATAGCTGTCTGGCATGGCAAGCTTCCATAGGGCAACTGACACATGTCTCCATGGTCAGAGCAGGTCTCATTCTGGTATCCTGGCACCTCAGGACAGGGAAAAGCTATTCACACAGTTCCAGGATTGTGGCCTTGTGCATGTGGAAGTTCTGCAGCCGCTGCTGAACATGCCACGTCTGCCTCACAATACTGTCCCACCAGTCTGAACTTGTCTCATGGCACCAGAACCAGCACTCCACTGTGTTCAGAGAATTGACTGGTGCCAGCATGAGCAGTCTTACCTGAGCAGTGCCTTCATGCCACACTGAGCTTCATCCTTGTTCTCTTCTTGGTGGATCAACATCCATATACTCTCGAAGCACAGCGCCATGAGGCATACTATGACATGCAAGAGCATGATGATACTTACCTGAACACTGGGCTCCACGCTCATGCTCTTACGGTATCTGCATGGGCAACCAGGGCACAAAGTATCACGCAAGGGGGAAGGAATTAGACAGGTGCATTCTGCGACACTGGTAACATAAGCCCCTGACCACCTGATACAGAGTTTTGGACCCTGCGGACACCGTGAGCACAGCCCAGAATGAAAGGCTGCCCATGGTGCCTCACTGTCTGAGTCGATGGAAGGCTCTCTAATGGGGACACACTATTTCAGATAACATTTGATAATATTCAGATGACATTTGATTCTTCCTACACTGAGGTTGCGGACCTTTGACTTCGCAACATCGGATGGTAGGAAATCGACCATATTAGAGTTGACCTTATTTCGTAATGTAGATGTGCCCAGACTGTATATGCTTTTTCACTAACAAACTTAATTAACCAGAACAATGCTACTTGACTATAGAGAGTATATAATTTGTCATTGAACCAGCAGCACACTAGTGGCTAAGGATATAGAATTTTCCTGTATGCTGTATTTTCCTGTATTTCAAAAGTAAGAAACCAAACTGTATTTCAATTAATGTATATTAATGTCTTTAATATTAATCAGTTCAGCTATAATCTGGAAATGAAAATATTCTTCTACCAGAATACTACATTTAATATGAAATGGACATGCTTACTACAGGTTGGACGTCACTCATCTGGCACCCTTGAAACCTGACTGGTTCTGAACAAGGGGATTTGCTGGACAAGGGGAGGTCCCACCCCACATGGCCCGTTCTGCCCCGGCTAGGACCTCGCTGCTTCCTGCCCGGCCATCGCTCGCCAGGCTGGAGCTCTGTGGCTACCATGGCTCCGCAGCACCTGGGGCTGCCATGGCTTCTGGTGCTGCCAGGGCTCCATGGCCACTGTCAGCTCCACACTACCACCTGTCAGCATGGGCCAGATCTCCCTGCTGCACCCCCTCCCCCCACAACACGGGGCTCCTGGCTGAGTTGCACTTCCCCCACGCTCCTGCCCTGCATCCTGACCTCCTTATACCTGGACTCTGTGGTCCAGGAACATTCATGGAGCAGGGAGTCCCAGTTAAGGGAGATACAACCTGTATTAATATCCACTGTTTATCTTCAATAATGAGATCCTCTTATGGAGTAGCCTGCATGTATCTGTCAGCATATAAATTTAATGCTGAAAATGGAGCCTATTAATTCTATATGGTTTGCAAAAATAAAACCTACTGATTTCTGAGAACAGTAGACTTTCAGTTAGGTTCTCTTTATACCTCATTAATGGCAATATGGAAAAAATAGTACATGGTTAGCTGGCAGGGGATTTTAAGCAACCTACTGAAATCAGAACGTGTTTCCTAAACACTGAAATTTAAACTGAATGGGAGGAATATACGTGGGCAAATTTCCCAAGCTGCTCTATAAACACAGATCATGCCAAAACATCAGTATCCACTTGCTTATAAAATTGTAACTAAATCTTTAATATTCAATTATATTGGATGTCACCAACTAGATCTGCTGCATCTGACCAGATTTTGGGTAGAACTGTTTAAAATGTGCATCATGAATCCCAATAATGTGGAACACTGGAGTGATTTGGGGTTAGTAAAAAACTATAGAATTCTGCCTGATTTCCCCATCACCTCTGTCTGCTAGTTTCTAGAGAAGGAATTCTCAAACAGGTTTACAGAAGACGTGGAAATAAGGTACTATATTTTAAGGGGATGGGGATATTTTTAATGTAAAGCTACTCATCACAGATGATAAAGGTTCACTCCAATGTCCACCCCTCCTTGTCCACATTATAATTTCAATCACTCAATCCTTTAGAATATAATGCTTTGATCCTAAAAGACAACTTCTATTCAGTGCTCCAGGAAGGCATAATTCCCACAGATACCTTACATATATACCCAAAAGATTCTTTCATTAGTACAAATGTTTCTATGAAGTTTTTCCCTTTCCTCTCTTTCCCTTTAAAGCTCATTCTTTAGGTACAAAAAGATCTGTGGTACAGAATATTCAGCTCAGGTATCTGGAATCCTAAACTTTGTAAGTTAGTTGACCTGCAGATTTATATAGCAGGTACTATAGTAAGGCATTTGTACTGCAATAAAGTTCTAAGAAATAAAGGAAAGCTCCCTCAGGCTATGTCTACACTGTACAATTATTTTGGAATAAGCAATTTTGGTAGAAATATTCCAAAATAGCTTATTTTGAAATAATGCATCTACACACCAAAAGCTCATTGAAATCATGCTTAGCTATTTCAAAATAAAGTGTCCACACTGATTTGATGCTAGCTTCCATTTAAGGCCACCAGAACCACTTCAGGCATGGTGTTGGGATAGCAGTTACTTCCTGGAGCTGCTGCCTGAGGCTATCTGGGACTTGTGCTTAAAGGGACCCCCTGTACAGCAGTGTCTCAGGCTTTTTTTCCTTTGCCTGCCTCCACGAGAGACAGCAAAGCCTTTTCTTTTGCCTGCTGTGGTTGCCCTTGTGGACACCTCAGCTATACAGCCAAGGAGTCGGAGCTGCCTCTGGGTAGTCAACAGCTAATGCAGCTTGTGCTGCACCTCATGCAGCAGTTTCTGCAGGCTGTCTCAGGCCCTGCAGGAACCCAACCCCCTGCTGCACTTGGAGACCCTCCTCAGCTTTCTGCAGGCACGGCTCATGCTGCTGGATCCCACCCATCCTCCCCTTCACACCATGCACTGCCACTTCTGGTGTCTGGACACCAGTACTGACTGGTGGGACTGGCTTGCATGGAGCGGTCTGGCGACCAGCAGTGGCTCCAGAATTCCGGATGAGGAAGGACAGCTTTCTGGAACTCTGTGAGAGACTCCCCCCTGCCCTCAGGTAACAGGACACTCACGTGAGACCTGACATCCCCCTTGAGAAGCAAGTCACCCTGTGGAAGCTCTCCACACTAGACAGCTACTGATCAGTCAGGAACCAGTTCAGTGTGAGGAGAACGATCATTGGGGCCATGGTCATACAGGTATGGCACTCTCAGGCTATTGTCCCAGAAGGGGGGTAGATCTCTAGAATGGGGTTCCCTAGGGAATGGGGAAGTGGTAGTCGGGGTGAGGGGGGTTCAAGCCACCTCCCCAGTAGGTTTTTTCAGTCCTGCTCTCACAAAACCCTGAAGGGGGATGGGTAAGTGTTGCTCCCGGTGTGTGGGGGGACAGGAGTTGGGCTCGGGGACCTCCTGAGGGCTCTGGCTACCCTCTGATTCTCTGTTTGTTTGTCTCCTTCTACAGGCCCAATTAACATCATCTTACTGTGCAGGGTCATCCACCTCAGAAATGTGGATGCCATCATAGCCAGCTTTGCCAACATGGGCTTCCCCAACTGCAGGGGGGCTACTGATGGCACCTACATTCTCATCCAGGTCCCCGATCACCGGGCAGATGTCTACATCAACCGGAAGGGGTACTTCTCAATGGTCCTGCAGGTTGTCACAGACCACGAGGGCCAGTTTACAGACATCTGCATGAGATAGTCATGGAAGGTGCACGAAGCCCGTGTCTTCCGCAACTCCAGCATGTTCCGGAAGCTGCATGCCGGAACATTTTCCCCCAACCACACTCTCAGGGTTGGGGACATGGACATGCCCATGTGCATGGTGGGGGACGTGGCCTACCCTCTCTTGACCTGGCTAATGAAGCTCTACACCGGTCACCTTGACCACTCCAAGGAATGCTACAATAGCAGGCTTAGCAAGGCCCACATGGTGGTGGAGGGCGCCTTTGGGAAGGCTCACATGCCTCTTTCGCTGAGCTGGACATAGGGGAGCAGAACATCCCACACGTGGTGGCTGCATGTTGTGTGCTCTACAATATTTGTGAGCAGAACAGGGAGGCATTCCTGCCAGGGTGGGGGGCAGAGGCTAACCGTATCTGTAGGTCCTTCAAGCAGCCACATACGGTTGCGATCCGGCAAGCCCATCGAGAAGCTGTGTGCATCTGGGAGGCCCTGAAGGAGAATTTCTCACAAGGAGCCCAGTGACACTTTCTCCTGGGCTTCCCCACTAGGATCCTGAGCATTGTGTCTCTCTGCCTTTCTTACCACACCCTTCCCTTCCCCCCTTACCCTCCTCCCCCACAAAAACAATAAAACAGCCTTTTTTTTTAAACAATCAGAGAATCATAGAACCATAGAGCTGGAAGAGACCTCAGAAGGCCATCAAGTCCAGCCCTCTGCCCAAGCCAGTACCAATCCCAATTAAATCAACCCAGACAGGGCTTTGTCAAGCCGAGACTTAAACACCTCTAGGAATGGAGACTAGGTAACCCATTCCAGTGCTTCACCACTCTCCTAGTGAAATAGTTTTTCCTAATATCCAACCTGGACCTCTCCCACCACCACTTCAGACCATTGTTCCTTGTTCTGCCATCCGTCACTACTGTGAACAGACTTTCTCCAGCCTCTTTGGAACCTCCCTTAAAGAAGTTGAAGGCTGCTATCCAATCCCCTCTCACTCTTCTCTTCGGCAGACTAAATAGACCCAACTCCCTCAGCCTCTCCTTGTAGGTCATATGCTCCAGGCCCCTAATCATTTTGGTTGCCCTCCGCTAGAATCTCTCCAATGCATCCACATCCTTCCTGTAATTGGGGGCCCAGAACTGGACAGAATACTCCAGATGTGGCCTCACCAGAGCCGAATAAAGAGGAATAATCACATCTCTGGATCTACTGGCAATGCTCCTCTTAATGCAACCTAATATGCCATTAGCCTTCTTGGCTACAAGGCCACACTGTTGACTCATATCCAGCTTCTCATCCACTGTAATCCGCAGGTCTTTTTCTGCAGAACTGGTACTTAGCCAGTTGGTCCCCAGCCTGCAACAATGCTTGGGATTCTTCCATCCCAAGTGCAGGACTCTACACTTGTCCTTGTTGAACCTCATCAGATTTCTTGTGGCCTAATCCTCCAATGTGTCTAAGTCACTCTGGACTCTATCCCTGCCCTCCAGCTTATCTACCTCTCCCCCTAGCTTATTATCATCAGCAAACTTGCTAAGGGTGCAATCCATCCCCTCATCCAGGTCATTAATAAAGATGTTGAACAAAACCAGAACCGAACCTTGGGGCACTCCGCTAGAAACCGACTGCCATCCTGACATCGCGCCATTGATCACTACCCGCTGGGCCCGACCTTCCAGCCAGCTTTCTATCCATCTTACCATCCATTTATCCAAACCACATTCTTGAGGCAAGAATATTGTGGGAGACCGTATCAAAAGCCTTGCTAAAGTCAAGGTATATCACATCCACTGACTTTCCCATATCCACAGAGCCAGTTACCTCATCACAGAAGCTAATCAGATTGGTCAGGCACGATTTGCCCTTCATGAATCCATGCTGACTATTCCTGAGGCTGTGGAGGTTTTTCGCCTTCCTCTGTAGCATGGGGCACGGATCACTTGCTGGAGGATTCTCTGCATCTTGGGGTCCTTAAACCATTTGAGGACTTCAGTATCTGAGATATAGGTGAGAGGATTATTCTAAGAGAGGGTGGGTGAGATTCTGTGGCCTGCATTGTGCAGGGGGTCAGACTAGATGATCATAATGGTCCCTTCTGACCTTAAAGTCTATGAGTCTATGATCACCTTCCCCTCTTCCAAGTGCTTCAAAATGGATTCCTTAAGGATCCCTTCCATGATTTTTCCAGGGACTGTGGTAAGACTGACGCGCCTATAGTTCCCTGGATCGTCCTTCTTCCCTTTCTTAAAGATGGGCACTACATTTGCCTTTTTCCAATCATCTGGGATCTCTCCCGATTTCCACGACTTTTCAGAGATAATGGCCAAAGGCTCCTCAATGACATTTGCCAACTCCCTCAGTACCCTCGGATGTATTAAGTCCGGACCCATGGATTTATGTACGTTTAACTTTTTTAAATAGTTCCTAATCTGGTCTTTCCCCACCAAGGACTGTCCATCTTCATCCCATATTGCATCACTTAGTGCATTAGTCTGGGAGCTGACTTTGTCCGTGAAGACAGAGGCAAAGAAAGCATTAAGTACTTCAGCTTTCCCCACATCATCTGTCACTATGTTACTGCCCTCATCCAGTAGGGGCCCCACACCCTCTCTGATCACCTTCTTCTTGCTAACATGCCAGTAGAAACCTTTCTTGTTATCCTTCACATCCCTCGCGAGTCACAATTCCAATTGCGCTTTCGCTTTCCTGATAACTCCCCTGCATTCTTGAACTATACATTTATACCCCTCCCTAGTCATCTGTCCAAGTTTCCACTTTTTGTAAGCTCCCTGTTTGTGCTTAAGTTCACCAAGGATTTCCCCGGTAAGCCAATCCGTTCTCCTACCATATTTGCTTCTCTTGCTACGCATTGGAATGGTTTATTTCTGTGCCTTCAATAAGGCTTCTTTAAAATACTGCCAGCTCTCGTGGGCTCCTTTCCCCTTCATGTTAGCATCCCAGGGGATTCTGCCCATCAGGTCTCTGAGGGAGTCGAAGTCTGCTTTTCTGAAGTCCAAGGTGTGTATTTTACTACTCGCTTTTCTTCCTTTGGTCAGGATCCTGAAATCTACCATCTCATGATCACTGCTTCCCAGGTTGTCACCCACCTCTACTTCTCCTATTAGTTCCTCCCTGTTTATGAGCAGCAGGTCAAGCTGTGCACAGCCCCTGGTTGGATCCTTCAGCACTTGTACCAAGAAGTTATCCCCAACATTCTCCAAAAACTTCCCGGATTGTCTGTGTACTGCCATATTGGTCTCCCAACAGATGTCATGGTGATTAGAATCCCCCATGAGAACCAGGGTCTGCGATATGGAAACTTCTCTCAGTTGTCCGAAGAAAGCCTCATCTACCTCATCCACCTGATTCGGTGGCCTGTAGCAGACACCAACCACAACATCACTGCTGTTGCTTACGCCTCTAAACTTGACCCATAGACTCTCAACAGGCTTTTCTCCCTCTATATACTGGAGTTCTGAGCAATTGTAGTGCTCTCTTACATATACTGCAACTCCTCCTCCTTTTCTCCCCTGCCTGTTCTTCCTGAACAGTTTATACCCTTCCATGACAGTGCTCCAGTCATGCGAGTCATCCCACCAAGTCTCTGTTACCCCAATAAAATCGTAGTTCTTGGACTGGGCCAGGGCCTCCAATTCTTCCTGTTTGTTACCCAGGCTTCTCGCATTGGTGTACAAACATCTTAGATAACCAGTTGATCGTCCTACCCTCTCCATTCGAATCAGGGGTCCTCCTTTGGTGCTCATTCCTCTTTGCATTTCTTCCCGGTATCCAACTTCCCCACTCCCCTCAGGGTTTTGGTCACCGTCCCCCAATGAACCTAGTTTAAAGCCCTTCTCACTAGGTTTGCAAGCCTGCCCACGAAGATGCTCCTTCCTCTCATTGTTAGGTGGATCCCATCTCTTCCTAACAATCCTTGTGCCTGGAACAGAGTCCCATGGTCGAAGAAACCAAAGCCCTCTCTCTGACACCACCTGTGCAACCACACATTTACTTCCTCAATTCTACGATCCCTACCTGGATCTTTTCCCTCAACAGGGAGGATGGATGAGAACACCACTTGCACTTCAAATTCCTTGGTCCTTCTTCCCAGCTCTACATAATCTGGAGTAACCCGCTCAAGGTCATTCTTGGCCGTATCATTAGTTCCCACATGGAGAAGCAGGAAGGGGTAGCAATCCGAAGGTTTGATCAGTTTTGTAAGGCTCTCAGTCACATCCTGAATTTGAGCTCCTGGTAAGCAGCACACCTCTTGAGATTCCAGGTCCAGGCGGCAGACAGATGGCTCAGTCCCTCTTAAGAGGGAGTCCCCAACCACCACCACCCGCCTTCTTCTTTTGGGGGTGGTGGTCATGTAACCCCCATCCCTAGGACTATGCATCCCATGCCTTCCAGTAGAAGTGGTTCCCTTCCAGCCTCCTTCCTGTGGTGGTTTGTGGAGGGAGGGTGTGCAACTCTGGTGTCATAAGTATGGCAGACCTCTGTGACATTTCTGGATTTTAAGGAGAGCAGCCAGATCACTGCTGCACCCACGGGGAAGTGTTTGCCCCAAAGTCTATACAAAGGGGGCCATGTGAGGTGTCAAATGAAAGGTTATGTTCTACTGATTCTGTATATGCTATTCATGTACTTGTGTGATGTCTGTATATGGAGTTATGAATATGGACTCTGTGCTGATAATGTGATTGTTCTCTGCCTGAGACAGAGCAGTGGGCCTGAACTGCCTGCTATAAGGAAGGATTGTTCAGCCAATGACTATGCTAATTGGCAAGGCTCCAGGAACAATGGCTCTCAAGGTGCCCAATACACACCTGAGGAATACATCTGGAAACCTGCAAACCAGCCAATACCATGGCTGCTGACATGGGACACAGGGAGAGGTCACTTGGCCATATGACCTGCTCCTGTTTGGAAGATACCGGGATGGATATAAAATGCTATGAGGCAGACTCCATCTTGCCTTCAATTCTGCTACTGATTCTAGATGCAGCCTTGTGAGGAACAGCGAGCTGGGAAGAATAGTTGGCCCATCCTGACCTAGGATGTACACCAGAGACTTTTAAGATAGCAGTTTGTAACATCTCTGCTTAGAGCCTACATTGAGAACTTGGTGATTCGATGCATGTAATGTATTCTCCTTAACAACCTTACTTTCATGCTTTTCTTTCTTTTATTAATAAACCTTTAGATTTTAGATTCTAAAGGATTGGCCCAGCGTGCTCTTGTGGGTAAGATCCAAAATGTATTTAAATATAAGATCCTGTAAACCTCCTTGCAGGAGGCATAAGGGATCTGTCGAAAAAGGCTTGCTTTCTTGACAGATCCCCCTCTAGACTGCTGCTTTTTGCCAACAAAGTGCTGAGTCAGCAAAACGCAGCCGTCATTTTAATGCAAATTAGGCACGAGATATTTAAATCCCTGCCTCATTTGCAATGTCGACCTGACCTGCCTAATCTGCATCCCTCTGCCGACAGAGGGATGCAGTCTAGGCATACCCTTGGGGGCTGGGTGGGAGCTGCAGACTGGCTCATGTCACCCAAAGAGAAGCTGTGGCAGCTGCTGGGTGGCTCAGGGCAGTCAGTGACTCCTGTCTGCCACAAGCCCTTTCCCTTGAGGCTGCAGCTGCAAAGGCTCCAGGAGAATGGGGGGACTATAGAGTTTTGCTGAGTATAGACAGAGCAGCCAGCAGGGCACCTTGGGAAGAACTAGAGGCCCCTTATTTCTAAATAACTGCAGCTGCCCTGTCAAGACAGCCCCTATTTCAAAATAGCTATTTCAGAAGAGGCATTATTCCTTATAGAATGAGGTTTACCAATGCCAAAATAAACTGCCCATTATTTTGAAATAATTTTGAAATAACACTATTGCTGTGTAGATGCTCAGTTATTTTGGAATAATGGCCGTTCTTCTGAAATAACTTTGCTGTGTAGACATACCTTCACTCTTTTAAAGAAAAACATTTTTATCCTTTAACACTGAATCGCTTTTGACTGCTATGCACCTATTGTTTAGATTTTTGCCCTTGTTCTTAGTTCCTTGGCAACTGATTTTGAAATCTCAGACTTCAGATGTTAAACTTCCGTATATAGGGTTGTTTCAGGCATTTTTTTTCTGACTTTCCTATATTGTTCTCCCCCAACAACAATAAAGTCTGACTAAAAATCTGAAGAACTGACAAAATATACTACACCCCAAGAAATAAAGATCCTTGAAAACTTTGTGAAGTTTACTTTTGCACAAAGCCTACAATGATACATTTGTGTATTTTTTCTTGAACTGTGCAACAAGTCCAGTTTGTGGGAGGGGGTGTTATGCCCCCACCCTTACCTTATCACCAGTTATTATTATAATTTCAGCTTGTACCCTTGCGGGTTTTTAACTTTTTGCCCAAGTCCACCGTCCTTTGGGGTTTCAATAATGACACCTTCCCTGGGGTTTCCAGCGATGGACGAGGGAGAGGGGGGTCCGGCCCGCCCTCACTCGCAGACCCCAGCCCAGGGCCCTGAGGACACAGACCTTCCAGTCTCTGGTCCGGCTGGCGGGGCGTCCCGCCTAAACTCGCCAGCCTGCGGGCTTCCACTTGCCCTGCCCTGGGCTACTTCCTCTCCCTTTCCCTCTCTTTTTGTGTTCGTCCCCTCCCCCCTCGCTGTATCTGCCCGCTCTCCCTCTTGAAACTCCCGCCTAGCCTCCAACTCCGCCCCCACCGACGCCGCGCCTGCGCCTTTTATTCCTCCCCCTTCCAGCTGATTGTCAGTCTTTTTCCTTTTTTTGCGCACTGTTCTCTCTGACTTCCTCCCTCCCTCCCCTGCTGTTGGCCTCCGCCCGCAGCTGAGCGGCGGACGCCAAGCATACCACGCATGTGCGCGGCTCCCCTCGCGACGCCGTGTACAGGGCCGGGATAGCGGCGTGGTAAGTGTGGGGCAAGGGTGCCCCATCACAAACTAGAAAACCAATTAGAAAAAACCCCCATAGAACAGGGTAAAAATCTTGTTCCTTTAAGATGAGCCATAATATATATCAAGCAGAAAAGATTTAATAAAATAAACTTGATCCAGGCTATCAGTTTGTTTTCATCGTTGGAGGCAGTAGGCTCTTATGGAATAGGAATGAAAGTCAATACAGCCCAAATGACAAATTACAGTTATTAGCTACATTTAACAACCACCCAGAACAAGGAAGGGAAATGCATAGTTTGATTAATAAAATCAATTCCACATGCAGGATGACAAGATTGCTAATAGTTTTATTTCTATGACTTCCTTAAATAGACTCTGATCACACCTCTACAACAAAACAATCTATGTGTAACTAAGTCTCACTGGACTGAACATCTGCCTGTTCAAGTCCACTTATTTGCTCAGTGGAACACTGTTTTTTTTATCCTCTTTACAAATCTTTATGAAATTTGATTTAATCACAGCCATCTGTGAGTGGGCCTGTGAAACAATGTTTTGTCCCCCAAGCCTAACTGCCCCTCCTCAGTGCCACTATAATCAGACTACTACCTACTGCTCTGAAAGCAAAGTCAGCAAGAGGATTTTTTCATGGTATATCTTCAAACACAGATGACCTACTTTAACTTTAACAGTAAATATAGGAAGAGAAATAACCTTCTGGTTCCCCAGCACCCTGGTACTCAACTGGTGGTGCTGCATTCTGCATGAAGCTGCCAACATTTAAACAGATTTTGCTAAGGATGATTGTCCAAATGAAAGTCTGTGCACCACTAGGCCTCTGCTATTAGAGGATGGCAAGCAGTTTTTAGTGAACATGGTACTATACAGTACTTCACAAACATTTAGTTAGGGCTCATCTGCACTTGAAAGTTGTTGTAGATTAATTCAAGTTATTTCACAATAAACAATGTTGCAACCAAATTTTGTCACTGAATTAACTGACACATTCACGCACATTAATACAACTTTGGAAGTAGGTTTACTAAATTGTAGGAAGAGTATGCCCCCAACAAAATAAATATGGCTGCATCCCAAACCTGAAACAACTGTTCTGCTCCTGGCAGTCCTCCCACAGTTATTGCACACTGATTTGAGGACTTGCTGGATCAACCCATCAGTTTATCTGTGTGCTCTCTACTACTCTGGGGTCCTCCTGACCACATGTCACCTTAATGTTTAAATGCTGGCATGCAGCAAGGTATGGCCGTGGTGGTTCCAGTTCATGATAAGTTCATACACTCCAAGTTAAAAACCCCAAACACCATGGTTATAAAACGGCTGTGTCTTGTTTATGGTCCTGAGATTAGGTCCCGGATTTCACTACCCTTAGGGAGAGGACTGTATCCAGGCTGATCTTGAATGCACCAAAATGCACAGATCTACAAGTGACTATCTGGACAAATGCATGAGAGGGGGCACCAGTGCCACAAAAATGGAAATGCACTCCAGATAAGAACATTAAGAATAATAATATGATCTCTAGGAAGCTCCAATGGACTGCAACTACCATGAGAATCATATTTCTGGCAGACACACTACCTCCTGAATCATGGCACATTGAAGACTCTGCCAATCAGCAGAAAGGAGATTGATCCAGAAATACAGGATTTTGTCAATTCACCTAATCTGAGACAGATGTTGTGTTAGATGCTTGAGATCCCCTCCCCCAAACTCATGCAGGCACAGGACCAATTTGACTGGCAACAGAAATTTCTTCCAGTAAGTATCTGTACTGGTGGATTGAACAATTTAGGGGAACATTACAATATCGCTATGGTGGGTTAGCCTCCTTCAGCCCCCTTAGCTTTTAATTTCCATACCTGATGATTGAAGTGGCAGTCACTCTGGAGATTTAAAAACACTCTGTACCATTTATTTTTCAAAAGTGTGCAAACTATCATTTATGCTTACTCAGTTCTGCCCCCACTCTACTGTATTGCAGTACTGCTCCTCATCCAAAGTTACAGCAACATGTGGGTTAAAAATAAGAGTAATTAAACAAAAGGAACGTTCTAGCTAACAACATAAGAATGGCCATACTGGTTCAGACCAAAGGTCCATCTAGCCCAGTATCCTGTCTGCCGACAGTGGCCAATACCAGATGGTCCAGAGGAAGGGAACACAGCAGGTAATCCTCATGTGGTCCCTCTCCTGTCATCCATTTCCAGACAAACAGAGGCTAGGGACACCATTCCTACCCATCCTGGCTATTAGCCATCGATGGACCTAACCTCCATGAATCTATCTAGCTTTTTTTTGAACCCTTTTAAAGTCCTAGTCTTCACAACATCCTTTGTCAAGAGTTCCACAGGCTGACTGTGCGCTGAGTGAAGAAAAACTTCCTTTTGTTTGTTTTAAACCTGCTGCCTATTAATTTTGTTTGGTGACACCTAGTTCTTATTGGGGGGAATAGATAACTAACTTTTCCTTTTTCACTTTTTCCTCACCAGTCATGATTTTATAGGCCTCTATCATATCCCCCCTTAGTCTCCTCTTTTCTAAGATGAAAAGTTCAAGTCTTTTTAATCTCTTTTCTTATGGGACCCATTCCAAAACCCTAATTATGTTTGTTGCACTTTTCTGAACCTTTTCCAATCCCAATATATCCTTTTTGAGATGAGGCGACTGCATCAGTACACAGTATTCAAGATGTGGGTGTGCAATGGTTTTATATAGAGGTAATAAGATATCCTCTGTCTTATTCTCTAGGGGTATGTCTACACAGCAAAGTTATTTCGAAATAACAGCCGTTATTTCAAAATAACTTTCCTAGCATCTACACAGCCAAACCGCTATTTCGAAATACATTCGAAATAGCAGAGCGCTTATTTCGAATTTGGTAAACCTTATTCTACGAGGAATAATGAGAAATTCGAAATAGCTAATTCGAAATAAGCGCTGTGTAGACAGCCCTCCAGCCCTTCCCAGGGAGCCCTGGTGGCCACTCTGGGCCAAACCAGGAAAACTCCTTTCCTCTCCCCCAGCCCCGGAGCCCTTAAAGGGGTAGACTCTGGCCACAGTGCCTGTGCCATCTGCAAGCCTGCCAGCACAGAGCCAGCAGTCGCTGCCCCTAACCCAGTGGCCCCACCATGAGCCAGGCAGCCAGTGCCAGCCAGCCCTCTGCTGCTCCCCAGGCCCAGTCCCCCAGCTCCCAGGAGCCTGCCAGGGGTCGGAGAAGGCAGGCATCTTCCTGGTCCAGTGCGGAGATCATGGACCTGATTGAGGTTTGGGGGGATGCCTCCAATGTCCATGATCTCCGGACTAGACAGAGGTACATGGCCGCCTACAGACGGATGGCTGAGAGCCTGGCCACCAAAGGCCACATGCGCACCCAGGAGCAGGAATGCATGAAACTGAAGGAGCTGCGGCAGGCCTATGCCAGGGCCACACGGGGCAGTTCCCACACAGGGGCAGACACCTGCCCATATTTTGACGCCCTGGACCGCATCCTGGGGGGTGGGACGGTCCGTGCCACCTCAGGGGTCATCGATCCTGGAGCAGAGGGCCCTGACCAGGGCATGGAGGAGGAGCGCCAGGATCCGCAGGAGCCCAGAGGGAGCGTGCCATGCAGCCAGGACCCCCTAGCTGTCCCAGCAGACCCGTCACCAGTGTCATCCAGGGAGGCAACAACATGTGAATGCCATCACTGTCCCCTTATTGGAGGGGCGGGGGAGACCAGGGCCCGCGCTTGGGCCTTGCTGACCACAGATCACGCAGCAACCTGTGCACATGCGAGCATGTGCCATGCCACCCCTGGGCACGTGGCCCCAGCTGGCTGCCACACAGGGGCCTTGGCCTGTTAGCCACACGTGTGTGAAGAGACATGACATGCTCCTGACCCCGGGGTGGAACACAGCAGGCCGCCCTCCCTCCACAAGGCCATTCTACACAGAGACAGGAGACATCTCCCCCCCGCCCACCTCAGCCACACTGTACACAGCACAAGGGCATGGGTGCGGTCTTGGGACAGCTCCCACTCCTGGGGATACACCTGTGTGCAAGCATATCAGCTCTGATGGTGCAGGGAATGGTCATCCTCACCTTGCAGAGGGGGGCTGGGTTTCACTCACTGTGTCCCCAAGGATAACTGACCACTACTCTTGTTTCTCCAAAGCCGCACCAGCTGCATGTGCAGGGTGCACCAACCCGCCTGCGACATGCTCCTGCGCCTGAGGGCTCTGCAGGACCACCCGTGCAGTGGAGGGGTACTGACAGCAGTACCTGGGGGCACTGAAAGCCCCGCATCGCACCCTTCAGAACTGGGTGCAAGAAGACCTGGAGCTCTGGCGGGAGCAGCTTGCCCAGGGCTGTGCCATCTGCCAACACCTGCAGACCCTGGTACAGAGCGTGCTGCCTCCTGCCACTTTAGCACCTGCTGCCTCCCCAGCTACCGCTCCTCCTCCCACTCCTTCTCCCCCTCCCGCTTCTCCCTCCACACCCTTCTCACCCTGCATCCCCTCCTCACCCTCCTTCCCCTCCCCATCCCCCTGGGGATGCCGAGGCCCCCACATCCACAGCGCTGGGAGACAGTTGGCCTGGCAAGACCCCCATCCCTGAGCCTCCCTTCCCCCTTCTTCCGCTTGCTTCCCCCTTCCAGCTCCCTCCTCCCAGATTTCCCCTCCCCTCTCCCACCCTCTCTCCTCCCTTCTCCCGCCTCCTTTCCCCAGTCTCACCAGAGTTTCATTTCCCGCCCCCCAGTTTTGTTAAATAAAGATAGTTCGTGTTTATGAAAAAAAGTGTATTTTATTTTACATCAGGAAGTGCGATTGGGGGGGTTAAGTGAAGGACGTGAGGGAGGAATGAGGCACAAGCCCCCAGTGGGGCAGACCAGGGAGACTGTTAGTGCTCCTCAGGGTGGAAGCTCTCCTGCAGGGCCTCCTGGATACTGACAGCCCCCCAATGGACCTCCCAGATGGCAGCCTGCAGCAAGTGCAGCCAGGCTCGCAGCAACGTGTCCAAGAGAAGCAGCAGAGCACCCAGGGACAGCTCTGGCTCCATGTTGCAGAGTGCTGTGATGTCCCGAGTGAGGGCAACCAGAGCATGCAGAGACAAAAATGCTTTGCTGTCCCTCATCGAGGTAGACAAGCAAGCAGGGAAACCTGAGAACTGGCTGTCCGGGGGGGGCGAGGGGGGCTTTAAGCACCGACCTCAGTTAGCCTCAGGCAGCAGCCCCACACAGTAAGTCCTGACCTGGTCCCCTGCCAGAACTGGTTCCGGCTAGCCTTAAATGCAATTCACAGTCCACTAAGTGTGGAAGCGCTATTTTGAAATAGCAAAACGCTATTTTGAAATGCATTTTGTGTATAGACACGTTATTTTGAAATAACTTATTTCAAATTAACTATTTTGAAATAAGATATTTCGAAATAATGCTGTAGTGTAGACATACCCTAGGTCTTTTTAAATAATTATTACCATTCTATTTGCTTTTTTGACTGCCACTGCACATTGGTTGTTTTCAGAGAACTATCCACAGTGACTCCAAGATCTCTCTCTTGAGTAATTGAAAGCTAAATTAGTCCCCATCATATTGTATGTATAGTTGGGATTATTTTTTCCCAATGTGAATTACTTTACATTTATCATTAAATTTCATTTGCCATTTGGTTGCCCAATCACTTAGTTTGGTGAGATCTTTTTGAAGGTCTTCATAGTCTGCTTTGGTCTTAACTATCTTGAGCAGTTTAGTATCATCTGCAAATTTTGTGCACAAGAGAGAAATAGAAGATGAGAGAGAGTCCAAAAGATTGGAAAAGGGCACAGCACAGATTTGTAGTGCACAAATCATATCAAACCAAACCTGACAGCTTTCTTTGATACAACAAGCCTTGTGAATAATGGGGAAGTGACAGAAGCAGTGTACTTTGACTTCAGTAAAGCATTTGATATAATCTCACATGACCTTCTCATCAATAAGCTAGATAGGTGGCACTACTATATTATTCTATTTCTTTATGCACAATACCTTATGCGAATCTGACTTTGTATGTTAACTTTATTACAGAAAGATTTTGGTAGTTTAATTGTCTGTTCAGTGGTGGAGAAAAGAATATGGGGAAACTGGATGACGCTAAAGAGTAACTGTTTTGTACTTTTTTTCAAAACTGGCCAATGTCAGTGTTCCACATTTTATGTGGTGCTTGAATGTGCACATATATGTTTTCTTAGCTCACTTTATATTGGTTTCTTCTGCCTGCTGTGTCAATGTCAAAAAAGCTTATATATCACAATAACTTTTGAGTTGTGCAGTTTAAGATCCATGACACATATTAGTAATCCAGTGTTGTTAGCCTTTGTTGCTACTGTTCTTTTAAATCACCATACTGCTTACATGTATAAAACAGAGAGTTTCTTACTGGATGTAAGCTATGGTACTCAATTCATTATTCCACTTTTTTCTTGGTAAGGGCTTGATGTGCATATCATTTTCTGTAATCCCTGCTAATATGATGTACACAAGCTCTATAGGGATTATGACAAGAATATGTAGCTGAGAGCACTCACATAAATGGGAAGATTGTACCATTTGAGGTGCACATGCATACATTCTTCAAAATGCTAGCACAATTTTGCATTGGGATCTCCTTCAGAACTTTGCCTTATTACTGCAACTCCACTAACTTCTGCAGTTCTGCAATGTCTCAGGAACTCAGATCCAGGGCCAGTCCTAACCAATTGGGGACCCTGGGCGACTGCCTGGCTCATCCACCCCTAAGACCAGTTCTGCTCAGATCTATGTTTTTAAAAATGTCTTGAGGACTGTTCTTAACAACTGCTCTTGATTGGGGATATAAACAAACAACTAGAAAGTTACTGGGATAATTAGGAAAGATCCTCAGCAATATAGATTTTAGTAGAGCACTGCTCAGAGGGGTGACTAGTGGCACAGGTCAATATATCAGGTGCTTTAAAAACCATTAAGAGAATCATCAAAAATCTGCATTTCTTAAATTGGGTCTTCAGCTCTTAGTGTATCTAGGGGGACTATGCTTGCCCCTCCTTTCCCCTCCCCCTCCCCTCCCCCCAGCCTGTGGCCCACCCCTTTCTTGCTCCTCCTTTCTACACTTTTTCTTTAACAAAATCATCAATAAAGAAAGTAATATTTTGTAAAGAGGCAGTTTCAATTGTCAATATTGCTGAACTTGTCAAATGTTCCTGATTTAGCACATTTCACAAATAATTTGTAACTTGTTTCAATAAAGAAAACGTTCACCAGAAACATTTGTGACAGGTATTGTTAAAATATTTTCAGAATGGTTTCTACATTTGGAAAGGCTGTCTGCAAACCATCATATACAAGTCTATACAAATCAACTGGTGATCTTGAAGCATGGATCTCATCATTTTTTTATAAAATTAATGAAATGTTTTGCTTCATATTCAAAAAGATTTATGTCTATATCCTCTTGGTAAAATTCGCTTAATTTTTTACTGTAGTGGCTTTTAGTATCTTTATCCATACTTCTGTCAAACAATATGCAAAATAAATCAACAGTTTTCTTTAGAGATTCACCTTTACTCTCTAATTGCACTATCATTGTGTTATAAATAACACTGACGGTCTATATGATGATCTTCTCTTTCCCTTTTAAATTGATTTTATTGTCTCCAGTTTCATTGAAAATAGCTTTTTGGGTTTTTTTACACTTCTCATCAAATATATCAGAGGAACCTACATTTTCTATTAATGTTAGTTCCTCTGCTTCCCCAGGCCTATAGTCAATTCAAACTTCCATGATAAAACTTGTAACCAAGGCTAACAACCGTGCAGCATTCAATAAATTTGTATCAACTTTTTGCAGCGATTTGCTGATGGCATTAGTTCTTTGAAGTAAACAGTTCCACAAAATAGTAAAAACAGCAATATCATAGTTTTCAAACTTTTCTGCTAAGGATTTTGCTTCAGTCCTCGCATGTGGTTTTTCAGAATTTGATGTGACTATGTCTAATAAGTTTCTCTTTATAACATCATAGCTCATTTTCAAAGCCAAAACAGCATCTACAACGAGCAGTCTACCTGTTGTCACAAATTCTTTTGACTGTCAAAAGTTTTACATTTGCCTGTTCCAAGCATGATTATAGCATACTCCACAGATGTGTGAAACCAAAAAAAAAAAAAAAAAAGCATATGTGTTTTGAACAAAGTAAAAACAATGTGTAAGTCTCTCACAAGATCTGGCTGCAGCATTGCAGATTAAATTTAAGGAATGGCTGGAACAATGTATGAATAAAGCAGAGGGATTTGGTTTCTAAAATTGTTGTCTCTAGTAGGAATGGTAAATTTCATCAACTAACAGATTAGTCGATTGATGTTCATGAAGGATGGAGATTCTACCACCTCCCTAGGTAACCTATTCCAGTGCTTCACCACCCTTCTAGTGAAATATTTTTTTTCTAATATCCAACCTACACCTTCCTCACTGCAACTTGAGACCATTGCTGCTCGTTCTGCTATCTGTCAATCTGTCATGACTGATGACAGCCTCTCTCCATCCCCTTTGGAACTCCCCTTCAGGTAGTGAAACGGTGCTATCAAATTCCCCCTCACTCTTCTGTAGACTAATAAGCCCAAAGCCCTCAGCCGCTCCTCTTAAGTCATGTGATCCAGCTCCCTAATCATTTTTGTTGCTCTCCGCTGGACTTTCTCCAATGTGTCCACATCCTTTCTGTAATGGGAGCCAGATTTGGATGTAATACTCCAGATGTGGCCTCATCAGTGCCAAATAATACACCAATACACCTACTTGGCTACAAAGGCACTGTCATGGGGTGGGTACGCCCAGCTGCCTCAGAGGCAAGGTGTAGGCCTGTAAGGCCTCTCAAAGAGTGCTTCACCCCATGTGTGTATCAGTCCCTATGGCTTAAGGCCAATAACTATACCCAGTCCCATGAGGCAGTCCGGCCTAGCAGCCACGGTCAGTAAAAACACCCCCCTTTTGAAGGGTGGTGAGGCCAATGGTTAGAGTAGATAATCACCACTTTCCCTCAGGGCAGTGAGGTCTAGTGGCCAGAGTCACTAATCACTCCATTCTTGCAGAGCAGTGAGAGCTAGCTGCCAAAATCAGTAACCACTCCCTTCCCTCGGGGCAGTGAGGGCTAGTGTACGTAGTCACAAAATACATATCAACACTCCTTCACATAGGACTGCATGGCCTAGCAGTCAGAGTCCAGGGCAACAGTTTTAGTGCCCCCCTTGGAGGTTAATGGAGGTGAGGTAGGGAGATCTGGACTTACTCTCTCCATTGGTCCCAGCCTAGGGCCCTATCTGTGGTGGGGTGGCCCACTACTAGCTCAGCAGGGAATCCACCCAAGACACACCAAGCTCTTGGGGATCAACCCCCTCGTCCTGGGCTACTTCCTATCAGACTCACTGGAGCAGCCTTCTTTGTCACTTTCCTCCACACTGGGAGCTTCTTTGGCCGTTCCTCACTGACTGGCCTCCACAATTCGGTCCATCCACAGTTCTTTCTCTGGAGCTCTGGCAGCACCTCCTTCCCCAGTGGCGGTCAGCCTACACTGAGCTGCTCCACCAGCCTTTATAGCTGGCCTCCAGCTGGAGCATGCCCAACATGGTGGTGGTGGGAGGCTCCTCAGGCAGGTGGCCCTGGTTAACACTTGCAGATCCAGTGTGGGGTTGGTATACCCTATCACGGCACACTGTTGACTCATTTCCAGCTTCTCATCCACTGTAATGCCCAGGTCCTTTTCTGCCAAACTGCTGCTTAGCCAGTCGATCCCCAGCCTGTAACAGTGGTTGGGGTTCTTCCATCCCAAGTGCAGAATTCTGCACTTATCCTTGTTGAGACTTTCAGATTTCTTTTGGCCCAATCATCCAATTTGTCTAGGTCACTCTGGACCCTATCCCTACCCTCCAGTGTAACTACCTCTCCCTCTAGCTTAGTGTGATCTGCAAACTTGTTCAGGGTGCAATCCATCCCTTCATCCAGGTCATTAAAAAAGATGTTGAACAAAACCAGCCCTAGAACAGACCCTTGGGGCACTCCACTTGATACCAACAACCAACAAGACATTGAGCCATTGATCACTACCCATTGAGTCTGATGGTCTATCCAGCTTTCTGTCTACCTTATATTCCATTTATCCAATCCATACTTCTTTAACTTGATGGGCAGAATACTGTGAAAGACCATATTAAAACCTTTGCTAAAGTCAAGGTATATCATGTTCACCATATCCACAAAGCCAGTTACCTCACTATAGAAGGCAATGAGGTTGCCTTTGGGGAAACCATGTTGACTATTCCAGATCACTTTCCCCTGTTCCAAGTGCTTCAAAATGGATTCCTTGAGGATATCCCTCCATGATTTTTTTGAGGACTGAGGTAAGGCTGACCGGTCTGTCATTTCCTGGATTCTCTTTCTTCCCTTTTTTAAAGATGGGCACTATATTTGCCTTTTTCCACTCATCTGGGACCTCCCCCAATCCTTATGAGTTTTCATAAATAGATTTTGATTGTGGAAAACACATACGTATCAGAGGAGTGCTGCAATAGCTGGTTACACACAATGAACTCATCTCTGGGTTCCATGGAACCAAAACCAGTCAAGAATTCTTAGTAACTGAGAGAACCCTATTTTCGCACCGCATGTGAAAAGGGACATTACAGTTTCTTGTGGGATTTCTGAAAAGAAAAAAGTTATATTCTGCCTTTTGAGTCAATATTACTTTGTAACGTTAAGATGGAGACCTTCCTTTGGGATTAGCATTTAAACTGTAGCTCCAAAGATTTGGCGAAAGATGTGTTACCTTGGGAACACATGACACAACACTAGTATTAGTGAACTCCTGCCAGCTCATCCACAGTTGTGTGCTGATGGCAGCTTTAGATGAGATTACATGATCTTCCAAGAAAGCAGAAGGATACAGTCCTCCCCAGAACAGGATTTGGAAGTGGGAATTCAAAATAATATTTTAGTTTTAATGCATTGGACCACATTGTAGCCTTGCTGTTATCTAAAGAAAACAAAAATGATATTGAATAAGAAACAAAATTGCTTATAAATATAAGCATGTAATTTTGGTCTCATAAAATGTTATACCTTTACCTTAAAAATTACTGTACTGTACAATTGTAACATGCATATTTACTCAGATTTTTAACATATAACTTTTTTGTGCCCTGGGTACTTTTCCCATAAATTAAAAATCATAACATAACCAAAGACTGCCCATAATTATATGCATTTCACTCTACATCCTCCTGAACAGCATCAAAGAGAGAAAAATATGGTTTGGAGGCATGCCCTACAGGTTAACAAATCTGGCAGATGAAGTTGTGAGTTCCAAAACACAAGTCCCATCACAGAGAATGTTCTTCCAGCAGTCTCCTGTTGTCTATATTGAGACAGGGTCTACTCTGAGTACCTCTGATGAACATCTCTTGCCCTCCAGCTCCCTCGCCGCACTGAAAGTATAGGCAGAATTGGTCCTAACCAACTGGAAGCCCTGGGCGACCGCCCGGCTCGCCTGCAGGTTACCAGATGGTTGGAAAAAAAAAAAAAAAACCTGGACAAAAATTTGTTGAGCAAGAAAAAAAAAGGGGGTCGAGGAGTAACCAGGGAAACCTGGGGGGAGTATTCGGGAGGTCGGGCCAAAATGTGGTCGTGGCCTGCCCCTAAGACTGGCTCTGTTGGCAGCCCCTTGAAAATGGTGGCCTTGGGCGACCGCCCTGCTCGCCTGCCCCTAAGACCAGCTCTGGGTATAGGGCCACAATTGAGATTTCTCACATAATTAAAAATAAAATTCTGTAAAATACTCTGCAGATAAATCTCTATTGCAAATAGATACTGAAACTGATTAGAGCATTGCACCAAATACTTTAATAGTTTCAGCTCATTTAACCATGCCTCATGAAAAAATATAAAAAAATAATTTTTGCTAAGCTAATACATAGTTTATGTACCAAATCCTTACATTTGACCTGAATAAAATTGTCAACACTTGATAATGCCCATATTTATTTTGATCATCCAGAATGAGGGTCATTTGCAGAGCATTTCCTTTCTCATTACATCATTTCAGTACATTTCCTGAATGTAAACAATGGATGATCAAGAAGTAAAAATATATGTAGCTGCAAAGGATTTACTACTGCAGTATATCTAGTAAAGTAGAAAAGGAAATATTAGAAATCTTTCATCATATATCAAGATCCATTTCCAGACCATATATGTCTTATATAGTCTAACTAAAGTTGAATGCATTTTAAGGACAACTCTCATGCCTCTTGTAAATAGAGATTTTTTAAATGGCAATTAAATAACAATCTGAGTACACATCTTATTATAAAGTTGGCAATAAAACATCCTAAATCCTAAATACTCTTTCTTTTTTAGGTTGATATAATAATGACACATACTAATTAGGATGAAATTATAAAGATTTGTACACTAATGGTATAAACTATCACCAGTTGATATATTTCCAACTTAGTATTTATTTGTTCTCTTATTGGGGGTTGTTAATAAATTTATTCCTTCTTCCAAAGCACCTATAACAAGCACTGTTAGGCCGTGTCTACACTACAGATAAGATTGAAGCAGCTGCAGTCGATCTTCTGGGGTTTGAATTAGTGGGTCTAGTGAAGGCCCCCTAATTTGAACTGAGAAGACGCTCTGGTAATGCCAGTAGTCCTTCTTCTACAAGGAGTAAGGAAAGTCAAAGGCAGAGTGTGCTCCCTTTGGGTATATCTACATAGCAGCATAATTTCAGAATAACTGACGTTATTCTGAAATAACAAAATGTGCATCTACACAGCAAGCCATTATTTTGAAATAATGTCGAGATGGAGAACTTCTTACTCTGATTTCTGTAATCCTTATTTCATGAGGAGTAAGGGAAGTTGAGTGTCCTTCCTTTGACTTCCTACTGTGTAGACAGTGCCAAAAGCTGAATTAAGCTATTTTAACTTCAGCTACACAAGTGATGTAGTTGAAGTTGTGTATCTCAATTTGATTTTTCCCTGCTGTGTAGACATGCCCTTTGACTTCCTGCAGTGCGGACAGTGCCAAAATTAGAGTTAAGATATTTCAACTTCAGCTACGCAATTGAAGTAGCTGAAATTGAGTATCTTAATTCAAACTTATCCTCTAGTAAAAACTTTAAAAACAACAAATGGTCTGGAAGCACATTATAGACTAATAAAACATGTAGATGGTATCATCTACATGTTAGTCTATAAAGTGCTACCAGATCATTTGTTGTTTTTTAAGTTTAACCTCTACAGACTAACTCAGCTATCCCCTGAAGCTTCTTATCCTCTAGTGTACACCAGAGGTTAGAAACACAACGATGAACTAGCAGTCTGTATCAGTGAGTATAGCATTTCCGATGTACTTATTAATGATATAAAGAGATACTGAACCTACCGAAACAAATATCACTCCCAGGAGAACTATCCACAGTGCATGTACTTATATAAATTCTTATCTTAGGATTTGGTCTGCATTGCAAATGCGTTCAGGTTGGGGGACCCATTAGTTGTCCCTGAAGCTAGGCTCAACATAGTTTCAATTTGCTGCGTAAACAGGACTTTAGCCTTCTTATACTTTTCCTGCATAGCTACATTTTAAAATGTATTCAAATTATCCAGTAAGAATGATGACTATGGTCCCATCACTTCAAATTAGAACCATGATATACCAAGTGTCCTGAATTCTATTTGTAGAACTGGCAGAATCTTAGTAGTTACTTCCAATCTAGCCATATATATAGCCTAATTTGACTGAAGGTAGGTTTTCAAATGTACAGTCTTTTTCAACTCACTCGTATTTTCTTACATTTTATCCATACACTCTTTTCTGCAAACAAAGATAGAGTAGGTTGGTGCCTGGCCTTTATCCAAAACCTTCAGCTCTCTCTTCTGTTAGATTATTTTTATTTTTACTAGCATTACCCATCCTCGGCTGCCTCCCTTCCCGGTGCTCCGAGGCTGGGGAGGCTGGAGCCACGTGGGATCCTCCCCTCCCCACTGCTCGTGGGGCTGGGGAGGATTGGGCTGGCTCGGGCCCCTCCCTGGTCTGGCCGTGCATCCTCTTCCTGCCCCACTGCTCTGGGGATGCTGGGGCATGTGTGTACTCTTCCCCTCCCTGCTGTGGGGGGAAGATGGGCGCATGTACATGTGGCCTCCTCCCTCCCCGCTGCTCCCAGGGGTGGAGGGGAGGGCGGTTGGCACCGTGCATCCTCTTCCCTCACCACTGCTCTGGGGATGCTGGAGTGCATGCACACTCCTCCCCTCCCCATGGAGAAGTGTGCACACTCAGTGCACTTCTCCTCCTTCTCCCCTCCCCGTGGGTGGTGGGGCCTCAGGGGAAGAGGCGGGGCTATAGGTGAGGGTGGGACTGTAGGTGGGGCTGCGGGTGGGGCTAGGGGCCTGCCTCCCCCCTAGAAACTTCTCAAGTCTTCTCAGATGTTCTCTGTGATGGATGGTGTGACGGATGCCTCTCCTGCAATAGTATAGATTCCTGTTCTAGAAATGATCACAATTATTTAAACATTCTTCCTGTGTACCACTTTCTATTGAAACAGTGGTTAGTCTAATGTCTGTGCATTTCTTATCTGTGTGATTTCAGTAGCTCTTGCATTCTAAGCTATTTCTTTATGACAAGGACATTTTGAAATTTGGCTATCCTGCTACACTTCTGAGGCTTGAATATAAGCCTTAGCTAGAAATGAATATCAAACAATGCACACATAATAGTACTGTTAAGTTAATGTGTAGCACTGGAATTGGCATTTTGTAACAAATAAGTCAGTTGTAATAAATGTATGTTATAGCAAAAGGATTGGATTAAACTTAAATACAAGATGTAGGACTCACACAGGGCCAGGCAGCTTTGTTATCTTAGCTCCAGCTGTGTTTTATGTTAGCAAGTAAAGGGATGGAATATTGTAATACATAGCGATGTTCGTGTTAGATAAGACCCTGTAGTAGATAGAAAGAAGTTTAATGTTGAAAGATTTTGTAACTTTGTTAGTGATTTAGAAGTACCATTCTGTTCCATGCTGCAATTCTGTAAATGTATTGTTTGTGTGAATGAGAGAGAAAGAAGGTTTTAGGAGAGATAAGTGTGAAGGCCACTGCATGCTCACATGGCCAGAGGAGGGGCTGAAGACTCAGAAGCACCAAATAATTATCAACTAAGTGAAAAAACTCAGAAGATGCAGACTACTGGGGCAGACTGATGAACCCTTAAGCTAGAGGCGAGCACCCCTTGATAGGGAACCAATCACAACTTTCACCAGAAAGACAACACCCCTGAGGGGTCGCCAGCATACTGATATCAGATGACTGCGAGAACAACTTCTTCCCAATAAGCATATGTCGTAGGAAGACTGATTGTGATGCTGAATGACTGATTAAGGCCTGACAAGGCAAAATGCATAGACTTGCATGGAAGGAAAATCCTATAAAAGATGGGGTGTCTTGTATGGTTCTTTGGGTTCTGTCCTGCTAAGATCGAGACCAGAAGGGACATCAGTCTGGAGTGACATGAACCTGGCTCCTACCTCATACCTGGCCTATCTGGCCAATAGGTTGGGCCGAGCAACAGACTGGTAATTATTCCATCAGCTGGATGTGTGTGTGTGTAAATGCATATGCTACTTTGTTATATTGTCAATAAATGTGGCGTGTTGCCTTATCCCACTGGAAAAGATCCCGTGTGCTTCTTATAAGCATAACAAATGACGACTAAAATGATTTGCCACCATCATCAAAGCCTTCATTACAAGTAGCAGATATTGTAGGTTGGAATAACAAAAAAATATTCTAACTTGAATCTTTCCTCCCTTCACGAATAAGATGTGAAGAGCAGTTTATATTTATATAGATTGATTTATATAGACTAGTTTAATGTGATGTATACTTCATAGAATCACAGAATCATAGAACACTAGAACTGGAAGGGACCTCTAGAGATCATCAAGTCCAGTCTCCTACCCTCATGGCAGGACAAAGCATGGTCTATATTATCCCTGATAGATGTCTGTCTAACCTGCTCTTAAATATCTCCAGCAATGGAGATTCCACAACCTCTCTAGGCAATGTTATTCCAGTGTTTAACCACCCTGACAGTTAGGAAGTTTTTTCTTATGTCCAACCTAAACCTCCCTTGTTGCAG
The DNA here is from genome assembly GCA_019425775.1 of Rafetus swinhoei. Taxonomy (NCBI): domain Eukaryota; kingdom Metazoa; phylum Chordata; order Testudines; family Trionychidae; genus Rafetus; species Rafetus swinhoei. Next base: position 35,615,718 of record CM033436.1, read on the forward strand.
TTTAAGCCCATTGTTTCTTGTCCTATCATCAAAGAACAAGGAGAACAATTTTCCCCCTTCTCCCTGTGACACCCTGAATGCATGCACCTTGCAAAGCAATCAGGCAGGAGACCAATGACTGGCATATTATGAATAGCTATAACTTATTCAGACTTCCGAATGTTGCTGCAAATATAGGGATAGCACCTCTGCTTGTTTAAACAGGCAATCCTCACAGACTTAATAGCTACACCAATTTACACCAGCTAATATTCTTCTTTGAGGAGTGTCCCCACGGGTGCTCCACGTTGAGGTGCGACAGCAGTGCCTACCCTCCGGTCTGCTGTGCACACAGAGCTCCAGCGTGTGACCTTTGAATTGGCTGTCCCACACACACTGCCAACTGTCACCTTAGTTCCTTTCTGACCACCACCGGCTCTGGTCGTAGTAGAGCAGTTGCCCTCAATTGAGTTTCTTACTATCTTTAGATTTAGTGTTAATAGTTCAGTTTTAGTGTTAGTTAGCTTAGATTAGCTATTTTACTTGTTATATAAAGAAGAAGAAGATGAAGAAGAAGAAATCCTTCTCTGCTTATCAGAAGCTGTGGTTACTACACTGCATGTGGAAACTCGCAGTCTCACGTCTTAGAGACCATTTTAAAACTGACTGTCTCCCGGGACATGCCTGGTTTCCCAGGATTCAAAAAGTGTGAATCCGGCAAATTGTCAATTTCAGTATCTGACGGACACTCAGTATGTGTCTGCTGCCTTGGCCAGGACCACAACACTGAACTGTGCATGCGCTGCCTGAAATTGACTAGAAGGACAAGGAGAGCCAGGGAGCTCCAGATTAAAATGCTGCAGCTGGAGAAAGCTTCAAGAGCTGTCTCTGAGCCAGCCAAAACTTTGCCCCCCAGACTTATGTCCCCTGGGGAGGCTCCTGACAAGGGGGCTATTACTTATTCAAGCCCTATGGACCAGGACAGGGCTCAAATGCCCAAGAAGAGGTACCACTCCTCAGTGGGGTCTGACTTCCCTCTGAGGAAGCACTTGGCAAGCAAGATGTCTGTCTCCGCACTGACTGTACCTAAGGCGTTGGAGAAAACCCGGGACCCCAAAGAGAAAGTCCGACCTTCCTCCCTGAAGCCAAGTGCAGAGCTGAAACAGAGGCGCTCCATGCTGGCACTAGCGAGATTGCAATCTGCTCTGGCACCAAGCACTTCAACACGAACATCTACAGTGCTGGCACTAGCTAAATGCGTAAATGTGCTTAGCAAGCAGCCGGACCCGGCCCAAGCTTCAATGCTGGTGCCAATGCTACAAATGCCTCCAGTGCCCATCCCACTCCCCCGCACTTCGTCTGCCTCAGTTTACCACCACAGTGGAGTTGATGGTGGCATCAGTAACAGGGGCGCCACTCTTTGGGACAGATGTCACCCCAAATACTACCAGATTCAGTTTTTCTTCAACACCGGCTTCAGCACTACCTATAATGAGTGACGACAATGAGGAGGAACCTATACAGACACATACTCCTAGAAGTTCATCGCTCAAACCAACGCTGCAAGTGCAACAGTGGCAACAACCACAATGGCTTCCACTACCCATGTCAGCCAACTAGCTGTATTGGAACCCATGGGCGGCATACAGAGTTCAACAACCTCAGCAGCCACAGCTACCACAAGCACCCAAGCCTCAGGTCCCACTTACTCAGTTGCCTGACCATTCCTGATTCTCAGAGAATGAAGAGGAACAAAGAGGAACATCACAGGGGCAGAGCGAACAACAGACTCACCCTCACCTACACACGTTTCTTCTTTGAGGAGTGTCCCCATGGGAGCTCCACCTTGAGTTGATTACAAAGCAGTGTTCATGGTCGGTGGTGAGTGCTTTGGTGAATTTGAAACAGAGTAGCTCCATGCTGGCACCAGCGAGATTGAGATCTGCTCTGGCACCAAGCACTTCAACACGAACATCTACAGTGCTGGCACTGGCTAAATGCGTAAATGTGCTTAGCAAGCAGCCGGACCACCCGGCCGAAACATGTATCAGCATCCGCAAACAACTGGATGTCGTAGTGCTGCGTGAAGGTGTGTGCTGGACCCCGTGTGGTAGCCTTTCAGATTTCTTCTGTTGATATGCCACTTAGGAAGGCTGTTGATGATGCCATTGCTCTCGTGGAGTGAACCCGTATGATTGCTGGGAGCGCCTTTTGGAATATGTTGTAAGCTAGATTTATGCAACCCGAAATCCATTTAGACAGTCTTTGTTTGAATAAAGACTGGACCTAGTGAAAAGGATGCTCCTGTGTGTCCCTATCAGCCACTGGAAAGTGGTACAGGACTATTGAAGGCTGTCTGGGGATACTTTGATACTCCAGAGAGGTAAAAGTGACCTGGCTGGAGGCCCAACCCACAAAGACAGAGTAACCTGATTCCAGGAGAGACCGTGGAGCATCTTGGTCAAGAGTTAATGAGCCACAAAGAAGCACCTCAGTAATGAGCAGCAAACCACATGACAGTCATACAGAGACTATGTCTATACTATAGAAAGAGTGGAGGTTGAAAGTGTTAGTAAAATTGAAGCTTGCCCATCTAAAATGAAATCTGTGAAACTAAGTATGTCTACACTTCCACCCTCTTTCGAGAGAGGGATGCAAATGAAGACATTCAAAATTGCAAATGAAGCTGGGTTTTAAATATCCTGTGCTTCGTTTGCATAATTGTGTTATGGCGCTATTTCGAAATAACAGATGCAGTTAAGAAGCGGTTATTTCTAGAGAAAAGCCTTCTCTCGAAATAACTGGGAAACCTCATTGTATGAGGAATAAGGGTTATTTCGAGAGAAGGGTTTTCTCTCGAAATAACCGTGTCTTAACAGCGTCTGTTATTTTGAAATAGTGCCATTATGCAAATATGCAAATGAAGTGTGGGATATTTAAATCCCGGTTTCATTTGCAATTTTGAATGTCTTCAGTTGCATCACTCTATCGAAAGAGGGCGCAAGTGTAGACATACCCAAGGTGAGTGACTTCTGGATTTTTTATTAGTTCTGTGTTTTAGATATCTCTCAAAAATAAAAAGGTAAGTGTATCAGTAGAAAAGATCCTGGAGTTTAATAATTGTGCTTCATAGTTTAATTCAAAAATCATGTTCCAGTTTATTCTAATTCTCACATTTAGGCAGGAAAAGTGTTTTTACACTTCCAGTTTTCATAAAATAGAAATATGAATAATTGTAAGTGCCACTTATACTGCAGTGGTTGCATTCCCCCAAACCAGCAGCGATTTAAAAAAACATACTTTGTGTCCTAAATACTCAAAATGCTTCAATATAATGCATTTAATATTAAATGTTAATATTTTATTTTTCTTAAGAAGAAAATAAACCAAAATATCATTTCTGGAGAATATGCTTAGCCGACCATAATTTATGCAGTTCTTTCAAACTTATTCAATTTTCAGAAAAATGTTCTTACATTACACTTTCATATTGCAATGATTTGAGCTGTATAAATACATAGATAGATGTATTGTGCATGTTATGTAATGTGTACAATTCATTACTTACAAGATCTCTGAAATGCAAGGGGAAAATACCTCCCAGTTATCCTGTAATTTTCTGCCTTTGTATTTTTTTCAAATACATTTTTATTTGAAATAAACCCTTTGTCTTTCTTTTCAATTCTGATTTATAATGAGTTCTGCAATTCCATGGCTAAGTGTTGTTAGCCATCAAACATATACATTCAATTTTCCTCATTTTTTAAAATAAAAAAACTAACCATTTTCAAAAAGGGACAAAAGTTGAATACTACCCATGAGCAATTATCAGTACACTTTTTGCCTGTAGAATAATTTGTAATATTAACTCATTAAAAGTATGAAAGGAAGGTAAAATTTCCTTTGATTTGGTGCTTGTTTTCTGAACCAACATTTTGTATTACATGTAAGAAAAACTAATATAAATAAGTATTTCAATAAAATGTTCTTTTATAACCAGAAACAGCTATTTCCCCATGCACAGGCATGTATTTTCCAAGCTTTGATCATCTTGGGGCTGTAAATTTCTCTTTGGCCTTGATGCCTCCGCACTTGGCCCCCTCAAGTCCATTCAAAATGCTGCTGCCTCATATTTCATATATTTGACATCCCTTCTTTCATGTGAAACACAAACATCTTTTGCTCTTATTTTTAAAAAGCCATCACTACTTAGCCACTACCTATTCATCTGACTTAGTATCTTGTACCAAGGTCAATTCCTCCCTTTGCTCTGTGAGTGATGCCAGCTTTGACTGCCTGATTATCCATTTCTCCAACAAATTTTCTCCCATGCCATTCCTTCCGAGAGGGAAAAGTTTTGAATTAAAATCTGTCAAGCCACAACTTTATCCTTCAAGTCCCCCCTCAAAATTTAGCTCTTCCTGAATGCACATGTAACCCTCAGGTGAGTATGTATTTCAGGTTACCATCTGTGCAAACCCAAAGAAGAATGAACATGATAAGGTCCCCTGCACCAGAGCCTTGACATCCAGCATAAGTTGCAGAAGTTCTTCCTTTAAACTCTGGAGGTCCTTTGTTTGATCTCCAGTTTTTGGGACAAGAGGACAGCCTTCACACATACAGAAAACTGGCACTAGCTAATGGCTAGAAAGGTATCAGAATTGTACAAATCTTAGCAGGCTTGTTATCCTTTCTCTCATTTATTTGCCAGCACGTTTATGCATACATTCTGCAAATTATTAAAATTTTCACTTCTAAAATTTGCTTTGTGTACACTGACAATTACATGTATTTTCTGTGTCTTTGATTGGATGACTAAAACGTTTAACTAAATAACAAGAAAACCCCACTAAGCCCACAACGTAAGATCACTAGCTGGTTGGTGACTATATCCAATATGGTAAATATTAATCATTGACAGGTAACAGGTCTTCATCACATTCATAACAGTTTTACTTAATTTGCAATGAGGCAAATCTTGGGCTTAGATCTGCCTGGATTTGGCCACGGATTTGGCCACTTTAGTAGCAGAGTGCTGGTGCAAATAAGGTAGGTCTGCCTTGACAACAGGCATGGGGGGAATCTCTCAGTGATCTGAAGCTATTATAGTCAGTTCTTTAATACCACAGTCCCCTGTATACATACGTGGGTAGAGAAATCTGTTCTGGCAATCTCCAGTTGTGGTAAGGCCTACTGGGGACTCATTAGCAAGAGCAGTTTGGAGCTGTCTCAGGTCTGCCCCAGTTTGCACCTCAGGACTGGACTGATGGCTGGCAGAATCAGGCTTGAGGTGGTGTAATGGTAACTTAAATCCACCTTCATGCACTTCTGTCAAGAACTGTGCCAGGTGCTGAGAATTTGGCCCTTATCTTGTGTTATGAGCAATAGTATGGGAGGTAATTAGGTTGGATATGATAAGGAACTTTTGTTTTATTTGTTTTGTATTTGCACTGTATTTTAATATTTCACTATTCAGCTCCAGTAAGTTGAGCCACTTGATTTTAAAGGCATTGGGCCATGCAGTCATGATTTTTGCTGGATTTTGAGTCTTCTTTAGTAAACTGCAAGTGTTTCTATGCATTAACACTTTATTAACTCACTGACATTTTTTGTTTTATTAACTAGATACCAAAAAATAACTTCACATAAAATCTTAAGAGGTAAATGATTTTAAGTGCCAGGCAGCCATGCAATAAAAAAGTCTGCCATGTGTTAAAAATATCTCTGTATTGACACCTCTCTTCTGGAGGTGTCAGCTTCCTGGGAGCATGAAAGTCAATTTTCCATCAGCACTATGTCTCTCTTCCTGTATACTTTTGGATATTTTTTCTTTCCTTTCTAGCCTGAAGGAAGTAGAGGGAGAAATAGGAGAACAAGCTTTAAAAATCTGATTCTGTGAACTCACACTCATCTGCCTAATTTTAATTTAGGGACTCTTTACAGGAATTAAGTTAAACACATGTATTGATGTTTCAGGACTACTTCCTATATTTTATGCTCTCTGAGGCAGAAACTGTTTTATTTTTGGGCACAGAACCCTCAAACTACAAACAACTTGTGGTTCCTCATCCTGTGAAATTTTTAAAAATGTTGTTGTGTTATATCAGCAATGAATCTGATTTTGAGGAGCATTTGGTAGCAATTACTATGTGTTTGGTAATAACTTTAACCTGTATTTGCTCTAGTTATAGAGCAGCTCTTCTAGGGTATGTCTACACAGCAAAGTTATTTCTGAATAATAACCGCTATTCTGAAATAACTTTGCGAGTGTCTACACAGCCAAACTGCTATTTTGAAATAATTTCAAAATATCAGACTGCTTATTTCGAGTTCTGTAAACCTCATTCTACAAGGAATAGCGCCTATTCTGAAATAACTATTTCGGAATAGGCGCTGTGTAGACAGGGAATAGGGGCTAAATCAAAATAGGGGGCCTCCAGCCCTTCCAAAGGTGCCCTAGTGGCCGCTCTGGCCACACACAGGAAAACTGCTATGCCCCGCCCCCCCTTCCCTGGAGTCCTTAAAGCTGTAGAGTCTGCAGAAAGAGGTTTGTGGCTCACAGCAGGCCTGACAGCCCTGAGGCATCCTGCAGCTGCCCCTGACTCCATTTCGGCCCAAGATGAGCTAGACAGATGGTGCCAGCCAGCCCTCCACTGCTCCTGGGTAGCATTCAGCCAGCTCCCAGGAGCCTGTCAGGAGCCGCAAATGACGTGCACCTTCCTGGTCTGGTATGGAGGTCCTGGACCTTATTGAGGTTTGGGGGGATGAGACAAACCTCCAAGATCTCCGCACCAGACACAGGAACATGGATATGTATGGCCACATGGCAGACAACCTGGGGAGCAAAGATCACATCCGCACCCAAGAATAGGTGCGGATGAAAGTCAAGAAGCTCCCCCAGGCTTATGCCAGGGCCAAGGAGGGCAGTTCCTGATCCGAGGCAGAGCCCCACACCTGCCCATATTATAAGGAGCTGGACCGCATCCTGGGGGGAGGGGCAGTCTGTTCCCCCCCTGTAGTTATAGACTCCGTGGTGAAGATGCCTGTCATCATCCTCGCTGGGGGCCCAGATGACAGCAATGAGGAGGAGGTGGAGGCCCAGGATCTGGACAAGGCCAGCCTGACCACCGAACTGACCCGGGAGCCCCGAGTCTCCCTGTGGACATCTCCCAGGCATCTTTCCCGTCATGCGGAGGGTAGGGGGTGGGAGACTAGGCGCTCCACCCTTGGCCCTTGCTGGCCATGGATCACGCAGCAACCTGTGCACGTGGGAGCATGTGCCATGCCTCTCCTGGGCACGTGGCCCCAGCTGGCTGCAACACATGAGCCTTGGGCTATTGGCCAGAGGGTGTCTGGAGAGACCTGCCATGCTCCTCACCCTGGTGTGGGACACCCTCCCCTCCACAAGCCCCCTCTAGAAGGAGGAAGGGGACATTCCCCCCCCCACACACACACACACATACTGAGCACTCCTGCACATGGCACACAGGCATGGCCACAGTCTTGGGGCAGCCCCCAGTCCCAGGGGCCACTGGCCATTGTGCACATTGGCTGTGATGGTGCCAAAAACTGTCGCTCTCAGCTTGCAGAGGGGGGGGGCTGAGCTTCAGGCACTGTGTCCCCTGGGATGACTGACCATCTTTCTTTATTCTCCACAGACGAACCAGCTGTGAGTGGAGGATGGCCCACACTACCCAGGACATCCTTCCACACCCGAGGCTTACACAGTCACGCATGTCCAATAGACGAATATCAGTGGCAGCACCTGGTGGCACTGTGAGCCCTGCACAGGACCATTGTCTGGTGGGTGGAGAAGGACCTGCAGCTATGGCAGGAGAGCTGGCAGGAGCTGCTTGCACAAGGCCACTTCCTGTGCAGTAATGTGCACACCCTGGTGCAGAGCATGCTGCCTCCCCCACCCCAGCCTCTGCTCCCTCTCCAGCTATTGTTCCTTCTCCCACTCTCTCTCCCCCTCCCACTTCTCCTTCCACACCCTCCTCACCCCCCCATGGATGCCGAGGCCCCTGCACCCACGGTGGTGGGATGCACACAGGCTGGCGCCACTCCCAGCCCGAGCCCTGAGCCTCTCTTCCCTCTTCTTCCCCCTTCCAGCTCCCTCCTCCAAGGTTCTCACCACCCCTCTTACTCCACCCTCTCTCCTCTCCTCTCCCAGGTTCTTTCCCCTCTCTCTCCAGTTTCATTGACTCCCCCCATTTCTGTAAAATGAAGAAAGTTAAGTTTTGCCAAAAAACAAAGTGTGTTTATTTGTTCATCAGGAATGGGGGAAGGGTAAGTGGAGGGAGGGCAGTGAGGGGTGAAGCAGAAGCTCACACTGGGGTGGACCATGAAACAGTGTTACAGCTCCCCTGGAGAGAAGCTCTCCCTCAGGGTCTCCCGGATGAGCACAGCCCCCTGATGGGCCTGCTGGATGGCAGCCATGCATGGCTGTTCATAGGCCCTTTCTAAGCGGTCCACCTCCGTCCCCGGCAGGCAGGCTTCCTCCCTTCCTCTTGTACCTGTTGTGCAGGACACAGCATGCAGCCATCACATGCGGAATGTGCTCCCCGAGGTCCAGGCGGGTGAGGAGCCATCTAAAATGCTCAGGCCCTGCTCAGCCTGGCATTAAATGCCTGTTGTGAGGGGTTCAGGTGGCCAGTGTAGGGCTTCACGAGCCATTGCTGCAGGGGATAGGCCACTTCCCCCACCAGGCATATGGGCATGTCCACATCCCCAACCCTGATGTGGTGGTCAGGGAAGAAAGTCCTGGCTTGCAGCTTCTGGCAGACACTAGAGTTCCTGAACACACATGCATCATGTGCTTTCCCCGACCACCCAACCGTAAACTGGCCCCGGTGGTCAGTCACAGACTGCAGGACTACCAAAAAGTATCCCCTGTGGTTAATGTACATTGAGGCCCAGCGGTCTGGGGCACAGATAGAGATGTGTGTCCCATCGATAGCCTCCCCCCCACCCACCCCCCGCAGTTGGGGAAGCCCAGGGAGCCAAACCCCTCAATTATGTCATCCACATCTGCCAGGAAGATGACTCTGCACAGCAGGATGCTGTTTATTGCCCTGACAACCTACAGAAGGAGACAAACAAACCGAGAATCACAGGGGTACTAGGGTGCCTCATGGGGGATGCGACCTATCCCCTGCAGCCGTGGCTCATGAAGCCCTACACCGGCCACCTCAACCCCTCATGATAGGCATTCTGCCCCCTCTTACTCCTCCTTCCCCCTCCTACTTCCCCTCCCCCCCCATCAGGAGCAACCCCCTGAATCACAGCCATCCCAGGCAGGGCTTTGTGCTGGTGGGACAGAACAAAACCTCCTGGGGAGGGGGCTTGAACCACCCCTACCCCCACCGTCCATTTCTCTAGGGAAGCCCATTCCCTCCTTCCACCTACCTCCTGGGACAGTAGCCCAAGAATGCCATACCTGCATGAGCAGGGCCCCGATGGTCGATCTCCCCACACTGAACTTATTCCCCACGGATTGGTAGCTGTCCAGCCTGGAGAGTTTCCAGAGGGCGATGGTGACACACTTCTGGAGGGCAATGGCAGGCCTCATGTGCATATCCCTCAGCGCAGGGGCAAGCCACTCACACAGCTCAAGGAAGCTGCCCTTCTTCATTCTACAGTTCTGGAGCCATTGTTGGTTTCCCCAGCACTCCAGAACAATGTGGTTCCACTAGTCTGCACTGGTGTCCAGATGACAGATGCAGCAGGGCACGGTACCCAGACCACGGCAGGTGGCATGCAGGTCCTGTAGCCACTCCCCTACATACCCAAGGAAAGTCTCCAAGAAGCCCTGGGGGTTGGGTTCCTGCAGAGCCTGAGAGGCAGCCTGCAGAAAGTGCTGCATAACTTGCAGCAAAAGCTACAAGAGCTGAAGACTGCCCAGAGGCAGCTCCTGCTCCATAGCAGAGAGTGCTGTGGTATCCTGAGTCAGGACAACCAGAGCAAGAAGAGAAAATGCTTTTCTGTCCCTCAGAGAGGTAGGCAAGCAAGCAGGGAAACCTGAGAAATGGCTGTCCATGGTAGTCCCTTTCAGCACGAGCCTCAGATAGCCTGGCATGTTAGCAATAAGAGGGTGATCAGAGAGGGTGTGGGGCCCTTACTGGATGAGGGAGGTGACAGATGATGTGGGAAAAGCTGAAGTACTCAATGCTTTCTTTGCCTCTGTCTTTACAGACAAGGTCAGCTCCCAGACAAATGCACTAGGCAACGCAGTATGGGATGGAAGTGGACAGCCCTTGGTGGGGAAAGAACAAGTTAGGAACTATTTAGAAAAGCTAAACATACACAAATCCATGGGCCTTGATTTAATGCATCCGAGGGTACTGAGGGAGTTGGCAAATGTCATTGTGGAGCCTTTTTGGCGATCGGGAGAGATCCTGGATGATTGGAAAAAGGCAAATGTAGTGCCCATCTTTAAAAAAGGGAAGAAGGGCAATCCAGGGAACTATAGACCAGTCAGCCTTACCTCAGTCCCTGGAAAAATCATGGAGGGGATCCTCAAGGAATCCATTTTGAAGCACTTGGAAGAGAGGAAAGTGATCAGGAATAGTCAACATGGATTCACCAAGGGCAAGTCATGCCTGACCAATCTGATTAGTTTGTATGATGAGGTAACTGGCTCTGTGGATATGGGAAAGTGGGTGGATGTAATATACCTTGACTTTAGCAAAGCTTTTGATACGCTCTCCCACAATATTCTTGCCAGCAAGTTAAGGGAATATGGATTGGATAAATGGACTGTAAGATGGATAGAAAGCTGGCTAGACTGTTGGGCCCAACGGGTAGTGATCAACAGCTCAATGTCTGGTTGGCGGTCATTTTCTAGCGAAGTGCCCCAAGGATCTATTCTAGGACTGGTTTTGTTCAATATCTTTATTAATGACCTGGATGAGTGGATGGATTGCACCCTCAGCAAGTTTGCAGATGATACTAAGCTAGGGGGAGAGGTAGATATGCTGGAGGGCAGGGATAGGGGCCAGAGTGACCTAGAGAGATTAGAGGATTGGGCCAAAAGAAATCTGATGAGGTTCAACAAGGTCAAGTGTAGAGTCCTTCACTTGGGACAGAAGAATCCCAAGCATTGTTACAGGCTGGGGTCTGACTGGCTACGTAGCAGTTCTGCAGAAAAGGACCTGGGGATGACAGTGGATTAGAAGCTGGGTATGAGTCAATAGTGTGACCTTGTAGCTAAGAAGGCGAATGGCATATTAGGGTGCCAGGGACGGCCCGCAACATTGTGGCACCTGAGGTGGGGAGCTCAAATGATGCCCCCATACTGCCTCGCTGCACCAGCAGCAGACACAATTGTCTACACTCTGGGTTCTAGTGGCACCCGCCCTTCCCCCTCCACACACACAGTCTGGCACCTGAGGCAGCCACCTCAGTTCACCTCATGGTAAGGCCAGCCCTGTAGGGTGCATTCGGAGGAGCATTGCCAGCAGATCCAGATAAGTGATTATTCCCCTTTATTTGGCTCTGGTGTGGCCACACCTGGAGTATTGTGTCCAGTTCTGGGCCCCCCACTATACAAAGGATGTGGACACATTGGAGAGGGTCCAGCGGAGGGCAACCAAAATGATTAGGGGGCTGGAGCACATGATCTATGAGGAGAGACTGAGGGATTGGGGTTTGTTTAGTCTGCAGAAGAGAAGAGAGAGGGGGGATTTGATAGCAGCCTTCAGCTTCCTGAAGGGAGGTTCTAAAGAGGATGGAGAGAGGCTGTTCTCAGTAGTGACGGATGGCAGAAGAAGAAGCAATGGTCTTAAGTTGCAGTGGGGGGAGGTCTAGTTTGGATATTAGGAAAAACTATTTCACTAGGAGGGTGGTGAAGCGCTGGAGTGGGTTACCTAGGGTATGTCTACACTACAAAGTTAATTCGAACTAACAGCCGTTAGTTCGAATTAACTTTAATAGAGGCTACACATACAAACCGCTAGTTTGAATTTAAATCGAACTAGCGGAGCGCTTAATTCGAACTAGGTAAACCTCATTCTACAAGGTGTAACGCCTAGTTTGAATTAAGTAGTTCGAATTAAGGGCTGTGTAGCCACTTAATTCGAACTAGTTGGAAACTAGCCCTTCCCAGGTTGCCCTCGTGGCCACTCTGAGCCAAACCAGGGAAACTCTTCTGCCCCCCTCCCGGCCCCGGAGCCCTTAAAGGGGCATGGTCTGGCTACAGTGCTTGTGCCAGTTGCAAGCCTGCCAGCACGCAGCCAGCAGACCCTGCACCTGGCACAGCATGAGCCAGCCACCCGCTGCTACCCAGCCCTCCGCCTCTTCCCAGGACCAGGCTGGCAGCTCCCAGGAGCCTGCCCGGGGCCACAAGAGGCGGGCGCCCGCCTGGTCTAGTGCGGAGATCGTGGACCTCATCGAGGTTTGGGGGGAGGCCTCCAATGTCCACAATCTCCACACTAGGCACAGGAAAGCGGCCGTCTAGGGCAGGATAGCTGCCAGCCTGGCCACCAAAGGCCACATGTGAACCCAGGAGCAGGTTTGCATGAAAATCAAGTTGGTCCAGTGAGACCCCCGACCCTGAGCCCTGAGCTTAGAACATAAAAACATAAGAATGGCCGTACTGGGTCAGACCAAAGGTCCATCTAGCCCAGTAGCCTGTCTGCCAACAGCGGCCACCACCAGGTACCCTGGAGGGGATGGACCAAAGACAATGACCAAGCGATTTGTCTCGTGCCATCCATCTCCAGCCTTCCACAAACAGAGGCCAGGGACACCGTTCCTACCCCCTGGCTAATAGCACTCCATGGACCCAACCTCCATGAATTTATCTAACTTCTCTTTAAACTCTGTTATAGTTCTAGCCTTCACAGCCTCCTGTGGCAAGGAGTTCCACAGGTTGACTATGTGCTGTGTGAAGAAGAACTTTCATTAGTTTTAAACTGCTGCCCATTAATTTCATTTGGTGTCCTCTAGTCCTTCTATTATGGGAACTAATGAAGAACTTTTCTTTATTCACCCTCTCCACCACTCATGATTTTATATACCTCTATCATATCCCCCCTCAGTCTCCTCTTTTCTAAGCTGAAAAGTCCCAGTCTCTTTAGCCTCTCTTCATATGGGACCTGTTCCAAACCCCTAATCATTGTAGTTGCCCTTTTCTGAACCCTTTCCAAGGCCAAAATATCTTTTTTGAGGTGAGGAGACCACATCTGTACACAGTACTGAAGATATACCATAGTTTTATACTTCCCCTCCTCCTTCTTCCCTGGCTTCCCTTTCCAGCTCCCTCCTCCCAGGTTTCCCCCTCCCCTCTCCCACCCTCTCTCTTCCCCTCTCTACCTCCTTTTCCCAGTCTCCCCAGAGGTTAATCCTCCCCAGTTTTGTTAAATAAAGAGAGTTTCTATTTTTGACCACACGTGTCCTTTATTTTTACATCAGGAAGGGGGCTAGGGAGAGGTAAGTGGAAGGAGGTGAGGAGGAATGGGGCACGAGCCCCCGATGGGGAGGACTGGGGTGGCTCTGCAGCTCCTCGGGGTGGAAGCTCTCCTGCAGGGCCTCCTGGATCCTGACAGCCCCCGATTACCCCCGGATGGCAGCCTGCGGCAAGTGCAGCCGGGCTGATGGCCGAGTGCTGTGATGTGCCAAGTGTGGGCACTCAGGGCACTCCAAGACAGGACTCCTTTGCTGTCCCTCATCAAGTTAGACAAGCAAGCGGGGAATCCTGAGAACTGTCTGTCCGGGGTGGGGGTCGGCTAGCCTGAGGCAGCACAGCCCTCGGCTAGCCTGAGGCAGCAGCTCCACACTCTAAGTCCTAACCTGATGCCCTGCCGGCACTGGTTTCGGCCAGCCTTAACTTTGGTTCAGGGTCCTCTCAGTGTGGACATGCTATTTCGAATTAGCAAAATGCTAATTCGAATTAGTTTTTACGTCTAGGTGCACTAATTCGAATTAGCTTAGTTCGAATTAACTAATTCAAATTAAGTTAGTTCGAATTAGTGCTGTAGTGTAGACATACCCCTAGGGAGGTGATGGAATCTCCATTCCTAGAGGTTTTTAAGTTTCGGCTTGACAAAACCCTGGCTGGGTTGATTTAGTTGGGATTTGTCCTGCCTTGGGCACGGGGCTGGACTTGATGACCTCCTGAGGTCTCTTCCAGCTCTATGATTCTAATATTCTATGATAGCCTCAAGCAGCAACCACATGAGGTAACTACTGACCTGATGCCCTGCCTGAACTGCCTTATATGCGATTCAGCATCCAATCAATGTGGATGCGCTATTTCAAAATAGCAAAGTGCTATTTCAAAACGCATTTTGTGTGTAGATGCGCTATTTTGAAATAAGCAATTCCGGAATATCTCTTCTGGAATACCTTATTCGCAAATAATGCTGCTGTGTAGGCATAGCCCTATTGTCTAACAGTTTCCTTTTGCTGTAGAAGAACTATAAAATGATTTTCTTTTTCATCTTTCCTAATTTATTTTGTTAACATGGTAATTTGCATCAAAACATGTTCTTCATTTCTTTAGCATTCACCAATTATTCCTGCTTCTTATTCCTTTCATGGTATGTTATGCTTATTTTTACAGTTAAATTTTCTACTGTATAAGGATTCCATTAATCCCTTGATAATAATAGGGAAAGCTTCTCTCAAATACCATTGTTTGTGCTTCATTGTGGTACAAGTGATTCCAATGAAGAAGTATATTTCTTTCCCTCTCCCCCTTAGTTTTCTCTCTGGTTTGCAAAGTGCTGTTGGTATGTAATATAGACCATCCCTGGTCAGATTAATCTCCCTCAGAACTTCTTCCAGTTTCATCTGGTTTTGCTCTCTCCCAGAACTATGAACACTATCAATTTTCTCTTAATTTATTGGGTCATCCAGCAAACTATCAAGTGTCTCAGCAAACCAAAAACATGTCTGGTTTCTAAAGGGTGAATAGAAGCCCACATCTGAATTTAAGGCAAGTTTGAGGTTCTGAACTGTCAGTATTTATATTTCCAGTAAATAGCTCTTAGCAGTTTTGTTTCAAACACCCAAGGTACTTTTTCGTACTCAAAATTATTTTAACTGTCATTCATTACATGGATTAAACAATGTTCTTTACTTAACCCTCCCTCCCCCCCACAGTATTAAAGCACTGTAAGGACTAAAAATCTAAACGTATCTTGCATAACTACAAAAAAATGGAAAAAAAATTTGTATGATGAGTCTGACTCTACAAACTCTACTATAATTATTTAGATAATTTTATGTTTAATCATGCAAGATTTTACTGAGGAAAGAGAATATTTTATTAACTTTAAAAAATAAATTTATAAGTGCATCAAGAAGTTTGATAATTTTTTATCATTGCTTACTGTAGTTAAAGTCTTTCTATCTTATATATTTTCTCAGTTTTCTAGGTCTTATGAATAGTTTGCCATTCACAATAATTTTAAAAGACATTTATCCATGTCAACTAATTTAAATTTTAGCCACCATAACAAGTGCAGTAAAAACCAGACTCATTGTTTTAGTTAAACTGATATTAGTGTTGAGATATTTTTAGAAAGAGAGCCAGTGTGAAACCTTTAAACACAAACTAATCTTTGGTTTTATTAACTGAATTTTTAGAGTCTTGACACATGAGTTTTTAAATGAAAAGTAATAACAAAAATATACTCATGGGGAATTTAATCTGGATCTTGATCATTTAGCAGGTTCATGTATGCAAAGTTGCTCTGGAGCTCTGAAAGACACTTTGATTCAATGATCTTCCATATTGTGATAGCCTCTTTTATGATATTGTGACATATACCACTGGTGAAGTATACATTAGGGCTACGTCTACACTGCAGGCTTTTTGCACAAGAACGGCCGTTCTTGCACAAAAACTTGCGGAGCGTCTACACTGCACGTGTGTTTTTCTGCACGTACATTTACAGTACAGTGTCAGAACAGAGGGCTTCTGATGCTCTGTATGAGGAAGAAGCCTTCTTGCACAAGCACTCTTGCACAAGAGGGCAGTGTGGATAGGCAGCCAAGAGTTTTTGCGCAAGAACTGGCCTCCCAGGAAAAAATGCAGATGGCTACTTGGATACTCTGTACCCGCACTCACAGCTCGCTACGTCCTGCTTGCTGGACCCCCCCTTAAAGTGAGTGTTGCACTTCTCACTCGCAAGGGTGGAACAGGCGGATGCCTGGAGGGAAAGGGGAGGGGAGCGTCAGTCAGGCAGTTCGAGTTGTATGCCAAGCAGCAGTACGCAGCACATGCAACCTTGTGCAGCCTGACTGTGTGGCATGTGGATGTGGCAGGCAGCTCCAGGGCACGCCTGGGACCCTGCTGCTCACACATGTCCTGCATGGGGAAGGGAGGCGGGATTATGGCTGGAAGCAGCCAAGTCCCAAGGGCGCAGGCTGCACCCTACACATCCTGAAGGGTGCTGCACACAGACAGCATGCAACCATGCCTGCCCATGTGACACAGCAGCTGCTCCTGTGAAAAGCACAGTCAGCCACCCCTGTGAGCGCAGCCCCCATGGAGCTCCTCTGCTGCCCCCAAGGGAAGCCCCCCACTGTGGCCACACACTTCTCTGGGCTACTTGTCCGAGGGCTGGTGGGAGGGGGAGCAGGGAAGCAGGCAGCCTGGGCCTCTGGGCCACTGAGTCTTGCTGTAGGGACAGTACACTCCCCAGTAGCCCTGGCTGTGTCGCCAAGGAAATCAATGACAGTAGTGGGAGAACCCAGACATCATCTACCACACTTGCTCCCATGCAATGTGGGGATGTGTACTCAAACATGACTACAGCATCAACGGTGTATGTTCACAGACAGTGACAAGAGTAGAAGCCATGTGCTCTATCTTGGGGAGGGAGTGTACATGGTGCAAGGCAGACGGACACAGCATGCCATGTGGCTAGGACACAGACAAAGGTCTCCATTCACAGTGATGTCTCCCAAGGGTTACAATCCATGGAGGATCACTTCACTCCCCCAGGATTTTGAACTAGTCCATGTGAATACACACACAGGGGACCGATTGGGCCCAAGCCACAGTTGTGGTGTGGTGTATCGTGAGGCTCATGGAGGAGGGCATGGAGCTCAGGGACACTGTGGGTAGGGCTGACTGACCGCCTCACCGTTTTCTGTGTTCTCTGCAGTGGGACCAGACGGGAGCGAGGGACCCTCCAGCCCTGTGGCGGCGGCACCGATCATCCAGGCACCAGGCTGGCGGGCCAGGAAGCCCGACCAGCTCCTCCGGCGTCACGTCCAAGCCATGGAGCGGATGGCGAACGCAGTCAGCAGCAAGCTATGGGCTGACATGGAGTGGCGGCAGCAGGCGTGAGGCTAGTTCCTCCAGCACTGCAACCGCATGTGCGACACCATCTCCACCCTCACGTCACACTTTGGCCATGCCGTGCACTATGGCATGGCATTGACCCACCCTACCACCCCTCCTGCTGCCATTGCCATGCTCCCTCCTGCCGCTCCTCCTGCTGCCCCTCCTGCTGCCCCTCCTGCTGCACCTCCTGCCTCCTCTGCCATGCCCCCTCCTGCTGCACCCCGTCCTGCCCACCTCCCTGTGATGCCTGCCCCAACCCAGGCCTGAAAGGGAGATCCCTTTAAGCACGTGTCTCAGAGGGGCTCCAGTCCCCACCCCTGGAAGGTCCTGGTGCCCTTTTGCCCTGTCTGAAATGGTTCCAGGGGGGAGGACTTTGCGCAAGAGTGTCCCACCAGTGAATGGCCATCAGAGCTTTCTTGTGCAAGAGCATCCATGCAGTGTGGACGCTGTCTTGTGCAAAAGCACGCCGCTTTTGCGATCTGCTCTGAGGTGTGGATGTGCTCTTGCACAACAAATTTTTGCGTAAAAACTCTTGTGCAAAAGGCTTCTTGCATAAGAAGCATGTAGTGTAGACTTAGTCTATATGTTTTGTTAGTCTATAAAGTGCTACCAGATCATTTGTTGTTTTTTACGTTTATACAGAAAAGAAACATTCTTCCAAAAGAATTTATCATCTTAAGATGATTAGGTCCTACCATATTCTATACACGGAAGAGCAGCAAAACACTGTCCACTCTCTATATTAAAGAAGAGAATGAGGAAATAGCAGAGGTACTTAACAATTTCTTTGTGGTGGTTGTAAGAAGGTTAGTGACAATTGGACGCCTAACATAGTGAATGCCAATCAGGTAGACTCAGGAAAATCAGGTAGGCTCAGGAGTTAAAATAGGCAAAGAACAAGTTAAAAATTACTTAGAAAAGTTAGATGTCTTCAAGACACCTGAGTTTGATGAAATGCATCCTAGAATACTCAAAGAGCAAATTGAGGAGGTATCTGAACCATTAGCCATCATCTTTGAGAAGTCATGGAAGATGGGAGAGATTCCGAAAAAGGGCAAATACAGGTCCCATTTATAAAAGGGGAAATAAGGACAAATCAGGAAACTACAGACCAGTTAGCTTAATTTCTGTGCCAGGAAAGAAGAAGAAGTGGGTTGAGCCCACGAAACCTCATGTTACCATCAACATGTTTTGTTAGCCTTTAAGGTGCTACTACAATATTTGTTGTTTTTTAAGTTTGTCTATGTTATACAGAGACTATCTGGCCACCTGTTCCTGTTATATTATATGGGAGAAAATCTAGCATCAGATCTTCCTTAGGAGACAAATCTCCCAAATAAGTTGGTACTACAACCATATCTCTAAACACAACGAAGTCTATTCAGAACTCACAAGATCCTGGAACACAGGTATCATGGGCTTTTTACCAAGCAGAGAGCCGCCTTTAGCGCTAGTTCCAGCTTCCAAACCGATATGGCAGAAATATTTGGAAGTGGAGAGATGGGAAAGAGAGTGCACAGAGATTGAATTTAACTGCTAGCCAACACTTGCAATCCATTAAAATAGACTTATAGAGAAGAGGGGTATGTAATGGGCATACAATGTGCCACTCCATATTATTCTAGAGGTCTCTCTACTGACATCTTAGAAGATGCTTTTAGGTGACCAAGAAGATTTAGGTAATAAAAATATAGTGCAATGCCAGGGTTTGTGGTTGAAGCGGGGAAATGAGGAACCAGGGACATCACTGGTGAATGTTCCTTAAAAGGGACTGTGCACATTCATAATTGCAATCCAGTGAAAGGAATAAAACTTCTTGGGATTTCCTTTGAGGCCTCTTTATCTTCGGCTTCCCAAGAACTCAGTTCAACTCCACACTTGGTCACTCAGGTATATTTTTTGACATACCTTGAGTCTGAACAATTCAGTGTATGTCTACACTACAAAGTTAATTCGAAATAACAGCAGTTATTTTGAATTAACTTTAATAGCGTCTACAGAGGCAAACCACTATTTCGAATTTATTTCGCAATAGTGGAGCCCATATTCAATTTGGTAAACCTCATTCTACGAGGAGTGACGCCAAATTCGAAATAGCTATTTTGAATTAAGTGCTGTGTAGACACTTAATTCAAAATAGGGGGCCTCCAGCCCTTCCCAGGGAGCCCTGGTGGCCACTCTGGGCACAACCAGGAAAACTTACTCTAGTCTCCCCCAGCCCCGGAGCCATTAAAGGGGTAGACCCTGGCCACAGTGCCTGTGCCAGCTCCAAGCCTGCCAGCCCAGAGCAAGCAGTGGCCACCAGGGCCCCTGACCCAGTGGCCCCAAAACATAAGCCCAGCAAGGCACTGGCAGCCAGCCCTCCACCTCCCCAGGAGCAGTCTGCCAGTTCCCAGGAGCCTGACAGGGGCTGGAGAAGGCGGGCACCTTCCTGGTCAGGGTGGACATCATGGACCTTATTCAGGTTTGGGGGGATGCCCCTAACGTCCATGATCTCCACACTAGATGGAGGAATGGGGCCATCTATAGCGGGATAGCTGCCAGCCCAGCCACCAAAGGCCACATGCGAACCCAGGAGCAGGTTAGCATGAAAGTCAAGTTGGTCCCGGCGAGACCCACAACCCTGAGCTTCCCCTCCCCCTTCTTCCCCTTGTTTCCCCCTTCCAGCTCCCTCCTCCCAGGTTTCCCCCTCCCCTCTCCCACCCTCTCTCTTCCCCTCTCCCACCTCCTTTTCCCAGACTTCCCAGAGATTCATCCCCCCCCCCCCCAAGTTTTGTTCAATAAACCCAGATTCTATTTTTAAACATACGTGTCTTTTATTTGACATCAGGAAGGGGGGCTAGGGAGGGGTAAGTGGAAGGATGTGAGGGAAGAATGAGGCACGAGCCCCCAGTGGGGAAGACTGGGGAGGCTCTGAGGGCTCCGAGGGGTGGACGCTCTCCCTCAGGACTTCCTGGATCCTGACAGCACCCCTGATGGACCCTCCGGATGGCAGCCTGCAGCAAGTGCAGCTGGGCTGATGGCAACGACCCCCACGAGACGCACCGGCGTGCCCAGGGGCAGCTCTGGCTCCATGTGGCCGAGTGCTGTGGTGTCCCGAGTATGGGCACTCAGGGCACTCCAAGACAGGACTGCTTTGCCGTCCCTCATTGAGGTAGATAAGCCGGGGAACCCTGAGAACTGTCTGTCCGGGGTGGGGTAGGGTCCTTTTAAGCACAGAGCTCAGTTAGCCTCAGGCAGCAGCCCCACACACTAAGTCTAACCTGATGCCCTGCCGGCACTGGTTCGGCCAGCCTTAACTTCGGATCAGGGTCCACTCAGTGTGGACGTGCTATTTCGAAATAGCAAAACGCTATTTCGAAATAGTTTTTGTGTATAGATGCGTTATTTTGAATTAGCTTAATTGCAATTAACTATTTCAAATTAAGTTAATTTAAAATAGCACTGTAGTGTAGACATACCCTCAAACACAGCTGGTGGATGCAGGGTATATCACAGCTCCAAAGTTACACTAAACCCTTCTCCCCCTTTATATACATTTACACATTTCATTGCATTTACTATATATTGGCTAACACATTTTGAGATTGGCTTGGTTTCTTTATAGGAACCAGTCCCTATACAGCAGGGGTGAGCAGTAACTTTTGATGGGGGGCCACTCCAAGAATTTGGTAAATGGTCAAGGAGCACACTCTTCCATGATATTAATGGAGGAGGTACAGGGTCTGGGATGGAGGTTGGGTATGGAAGGGAGCTCGGGGTAAGGGATTGGGATGCAGGATAGGGTGTGGGATCTAGGAGGGAGTTTGGGTTAAGGAGAGGGTTATGAACTGGGGCAGAAGACTGACATTCAGGAGTTAGCACAGGGCCGGAGAGGGGGCTGTGATCAGGAGAAGCAGTGCAGGAGGAGGTGCAGTGATTTGGATTATGACTGGGAGTAGGCAGTTGGGGTTGTAGGGGTCTGAAAGGGTTTCTGACCTGGAGGAGGTGTTGAGGAGGATGCAGGGCTGGAAGAGTGCAGGATCAGGGCTGCAGAGGTTTGAGTTAAATGGGGTAGGAGTACAGGAGGGGAGCAGAGGACTAGGGGGAAGGAAGGGCTGGGGTGCCAGAGGTAGGGTCTGGCTAGGAGGAGCTTACCTAAGCAGGTCCTGGCCAGCAGCCCAGCTAGTTCCTCAGCCAGGGTCTCTGCCTTCCACACCCCTGCACCAGCTTCAGGGGCCACATGTGGCTGTGAACACTGGGAGCATGTCTACACTAGCCCCCAGTTCGATCTAGGGAGGCTAATGAGGGTGACTGAAATTGCAAATGAAGTGCGGGATTTAAATATCCCACGCTTCATTAGCATGTTCCCGGCCGGTCACCATTTTAGAAATTGACTAGCCCGAAGTAACTGCCCATGTCTACAAGCAGCAGTAAGACGGGATTCCGAATTAAAGCCCTAAATCGAATTAGCTGTTAAACCTCATTCCAGGAGGAATAACAGCTAATTTGATTTAGGGCTTTAATTCGAGAATCATTCACTGCTGCGTGTATGAGCAGTGCCGAGCTAATCAATTTCTAAAATGGCGACGACGAATATGCTAATGGCGTGGGATATTTAAATCTCGCGCTTCATTGCAATTTCGTCACCCTCATTAACCTCCTAGATCGAACTAGGGGGCTAGTGTAGACATACCCTGAGCCTGGAGTGTGGAGGGGTACTTCCTTGCTTCCTGTCCTGCAAAAACTGGCCAATAGGATCTGAAAGATGTTGCTGGGAGTGTGGGCAATGTATGAAGCCTCTCTCCTCCTTCCCCCCATGGTTGCAGCATTCAGAGTGATTCTCTGAGCAGTGTGCAGGAGTGTGGCAGGCAGGGAACCTGGTGGAAGCTCCCAAGGGCTGGCTTTTGCCTTTGCTTGCTAGTTGTCTATGTCCTACTCTTTACCTCATTTTTACATTCTTGACTTAGCTTCTCCATTGTTATCTTATTCTTAATAGATGATTCTCTGGGCATTATCTCCCCTTTGATAGGTCAGACACTATTTCTTAGCTCCCCTGACTGATTTGTTTCTATTAGTTAGCACATTCTGTTTTCAGCCTGCTGATCTATTTATCTCCCTTATTCTTTCTGTCAAGAAATATACCCTCCTGCAATGTTTAACTGCTCCTTTTATCTTTCTGGGATGAAAGTCACTCTGCCCCAGAGCTTGTCAGGCCTGGGTGTAAGATTATTTTGTACAAATTACACAAATGTGTTCAGATACTATATGACCAAGTCACCAACTTTGTGATTTCCTCTGAGATGCTGAACCCCTGCTCCTATAGCCCGCCCCCTTTCTTCTCCTTCCCTCCAACCTCCCTCCTTGCTCCACCTCTTCTCACTCCATTCCACCACTTCTCTTGACTCTTCCTGCTCCTGTTAATCTCCCTAACCGTCCAGTGCCTCCTGTGCACTGCTGAACAACTGATCACAGTGGGCTGGAGGTGCTGGGAAGGAGGACAGGAGCTGATCAACTATTATTTTTCTGTGGATTCTCCAGCCCCAGAGTTGGCATCTCTGCTGTAAGAGACACATAATTTCTCTCTGCAGGCATCAGATCTACTTCTTTTCCAAGATCATCTGGTTGAATGTCATGATAAACTAAGTATTAAAACCAAAACAAAACACCAACAACCTTAATGAAGAGGATTGCATGTGGCAATGGGTTCAATATCATGCTCACTAAGAGCAATATGTACAAATTATTTTGGTAAACAATAAGCATGGGCTCTGCACATTCCACCCGAAAATGGAAACAACACACTAAAACAACTATCAAAGCTGCTGAGCTTGCCTTTTTCTCCTCCTCACATCTGTGGCCCTCAGCACAGCTATAGTCAATCAAAACTGACATGTCCCACGTCGTGGGGAATATCACATTAACTAGGCATCACAGAGCACTGTAGCTTAGTCATTGTCTTGGATTTGGTGTGGTTTATAAAAAAACAGGCTGTTTCAGAATATAAACACATCCTAATATCAAGATCTGGGCAATCCCCTACCAGTCAGTTCTACAAAGAGACATCAGAGTCTTTAATGTCAGCAGGGCTAGTGCTGCTAGCACTGAAGTAGAAAATAGTAACACAGATGACACTGAAAACCTGACATTGCACATTACCTTGGAATGAGAAAATGACTTTTAATCACAGATTATTCTGAGCAAAAAGCTACACCTTGCTATTAACTCCTTCACAGCAGGGGATAATAATGTACACAAAAGAGAATTTATGTAAGAGTCCCTATGCTGCAGACTAGGGATGTAAAGGGATAACCGTTAACCGGTTACCTGGTAAGCATCACCTGGAAACAGCACCCAACTGCTGGCTCCCAGCCATTTAGGCTGGAAGTCAGCAGCCTCTCACGGGGCCAGAAGGGGCAGCGAGGTGGCAGGGAAGTGATTGCTGGTTCCCAGCCCGTGCGGGCTTGTGGGCTGGGAGTCGGCAGCTTCACACAGGGCAGGAAATGGCAGCCTCATATGGGGTCGAAAGTGGCAGTCTGGGGGAGGGAGGACTGCTGCTTCCAGCCCCATGCAAGGCTGCTAACTCCCAGCCCACACTCCTCCTGAAGTGGTCCTCTGCCCATCCGTTTAATCTGTTAACTGGTTAAACTTCATATTTAACTGGTTAACTAATTAACTGGTTAACTAATTAAATACCTATACCCCATACCATCCTGGTTTAGTTTGGATGTAGGAGTAACCAAGTGGATAGAGAGAAATTAATTTTCCATCAGCTTATATGTGAGCAAGCTAAGGCCACTGGATACAAAGCTACATGGAGCCAGTGGCTGAGAATCCCATTACAGGGAAAGTTTTTGAAGTGTGATTTTTAGGTTGACTTTGTCCTTTTAACCATGTTAAGTCCAAAAGAATGATCAAACATTGTGAAATGTTTATATTTGGATAGCATCTAAAGGCCCCAGCAGGTTGGGCCCTATTGTACTAGGTATTGTATAAACACGTGACCAAACACAGTCCCTGCTCAAGTATTTTGTCTTGAATAAATCCCAAATCACTTATCCCCCTTTCAGAATATTTTCTAATTATTTGAACAAATAACTAAATAATTTTGGGTATGTCTACACTACAGCACTAATTGAACTAACTTAATTTGAATTAGTTAATTCGAAATAAGCTAATTCAAATTAGTGCATCTAGACCTAAAAACTAATTCGAATTAGCATTTTGCTAATTTGAAATAGCATGTCCACATTGAGTGGACCCTGAACCGAAGTTAAGGCTGGCCGGAACCAGTGCCAGCAGGGCATCAAAGCTACTACATATTGAACCTCTGTAGTTTACAAACATCCCTGGTATAGCATAGGCATGGACTTCATGGGTGCTCCAAGGCTTTAGCACCCATGTGGAAAAATTAATGGGTGCTGAGCACTTCTTCCTTCTCCTTCTCTGCCCCCTTTGCTCCTTCCCCACACATCTCTTGCATGCTGGCAGTATTGCACTTACCAACTCCTCTCCCTCCCTCCTAGTGCTTCTAGAGCACTGTGGATCAGCTGTTCATAGCACTCAGGCCCCGGGGAGAGGGAGGAGTGGGGACAAGGTGGCAGAGGAGATGGCAACTGGGGCTGACATCAGAACCCCAGGGCCCAGCATCTAAGTGGCAGCTTGGTCCCCAGGTGCAGGACAATCCTGGGTGTAAAACCTGGGGATGCTGCTGAGCCCATACAGCCCCTATGGAGACCTGCTGGCATTTTGCATTGACCTCACTTAGTCCAGCAAATTCTCTTGTTTGGCACCAGACAGGTCCTGAAGCTGCAAGACTAGAGATGTTCAACCTGTATTAACATCAACCACCTGTCACTGCATATTTAAAACCTGACAAAATATGGAAAAATTCTGTTGATGACTGAGCCTCACTGTGTTAAGTAATTCAGAAACACAAGGGAGACATAGTCTCTTCCATAACATGTTCTGTACTTCAAGTGATAAAGGAGTATAAGACCACAATATTTGGAAACGCCATCTCTTCCTTTCCACGCTCATTTACTTCACTGTATTATGTATCCAGCTGACTAAATAATGATTAGGAGTCATCAGAAATAGACAACACATGATTCATTAGAAAGGGCAATAGCTCTCATTGTACAAAGCTGTTATATTTTGATCAGGCAGAAGGGATATGAATGTATTGCCTAACTGTTTCTCAAAACCTTGCTGGTACAGAGAATGGGAGACTTGTCCTCATACTTACCTCTGTCCTTTCCATAAGCAGCAGGAGCCAATACTAAAATGCTAGGCTGTCGATCTGAATTTTGCTCCTTTTTATTGAAACAATAACAAAACATATCAAATCCTCACTGTAGCTGCACAGATGTTCCTTGTGTCCATTCAGTTTTCTTGATTTTATAGCTGTACAATACTGATTCAAATGAGAAGCACTAATTGGAAAAAATGTGTTCAGTTATAAACTTATTGAGAAACAATAAAAACTGCATCATTTACTTTGGTCTTATGATATTCAAAAACATAGCAACACGAAGTCTGCTTACTTAAATAAGCCACTTTAAACTCACTTTTGTACATGTATTATATGTTTGAGAGAGCTGTGCATCTGTCTGTGTGTCCATTCATCAGTCTGAGAGTCCATTTGTTCCAGAATTCCTCCTAAATGGTAAGATCAAGGACCACCAAATTTGGTATGCAGCTTCCTCCTATCCTAACTTAAAACAAAGGCCAGGGTTTGGCTGTTGACAATGGGATGTGTCTGGAATCTGATTGTTTCTCATGAAATGGAAAGGAAGGGATCTGGTAGGAGGGACAGTTATACTGTAGAATGACCAGAAGGGGCAGCAAGGGGCCAGAAATGGGGACTGGGACAGTTATAACCCCTTTGGACCAGTGAGGGGCAGGGGTGGAAAAAGGGCAGTTATCTCCTATATGTTTCAGAGAGTTTGTCTGTTTGTGTGTCTGTCTGTGTCTGTCCCACAGCCAGGGACATGAACTCCTCCCCTGGCTGTGCCTGCTGCAGCTGCAGTGGTCATGGAGAGGTGCTTCTCACCTGGCCCCAAATTGCTATGGTGAGAGAGGGCTGGCGTTGACTTCTCTCCCCGGGGCAGCCTGCATCCTGACCTCCTCATCTTCAGCCACACTGCTGAGCAGTGATACAGATGAAGAAAAACTGTGTTAAGAACCTGCACAATGCTGGGTTTATACTTTTCTCATTCTGACAGACACCAGTCTAGGTCTCAGTTTAAGTTCAACCAGAACCTCGCTTTTATCATATGATTGTGGTTGCAATGCAGTGGACCCCATCTCATCTTTCAAATTTGCCAGGGCCACCTTTGTCCATTTCTGTCTCACAGCTTTAGGTACCGTGAAAGTTCCCGAAGCCTGTTGCTTTGCAGCAAGGGGTGGCACTTCTCACTTTTGCAGGGTTTCTACAGCTGTTTCCATAACTTAAGAGGCTAGCAGTGTGGTGTGCTTTTTAAGCAGTCTCACTGCCATATATTAATTGAAAAATTCTTATTAAAATACTTAACATTTTTATTTTACTCTGTCAAGTTCTATTACAATGTATAAAGTCTGCAGTTTTACGTTAGCCAAATATATTTTATTTTGCAACCCGCTCTGAAATTATTATTAAAGCTGCTAGAGATTTGCATAGCACTATCAAAAAATTGGGATAGCTAAGAGTATTCAAGTGAAGAAAAAATGCTTGGAAGTGAGAAAAATGGTCATACTTGGAGATTTTGAAAGAAGAATGTGGAAAGGTGTCAAAAAATATTATTCTGCAGAGTCTGAATTTAATAGGATGAGCACTACAGAAAAACTATTGTATTCCAAGCAAGAGGTCATGTCCATAGTGGAAATGAGAACACAGGAATGGAGTAATTTTAAATGTTGGAGTAAGGAGATAGGAATGATTGTTGAGCTAGAAAGAGGCAATGAATGAATGCTGAAGTGAAGATACACAAACTTGAAGATTTCAGATTCTACCTGTCCTATAGAAAAATGGACCTGTAGAAAAGTGAGTGTTCATCCTTTAGGACGAAACATCCCTTATAGTCATACAGGTTGAAATATTAACACTTTAAAATTCTCTCAAGGATCAAATAAGTTAAAAACTGAAGAATAGCTCATCTAGTCTAAGTTCTGTAACTGAGTGTTCGTAATGTTCCTGCACCATGTCTCAAGACTCAGCCACAAATATCAAGTAGAAATAGATATTAGATGAGAGAGCTGGGGGTATAAAGCTCAGATAGCACCGATTAATTTAGTATAGATACGATTTAGCACTTATGCTGTAAAGTTCTTTATGCCTCTAAAGGACTGTACAAACATGAATTAAATTATAGAACCTGAAGTTCTAACTACTTTAGTTTTTAAAGAAAATGAGTGCAAAAAGGCCAGCAAGAATAATTTTACACCTTTATAAATATTTCTTAGGTTTAATGGCAGCAATTCAAAATGAAACACAATGATAACTTGAATGGTGCTATACTCTTCTTTCAGGCTTTCAGAAATGTATTTGCATATAGGAAGTTAGAGGGGTTATACCTATAATAGTGACACAGAGCAAGTAAGCTGAAGAAAGATTGACTAATGGAGTATGTATCATCTGCTACAGCACCTTTTTGGTCAGTTAAAAAAATAGATCAGGTTCTAGAGAAAATGAAGTGAATTAAATGGAAGTATTTTTACTCAAGGTTATATACATACCTAGCTACAGGCAGAGTAATATATTATCAACTTCTATTACCGTTGTATCTAGAGGCTGGTCTGTGCTCCAGGTCAGAGGTATAATGGGGAAAAAAACCTTCCAGTGTAATCTGAAGAATATATTTTCAAATTTTGTCTCACTCTGTTTGGCATAATATACATAGGAACTTCAACGTTTAAATTCCATATTATTCAATACATTTGAAATGATGTTCACAGTACAGAAAAGATATACAATTTAAATGTGAATGCAACTGTAACTATTAAAATATTGTAATTGTTAAAAAAATTGTGTTTTCAGGAAATACAGATTTTTTTAACCTAGAATTCTTATTCTCAGAAAGATGCATGATTTTAGGTCTATATGCTGAGTGCAGTACTTGTTGGCCACAGTAGATATATACTGACATTTCCACAGAAATAGACACAAAACATCAATTCATTTTTCAACCAATGTTTGCATCCACAATTGTGTGGAGTAGATAGGTGCAGCATGTAGCTTTCTTGAAAAGAAACACCTAATAATTAGAATGATAGGTGATACATCTTCTTTTCTTGAAATGTTATACATACGCTATAGCACAGTTCAACTCTCAGGGAATGTCTACCCTGCAGTGTAGGGTAACATTATTTCAAAATAATAACGCAGGACTACAAAATCTCCAGGAGGAGAGTCCACCCCCCGGCTACCCCAGGGAACCCCATTCCAGTAATTCACCACTCTCCTGGGCAATAGCAAGAGAGTCATACCTGCATGAGCACAGCCCCAACAGTCTGTCTCCCCATGCCGAACTGGTTCCTGATGGAACAGTAGCTGTCCGGCTTCGCGAGCTTCCAAAGTGCGATGGCGAGCCGCTTCTGGAGGGGGATGGTGGATCACATGAAGGTGTCGGGTTGCCGGAGGCCAGGGGCGAGTCACTTGCAGAGCTCCAGGAAGGTGTCCTTCCTCATGCCAAAGTTCTGGAGACACTGCTGGTCATCCCACCATTCCATGATGATCTGGTCCCATCAGTCGGAACTGGTGTCCTAGCACCAGAAGCGGTGGTGCAGGGTGTGCAGGGAAGGATGGGAGGGATCATGCTGCATGAGTAGCATGTAGAGTGGGGTGAGGAGGTGCCCCATAGTGAACTGTGGTTCTGCAGTGCCACATGGGCAGCCTTCAGTAACTGCACCAGGAGCTGTGGCATGAGGTCTAAGAGCTGGTGAGTGCTTTGCAGCAGGTCCGACTCCATAGCAGAAGTGCTGTGGCATCCAAGTGCTATTAGAGCATGCAATTTGCTGTCCTTCAAGGAGGTAGGCAAAGGTGAAGAGCTTGAGACACGACTGTAGAGGGGAGTCCCTTTAAGCATGAGCCTCAGGCAGCAGCTACAGGAAGTGACTGCTGTCCTGATGCCCTGCCTGGAGTGCTTCTGGGGGGGCCTGAAATGTGATTCAGGCTCCAATCAGTGTGGACATACTATTTCAATATAGCTGTGCGCTGTTTTGGTAGGGATTTGTAGTGTGGATGCACTATTTTGAAATAGCTATTTTGGGAGTTATTATTCTGAAAGAGCTTATATTGAAATAAGTGCATAAATGTGCCATCTATGATAAAAAGCTGTTGGACTCCAGAAGAGACTCGTAATAGGAGTGATATTCTGATGGTAAACTGCTGCATGCAGAAAGGTTTACTGTTTTAATAACAACACAGAAATAACAGACTAGTTATTTCTAGAAACACCCCATAATGCTTAAGGCATGGAGAATGACAAAAGAGTTTGCCGTCGTCAAACTAAGACGTTTATCATAACTTAAAAGGACAAACTTGAATTTACGATAAAAAGTGAGTCTAGATAGTAATGGATTGTGAAAGCAAGTTGGCCAGAGACCAAGCAATCTGACCTAGAGTGACTTAATAGAATTGGTAAGAAACAACAGACAAAATCATCCAAGAAGGAGAGAAATTCACTTCCAGCTTTCAAACAAGGGAGAATCCGAAAATGTTATTTCAGATTTACTGAATAATGCAGCTTCCAAAGAAGATTGTTGATTATCTTTTGGTTTCCTTTTATAACTATACAGCAACAGCCAATACTGTCAAAGCATCTTCTGTATTTTTGTTGTAGAAAGCATAAAATGCCCCCAATTTATTGCTTAAGAAGGGTTTGCTCCTTTACCCTTTCACCAAACAATATTTTGTTTATATTACCACCAGAGTGATAGGCATGTGCGCATACACCCCGGCTACATCTAGACTGGCATGATTTTCCGCAAATGCTTTTAACAGAAAAGTTTTTCCATTAAAAGCATTTGCGGAAAAGAGCGTCTAGATTGGCACGGACGCTTTTGCGCAAAAGCACTTTGCGGAAAAGCGTCCGTGCCAATCTAGACGCAGCTTTTGAAGAAAGCCCGATCGCCATTTTTAGCCATCGGGGCTTTTTTGCTCAAAACAATTCTGGGTTGTCTACACTGGCCCTCTTGTGCAAAAGCATTTGCGCAAGAGGGCTTTTGCCCGAACTGGAGCGTCATTGTATTTGCGCAAAAAGCACTGATTTTTGTACATTACAAAGTCAGTGCTCTTGCGCAAATTCAAGCGGCCAGTGTAGACAGCTGGCAAGTTTTTGCGCAAAAGCGGCTGCTTTTGCGGAAAAACTTGCCAGTCTAGACACAGCCCCCTTGTGCCTTCCCCCTCCCCAACCTGTGCTGCTTTTGCTGGGGCTTGGAGCTTTCTGGGAGCAACGTGGAGTTACAGAAGCTGAGGGCACCTCTCTGACCTCAGTGTAGCAGGAGGGAGTCCTCAGCAGCTTGTTGGCTGAAAGCAAAAGGTGGGCAGGGTGGAGGAATGGCACAGGGAGAAGGCACCTCTGTGGCTGAGAGAGCAGCCAGGTGAGAGGGCGGGACCAGAGAGGGCTCAACCAACAGTGGTCATGGCCCAGAAGCACATGCAGCTGTGTAGGGCCACCCAAATATTTGGTGCCTCAGAGTTTTGGATGCCCTATGAAACTGCATATGCCTAATGATGGCCCTGGTTACCAGGTATTGCTCCAAATTCAGTTCTTAACATTGCAGACAGTAATCCTATCTTGCTGGTGTTTGCAATAGTAACTTGCTTTTTAAAAAGCCCATTACCTTGTGGAGACATACTGATTCACACAAACAATCCCAGCTCCAAAATGTACTTTTGTGTTACATTCATACAGAGTTCTCAAGAAACAAGCAATCGTGAAATGGATTAAAAGTATAATTAAAAGTATAATTCTGGCTGGAACAGCTCCCTGCACAGTTTCTTCAAGTTGTATGTATATGCAGATACCCACTGATTCCCCTGTACTTGTGTGATTTCTCACTGACTAGTTGCAATCTACATTGCAAAAGCAAGTATCTCCTTATCTCTATCTAATTCATCACTAGAATTTAACAATTCTGTCATCATAAGAATAACAGTGACATGGAAAACTGTAATACCTACCAAATTAATACAAGCCTCCACATGAATTCTATATACACTTTTACACAAGCCTCTTATTCAGTGGTGGGCAACCTGTGGCCCATTAGGGTTCTATGATGCCCACTAGTCATTTTATTTACCATTGTCCATGTGCCAGCTTGCAAGATTCCACTGGTTTACATCAGTGTCGTTTTGTTCTTACCAGTATCGTTAAAGAAACATGTACATAAAATAGGTGCACAGGAATGAGGTGTGAGCTGACTGCCACTACCTTGATTGTAAGAGCCAGGTGCTCCCTCTGCATACAATCAAAACACTGTTACAATTCACTTGGCACACCCCGATGAATTACACTTGAACTTCTTTAATCGGGCAACCCTGGGAAGCAGGGTTTGCCAGATTAAAGATTTTGCAGGCCCAAAAGGGAGTGATGGGGATGAGGGTAGGGTGCTTTAAACTGGCACTCTGCCTCCCCGCCACTCCCAGGCACAGCCCACTGCTGCTATTGGAACAGCGGAGAAAGGCCTCCAGCAAAGTGCATTGCTGCATTGTCATTCCCCAGCTGGAGGCTATGAGCAGCAGCACACACAGCTGCTTCTGCCTATGCCTGCCAGGGTCTGTACTACAGGTGCTCCTGAATTGGGAACACCCAGAGTAGGGAGGTTATAGTGTATTGTGTTCAGCTATTTGTTTTGTAAAGTACTACAACACACTGCAAAACTGTAACTTAATACTTGTAACTGACAAAACATTATGTCTCTCTGTATTTATATCTTTATATGCTTTGAATTCAACTAAACATTGTCAATTATAATTATTGCTCTCATAAAGTAGCATAATGCAGGTATTTGATTTTTAAAGATTTCTGTAGGAAAAGAGAGTATCAGAGATCCCTGCCACATCTAGAGCCACCATTTCACAAACACTGGCCCCCGGTCTGACACTGACTGCATACAGGTGTACCTGCACCTGCACAGTCACACAGGCTTTATTGGTGCAGAGGAGCACACACAGGATTGGGGACTGTAACGAGGTCAGCTCTTCCTCTCATGAGCGCCCTTCTCCTTTCCATTGTGTTTACACCTTTCAGTGGCTCTCAGGTGTTGTTTTTTCCAGCCAAGAAGCAGACAGTGTCTGCATGCGAGCAAGAACAGATCCTTCTCAGGTATGCAGTCCAACAAGGTCTATCTAAGTACCCCTCTGGTGGTGTCTCTATTCCCAGGAGCTTTGGTCTTTAAGAAATCCCAGCCCTGATATGAGTCTGTATTCTCAGGAATTGTGTGCTTTAGTCAATATCTTTCTGTGGCCCTGCCCATGCTCAGTCCCTTCTCAGTCCTAGCAGCCAGCTAAAAGTGCCTCCATGGTTCCTCAGGGTCCTGCTAGCAAACTGTCTTTGCTCAGTCTTAGCAGCCAGCCAAGAGCCTCTCATTCCCCTAAGCCCTGCCCCCATTAGCTGTCCATAGTCCTGCTGCTCTTCCACCCAGGCACACAGTCATTTCTTCTCCAGCTTCAAGCAGCAACTAACTACTCCTCTCTCCTGCAGACCCTTTTATATGCCCCTCCTAGCCCCTGATGGGCCATTCCAGAAGCCCTCTGGAATTCTGCCTCCTCACACCCATTCTAGGACACTTGGAGGATCTCTCCACTGCTCCTTTCATGGGATAGATGTGGCAGACACCTGAGTTTGATGAAATGCATCCTAGAATACTCAAAGAGCAAATTGAGGAGGTATCTGAACCATTAGCCATCATCTTTGAGAAGTCATGGAAGATGGGAGAGATTCCGAAAAAGGGCAAATACAGGTCCCATTTATAAAAGGGGAAATAAGGACAAATCAGGAAACTACAGACCAGTTAGCTTAATTTCTGTGCCAGGAAAGAAGAAGAAGTGGGTTGAGCCCACGAAACCTCATGTTACCATCAACATGTTTTGTTAGCCTTTAAGGTGCTACTACAATATTTGTTGTTTTTTAAGTTTGTCTATGTTATACAGAGACTATCTGGCCACCTGTTCCTGTTATATTATATGGGAGAAAATCTAGCATCAGATCTTCCTTAGGAGACAAATCTCCCAAATAAGTTGGTACTACAACCATATCTCTAAACACAACGAAGTCTATTCAGAACTCACAAGATCCTGGAACACAGGTATCATGGGCTTTTTACCAAGCAGAGAGCCGCCTTTAGCGCTAGTTCCAGCTTCCAAACCGATATGGCAGAAATATTTGGAAGTGGAGAGATGGGAAAGAGAGTGCACAGAGATTGAATTTAACTGCTAGCCAACACTTGCAATCCATTAAAATAGACTTATAGAGAGAGAGGGTATGTAATGGGCATACAATGTGCCACTCCATATTATTCTAGAGGTCTCTCTACTGACATCTTAGAAGATGCTTTTAGGTGACCAAGAAGATTTAGGTAATAAAAATATAGTGCAATGCCAGGGTTTGTGGTTGAAGCGGGGAAATGAGGAACCAGGGACATCACTGGTGAATGTTCCTTAAAAGGGACTGTGCACATTCATAATTGCAATCCAGTGAAAGGAATAAAACTTCTTGGGATTTCCTTTGAGGCCTCTTTATCTTCGGCTTCCCAAGAACTCAGTTCAACTCCACACTTGGTCACTCAGGTATATTTTTTTGACATACCTTGAGTCTGAACAATTCAGTGTATGTCTACACTACAAAGTTAATTCGAAATAACAGCAGTTATTTTGAATTAACTTTAATAGCGTCTACAGAGGCAAACCACTATTTCGAATTTATTTCGCAATAGTGGAGCCCTTATTTCGAATTTGGTAAACCTCATTCTACGAGGAGTAACGCCAAATTCGAAATAGCTATTTTGAATTAAGTGCTGTGTAGACACTTAATTCAAAATAGGGGGCCTCCAGCCCTTCCCAGGGAGCCCTGGTGGCCACTCTGGGCACAACCAGGAAAACTTACTCTAGTCTCCCCCAGCCCCCGGAGCCATTAAAGGGGTAGACCCTGGCCACAGTGCCTGTGCCAGCTCCAAGCCTGCCAGCCCAGAGCAAGCAGTGGCCACCAGGGCCCCTGACCCAGTGGCCCCAAAACATAAGCCAGCAAGGCACTGGCAGCCAGCCCTCCACCGCTCCCCAGGAGCAGTCTGCCAGTTCCCAGGAGCCTGACAGGGGCTGGAGAAGGCGGGCACCTTCCTGGTCCAGGGTGGACATCATGGACCTTATTCAGGTTTGGGGGGATGCCCCTAACGTCCATGATCTCCACACTAGATGGAGGAATGGGGCCATCTATAGCGGGATAGCTGCCAGCCCAGCCACCAAAGGCCACATGCGAACCCAGGAGCAGGTTAGCATGAAAGTCAAGTTGGTCCGGCGAGACCCACAACCCTGAGCTTCCCCTCCCCTTCTTCCCCTTGTTTCCCCTTCCAGCTCCCTCCTCCCAGGTTTCCCCTCCCCTCTCCCACCCTCTCTCTTCCCTCTCCCACCTCCTTTTCCCAGACTTCCCAGAGATTCATCCCCCCCCCCCCCCAAGTTTTGTTCAATAAACCCAGATTCTATTTTTAAACATACGTGTCTTTTATTTGACATCAGGAAGGGGGGCTAGGGAGGGGTAAGTGGAAGGATGTGAGGGAAGAATGAGGCACGAGCCCCCAGTGGGGAAGACTGGGGAGGCTCTGAGGGCTCCGAGGGGTGGACGCTCTCCCTCAGGACTTCCTGGATCCTGACAGCACCCCTGATGGACCCTCCGGATGGCAGCCTGCAGCAAGTGCAGCTGGGCTGATGGCAACGACCCCACGAGACGCACCGGCGTGCCCAGGGGCAGCTCTGGCTCCATGTGGCCGAGTGCTGTGGTGTCCCGAGTATGGGCACTCAGGGCACTCCAAGACAGGACTGCTTTGCCGTCCCTCATTGAGGTAGATAAGCAAGTGGGGAACCCTGAGAACTGTCTGTCCGGGGTGGGGGTAGGGTCCTTTTAAGCACAGAGCTCAGTTAGCCTCAGGCAGCAGCCCCACACACTAAGTCCTAACCTGATGCCCTGCCGGCACTGGTTCCGGCCAGCCTTAACTTCGGATCAGGGTCCACTCAGTGTGGACGTGCTATTTCGAAATAGCAAAACGCTATTTCGAAATAGTTTTTGTGTATAGATGCGTTATTTTGAATTAGCTTAATTGCAATTAACTATTTCAAATTAAGTTAATTTAAAATAGCACTGTAGTGTAGACATACCCTCAAACACAGCTGGTGGATGCAGGGTATATCACAGCTCCAAAGTTACACTAAACCCTTCTCCCCCTTTATATACATTTACACATTTCATTGCATTTACTATATATTGGCTAACACATTTTGAGATTGGCTTGGTTTCTTTATAGGAACCAGTCCCTATACAGCAGGGGTGAGCAGTAACTTTTGATGGGGCCACTCCAAGAATTTGGTAAATGGTCAAGGAGCACACTCTTCCATGATATTAATGGAGGAGGTACAGGGTCTGGGATGGAGGTTGGGTATGGAAGGGAGCTCGGGGTAAGGGATTGGG
The DNA here is from genome assembly GCA_019425775.1 of Rafetus swinhoei. Lineage (NCBI taxonomy): Eukaryota > Metazoa > Chordata > Testudines > Trionychidae > Rafetus > Rafetus swinhoei. The sequence goes on from CM033436.1 coordinate 35,651,634, forward strand.
ATGCAGGATAGGGTGTGGGATCTAGGAGGGAGTTTGGGTTAAGGAGAGGGTTCTGAACTGGGGCAGAAGACTGACATTCAGGAGTTAGCACAGGGCCGGAGAGGGGGCTGTGATCAGGAGAAGCAGTGCAGGAGGAGGTGCAGTGATTTGGATTATGACTGGGAGTAGGCAGTTGGGGTTGTAGGGGTCTGAAAGGGGTTTCTGACCTGGAGGAGGGGTGTTGAGGAGGATGCAGGGCTGGAAGAGTGCAGGATCAGGGCTGCAGAGGGTTTGAGTTAAATGGGGTAGGAGTACAGGAGGGGAGCAGAGGACTAGGGGGAAGGAAGGGCTGGGGTGCCAGAGGTAGGGTCTGGCTAGGAGGAGCTTACCTAAGCAGGTCCTGGCCAGCAGCCCAGCTAGTTCCTCAGCCAGGGTCTCTGCCTTCCACACCCCTGCACCAGCTTCAGGGGCCACATGTGGCTGTGAACACTGGGAGCATGTCTACACTAGCCCCCAGTTCGATCTAGGGAGGCTAATGAGGGTGACCGAAATTGCAAATGAAGTGCGGGATTTAAATATCACGCTTCATTAGCATGTTCGGCAGTCACCATTTTAGAAATTGACTAGCCGAAGTAACTGCCCATGTCTACAAGCAGCAGTAAAACGGGATTCCGAATTAAAGCCCTAAATCGAATTAGCTGTTAAACCTCATTCCAGGAGGAATAACAGCTAATTTGATTTAGGCTTTAATTCGAATCATTCACTGCTGCGTGTAGACGCCGGGCAGTTACTTCGGCTAGTCAATTTCTAAAATGGCGACGACGAACATGCTAATGAAGCGTGGGATATTTAAATCTCGCGCTTCATTTGCAATTTCGGTCACCCTCATTAGCCTCCCTAGATCGAACTAGGGGGCTAGTGTAGACATACCCTGAGCCTGGAGTGTGGAGGGGTACTTCCTTGCTTCCTGTCCTGCAAAAACTGGCCAATAGGATCTGAAAGATGTTGCTGGGAGTGTGGGCAATGTATGAAGCCTCTCTCCTCCTTCCCCCATGGTTGCAGCATTCAGAGTGATTCTCTGAGCAGTGTGCAGGAGTGTGGCAGGCAGGGAACCTGGTGGAAGCTCCCAAGGGCTGGCTTTTGCCTTTGCTTGCTAGTTGTCTATGTCCTACTCTTTACCTCATTTTTACATTCTTGACTTAGCTTCTCCATTGTTATCTTATTCTTAATAGATGATTCTCTGGGCATTATCTCCCCTTTGATAGGTCAGACACTATTTCTTAGCTCCCTGACTGATTTGTTTCTATTAGTTAGCACATTCTGTTTTCAGCCTGCTGATCTATTTATCTCCCTTATTCTTTCTGTCAAGAAATATACCCTCCTGCAATGTTTAACTGCTCCTTTTATCTTTCTGGGATGAAAGTCACTCTGCCCCAGAGCTTGTCAGGCCTGGGTGTAAGATTATTTTGTACAAATTACACAAATGTGTTCAGATACTATATGACCAAGTCACCAACTTTGTGATTTCCTCTGAGATGCTGAACCCCTGCTCCTATAGCCCGCCCCCTTTCTTCTCCTTCCCCCAACCTCCCTCCTTGCTCCACCTCTTCTCACTCCATTCCACCACTTCTCTTGACTCTTCCTGCTCCTGTTAATCTCCCTTAACCGTCCAGTGCCTCCTGTGCACTGCTGAACAGCTGATCACAGTGGGCTGGAGGTGCTGGGAAGGAGGGACAGGAGCTGATCAACTATTATTTTTCTGTGGATTCTCCAGCCCCAGAGTTGGCATCTCTGCTGTAAGAGACACATAATTTCTCTCTGCAGGCATCAGATCTACTTCTTTTCCAAGATCATCTGGTTGAATGTCATGATAAACTAAGTATTAAAACCAAAACAAAACACCAACAACCTTAATGAAGAGGATTGCATGTGGCAATGGGTTCAATATCATGCTCACTAAGAGCAATATGTACAAATTATTTTGGTAAACAATAAGCATGGGCTCTGCACATTCCACCCGAAAATGGAAACAACACACTAAAACAACTATCAAAGCTGCTGAGCTTGCCTTTTTCTCCTCCTCACATCTGTGGCCCTCAGCACAGCTATAGTCAATCAAAACTGACATGTCCCACGTCGTGGGGAATATCACATTAACTAGGCATCACAGAGCACTGTAGCTTAGTCATTGTCTTGGATTTGGTGTGGTTTATAAAAAAACAGGCTGTTTCAGAATATAAACACATCCTAATATCAAGATCTGGGCAATCCCCTACCAGTCAGTTCTACAAAGAGACATCAGAGTCTTTAATGTCAGCAGGGCTAGTGCTGCTAGCACTGAAGTAGAAAATAGTAACACAGATGACACTGAAAACCTGACATTGCACATTACCTTGGAATGAGAAAATGACTTTTAATCACAGATTATTCTGAGCAAAAGCTACACCTTGCTATTAACTCCTTCACAGCAGGGGATAATAATGTACACAAAAGAGAATTTATGTAAGAGTCCCTATGCTGCAGACTAGGGATGTAAAGGGATAACCGTTAACCGGTTACCTGGTAAGCATCACCTGGAAACAGCACCCAACTGCTGGCTCCCAGCCATTTAGGCTGGAAGTCAGCAGCCTCTCACGGGGCCAGAAGGGGCAGCGAGGTGGCAGGGAAGTGATTGCTGGTTCCCAGCCCGTGCGGGCTTGTGGGCTGGGAGTCGGCAGCTTCACACAGGGCAGGAAATGGCAGCCTCATATGGGGTCGAAAGTGGCAGTCTGGGGGAGGGAGGACTGCTGCTTCCAGCCCCATGCAAGGCTGCTAACTCCCAGCCCACACTCCTCCTGAAGTGGTCCTCTGCCCATCCGTTTAATCTGTTAACTGGTTAAACTTCATATTTAACTGGTTAACTAATTAACTGGTTAACTAATTAAATACCTATACCCCATACCATCCTGGTTTAGTTTGGATGTAGGAGTAACCAAGTGGATAGAGAGAAATTAATTTTCCATCAGCTTATATGTGAGCAAGCTAAGGCCACTGGATACAAAGCTACATGGAGCCAGTGGCTGAGAATCCCATTACAGGGAAAGTTTTTGAAGTGTGATTTTTAGGTTGACTTTGTCCTTTTAACCATGTTAAGTCCAAAAGAATGATCAAACATTGTGAAATGTTTATATTTGGATAGCATCTAAAGGCCCCAGCAGGTTGGGCCCTATTGTACTAGGTATTGTATAAACACGTGACCAAACACAGTCCCTGCTCAAGTATTTTGTCTTGAATAAATCCCAAATCACTTATCCCCCTTTCAGAATATTTTCTAATTATTTGAACAAATAACTAAATAATTTTGGGTATGTCTACACTACAGCACTAATTCGAACTAACTTAATTTGAATTAGTTAATTCGAAATAAGCTAATTCAAATTAGTGCATCTAGACCTAAAAACTAATTCGAATTAGCATTTTGCTAATTTGAAATAGCATGTCCACATTGAGTGGACCCTGAACCGAAGTTAAGGCTGGCCGGAACCAGTGCCAGCAGGGCATCAAAGCTACTACATATTGAACCTCTGTAGTTTACAAACATCCCTGGTATAGCATAGGCATGGACTTCATGGGTGCTCCAAGGCTTTAGCACCCATGTGGAAAAATTAATGGGTGCTGAGCACTTCTTCCTTCTCCTTCTCTGCCCCCTTTGCTCCTTCCCCACACATCTCTTGCATGCTGGCAGTATTGCACTTACCAACTCCTCTCCCTCCCTCCTAGTGCTTCTAGAGCACTGTGGATCAGCTGTTCATAGCACTCAGGCCCCGGGGAGAGGGAGGAGTGGGGACAAGGTGGCAGAGGAGATGGCAACTGGGGCTGACATCAGAACCCCCAGGGGCCCAGCATCTAAGTGGCAGCTTGGTCCCCAGGTGCAGGACAATCCTGGGTGTAAAACCTGGGGATGCTGCTGAGCCCATACAGCCCCCCTATGGAGACCTGCTGGCATTTTGCATTGACCTCACTTAGTCCAGCAAATTCTCTTGTTTGGCACCAGACAGGTCCTGAAGCTGCAAGACTAGAGATGTTCAACCTGTATTAACATCAACCACCTGTCACTGCATATTTAAAACCTGACAAAATATGGAAAAATTCTGTTGATGACTGAGCCTCACTGTGTTAAGTAATTCAGAAACACAAGGGAGACATAGTCTCTTCCATAACATGTTCTGTACTTCAAGTGATAAAGGAGTATAAGACCACAATATTTGGAAACGCCATCTCTTCCTTTCCACGCTCATTTACTTCACTGTATTATGTATCCAGCTGACTAAATAATGATTAGGAGTCATCAGAAATAGACAACACATGATTCATTAGAAAGGGCAATAGCTCTCATTGTACAAAGCTGTTATATTTTGATCAGGCAGAAGGGATATGAATGTATTGCCTAACTGTTTCTCAAAACCTTGCTGGTACAGAGAATGGGAGACTTGTCCTCATACTTACCTCTGTCCTTTCCATAAGCAGCAGGAGCCAATACTAAAATGCTAGGCTGTCGATCTGAATTTTGCTCCTTTTTATTGAAACAATAACAAAACATATCAAATCCTCACTGTAGCTGCACAGATGTTCCTTGTGTCCATTCAGTTTTCTTGATTTTATAGCTGTACAATACTGATTCACAAATGAGAAGCACTAATTGGAAAAAATGTGTTCAGTTATAAACTTATTGAGAAACAATAAAAACTGCATCATTTACTTTGGTCTTATGATATTCAAAAACATAGCAACACGAAGTCTGCTTACTTAAATAAGCCACTTTAAACTCACTTTTGTACATGTATTATATGTTTGAGAGAGCTGTGCATCTGTCTGTGTGTCCATTCATCAGTCTGAGAGTCCATTTGTTCCAGAATTCCTCCTAAATGGTAAGATCAAGGACCACCAAATTTGGTATGCAGCTTCCTCCTATCCTAACTTAAAACAAAGGCCAGGGTTTGGCTGTTGACAATGGGATGTGTCTGGAATCTGATTGTTTCTCATGAAATGGAAAGGAAGGGATCTGGTAGGAGGGACAGTTATACTGTAGAATGACCAGAAGGGGCAGCAAGGGGCCAGAAATGGGGACTGGGACAGTTATAACCCCTTTGGACCAGTGAGGGGCAGGGGTGGAAAAAGGGCAGTTATCTCCTATATGTTTCAGAGAGTTTGTCTGTTTGTGTGTCTGTCTGTGTCTGTCCCACAGCCAGGGACATGAACTCCTCCCCTGGCTGTGCCTGCTGCAGCTGCAGTGGTCATGGAGAGGTGCTTCTCACCTGGCCCCAAATTGCTATGGTGAGAGAGGGCTGGCGTTGACTTCTCTCCCGGGCAGCCTGCATCCTGACCTCCTCATCTTCAGCCACACTGCTGAGCAGTGATACAGATGAAGAAAAACTGTGTTAAGAACCTGCACAATGCTGGGTTTATACTTTTCTCATTCTGACAGACACCAGTCTAGGTCTCAGTTTAAGTTCAACCAGAACCTCGCTTTTATCATATGATTGTGGTTGCAATGCAGTGGACCCCATCTCATCTTTCAAATTTGCCAGGGCCACCTTTGTCCATTTCTGTCTCACAGCTTTAGGTACCGTGAAAGTTCCCGAAGCCTGTTGCTTTGCAGCAAGGGGTGGCACTTCTCACTTTTGCAGGGTTTCTACAGCTGTTTCCATAACTTAAGAGGCTAGCAGTGTGGTGTGCTTTTTAAGCAGTCTCACTGCCATATATTAATTGAAAAATTCTTATTAAAATACTTAACATTTTTATTTTACTCTGTCAAGTTCTATTACAATGTATAAAGTCTGCAGTTTTTACGTTAGCCAAATATATTTTATTTTGCAACCCCGCTCTGAAATTATTATTAAAGCTGCTAGAGATTTGCATAGCACTATCAAAAAAATTGGGATAGCTAAGAGTATTCAAGTGAAGAAAAAAATACTTGGAAGTGAGAAAAATGGTCATACTTGGAGATTTTGAAAGAAGAATGTGGAAAGGTGTCAAAAAATATTATTCTGCAGAGTCTGAATTTAATAGGATGAGCACTACAGAAAAACTATTGTATTCCAAGCAAGAGGTCATGTCCATAGTGGAAATGAGAACACAGGAATGGAGTAATTTTAAATGTTGGAGTAAGGAGATAGGAATGATTGTTGAGCTAGAAAGAGGCAATGAATGAATGCTGAAGTGAAGATACACAAACTTGAAGATTTCAGATTCTACCTGTCCTATAGAAAAAATGGACCTGTAGAAAAAGTGAGTGTTCATCCTTTAGGACGAAACATCCCTTATAGTCATACAGGTTGAAATATTAACACTTTAAAATTCTCTCAAGGATCAAATAAGTTAAAAACTGAAGAATAGCTCATCTAGTCTAAGTTCTGTAACTGAGTGTTCGTAATGTTCCTGCACCATGTCTCAAGACTCAGCCACAAATATCAAGTAGAAATAGATATTAGATGAGAGAGCTGTATAAAGCTCAGATAGCACCGATTAATTTAGTATAGATACGATTTAGCACTTATGCTGTAAAGTTCTTTATGCCTCTAAAGGACTGTACAAACATGAATTAAATTATAGAACCTGAAGTTCTAACTACTTTAGTTTTTAAAGAAAATGAGTGCAAAAGGCCAGCAAGAATAATTTTACACCTTTATAAATATTTCTTAGGTTTAATGGCAGCAATTCAAAATGAAACACAATGATAACTTGAATGGTGCTATACTCTTCTTTCAGGCTTTCAGAAATGTATTTGCATATAGGAAGTTAGAGGGTTATACCTATAATAGTGACACAGAGCAAGTAAGCTGAAGAAAGATTGACTAATGGAGTATGTATCATCTGCTACAGCACCTTTTTGGTCAGTTAAAAAAATAGATCAGGTTCTAGAGAAAATGAAGTGAATTAAATGGAAGTATTTTTACTCAAGGTTATATACATACCTAGCTACAGGCAGAGTAATATATTATCAACTTCTATTACCGTTGTATCTAGAGGCTGGTCTGTGCTCCAGGTCAGAGGTATAATGGGGAAAAAAACCTTCCAGTGTAATCTGAAGAATATATTTTCAAATTTTTGTCTCACTCTGTTTGGCATAATATACATAGGAACTTCAACGTTTAAATTCCATATTATTCAATACATTTGAAATGATGTTCACAGTACAGAAAAGATATACAATTTAAATGTGAATGCAACTGTAACTATTAAAATATTGTAATTGTTAAAAAAATTGTGTTTTCAGGAAATACAGATTTTTTTAACCTAGAATTCTTATTCTCAGAAAGATGCATGATTTTAGGTCTATATGCTGAGTGCAGTACTTGTTGGCCACAGTAGATATATACTGACATTTCCACAGAAATAGACACAAAACATCAATTCATTTTTCAACCAATGTTTGCATCCACAATTGTGTGGAGTAGATAGGTGCAGCATGTAGCTTTCTTGAAAAGAAACACCTAATAATTAGAATGATAGGTGATACATCTTCTTTTCTTGAAATGTTATACATACGCTATAGCACAGTTCAACTCTCAGGGAATGTCTACCCTGCAGTGTAGGGTAACATTATTTCAAAATAATAACGCAGGACTACAAAATCTCCAGGGAGGGAGAGTCCACCCCCCCGGCTACCCCAGGGAACCCCATTCCAGTAATTCACCACTCTCCTGGGCAATAGCAAGAGAGTCATACCTGCATGAGCACAGCCCCAACAGTCTGTCTCCCCATGCCGAACTGGTTCCTGATGGAACAGTAGCTGTCCGGCTTCGCGAGCTTCCAAAGTGCGATGGCGAGCCGCTTCTGGAGGGGGATGGTGGATCACATGAAGGTGTCGGGTTGCCGGAGGCCAGGGGCGAGTCACTTGCAGAGCTCCAGGAAGGTGTCCTTCCTCATGCCAAAGTTCTGGAGACACTGCTGGTCATCCCACCATTCCATGATGATCTGGTCCCATCAGTCGGAACTGGTGTCCCAGCACCAGAAGCGGTGGTGCAGGGTGTGCAGGGAAGGATGGGAGGGATCATGCTGCATGAGTAGCATGTAGAGTGGGGTGAGGAGGTGCCCCATAGTGAACTGTGGTTCTGCAGTGCCACATGGGCAGCCTTCAGTAACTGCACCAGGAGCTGTGGCATGAGGTCTAAGAGCTGGTGAGTGCTTTGCAGCAGGTCCGACTCCATAGCAGAAGTGCTGTGGCATCCACAAATGCTATTAGAGCATGCAATTTGCTGTCCTTCAAGGAGGTAGGCAAAGGTGAAGAGCTTGAGACACGACTGTAGAGGGGAGTCCCTTTAAGCATGAGCCTCAGGCAGCAGCTACAGGAAGTGACTGCTGTCCTGATGCCCTGCCTGGAGTGCTTCTGGGGGGGCCTGAAATGTGATTCAGGCTCCAATCAGTGTGGACATACTATTTCAATATAGCTGTGCGCTGTTTTGGTAGGGATTTGTAGTGTGGATGCACTATTTTGAAATAGCTATTTTGGGAGTTATTATTCTGAAAGAGCTTATATTGAAATAAGTGCATAAATGTGCCATCTATGATAAAAAGCTGTTGGACTCCAGAAGAGACTCGTAATAGGAGTGATATTCTGATGGTAAACTGCTGCATGCAGAAAGGTTTACTGTTTTAATAACAACACAGAAATAACAGACTAGTTATTTCTAGAAACACCATAATGCTTAAGGCATGGAGAATGACAAAAGAGTTTGCCGTCGTCAAACTAAGACGTTTATCATAACTTAAAAGGACAAACTTGAATTTACGATAAAAAGTGAGTCTAGATAGTAATGGATTGTGAAAGCAAGTTGGCCAGAGACCAAGCAATCTGACCTAGAGTGACTTAATAGAATTGGTAAGAAACAACAGACAAAATCATCCAAGAAGGAGAGAAATTCACTTCCAGCTTTCAAACAAGGGAGAATCCGAAAATGTTATTTCAGATTTACTGAATAATGCAGCTTCCAAAGAAGATTGTTGATTATCTTTTGGTTTCCTTTTATAACTATACAGCAACAGCCAATACTGTCAAAGCATCTTCTGTATTTTTGTTGTAGAAAGCATAAAATGCCCCCAATTTATTGCTTAAGAAGGGTTTGCTCCTTTACCCTTTCACCAAACAATATTTTGTTTATATTACCACCAGAGTGATAGGCATGTGCGCATACACCCCGGCTACATCTAGACTGGCATGATTTTCCGCAAATGCTTTTAACAGAAAAGTTTTTCCATTAAAAGCATTTGCGGAAAAACGTCTAGATTAGCACGACGCTTTGCGCAAAGCACTTTTTGCGGAAAAGCGTCCGTGCCAATCTAGGCGGCTTTTGCGCAAGAAAGCCCCGATCGCCATTTTAGCCATCGGGCCTTTTTTGCTCAAAACAATTCTGGGTTGTCTACACTGGCCCTCTTGTGCAAAAGCATTTGCGCAAGAGGGCTTTTGCCCGAACTGGAGCGTCATTGTATTTGCGCAAAAAGCACTGATTTTTGTACATTACAAAGTCAGTGCTCTTGCGCAAATTCAAGCGGCCAGTGTAGACAGCTGGCAAGTTTTTGCGCAAAAGCGGCTGCTTTTGCGGAAAAACTTGCCAGTCTAGACACAGCCCCCTTGTGCCTTCCCCCTCCCCAACCTGTGCTGCTTTTGCTGGGGCTTGGAGCTTTCTGGGAGCAACGTGGAGTTACAGAAGCTGAGGGCACCTCTCTGACCTCAGTGTAGCAGGAGGGAGTCCTCAGCAGCTTGTTGGCTGAAAGCAAAAGGTGGGCAGGGTGGAGGAATGGCACAGGGGAGAAGGCACCTCTGTGGCTGAGAGAGCAGCCAGGTGAGAGGGCGGGACCAGAGAGGGCTCAACCAACAGTGGTCATGGCCCAGAAGCACATGCAGCTGTGTAGGGCCACCCAAATATTTGGTGCCTCAGAGTTTTGGATGCCCTATGAAACTGCATATGCCTAATGATGGCCCTGGTTACCAGGTATTGCTCCAAATTCAGTTCTTAACATTGCAGACAGTAATCCTATCTTGCTGGTGTTTGCAATAGTAACTTGCTTTTTAAAAAGCCCATTACCTTGTGGAGACATACTGATTCACACAAACAATCCCAGCTCCAAAATGTACTTTTGTGTTACATTCATACAGAGTTCTCAAGAAACAAGCAATCGTGAAATGGATTAAAAGTATAATTAAAAGTATAATTCTGGCTGGAACAGCTCCCTGCACAGTTTCTTCAAGTTGTATGTATATGCAGATACCCACTGATTCCCTGTACTTGTGTGATTTCTCACTGACTAGTTGCAATCTACATTGCAAAAGCAAGTATCTCCTTATCTCTATCTAATTCATCACTAGAATTTAACAATTCTGTCATCATAAGAATAACAGTGACATGGAAAACTGTAATACCTACCAAATTAATACAAGCCTCCACATGAATTCTATATACACTTTTACACAAGCCTCTTATTCAGTGGTGGGCAACCTGTGGCCCATTAGGGTTCTATGATGCCCACTAGTCATTTTATTTACCATTGTCCATGTGCCAGCTTGCAAGATTCCACTGGTTTACATCAGTGTCGTTTTGTTCTTACCAGTATCGTTAAAGAAACATGTACATAAAATAGGTGCACAGGAATGAGGTGTGAGCTGACTGCCACTACCTTGATTGTAAGAGCCAGGTGCTCCCTCTGCATACAATCAAAACACTGTTACAATTCACTTGGCACACCCCGATGAATTACACTTGAACTTCTTTAATCGGGCAACCCTGGGAAGCAGGGTTTGCCAGATTAAAGATTTTGCAGGGCCCAAAAGGGAGTGATGGGGATGAGGGTAGGGTGCTTTAAACTGGCACTCTGCCTCCCCCGCCACTCCCAGGCACAGCCCACTGCTGCTATTGGAACAGCGGAGAAAGGCCTCCAGCAAAGTGCATTGCTGCATTGTCATTCCCCCAGCTGGAGGCTATGGGGAGCAGCAGCACACACAGCTGCTTCTGCCTATGCCTGCCAGGGTCTGTACTACAGGTGCTCCTGAATTGGGAACACCCAGAGTAGGGAGGTTATAGTGTATTGTGTTCAGCTATTTGTTTTGTAAAGTACTACAACACACTGCAAAACTGTAACTTAATACTTGTAACTGACAAAACATTATGTCTCTCTGTATTTATATCTTTATATGCTTTGAATTCAACTAAACATTGTCAATTATAATTATTGCTCTCATAAAGTAGCATAATGCAGGTATTTGATTTTTAAAGATTTCTGTAGGAAAAGAGAGTATCAGAGATCCCTGCCACATCTAGAGCCACCATTTCACAAACACTGGCCCCCGGTCTGACACTGACTGCATACAGGTGTACCTGCACCTGCACAGTCACACAGGCTTTATTGGTGCAGAGGAGCACACACAGGATTGGGGACTGTAACGAGGTCAGCTCTTCCTCTCATGAGCGCCCCTTCTCCTTTCCATTGTGTTTACACCTTTCAGTGGCTCTCAGGTGTTGTTTTTTTTCCAGCCAAGAAGCAGACAGTGTCTGCATGCGAGCAAGAACAGATCCCTTCTCAGGTATGCAGTCCAACAAGGTCTATCTAAGTACCCCTCTGGTGGTGTCTCTCTATTCCCCCAGGAGCTTTGGTCTTTAAGAAATCCCAGCCCTGATATGAGTCTGTATTCTCAGGAATTGTGTGCTTTAGTCAATATCTTTCTGTGGCCCTGCCCATGCTCAGTCCCTTCTCAGTCCTAGCAGCCAGCTAAAAGTGCCTCCATGGTTCCTCAGGGTCCTGCTAGCAAACTGTCTTTGCTCAGTCTTAGCAGCCAGCCAAGAGCCTCTCATTCCCCTAAGCCCTGCCCCCATTAGCTGTCCATAGTCCTGCTGCTCTTCCACCCAGGCACACAGTCATTTCTTCTCCAGCTTCAAGCAGCAACTAACTACTCCTCTCTCCTGCAGACCCTTTTATATGCCCCTCCTAGCCCCTGATGGGCCATTCCAGAAGCCCTCTGGAATTCTGCCTCCTCACACCCATTCTAGGACACTTGGAGGATCTCTCCACTGCTCCTTTCATGGGATAGATGTGGCAGAACTTTGAGGCCTCCACCTGGGGTTCTTGGGGCCTTGTCCAGCCTATCACACTCCATCCTTCCCAAATAGGATTGACATAGTTCTGAGTTCTACTGTGGTGGCTTCCTTAGTTTAGCAGGATCTTCTCTTTCTCCAAACTCTCTGGAGTGTGTTTTGCTCTGTTATCTTGACCACTCTATTCAGGTTCTACTCTCCAAGGTCTCTCCTACCTGGGGAATATTTAAGAGTCCTAACAGTTCAGTTTTTGCCTCCTCGACTTCACGGTCTCTGCATGCTACAGCCCATTCATCCCTGTATGTCTAGCCTCCACTTCCACCTCAAGGTCATGTAACAAATGGAGCAGGTGCTTTTTCTACACCTTTGCAAACTGGAGATCCATAGCCAGCTGCTCTCTCAGCACTCAAGATAATCCATTTCACTCTCTGTTGATGCCAGCTGTTTGGCTAACTGTTAAACATGTAGGAGAAAATCTGTAGAACTGGACTGCTCTTCTTTTTTCCCGTGGGGTGCCCCCAAGCCTCTACACTAATCTGTTCATTGTAAGGTCCAGCCTGGGTTCCTACCACAACCAGCTCACCTTGAAAATCTGTCTGGGTCCCAACTATATCCTACTACTCATGAGATTCTATTTGGGTGCCCATGCTATCCTTCTGTACTTGGGGCTCAGTCTGGACCCATTTGCCATCTCAGCACCTCTGCCTCCTCACCTAGTCAGTCCTAGGCTGTCCTACTGGTCTCTCCTGCATGAGGGCTTAGAAACCCATCCAGTCTCTCTTTTGACTATCTTAGTCTTGCTTCAACCTGAGATATCCTTCTTTTATCCTTCTTTTACTGCATTCTCTGGGAGGGCAATATCTCTTTTAATGCCCTGTTATACTGCACGCAAAATATACTGCTTCTTCCCTTGCTTTGGTCATGGGCTGCATATTTCTTGGGGCCCTACTATCCTGTTGCCCAGAGTCACACATTCCTGGTTCCCCTGTCAGCTCTGGAGCAATGACACCTAATTTATAGGGATTTATACCCAAACTTTCCAATTTGTTGGTCCTATCCTTGGGGCCCCTTCCTTTTCTCTTGAAGTGAGCCCAGCTCTTTAAAGGGCAACATCTTTTTATGTGGCTTACCTTTCCACAATAAAAGCAGTTAATCATAGTGCTTCCTCTCTTCTTCTTGCCAGGCCAAGCCCTTCTTAAACACCCCAACCGTCCACATCCATAGCATCTCCCCTGGATGGTCTTCAGGCCTTTGCCAGCTAAACCAAGTGTCACCAAGTGTGATGTGGCTCAAGCATATTTCTGTCCACTCCTGCTCCTTGGAGTGGATCTCTCGCCACTGCTGTTGCATTGCAAACTGGCTCTCCTGTTGTTTCCACTGGCTCTCTATCAGTTGAATCAGCGGGGTCTGGGTGTGCTGGGTGTGCATCACAGCTAATTGCTGCTGTTGGCCTGCCATCACCTTCTCCATAATCATGCCTCTTCTTAATCATTGATCAGTCTGAAAATCCCACTTCTAGTACCAGTAACGGAGTCATCTCCTTCATCGCTCCCCCAGTCTCTGCCAGCAAATTGTCTTTGGCTCAGTCTTATCAGCTAGCTCCCCAAACCCAGTCCCTACCCCTATTTAGCTGTCCATAGTCCTTCTACTCCTCCACCCAGGCATCTAGTGATTCCTCCTCCAGCTCCAAGCAGCAAGTAACTGCTCCTCTGTTCTGCATCTCCTTTTGTATAGCCCACCTGTTCCCTGACTGGCCATTTCAGCAGCCCTTCTGATTGGCTGCTTCCTTGCAATCATTCTAGGCCACTTGGAGGACCTCTCCACTTCTCCTTTCTTAGGATGGGTGTGGCAGAACCCTAACATCTCCAGCAGGGGTCTTTGGGCCTAGTCCACCTGATCAAAGGGCAATCTATGTCCTTCCACTGCTCCCTTTGGCCTACCACATCTTCACCCTCATGCCAAGCTACATGGATCCCAAATTGCAGTGGCCATTGTTAGATGTGCATGAAAGGGCAGCCCAATGGAGGCCAGAGAAATGAGATCTGTGAACAGAAGGTCTCCATTCATATCTGTCAATGGGGGTTAAGCATCTGACTGCCATTTGTATCCTGGAAAAACTCCTACTACTTTCTGATGCACGCCCTTTGGGGTAAAGTGTATAAATGCTATATAGGAATGTAGTGAGGCCTACAAATTAGTAAAGGCAATACATTAGTGAAATCCTTGGCCTGTCCAGGTATGTTATCCTTCTGAGTTAAACTGTATCTAAATGTAAATAAATAATGGAGTCAGGACACAAAGGATAAATGCAACCTAACCATAGCTATGTTCACTGTTACTACAACAATCCTGCAGGAACAGGCCACTATAAACCCACACACCATTACTTCAGTGGGGTGAAGTAATCCACTGCTGCATCTACCAGATACTCAGCCATGTGATGCTGGAATCCCCTGGTATTGTGACCTTGACAATACAAAGCACAGAAGACTCCAAGTTCATATACATCTAGTGACACCAAACTTTCTTGCTTAATAACTTCTGTTTTAAAACACCATATGAGCTATGTGGCCTAACTCAATGAATGTCATGTCATGTCATTGAAGCATTTTCCTTGATATGAACTATATACAAAGGGAAAACGCTTCAATGACACAATGTGAAATTCATTGAGTTAAGCTACATAAGAGACTTCCTTGATCTTGTAATCAATATATCAGAATATTAGAGAAAAATATGCTGCTAACAACATTTTCCTAACTAGCCCTCTTCTTCCCCTTCAATTTAAAAACATCTGGATGTTTGAAAATTGGATTGCTATATGTTTAAGATTACAGACCTACCAAATTCTGTAAGTACACATGAATAATGGTTATTTGAAAAAGTGTAGGGAAAATTGACTGCAGATTTCTTGATTCAGCTGGCTTAACAAGAGCCAGTGATGATTACTGTTGATTTTGTACTTCTACAGCCATAATTCTCAGTAGTAGCAAGCAAGCAAAACTAGTCATTTTTCGATTAATGAGATGCCAGAACTGAAATACTCTACCATAGGCAGTGCACTTGAATATTCCATCTCTCTCCTGCTTAATAGGTGTGGTTAACTACCATGCACATGTTTTTGTTAGGGGAATGTCTACATGCCAGATCTTGTGTCTTCTGGGAATCACTCCATAGCATGAGCAGTTACATCTATAAACTTTCAGGAGTGATCACAGCCTACATTGCGCTACAGATTCAGCTGAGTAGACATCAATCCTAGTCTGGGAATGCCTTCAAACAACCACTTTGCTTAAGTTTCACAGTTAAGTGAAAACCCTTGGAGCTTGATTTTTGGAGTAATTGATTTATACAAAAATCTTATAAAGATAAATTATTTTAAGTGTAAATAACTGTATTGATTTTTCTAAAATGCTACATAGAAAAGGACAAGTGCATTGCATTCTCTATAAGCATGTTTATGTTTATCATTTGGTCTCAAATATTTAGTAATGGGCAAAAATGAATCTTATTGTACATGTTGAATCACTGTTATCTTTTGTATTTAGTGATTATTTTCTGATGATCTGACACATATGTTTTATGGAGTCTCTCTCCTAGCAACCTAAAATGTTTAACCGAAGAGAAATCCAGAGTAATAATTATTCTGCAGGGCTCAACTTTAGAATACCTCCACAGTGTCCAACTATTGTCAATAATATTCAAGTCTAATGCAGATCACTAGATACTTTGTGTGTAATCACACTCAATATTAAGGATCAGACCCTCAGCTAGCGTAGATTATTGTAGTTCTGATTTTATAGCAGCTGAAGATTGGGCCCCATAAAGGATGAACTGAAGTCTCATACTTGTACAGTAAGTTGTAAAACTACTCCAATAGGAACAGAAAAGGAAATGTCTCACTTTTAACTCTAAGTCAGATGAATTCTAGTACACTATTGTAACTATCATGACTTCCTTCATGGATATGAGAAGTCCACAATTAGTCCATTAATGCACACCATAATGGGAGTTCTTATAGTACATTTTTAAAAGTTCATTTATAGATTTTTTATACAATATAAACTATCAGTATACTAAAAAAAAAATAATTACTAGTGACAGGAATAATTCTAAGAGAATGGATGAGTCATTCTAACACACATATCCAACCACTTATTAAGGCAAGAAGATAACAGGTGGGTTACTTATCTTTGGTAGTGACAAAAGGTTCCCATAGATAGTGACTGTCTATAAAGAAATCTAGCACCCATTTAATTCAACTATTTTTAAAAATAGATTTAGTGAAATCAGTACCCTTCATTGGCATACTTTAAGTAAATGTATTGCCTCTCCAGAATAATAATATATAGCTCTCAGATAGCAATGTTATTAATACATTTCAAAGCAGGAGCTTTACAAAAGAGGTAATCAGGTCACCTCTTAACCTTCTCTTGGTTATGGTGAAAAGATTGAGCTGTTTTAGTTTCTAAAATGGCCACCCACAAGTCATGTTTGTATTTGTTTTCTGAATCCTTTCCAATTTGTCAACATCTAGTAATGCTTTCACTAATGCTGTCAATAGAGGTCATGTGATCTCTATTTCTACTTGATAATTGCCTGCTTATAAAATCAGAGACTGAACTGGCTTTTAGCCACTCCAGCACACTAGGATTTCATGTGCAGATGTTTATCTTCTATGGCCCCTAAACCCCTTACAGTGTTACTGTTTCCCAAAACATAGTATTCCATTTGTAAGTTTGTTTTACATTCTTTGTTTCTGAATGGTTGACTTTGCATCACAAATATGACTATCACATGCAAGACATTTAACAGGATCCAGAATGGGGTTCCTACCATACAACCAATATACACCCTCTTCAACTCACTGCTGAATTTTTTCAACCTCCCTCTCACAATGAGCAGAGAGGGCACTGAAGGGGACTTTAGTCTGTGAAGACTACAGATCTTACTTTCCCTTTAATGGCCAAAAGTCCACCAATGAAATTTGAGGTCTCATTTATCTCTGGGTCATGGCCTTTTTGGCCTTTATCTGCAGTGTACACTGGCCACAAGTTGCCATAAATTAAACATTTCTATGCTACTTCCCAACACTAAAATTCCTATTCTTGTTCCTTTTAGTTTAATGTACAGCTCCACAATACTGTACATCTAAAAACCTCTGGACCTTAGCCTGGTCTAAACAAGTAAAGAAATGGTTCCTGAGCCCCAAAACAGGCAATCAGTCGGACCCATAGCTTACAATCTTATTTAAGATTCAGCATCTTGAATGAATGTAAAAAACATGGGGAGATGGGCTGGGTGCATGGCATAAGGAAGGACAGATATTACAGTAATGTCACAAGATGACTCATTTACAGAATATGCCTGTCCTATGGTGCCCTTAAAGTTCTTTGTGTTTTATTAATAAATATGGGCAGTGGGTGAAGCTGCTGCTTGGCAAGGCAAACACCGTACCTGTGGCCCCTCCCATACTCCACCCCTGCTCTGCTCAGGTCCAGCCCCTCCCCACTGTCTACCTCTTCTCTCTGCTCACCTATTCCAGCCAAATTCTTGAACCTAAATGTAGCAAATGACATTTGAAAAAACCCCACACTCCTCTAAAATTTCTTTCTAAAGAAAACGGAGCATGTTTTCCACAGCACACCAGATTGTGAAGACTGGACATGCAGAAAGTAACTAATTAAAAGCACAATATTTGGGAATAAAAAATGTCAGTCAGGGTGCGTCTACCCTGCAGGGCTTAACTCAAAATAAGTTGCGTATCTTATTTTGAAATAGCTTATTTCGAAATAGGGAGTGTCTACACAGCACTTGTTTTGAAATAGAGCACTCTTCCTTCGACTTCCCTTATTCCTTGTACAATGAGAGTTACAGGAGTCAGAGTAAGAAGTCCTCCAGCTTGACAGTATTTTGACACTATTTTGAAATAACTGCCTGCTATGTAGACGCTGACTAAGTTATTTTGGAATAGAGCTAGTTATTTTGAAATAATGTTGCTATGTAGACATACCCACATAGTTTTTGTTTTTTTTTTACTCTGAAGTTTGTTTCAGAGGATTTATTTGAAAAAAAAAATGTAGTAAAGACAAGCCAGTTGTCCTGCCAAATATAACATTAATCTTTACAGAATACATGATGCAGCCCTTCTCTGTTTTACATTTTCTTTATCAGTCTTTCCAAACTGATTTTATATTTTAAGTATTGTCTAAAATCTTCATAAAGTAATCATTCCATAGAACCATAGAATCATAGAATACTAGACCTGGAAGGAACATTAAGAGGTCATTGAGTCCAGTCCTCTGCCCTCACGGCAGGACCCAATACCATCTAGACCATCCCAGATAGATGTCTATCTAACCTACTCTTAAAACCATATTACTACATATTTAAACTCTTTGAAACAAAGAATTCCTTTCAAATTAATTAGTCCAAGAGATTTAGTGTATTCACAACGAAGTTCAATGCTTCTATAAAAAAGGGAAACTAATTTATTTTGTGTAATTTTCATATTAACAAGACACGTTTATGGAATTTCACTATATGTTTATGTTAAAAATGTGTTTCCAAGGTTTTGGGCATAGCAAAGGATTTTATATTTTAGTAAGATATTGCTTTTGATGAATGGTTCTCTTAAAACTAGTTAATCAAATAGTCAGAAGTAGAAGGGAAACTTAGACCTGGTCTACACTAGGGCTGCGTCTAGACTGGCAAGTTTTTGTGCAAAAGCAGCCGCTTTTGCGCAAAAACTTGCCAGCTGTCTACACTGGCCACTTGAATTTGCGCAAGAGCACTGACTTTGTAATGTACAAAATCAGAGTTTCTTGCGCAAATACAATGACGCTTCCGCTTGGGCAAAAGCCCTCTTGCGCAAATGCTTTTGCACAAGAGGGCCAGTGTAGACAACCCAGAATTGTTTTGAGCAAAAAGGCCCCGATGGCTAAAATGGCGATCGGGGCATTCTTCCGCAAAATCGCGTCTAGACTGGCCACGGATGCTTTTGCGCATAAGCACTTTTTGTGCAAAGGCACCAGTGCCAATCTAGACGCTCTTTTGTGGAAATGCTTTTAACGGAAAAACTATTCCGTTAAAAGCATTTCCGCAAAATCTTGCCAGTCTAGACACAGCATAGGAGTTTAGATCAAATTTAGCTGCATAAGACTGATTTTCTAAATGATGCGTCCACACTGCCAAGCCTGTCGAATCGACCTTATGGGCTGCTAAAGTCAATTTTGGATACTCCTGATTTCATGAGAAAGAACACCATTCCTGACCTTGCATGGTCAAATTTACAGTAGAGTAGACCAAGAGCTAGAGAAAGTTGAGATTATTGTCTTCCAGGAAGCGTCCTGCAGTGCCCCATTCTGACTGCTCTGGCCAGAACTTGCACCTCTAATGGTTTCAAGTTGAACAGAAAAAGCCCTGGGAAAAATTTCATTTCATTTCCCGTGTGACCAGCATTATGAGCACATCTCAGAGTGAGCAGCACACCATGACATGCTGGACCATGACTTCAACCAATTCAGATCCTGCAATGACTTTGAATACTTCTGCTCCCATGGGCTCCAATTCCTAGGGATGCAGAAGAGCATGGAGTGTCTGGGAGATCTTGGACCTCACTGAGGTGTGGAAAGAGTAATCCTTTCTCTCCAAACCAGCAAGCGGAATATGGACATTTATGCAAAGATCACAAGCTGCCTGGTGGCTAAAGGCTATTTCAGGGATGCCCAGCAGTGCTGAGTCAAAACCAAGGAGCTGAGGCAATCCTACCACAAGGTGAAAGAGGTTAACTTACAGTTTGGTGCAGCACCTCACAGATGCCTCTTCTACGAGCAGCTGGATGCGATTCTGGGCAGAGACCCGACCAGCTTCCCCAGTCTGACCATGGTGTCTGAACAAGACACTCCTGGCAGTCAGCGTGGAGAACAGCTTGGTGGTGGAGGAAGAGGAAGAGAATGGCAAGCTGGCTATCAAGGAGAGCCAAGATCTATTCATGAAGGTGGAGCCAGCCCTTCTCCTAGGATAAAAACAACAAATGGTCTGGTAGCACTTTATAGACTAACAAAACACGTAGATGGTCTATAAAGTCTGTATAGTCTATAAAGTGCTACCAGACCATTTGTTGTTGTTTTTTTCTGTAACAGACTAACTCGGCTACCCCCTGAAGCTTCTCCTAGGATGTCTCCTAGATGAGCACCAACCCTGAAGAGGGCACTTCTGGTGAGTTCACAATTTTTTCTTATTACAAGCACTGTCCTGGAAAGACGTGTGCGCCAGACCTAGTATGTGCTGTGCACAGAGGGACGCCACACTGCCCCGTTCCCCCGACCACCTGCAGACTCCTGCCCTAGCTGGTCCTTTACTATGCCTGCTTGCCTCCAAACCGCATAAGTCCAGATGCTCTCCTGAGAGCTTTGTGCACATGCTGAAAAGTGCCTGCTTTAAAGCAAAACTTTGGCCTTGCACAGAACACATCTCAATTGTATTTACAGAGACCTTCAATGTAGGCTAACAGATTGGGGTCAGGCTTAACACTATATATCTCCTATAATCTGTGCCCCTGTAACTTTCCATTGCATCTGGGACTGCAGCCAGCTCGCTGCATCCTTCGTCTCTTCCAGTATCTGCCTTCCTGGCTCATAACTGCAGGTGAAAATGCACAAGAGAGGACATGTTCCGGGAGCAGATGGACTGCATGAACTCCCTCAGGAGTGTGGGCAAAGCACCTGGACCACATCACGGAATGACAGGAGAGGAGAGCTGTCAAGGAGCAGCAAGTGAAGCAGCAGGAGACCATGTTTGCCTCCCTGACCATTGTTATGGAGCACCTGGCTTCATGCATGGAGAGGGCCTCTTCCCAAAACCACATCCACTCGAATGACAACCCCTGTTCCTTCCACTCCCAGGGTTCCCAGGGGCTGCTGGGCCCCAGGACATGTGGGGAGGGACTCAAGGGCAGCTGTATCCTCCAGGATCTCAGGAGGCAGAAGGCAGTCCCACTCCCATTCCTGAGCCCCCCCTTCCGTCCTTTGGGTTCCAACTTCTTTCCTTTCCCTGCTGTTTTCCCCTAATAAAAAGTCATGATCTTTGAACAACAGTCTCTTTATTGCTTGAATTGCAGGGGTGGGGTGGGGTGGGGGATTAAAGGGAAACACAGGGAATGCAGGGGCAACTTGTTATGAGCCACATAGAAAATCTCAAAACTGCCCATTCATAAAACCATCCTTCAAGGCTTCTCTGATTTGCACTGCTCTGCGCTGTGCTCTTCTAATCATCCTGGTGTCTGGCTGCTCAAACTCTCTGGCTAGGCACTCTGACTTAGCACCCCACCCTGCCAGATAACTTTCCCCCTTGCTCATGCACAGATTATGGAGCACACAACTGGATGATACCACAAAGGGAATGTTGCCTTTGCTGCAGTCCAACCTAGTTAGTAGTCTCCTAAACTTTGCCTTTAAACATCCTTTTGGATGTTTCATTCAACCACCTTTTTGCAATTGCTCAACCTCTAGGTGAACCACTCCTTATTGGGGTCCAGGCTGCCCATGTATGGCTTCATGAATCATTGGAATCAGGGAAAGGTTGGGTCACCAAGGATCACAATGGGCCTTCCCACCTCTTCAATTCTGAGAGTTCCACTCTCCATCTTTCTAAAGATGAGTGTGTCATGCACCTTTCCCAGCCACCCCATGCTGCTGTTTGTGGACCTTGTGATCCACCAGCACCTACAGCACCATGTAGATGTACGCTTTGTGGTTTATGTACTCCTTGACAACGTTGTCAGGGTCCAAGATGGGGATGTTGTTCCATTGATCACTCCACCGCATATAGGGAACCCCATTGCAACAAAGCCATCCATTGTGGTGTCCATATTTCCCAGGTTCACAACCGTCTGTAGGGGTATGTCCAGACTACAGAGTTTTGTCAGAAGAATGGCCATTTTTCCGACAAAACCTGTGGAACGTCCACACTGCAGTCATGTTCTTTCGACAGTAAATTGAAAGAACAGAGGAGTTTTTTCGCAATTGGTATTCCTCTTTCTACAGGGGCCAGGGAACAATTGTCATGCGGGATGCTCGGGCCTGATGTCGTGCTGCAGTCCATGCACGTGTAACCATGTGCTGTGTTACTGTGTGGCACATAGACGTAGCAGGCAGTCCCTGAGTATGCCCGGGATCCTGCTCCCAGGCTCAGCAGAGGCCACACATGTCCTGCCATGGGGGAGGGGAAGGGGGGGAGGAAGGGGGTGATACCCCGGCTGGAAGCAAGCTAGCCACAAGGGTGCAGGCACGACCCCACACAGAGCAAGAAGTGCCGCACACAGCACGTGGGCATGCCTGCACATGCAAGGCAGCAGCTGCTCACACACCTGTGTGAGCGGACCCTAGGGAGGCCCAAGCTGCTCCTGGCTCCTCTGCTGCCCATGAGGGGATCCCATTATGGCTGGACACTTCCCTTGCCTGCTTGTCTGTGGGCTGGGGGTTGGGAAGCGGGCAGCACAGTCCTCTGGGCACGTCAGGGCCCCTGTGAGACAGGGCCTGCTGTGCAGGCCACACATGGCCTTGCACCCAGGACATCCCCCTCCTCAGTGACTGTTGGTCACTGCTCACAGTGGAGGGTGCGGTCTCCGGGAAAGTGTTTGCAGGGATGACTGACCACCTCTCCTGCTTGTGTGTTCTCCACAGCTGGACCAGCCGGGACTGAGGGCCAAGCCACACCACCGCAGACACCTGTCAGAGCCTGGGGGACGCAAAGGCATGCCAGGGTGCAGGAGGAGATGATGTGCCAGCACATCAGTTTCCTCAGGGATATTCACCAGACCCTGGTGCACAAGGTCCGACATGGAGTGGCAGGAGCGTGCATGGAGAGCTGTGACACCATGTGTGGCATCATGTTGCACCTGGTGGTGCACCTGCCTGATGCTGCTACTCCTAGCTTCCACCCTCCTGCCCCCCCACTATGCCTCTGATCCCTTCCCAGGTGATGCCCATGTCCCCTCCCCTAGCAATGCCCATGCCCCCTTCCCAAGTGATACCTATGGCCCCTCCCCATGCTCCTCTGCCAACCCTGACCCTGCTCCAGCCCACCCCTCCTGCCACCCACCTGTGGTCCCCAGACCCTCACAATCCTGATGATGTCCCAGCACCCGAGGCAGCACCTCGAGGTGACCCCATCCCCCTCCCAGTTCTGAGCCCCCCTCCCAGTTGACAGGCCCTCCTCCCCCTGCCCACCTTTTCTCATTAATACAGAGTTCATGTTTTATTAAACCAAACAGGTGTGTTTGTTGGGAGGTCAGGGAAAGGGCGAAGGGAGGAGTTGTGGTGGGGAAGGGATAGAGCAGCAAGCCAGAGGCCCCTATTGGGGAGGCCCTGGCAAGAGTTACTGGGGTCCCTGAGAGAACTTCTCCCTCAGGGCCTTCTGGATGTGCACCCCCAGCCGATGGGCCTGGCGGATGGCAGCTGTCTGGGGCTGCTCAAACGCATGGCCCTCGTGGCCAGCATCTAACCTCCATCCAGGAAGGAAAGTCTCCCCCTGTAGCTCCACAACATTGTGGAGGATGCAACATGCTGCCACCACTTTGGGGATGTTGTGCTCCCCTAAGTCCAAGTGGTTGAGAAGGCACTGGAAATGTGCCTTGAGGTGGCTGATGGCGCACTCCACCTGGCTCCTGGCTCAGTCCAGGTGGGCATTGAACAGGTCCCTGCTGGGATCCAGGTATCCAGGTATCTTCATGAGCCATGACATGAGGGGGTATGCTGCATCCCCCACTATGCACAGAGGCATGTGCACATCGCTGACCATAAAGTCCTGGTGGGAGAAGAATGTGCCCACCTCCAGCGTCCTGCTCAATGATCCGGTGCTTGGATGGGGATATGAGTCCCAGCTATAGCTTCCCCACAATTTGGGAACCCCAGGGTGGCAAATCCAACCATGGTCACATCCAGGTCTCTGAGACAGATGACCCACTGCATCAGGAGGGAATTGATGGCCCCTCACAACATGCACAAGGAGACAAAGTAACACAAAAAACAGAGAATGAGAGAGGGGGTGCCTGAAACCCTTGGGAGGTGCCTGCCCTGCTCCCCTCTCCTACCCCCCCAAACACCCCAGGAAACATCCCCTATGAGGCCACCTCCCCAGCAGCAGGGCTGTGTGAGGGCAGGACAGCACAAGCCCCCAGGGACAGGGCTTTCCCCCACCCCCATCTCCACTCCACCCCCACACCTGCAACCCCC
The DNA here is from genome assembly GCA_019425775.1 of Rafetus swinhoei. NCBI lineage: Eukaryota > Metazoa > Chordata > Testudines > Trionychidae > Rafetus > Rafetus swinhoei. The sequence goes on from CM033436.1 coordinate 35,675,914, forward strand.
CTTTCCTGAGGGGCCGCCTTATGCAACACTCTTCCCCCCCCACCCCGTGCAGGACTATGGCCCCAGAGTGCCTTACCTCCATGAGGAGGGCCCTGACAGTGGACTTCCCCACACCGAACTGGTTACCCACCGACCGGTAGCTGTCCAGGGTGGTAAACTTCCATATGGCAAATGGCAACCCGCTTCTCCAAGGGCATGGCAGGCCGCAGGTGGGTATTGCATCTTCAGAGGGCAGGAACGAGCCAGGCACACAGGCCCAAAAAGATGGCCTTCCATGTACGGTAGTTTTGGAGCCACTGCTGGTCGTCCCATCGCTCCATGACCAGCCGGTCCCACCAGTCCGAACTGATGCTGAGACTCCAAAAATGCTTCTCCACAGTGGGGGTGTGGTTTCCAGAGTGGTGCAGCCGCAGCCATGGAGAGGGAACCCAGAATGAGCTTGGGGTCCAGGTCCTGCAGAACCAGGAAGGCAGCAGCCACAAATTGCTGCAAAAACTGCAGCACGTCCATGTGGGGCCATCGCGTGCCCTGGGCAACCACAGCAGGCACTGCTGAAGCTTTGCTGTCCTTCGAAGAGGTAGACAAGCACACAGAAGAAGCAGAGAAACAGCTGTCTAGGGGGTTCCCTTTAAGCGCATGTCTCTGCAGGGCTCCGGAACAGCACTCCAAAGCAACTGGTTACCAGCTTGAACTGGTTCTGGGTGGCCTTTTTTGCAAGAGAGTGTCCAATCAGTCAGGACACTCTCTTGCGCAAAAGTGCATCGCTTTTTCGATGCGCTTTTGTGTGTGGCTGAGTTCTTGCACAAGAAGTTTTTTTGGAAGATTTCTTCCGATCATAGGTTATTGTGCAAGAAGCCTGCAGTCTAGATGTAGCCTAGCAGAATGGTATTGATCACCTTGGCTACTTGTATGACAACATCCCCCAGAATAGATTTCTCCACTCTGAAATGATTCCCCACTGAACGCTAGCTGTCTGGCATTGCAAGTTTCCAGAGGGCTAGTTTCCAAGTTTGCCACATGCTCGTCCACTGTCAGAGTGGGTCTCATTCGGGTATTCTGACGCCTCAGTGCAGAAGCAAACCATTCACAAAGTTCAAAGGAAGTGGCCTTGCACATTTGCAAGTTTTGCAGCCACTGCTGTTTGTCCCATCCCTGCATTACAATTCAGTCCCACCAGTCTGTGTTTGTCTCACAGCGCCATAACCAGCATTTCTCTATGTCCACAGAATTGACTGGCAGCTGTGCTTGCATCAGCACTAGGGCTTGTTTGAAAAGTGACTCCATGTCAAGTCAAGATTTGTCTTCTTCTTTCTGGCAGGGCGATATGCTTATGGTCTTGAAATTCTGTGCCATTAGGCATACCACAGCACACCTCAGCATCAGTATGGCTTGCTGCAAACCAGGCTCCATGCTCGCAATGCTATGGTATCTGCATGGGAAACTAGGGCACAAAAAGGCATGAGCAGACTGCTTCCCATTGATCTCACTCAAGAGGGGAGGGACTAGACAAGTACATTATGGAACACTGATGACATGAGCCCATAACCACCTGATGCATAGTTTTGGTCCCAGTATAGCCCAGAATTGTGCATCACTCTCTGAGTCGACAGTAGGCTCCCTAATGGGGACACACTTCAGACTTTATTAGATTCTTCACCACAGTGAGGACGGGGACCTTTGACTTTGCAAAATTGGGTACTCAGAAATTGATCATAATAGATTCGACCTTATCTCGTAGTGTAGACATGGCCTCATTTGTCCAGCTATCTGGAAGAAAAGGACTATTATCTCTTTAAGGGATCTCTTTAATGGGGTTGGGGAGGCAATAGGAAAGTAGGGATGGATAGAAAGGAAAGGAAGACTTTGGAAGTATATTTTTGTGGGAAGTTTATAGTGGGAAGAATTGTTAGCATGGCACAATTGTATGATAGCATTATTAGCATCTAGAGTACTGATTGGTTAAAGTCAAGGTGTCACAGTGGTAGTTTTAATGGGTTCACAGCTCTGAGAGGTTGATGGACTGTAAGTTCAACTTGAACTAGCCATCTGAAAAGTAATTATTAATCTATCATATATGTGATATTTTGAGTTCTTAGTATTAAAGTGCCAATGTAAGATTCAGGATTTCTTGTGGAAGTCCATAACCCACAATAAATAGGTCACAGTAGCAGCCTACTTGGAGCAGTTTGCCACAATAACTTTTAGCTAGTTCCAAGATAGAATCCATTTAGTCATTTGACCAGTAAGCCAAAGTCTCTCTCTCTCTCACACACACACACAATCAAACTTGCATAAATAGAATTGCAGTGTAAAGTTTGTCAAAATAAACATAACGGCAGCTGCCAAACCATAAATTTTTAATATAGAAGATGAACTATTGATTGTGGATTGTGAAGAATTTAACACGATTTATATATGTCAAATAACTAGAATACAAGGAAAAATACAGTGTGGCAAAGATAACTATCATGAGGTATTTTTTGTATAATGTTTCCTTTGTCATGACTCACTCTGATGTTGCTTAGCACAGATTGGGATTTAAAAAGCAACAATGAAGTGGTGTCCTTTAAAATAGCACTACTAATTTATTTTTATGCCAGTCTACAGAATACTTGCAAAAAGTTATGAAAATTATCTTTAGTAACAGAGCAAAAATCAGATTTATTCACCCTTTTTCCATCAAGAGGTTGAGAAAAATTAAGATATTTCAGTTCCCTTGCCCTAGGTGAATAAGTACAATTTTGCAAGGCTGGTGTAAAAGAAAAATAACTGCTATATAACTGTATATAAGTAGTAATTACAAGTGTAATTCACCCTTTTATTAAACCTGCCTGATGGCTATCAAGTTCTACAATAGAGATTGATTCAAAAGTTGTTCTTCACAAAGCACACAGTCAACATGTGGAATTCCTTGCCAGAGGAGGTTGTGAAGACCAAGACTTTAACAGGGTTCAGGAAAGAACTAGATGGATTCATGGAGGTTAGGTCCATCAAAGACTATTAGCCAGGATGGGTAAGAATGGTATCCTTAACCTCTGTCAGAGGTTGGGAATGGGTGACGGGAGAGGGATTGCTTGAAGATTCCCTTCTCTGTTCACTCCTTCTGGGGCATCTGGCATTGGCCACTGTTAGAAGACAGGATGCTGGGCTAGATGGACCTTTGGTCTGACCCAGAACGGCCGTTCTTATGTTCTTACATTCTTGACGCGTGAATCATTTGAATCACAAACATGATTTTTATGACTTTGCAACCTTAAACAATATTTTTTTCTAGGATAGCCTCCATATAAAGTGAACATTGTATTAATATGGGAAAACCTTTTCTGCCACATGCATACACCTATTTATTATGTGGGTGAAAGGTCAGCAATCCAAGCTGATGAAATTGAGTCAGACAGAAAAAATGAGAAAAACAACAAATGGTCTGGTAGCACTTTATAGACTAACAAAACATGTAGATGGTATCATGAGCTTTCATGGGCACTGTGCCCACGAAAGCTCATGATACCATCTACATGTTTTGTTAGTCTATAAAGTGCTACCAGACCATTTGTTGTTTTTTTCTGTAAGGGTATGTTTACACAGCAAAGTTATTTTGAAATAACTTCACTAGCATCTACACAGCCAAAACGCTATTTCGATATTAATTCGAAATAGCGGAGCATTTATTTCAAATTTGGTGAACCTCATTCCATGAGGAATAACGCCAAATTCGAAATAGCTAAATCGAAATAAGTGCTGTGTAGACACTTATTTCGAAATAGGGGGCCTCCAGCCTTCCCAGGGTGCCCTGGTGGCCACTCCAGCCTCAACCAAGAACACTCCTCTCCCTCTCCCCTCCCCAGAGCCCTTAAAGGGGTTGACTCTGTCCACAGTGCCTGTGCCAGCTCTAAGCCTGCCAGCCCAGAGCCAGCAGTCTCTGCCCCTGACCCAGTGGCCCCAAAACATAAGCCAGCAAGACACTGGCAGCCAGCCCTCCACCGCTCCCCAGGAGCAGTCTTCCAGCTCCCAGGAGCCTGCCAGAGCCTGGAGAAGGCAGGCGCCTTCCTGGTCCAGGGTGGAGATCATGGACTTTATTCAGGTTTGGGGGGGATGCCCCCAACATCCATGATCTCCACACTAGATGGAGGAACGCGGCTGTCTATGGAAGGATAGCTGCTAGCCTGGCCACCAAAGGCCACATGCGAACCCAGGAGCAGGTTGGAATGACAATCAAGTTGGTCCGGCGAGACCCCCAACCCTGAGCTTCCCCTCCCGCATCTTCCCCTTGCTTCCCCCTTCCAGCTCCCTCCTCCCAGGTTTCCCCCTCCCCTCTCCCACCTCTCTTCTCCCCTCTCCTCCTTTCCCAGTCTCACCGAGTTTCATTCCCCTCCCACCCCAGTTTTGTTAAATAAAGAGAGTTTGTGTTCATGAAAATACATGTATTTTATTTGACATCAGGAAGGGAGGTTAGGGAGGGGTAAGTGGAAGAACGTGAGGGAGGAATGAGGCACAAGCCCCCAGTGAGGCAGACCAGGGAGGCTCTTAGTGCTCCTCAGGGTGGAAGCTCTCCCGCAGGGCCTCCTGGATCCTGACAGCCCCCTGATGGACCTCCCAGATGGCAGCCTGCAGAAAGTGCAGCCAGGCTCGCAGCAACGCATCCATGAGAAGCACCAGAGTACCCAGGGGCAGCTCTGGCTCCATGTTGCAGAGTGCTGTGGTGTCCTGAGTGAGGGCAATCAGAGCACGCAGAGACAAAATGCTTTGCTGTCCCTCATCGAAGTAGGCAAGCAAGCAGGGAAACCTGAGAACTGGCTATCCGCGGGGGGGCCCTTTAAGCACAGGCCTCAGATAGTCTCAGGCAGCAGCCACACAAAGTAACTCCTGAACTGATGCCCTGCCAGACCTGGTCCCAGCTGGCCTTAAATGCGATTCAACATCCACTCAGTGTGGACGCGCTATTTCAAAATAGCAAAACGCTATTTCAAAATGCATTTTGTGTGTAGACGCGTTATTTCGAAATAACTTATTTTGAATTAACTATTTTGAAATAAGATATTTTGAAATAACGCTGTAGTGTAGACATACCCTAACAGACTAACTCGGCTACCCCCTGAAGCGCCAGAAAAAATGAGCTCTGCTTCAGCATGCAGAAGGCAATTTTACAGAGAGGAAAAATATCCAGAGGAATCAATGAAAAAGAGATTATAAGATACACCAATACGGCAGTTTTGATTTGGCACTGGCATATTTCACACCTTTTTTCATAATTACATAATGAAATCATGGAACAGAAGGTATATCATATGACTCACAGCAGCTAAAAGTGGTTACAAAGCAAACACCTTTTAAACGTCAACCATTATTTGCCTATTGCATTTATAATGGGAGAGGAAATTTTGTAATGGTGCACTTTTCCTCACCGTGAATCCCATCACCACAAAGGAAATAGAACTAATGAACCTCTTCTTCAAGGTCAACTGAGTCTTTACTTAGAGATACTGAAGATACCCACCTACTTACAGAACTTCAAGGTCTCCAAAGAGCATTGGGTACAATAAATCAAGAAAGGTATAATCAGCTTGGGGACAAATACCAAGAAGTCCAAAAGTCCGATGTTTTCTACAACTGGTGATTTAAACTGAGATGAAAAAGGCTTAATATAGCCTGGCTTCCCAATGAATTTAATCAGCAAAGGGCAGCTCCCTGTGTTGGTGGCCACCGCCTGAAATAAACCACTGACAACCTATATATCTTCCTTCCTTCAAGGTGATTCTGTTAAATTCCAACCAGACTGAGCATTCCCAAGCGCTAGCATTCGTGTAGTAGGGAAATGACAATCTATCACAGCTGATCTATCTTTGATACACTGACAATCAGTGCAATTATGGGAGGCAGCTTTGGCATTCCCTTTAGTCAGAATGAAAAATTATTAAGATATTAGGAAAAAACATTTCAGTGGGACAGTGGTGAAGCGCTGCAATGGATTAACTAGGAATGCAGTGTAGACGTACCCATACATGGGTGGTGGAATCTCCATCCCTAGAAGTTTTTAAATGCTGGCTTGACAAAGCCCTGGCTGGGATGATTTAGTTACGGTTGGTCCTGCTTTTTGCAGGATGTTGGACTTGATGATCTCCTGAGGTCTCTTCCAACCCTATGGGTGCGTCTACACTGCATTCCTCTTTCGAGAGAGGAATGCAAATGCAGGCGAGAGAAATTGCAAATGAAGTGCGGATTTGAATTTCCTGCGCTTCATTTGCATAATGGTATCCGGGCGCTTTATCGAAATACCCTATTTCAAAAGAACACAGTCTATACGGGGTTATTTCGAAAAAAAACCCCTTCTTTCTAAATAACCCTTAAACCTCATTTTTTAAGGAGTACGGGGAATGCAGTGTAGACATACCCTTTGATTCTATGAGGGTCTTGACACAAGGCCTGTGTCAAAAGGCTCATGAGTGTCCGAACCAATGTTGACTGAGTGTGATGGGGTGTCCGCTCCACACTGGCCTAGCCAGAGTTAAATCCAGCCCTGGAAGGAGTATCTGTATATCAGTGTCAGAAAATGGACATTGGACTACTGGACTACTGGAAAATGGACATTGGACTACTGGAAGTAATCATACAGCTAGAATTACTGAATTCTCAGTATTCATATACATATTACACCCAATAGTTTCAAAGAGGGCAGCGCCACACAGCTGAACCCGGGCTATATGCTGCACTGCCGCTTTGAAATGCTATGCGTAGCCTGGGTCAGCAGGGGACTCCCCAGCTGACCCCGGGCTCCATGCAGCATTCACTGGAACTGGGAGCTGTGCAGCACCATCTGGGAGCAGCTGTCCTGGCAGCACGAGATCATGTGACTGACTGTGCACATCTGATTGCTCTCGATGCTAGTAGTGGCTTTAGACAGTTTCTAAGTGTGGTTTTTAGAGGACAGACAAAGTGATTACTGATTTGTTATTTTCTGTTTGCTTATTTTGGATAAGGGAAATAGAGGCAGGACAATGAGTGAGAGTGAGGTTCAGAAGGAACTGGAGCTGTACAGAATCCAAGCAGCAGACATAGAGGCAGAACATAAGAGACAAATGGAGTGAAAAAGACTCGAGATAGAAGCCCAGTCAGCCCAGGAGAAAGCTGCCCATGAGGAAACCCTCAGACTAATACAACTTGAAAGAACTCAAAAAGAGTTCGCTAATGAGAGAGCATTGGAATTGAAACAGTTTGAACTAGAATCCCTAAAAGCTGCTTGAGAGAAGAATTAAAAAGAGAGAGTGCATGAACTGGCTGTATTTGACGTCAAAAGTAAAAATCCCAATGCTGCAGAACCCTCCTTTCCCAAAAACCCAAGAGTGGCATCAACTGTATCCCACTTACGACATGTCCAGGGTTCTCACTCAATATTTCATCACCTGTAAAAGACTGTGCACCATCTATTCAATTCCTGAGAATATTGTGCCAGGCATTTTGGAAAATGACGTTTTTAATGTGGATGAGTGTATCCCAGGGATTGTTAGCAGTGGTAAGGAATCTTGTACTGAAATCCCAGAGTGGGAGGGAAGTGCCACAGGGGCTGTGGAGGGAGAATCTCTCTGATTCAACTCCAGCTGCACTGGACAATTTGCAACAAGAGGGAGGGGTGGAGGAAGCTATCCTTGACCCTGAGTTACTGCCCAGTGTATGTGAGTTTGTCCAAGCTGTGGTATGTTCATGAGGGGCATGGGAACAGCAGGGGGCAGGTCCAACCCTGGGAGACACAGAGATGTGTGTCTTAAAACAGGGACTTCAGACAGGGGCTGGAGACCAAAAAGCTACTGTGAGAGCTGAGGAATTGATGGGCCTGGTGGCTGAGAAAAAGGAAAGAGTGCAGGGTTTTCCAAGAAATGTCAGGGCTGAGAGCTGTGTGCCTACAGCTGGACCGGTGGCAGATGGCCCAGAGGAGGGGGAACAAGATGGTTCCTCATATTTGGCAGGGGTTGGGGGCTGGGAGATGAATGCTGGGTGTGTATCTGTAAACCCAAGCTGCCCACCTGTCAGTCACACTTCAAGGGGGAGTGGTGAGTCTCACCAGCGGGGGGCAACTCTGCACTTAGCCTCTTGGAAGCAGAATCTGGAGGATCAGTGGAAACCACATTGATCCAAAACACACTAGTGTCAGACACCGAATTGGCATTTGATTGGAGACAGAAGGGTAGAAAACACTTGATGTCTGTAAATGTATGGGAGTATGTGAATGGTCCGCCTGAGGGAAGAGGTGAGGAGTGCCTCAACAGGGGCAGGAGAACACTTTTCCATTGGGAATCCATTCCTTCCCAGAGCCTCAAGATAGTACTTCATATTGCATACTTTACTGATGAGAAAGAGAAACCAGTAGTTCAATACACCCCTTGATACATAGAGGTTTTAAAGGGGGGAAGAAATATTGTACCACACAAATGGTCTAAACAGAGAGCATGGTATGAAAAGCATATTTGGAAAGACTATTCTATCAGTGGTTTGCTGGTAATCTTATGTCTTTTCCTGCAACTCTTATGGATTAGCACAAAGAAACTGATGTATACAATAAACCTCTTGAAAGTATGTGACTTGCTTGAGTTTTTGGAAAAACTTTTGTGCTTGCTGGAGACCTGAGCAAGAGGATCCCATGAGCATGAAGCTTCTAAGCTGATGACTATGCACAAGCTTAGAGCTGGGTGTAGCAGCAAAGACACAATAAACCTCACAGTTGTATGGAAGGGGAAACTGAGGCACACCACTTCATGGGGTTGGGGTCTAAATGCCAAGACACACAAGGAAAACATTGCTATCTGCATTATGGGGGCACTGCTATACCCCAACAGGTTTTCAGACCATGAAGGGGGAGGAACCCAGAACTTTGGAAAAACTGCTGTGAGCGATAGCACAAGGTTGGTGACATGGATGGCTGTGTAACCAAAGCCCAGGTGAACTTCTGGATACGCTGCCTTTGCATTGGATATTGTCTAACTCTCTGGTAATAATTTCAGGGGGAAGGTGTGACGGATCCCCCCCATGCTTTATGAAATGGACTTAATTGACACAAATTGATTGAAATGTATATGGAGGTATATTAAAGGCAAGGCAAGACTGAGTAGAATGAGGAACTCAGAAGCATACACAAATAGTCAATTTTTATGAAAATTCTAATTTTTAAAGTATTTATGGACAATTAAATGTGCTAAAAAAACTTTAAAAAAGCCTTTTTTGGTGTTTTATGCATCAATATTTTCTACAATCCTAAGTCTAACAGGTAACATGCAACAAGTTAGAATAATAGAATAATTAGCCAGGAGCTCAAGAGATCATCTATTCCTGTCTTCTGCATTCAAGGCAGGACTAAATATTTTATAGGCCAACTCTGACAGGTGTTTGTCTAACCTCCTTTTAAAAAGCTCTAATGATAGAGATTTCATAATCTCCCTAGGCAATTTAAGTTTGTTTTTTTCCTAATGTCCAATCTAAACTGCCCTTGCTGCAATTTAAGCCTTTATTATTGCTTTTTATCCTATCCTCAAAGGTTAAGGAGAACATTCTTTTCTCCTTGTCCTTGTAACATTTTATGTACTTGGAAACTGTTATCATGTCCTCTCTTCATCTTTTCTCCAGACTAAACAAACCCAATTTATTCAATCTTCTACAAAGGACATGTTTTCTAAATCTTTAATCAGTTTAGTTGCTCTTCTCTGGACTTTCTCCAATTTCTCCACATTTTTCTGAAATGTGGTGCCTAGAACTGGACACAATTCAGTTGAGGCCTAATCCGCATGGAGTAAAGCAGAAGAATTGCTTCTTGTGTTTTGCTTGCAATACTTTTGCATGCGTGCAACTGGTAGTTCCTTCCTGAGGGTTTATCTTTTGGTAGTAAGTATATATCAAGCCCTGGTCTTGGACCTTAGTCCAAAATTAGCCCCCCAAAGTCAAATTTGTAAGCAATGCATCCACACTACTAAGCCTGTTATTCCAGAATATTTCAAACTCTGTAGTCCTGCTTTTCATGAGGAATAACACTTGTAAGTCCGAAATAACATTAGTGTGGACACTCTGGTGCTGCTAATTTGAATGTATTGGCCTCCAGAAGGCCTTCCACAGCTCCCAAGAATCATTCCTGGGGCTCTGAATCTGAGGTAGCGCATTCACATTAACAGAGCCTGCCTTGTACTACATTTGATTCTTCCCCATAGTGAGGACACAGAACTTTGAATATGTAAAATTGGACGGCCAGAAGTCAAACTTAGTAAATTTGGACTAATCTCCTAGGGTATGTCTACATGCAATACTATTTCAAAATAACATGTGCTATTCTGAAATAACTTAGTCCGTGTCTACTCAGCAGGTAGTTATTTTGAAATAGTGTTGAAATACTGTCAAGCTGGAGGATTTACTCCTACTCCTGTAACCCTCATTGTACAAGGAATAAGTGAAAGTTGGAGGAAGAGTGCTCTATTTCAAAATGAGTGCTGTGTAGACTCTCCCTATTTCAAAATAAGCTATTTTGAAATATGATACACAATTGACGTAGCTCAATTTGTGTACCTTATTTTGAGTTAAGCCTTGCAGTGTAGACACACTGCTAGTGTAGACGTGGCCCAAGGTATTACCTCATCCCCATAATTTGTTTTTATTGTCAATACTAGTCTTTCACTAGAAGGTTAGATTAGCTGGATACACAATTGACGTAGCTCAATTTGTGTACCTTATTTTGAGTTAAGCCTTGCAGTGTAGACACACTGCTAGTGTAGACATGGCCCAAGGTATTACCTCATCCCCATAATTTGTTTTTATTGTCAATACTAGTCTTTCACTAGAAGGTTAGATTATATTACCATTTAACACTTCAAGAGAAGAGTTTGTACATAGGTCTAATTACATAACAATAAAATTAGTACACCTAATACATTTTTATGTAAATATCTAAAATGTTCTTTTCTCTGATAAACATCAGTTTCCTTAGCAAATGCACAAAAAAGTATAACACAACTCTTTTAACTGGAATCTTCTTTTGTATGGTATTTTTAAAATATTTATAACTAACAGCTTATTTCGATTGTTATGAATTGATGTAATTTATATAAATCAAAAATGTATTTCCTTGTTCAGATCCACTATTTGTTATGTATTATATGTATTGGTACTGGCACTGTAGCGCTTAGTCCCCAAATAAAATATATTTTTACTTCCCAGTCTGACATGTCATCAGTATGAATGACAGGTTCAGGAACTTGTCACTGTTCTTGCACTTCTGTTATTTACACATGTCTATGCACAAGAGGAACACATTTCACAATACCTGCAACATACTATCCGGTACTAGACTTCTTGTCATCCAGCTCCTTATTTTCTAAATACCATCCATGGCCAGCAAAGTAAAGAGCATTCATCCCATTGACAAGAGAGTGCTACAAAATAGCATCCTGGTAATCTACCTGCTTGCTGCATTTTTGTAGAACATCACATTAACTGTCAGGCAGAACCTTTATTGGGCATCCTGTGATGATGCTTGGCCATACAGATGGACACAAATTTCTCAAGCACGAGGAATGTTGAGTTTTGAAGTGTGGAATCTTCCTCAAGCTCTGTGAAAGCATCTAGGAACACTTCACTCTCAGAGGGCACAGAAAATGCCTCTTTCCCTCCCCATAGAAGGTACACGTGAATGTGTGGAGTCCTGTAGCAGAATAGAACACTTTTGGATCTAGAGCTGAAGTGACTTTCTCCAAATCAATAATGCAGCTTTGATTACCAGTATGAGTGAGGAAATGTAATTTGTCTGGCAATTGTGACTTAAGATGCCTATAACTGCAAAATCTGTATCTGGGCTCCTACTTATGACAGTATGGTAGTCCTCGGCAGCATGTTTCATGGGAAGAAATATACACGTGTCACATTTTTTCTGGTCACCATTTATTTCAATCTGTCCCTGAACCCTTCTGACCAGCCAGGCAGTGACAAGTCTACAGCTTTGAAACGTGTGTCTCTTCACACTGTGTGAAAGAATCTCTCAGGTGTTTTCTTGTTGTTACATCTGAAGAAAAAAATTCTTCTACTAACTGGGAATGGATACTTATCCACCAACAATACCATAAGGACACCACTCCTCACATAGACGAGGGCAGTATTGTAGAGCTGTAAGGAGACTCCATGGAGATCGCAGACTCTGAAGTGATGGACCTCTCAGAGATTCAGTTTAGGTACACATCTAAACTCTGACAGTTTATGGAGTTCCCCTCATCACTTAATATAGAGTCTGACAGAATGAGGTTGTTTAATAATGTGATTTTACATGGACCTTTGGCAACATAGAAACCGTTTTAGGCTGTGTTTTTACATGTAACGAGGTTTGTACATGTAGTGAGGCTTGTTCACAGTGAACTGTTACATAGTTTGGGTATTGTGCTTGTGGTTTAAAACATTCTTTCACACATACCTTGACTATAATGATTGATATTTGCAATTGTTTTTTGAAAGATATTATTTCCCCCATATGATAGTGTACAGGAATAAGAATCCACAAGGCTTTGGGTAAGCTAGTGGGAACACTGATGGGCTCTTGGTAGGAAAAGCTGTGGTTAATCTACAGCCATCCTATAAAAAAAACACATCAGCAATCATAGCCTCCTACTTCTTTCTTTTACTTTTGGTTTAAAGCTGCATGCCTGAATAGCTATAGCAGGGGTCGGCAGCCTTTGAGAAGTGGCGCGCCAAGATTTCACTTATTCACTTCTATTTACGGATCTGCCTGGGGGAAGAGGAGGGAGGAGGGGGAAGGGGCAGGCTGGGTATGGTGATCATATTTTCTGAACTGGCTGCAGCTGTGGAGAATGGTTTAATTTAAATTATTAAACAGATTAAGTGTTTTAACTTTCTCATGTTAGTTTATCAAACTTCATTTTATTAATTTATGTCCAACACAAAAGATTTCAATGTTTTCTTTATTTATGACATCAACGGGGAGCCTTTTTTGTGTTGGGGGCCACTGACCCACAGAAAAATCAGCTGGGGAACACACAAGTGAGAAGCAAAAAAAGTTTCCAAAATCTCCGAACACTCACAGATGTGGCCCCCAACTGAGACACCTCACTCCATTGGAGCTCCAGCCTCATGGGGTGATGGGAAGGGACTGGGAGGACTGAGGTTCATGGTTTCCCATAAGCCAGATATACTTTTCTGAGGTTCTGTAGTTAGTGGATTTTATGGATCCCCTTAAGCTCTGGCGTAGGTACAAAAATAAGGGATTCAGAATGCGAGACAGGGCTGCCATCAAGTGGGGTAGGGATGGGGTGCAGGATCTGGGAGGCAGGTGGGGTGCAGAAGGAGAGGTTGTGAGATCTAGGTCGCAAATAGGGCGCAGAAATAGGTTAGAAGTAGGGTGTGTGGCCAGGAGGAAGTGTGCAGGAGCAAGCTGAAGGTTCGGAGTCTTGGCAGGGGAATGCTTACCTGGCTTCTCACCCCCCTCAAAGTGGGGAAAGCCTCATTCTTCATTGCGCTGCTGTTCCCCCAGCGGAGTGGGGCAGGGCAGGGAACTTAGCTGCCCTCACGCTGTGTGACTCTCTCCTTCCCCCCACGGGACTGCCGCTGCCGCATGAGGCCTCAGTCAAGCCGCACTGCCCCCTCCTCCATCTAGAATCATAGAATCATAGAATCCTAGGGCTCGAAGAGACCTCAGGAGGTCATCCAGTCCAGCCCCCCTGCCCAAAGCAGGACCAACCAGCATCATCCCAGCCAGGACTTTGTCAAGCTGAGACTTAAAAACATTTAGTGATGGAGATTCCACCACCTCTCTAAGTAACCCATTCCAATACTTCACCACCCTCCTAGTGAAATAGTTTTTCCTAATATCCAAACTAGAACTTCCCCACTGCAACTTGAGACCATTGCTTCTTCTTCTGCCACCTGTCACTACTGAGAACAGCCTCTTTCCATCCTCTTTGGAATCTCCCTTCAGGAAGCTGAAGGCGTCTATCAAATCCCCCCTCACTCTTCTCTTCTGCAGACTAAATAAGCCCAAATCCCTCAGCCTCTCCTCATAGGTCATGTGCTCCAGCCCCCTCATCATTTTGGTTGCCCTCCGCTGGACCCTCTCCAATGCATTCTCATCCTTTCTACAGTGGGGGGGCCCAGAACTGGACAAAGTACTCCAGATGTGGCCTCACCAGTGCTGAATAAAGGGGAAGAATCACTTAGAATCATAGAACTCTAGAACTGGAAGGGACCTCGAGAAGTCATTGAGTCCAGTCCTCTGCCCTCATGGCAGGACCCAGTACTGTCTAGACCATCCCTGATAGACATTTATCTAACCTGCTCTTAAATATATCCAGAGATGGAGATTCTACAACCTCCCTAGGCAACTTATTCCAGTGTTTAACCACCCTGACAGTTAGGAAGTTTTTCCTAAAGTCCAACCTAAACCTCCCTTGCTGCAGTTTAAGCCAATTGCTTCTTGTCCTATCATCAGAGGCTAAGGAGAACATTTTTTCTCCTTCCTCCTTGAAAACCGCTATCATGACCCCTCTCAGTGTTCTCCTTTCCAAACTAAACAAGCCCAGTTCTTTCAGTCTTCCTTCATAGAACATGTTCTCTAGATCTTTAATCATTCTTTTTGCTCTTCTCTGGAACTTCTCCAATTTCTCCACATTTTTCTTGAAATGTGAGTGGTGAAGCACTGGAATGGGTTACCTAGGGAAGTAGTGGAGTCTCCATCCCTAGCGGTGTTTAAGTCTTGGCTTGACAAAGCCCGGGCTGGGTTGATTTAGTTGGGATTGGTCCTGCCTAGAGCAGGGGCTGGACTTGATGACCTTCTGAGGTCTTTTCCAGCTCTATGGTTCTATGATTCTATGATTCTAAGTTTATCTCAGACCATTTCTCCAGTTTCTCCAGGTCATTTTGAATGTTGACCCTATCCTCCAAAGCAGTTGCAACCCTTCCCAGCTTTGTATCATCTGCAAACTTAATAAATGTACTCTTTACGCCAATATCTAAATTGTTGATGAAGATATTGAACAGAACTGGCCCCAAAACAGACCCTGAGGAACCCCACTTGGTATGCCTTTCCAGCAAGATTCTGAACAATTAATAACTACTCTCTGAGAACGATTATCCAGCTAATTATGCACCCACCTTATAGTAGCCCCATCTAAGTTGTATTTGCTTAGGTTATTGATAAGAATATCATGCGAGACCATATCAAATGCCTTACTAAAGTCTAAGTATACTTCTCTAGATCTGCTGGAAATGCTCCTCCTAATACATCCTAAGATACCATTAGGCTTCTTGGCTACAAGGGCACACTGTTGACTCATATCCAGCTTCTCATCCACTGTAATCCCCGGGTCCTTTTCTGCCAAACTGCTACCTAGCCAGTTGGTCCCCAGCCTGTAACAATGCTTCGGATTCTTCTGTCCTTGTTGAACCTCATCAGATTTCTTTAGGTCCAATCCTCTAATCTGTCTAAATCACTCTGGACCCTATCCCTGCTCTCCAACATATCTAACTCTCTCCTTAGCTTAGTGTCTACCGCAAACTTAATGACATCCAGGTCATTAATGAAGATGTTGAATAAAACCGGCCTAAAACCAGTCTCTGGGGCACTCCACTTGAAACTGGCTGCCAACCAGACATCGAGCTGTTGATCACTACCCGTTGGGCCCGACAGTCTAGCCATCCTTCTATCCACCTTACAGTCCATTTAGCCAATCCATATTTCCTTAACTTGCTGGCAAGAATATTGTGGGAGATGATATCAAAAGCTTCGCTAAAGTCAAGTTATAGCACATCCACTGACTTCCCCAGTTACCTCATCATAGAATCAGATTAGTCAGGCATGATTTGCCCTTGGTGAATCCATGTTGACTATTTCTGATCACATTCCCCTCTTCCAAGTGCTTCAAAATGGATTCCTTGAGGATCCCTTCCATGATTTTTCAAGGGAATGAGATAAGGCTGATTGGTCTGTAGTTCTCTGGATTGTCCTTCTTCCCTTTTTTGAAGATGGGCACTACATTTGCCTTTTCCAGTCATCCAGGATCTCTCCCGATCTTCACAAGTTTTCAAAGATAATGGTCAAAGGCTCTGCAATGACATTTGCCAACTCCCTCAGTACCCTTGGATTCATTAAATCAGAACCCATGGATTTGTGTATGTTTAGCTTTTCTAAATAGTTCTTAACCTGTTCTTTCCCCAACAAGAGCTGTCCACCGCCTTCCCATACTGCATTGCCTAGTGCATTAGTCTGGGAGCTGACCTTGTCTGTGAAGACAGAGGCAAAGAAATCATTGAGTACTTCAGCTTTTCCTACATTATTTGTCAGTAGGGACAGCAGTAGAGGGGGGTTGCCAGGTCCGAGGCAAAACCCAGCAGGGCCACTCCCAGACCTCAGCGCCTTGGAGCTGCCACTTCAGCACTGGGAGGGGCCACATGAAGCCCAACTGGGTGCTACAAGATGGGGCGTGCTCAGGCTCCACAAGTGCGGTTTGTGCACTGCCCTCTCTCTCTGTCCCCCACCCCTCCCCACTCTGCTGGGGGAGCGGCAGTACATGGAGCTACTCACTCTGCCACTCTCCGCCCTGAGCCAGGTCTGGTGGGGAAAGTTGAAGATTTCTTCACACCCACCCCCCACATGCCCTCCAAGCAGGAAGACAGAGCTGGTGCTACAGCCTCACGGCTACACGCTGTCCCCATTGCTTGGGGGTGGCTAAGTTCCTTCCCCCTCCCCACTCCGCTGGGGGAACAGCAACGCAATGATGCATGAGGTGGTGGGGCAGCTGCAATGGGTGGCGGGGGCTTTCTGGGACTCAAAAAATGCTCCAGACTCCAGAAATCACATGCCACCAGAAGCTGACCCACCCTGGCTGCCCACCAGCAAAGCACCCAGATTATCCAGCTAATTATGCACCCCCCTTATGGTAGCCCCATCTAAGTTGTATTTGCCTACGTTCTCTTTGTGTGGGGGCCAGGTAGGGAGGCCAGGTATTTGTTGTACTTGTTGGCAAGTACAACAAATACTGCGCCATACTAGCCAGAGCCTGTCCCAGCCGGGGGAAGAGAAATAGCAATGAGTGGAGATGGGGGAGGGACTATGGTTCCCTGCATGCCTGATTGGGCGGGAAGGCTCCGTGTGCCAGTGAAAAGCATCATGTATGCCACTTATGGCATGCGTGCTGTAGGTTGCCGAACCCTGGGCTATAGCATCTAACCTAAGTTGTTTCTAGCAGTGAAAACAGATGTCATAAGTTTCAGGCTTTTTCTCCCCCTGGCTGCGATAATGTGCAACTCTGTGTGTCACTCTCTTACTCAATATACATAGGGGAAGTTGAATAAGGTCAGTAAGAAGAATTGTTCCAGTTTATGAAATTTACCAATGCCTGGCTGAGGTAATGGCATCAAACCACGTAAAGCACCCCCTCTTAGGTCTGGTTAACACTAGAGCAGGCAGGTTGGTTTATGGCATGGAACTCCAGCTACACAAAATGCATAACTGGAGCTGGCTTACCTTAAGCTGAGCTGTGGCAGCACTATTGTCCTTTCAGAACAAGGAGTACTGGATGCTGGCATGGGCTGCCCTTAGCTTTCGATTTAAGGGTCCACATTAGACCCATTAAATCGAACACTAGAAGATCAGCCTCCAGAACTTCAGATACCTCTATGTATCTTGGAACTCAGATACCTCAATGACTAGAACTTTGAGCTACAGGCTTTCCACATATTTCATTATTATTAATTATTTATTTACAGTGTATAGCACCTTTCAAAAGTGCATTATTATTTAAAAACTGCACAACTATAACAATCATTTCATATCATCCACCACTGAAATTTGAACACTTTGGGGCATACTCTTTGACAATGAGACATCTACACTGCGCAGCTATTTCTGAATACTGGAGGTATCCCAAAATAGCTACCGTGCATCTTAACAAGCCACCCATTATTTTGAAATATTTTCCATGAGGGCTAAGGGACGCATCAAAATAGTGGTGTGTAGATGTGCCAAATTTCAGAATAAGCTATTTCAAAATAGAATCGAAATAAGATACACAATATGTGTAGCACAAATTGTGTATCTGATTTTGAGTTTAGGGTCCTGTTTAAACACACCCTAAGTGACAATGGATGGAAGCTATTCTATGAGGGTACATCTACTCAGCATGCTTATTTCAAAATGAGCTTTTTCAGAATTTTTTTCCCAAATAGCTTATTTTTAAATAGCATGTCTACACTACAGGGAAGACTCAAAATTAGTCAGAGGCACTACCTCACTACCTGGATGTAGTACCTCTAATTAGAGCCCCAGGAGGCACTGGGGAGTAATTAGTTTGAATGGCCCTGGGGAGGAGCTATTTTGAAATAGCTATTTTGAAATAGGTGCTATTCCTCATGGAATGGGGTTTACAGAACTTGGAATAAACCATTTGTTATTTCAAATGTATTTCAAAATAATGGAATTGCTATGTAGACACTTGCATTGTTATTTTGAAATAACGTTAGTTATTTCGAACTAACTGTGCTGCATAGATGCACTCTGAAAGATGAACATTAGAACTACTAGAGAATGAAAGGTTGACCTAAGGCATAAGTCCTTATTCTGTCAAGCACTGAGATGTCATTTAATGAAAATCTATACTGATGAGTCCCAAGACTCATACTATCTGTGTCAAGAGGTATGCCAACTCTCTCTCATTGATTTTGTTGGATGACAGCACTGCATTTGGTGCTATGCAGAGGATTTCATTTCTTACAGTCTTATTAAGACTGGCAATAGAAAGGGTATTTACCTTACAGTAACTAGAGTTCTTGAAGAAACTTTTCTCGACACACACCTCACTATAAGTCACAGTATATGCACCTCATTCATATAAACCTGGAATCTTTTAGTCAGCAATGTCCATTGAGGCTGAGAATGTACTCTAAACACGCTTGCACGCTCTCTCTAAGGACATAAAAGGTGGAACAGCCCTACCTGCCAATCTATTCCTTTTGTAATACAGCTCTCCAAGTAAAGGACTTTGCATCAGTGGGGAGAAGGGCAGGTCATTGAATCCATATTGACAAAGGCATCTTGATTAACTCCAGTCACTGTAAAGTTAGTAAACTTTTTTCTTCAACTATTTGTCTACACAGATCCTAGTGTAGGTTTTTAAACCAGAAATTACCTTTCCCCTACTACTAATGTGAATTCCTCACCTCTTTACACGAGCCCAAGTAAGATTTAAGAGAGACTTCACCATTGTGGTCATTAACCAAAGATATTCCTCATTAAATACCATTGACACTAAATACAATTGTCTACTGTCCCTCTAAAACATGGGAAGAAATGTAAGAGTGAAAATATTATGGAAATATCACCATATGTCTCAGACTCATGTTTTAAATTTTTCTTAAAAAACATCAAAGATGTTGAATTAACAATATGTCATTGGAAGTGACAATGGAAAATTAGCAAAACATTTAGTGTCTGATCATGCAAGATAGGTTAACCATCTCTGATGGGAGGCCTACTCATTTCAACAGGATCAACATCTTGGGAGGAGGGAAGTTAGCAGAAGAGTTCAATAAAAAGATGAAGTTACTGAATCAGGCACTGAAGTTAAAAATAAAGAAAGTGAAGTCTGTGGGACATGGATGTGGGGCAAGCATGAATAGTTGTGGTCCCTCCCCAACCCCATGCCATGGCTGGAGGAGGGGAAAAGGACTAGAAGCTGGTGGGGCTAGAGTTTTTCCTCTTCTGGCCATGTTGCCCAGCTGCTGCACTGTCCCAGGCAGCCTCTGACCATAAAGCCTGGGAGAGGAGGTGGTGCAGTGACAGAGGGACAGAGAACCCGGCCCCCCTCAGGGCCATCCCTATGCATATGCAAAATATGCAGCTGTGTGGGGCACCCAAAAATTTGGAGCAAAAGTCTTCAGGTACTCCTGCAGCCATGTGCTGTGTTTGCCTTGGACTGCTCTGGGACTGAGTGGGAGGCAAGTAGGACTGGGTTGCCACCCCTGCCCCTTTCTCCTTCCACCTCCCGCCCCTTGCCCCACTTTGCTAGTCCTGTGTGGAGAGGAACCCTGTGTAGCCTAGGTGGCTGCTCCAGCTCCAGCTGACGCTGGGTTGCACATGGCGTTTCAAAGCAGCAATGCTGTGTGGAGCCTGGGGTCTGGCTCCGGTCTCCATGTGGCACTGCCACTTTGAAGCACCCCCACCTCTTTCCCCTCTTTGCTGCCTCTTTCTGATAGAGACAGCCAGGCGGGGGGAAGCGACTAGTGTGTTGACTATCTGATAAGCATTTGCTTATAGTATAGTGGACTAGTCGTTCACATCCCTACTTGAAAGTAGAGGAAGAATATTAAAAATTGAATTTTTCCAGGAAGAAAAATCACTATTAAGGAAATTCACATAACTGGCTGAAGTGTAAGTTTAGTGACATATATTGACAAATACCCATCTTTTCCTGGCTCTCATTTTACTGTCCTTTTGTCTGATGAAATTACCAGCCTTTTGTACAACTTTTGTGCTAATATTAATTTCATTTTAATACAATGCACATAATGCATTTGAGAAAGTCAAATCACTTACTGAGGAAAGCAACAGGGAAAAAATTCTAATAGCCCAAGATAATGCAATTTATTATATTTATAATACATTAAAATGTATTATAAAGTACTGTGAAATATTTATAGTTCATTCTTTAAAAGAAAGGCATTTGCTACTCAGAGTTCAACCACTTACTGCATTTATTCAATGTTCTCCATTAATTTAGTGCACTTGAAAGGCACCACAACTGGGAAAATATTTCTACTCCCAAGGCTGATCAAGTAAACTCATTGGGAGACTTAGTGCATCCCTCAGTCTATGGGAGGGACCACAGGGCATCTGCTCCAGAACTCATGAGAGTAGGTAGAGTGAGAACGAAGGAGTTAAAGTTATCACACATTACAGTGGTGAAAGGAGCCTTCCATGACCAAGATAATTCATCTTACAGTTTTGGAGTGGCACTGGTGCATTTTGAAAACCCTGTTGAGAGGGTCAGCCTAGCAGCTGCTCTCAAGAGATAGAGGCCAAATCCAGGGAACAAGACAATCTGTTCCTGGGCAAGGTGTTGGTAGGCCTGCTCTGTGCTCCTGGAAGGCAGGGTCTCGGATTGGAGGGGCAGGGGTGGGCCAGTCAGTCTTCAGCACTGCCTGGATTACAGTGACCCTTCCCTCCAGCCATCAGGGCCACCCTGAGCATGCCATGTGATGCTCTGGTGGCAATTTAAAGGGCCTGGGGCTTTGGACTACAGTTGCTGCTACTACGGCAGTGACAGTGGCTGGAGCCCCGGGCCCTTTTGAATCACTGGGGCCTAGGCAGTTGTCCCCTTTGACACCTCCTCTCCCCTCTGTCAGTTGGCCTGGCCATATGAATAGCTCAGGTTATATTTGTGAGTCATTCTGAACATGTAGAGATGCTCACAAATACCCTTCTTTTTGATGAATTCCATGCAAACTGCTTGTAAAGTTGTAATTGGGATATTTCTAGTATTTCCAGTACTTGTCTGGTCTAACAGGAGGTTATTGCTTTTCTAGCAATACCTCCCAAATGGGGAAATTCAAAGTATGTGAAAAATTAAAAATTAGAGCAGTTACTAAATGTTATAATTTAGTTTAGAATTTATCAGAAAGTATCTTCAGAATTTATATATGTGAATAGTGCTATATTCTCTCTATTTTTTTCCCTAAGCAACAGGGAACAGGATCCTCACAGAACATTCATAAAACTATTTCTCTGGAGACAGAAGAAAGAGGGAAGCATACAAGGGAACCAGTATTCCCTTCCACTCCTCCTCACTTGCCAGGATTCATGGTGATTATGGTACACTCCACTTGTAGATCAAGATATTATTTGTCTGACACCGAGAAGACTCAGCTATAATTTTCCATTTGGTCGCACATTTTGTTTTAGTATTTAGTGCTTTTCAACATTGTTTTTCCTCATTCTATTAGGGTATATCCACACTGCATGGCTATTTCGGGACACCTCCGGTATCCCAAAATAGCTACCTTGCATCTACACAAGCCACCCATTATTTTGAAATATTTTTCAAAATAATAGGTGAGCTATTTTGCCATCCTGGTAAACCTCATTGCACGAGGGATAAGGGATGACTCGAAATAGCACATTATTTCAAAATTTGTGCCAAATTTCAAAATCAACTATTTTGAAATAGATTCAAAAAAAGATACACAATTTGTGTAGCGCAAATTGCGTATCTTATTTTGAGTTTAGAGTGCTGTGCAGATGAACCCTTACGGACCAAGATATTAACTGTCATACACTTGTCAGTGCACAATGATAACTGTAGGGGAGACAAAAAAAAACCCCTAACTGAAGCACAATCAAATTATGCAAATAGCATGCTGCCCTACAGAATCAGTTATTAAATGTCACACCCCTCCTGTTTCTTCCTTTGAGATGCTGGTTGCAACTGCTGTGATTACTTTGACAAAAGAACAGAAGAGTCAATTGTCTAGTGGTTAGAGGAGGGAACAGGGAATCAGGTCTAAATGCACTTCCTAATATTGATACTGCCACTTTGATTTTAAGTGAGGCACTTTCCAGAGGTGAAAGGAACTTAAAATTCTCACTGATATTATTGTATTGCCCCCCATGGGGGAGGGTCGGCAGGTAGGGAGTTGGGGGGATTGCAATACAACAGTACCTGTAAGAAATGTAAGGGTTGGGTGGAGTGTGGGGGGTTTAGGACAGGGGGTTCTGGTGAGTGTGTGTGGGCGGGGTGCGGGAGTCAGGCTTAGGATGTGTGAGGAGGGGCTCAGGTTATGGGGATAGGAGTCAGGCTTAGGGCATGTGAAAAGGGGCTGAGGGAGGGCATGTAGGGAGGCACAGGGCAGAGGGCTGAGGGTATGAGGATGCAGAGTGCAGGGGGGCAAGGGCTCTAGTTAGCCCCCCTCCCATGATTCATACTAGGAGGTTCCTTTTCTTCACTCTCAGGGTACGTCTACATAGCAGGACTAAACTCAAAGTAAGCTCCGCAATTTGAGCTACGCTGACTGCATAGCTTAAGTCGAAATAGCTTATTTTGAAATTTGGCATGTCTACACAGCACTTATTTCAAAATAGAGCACTCTTCCTCCCACGTCCTTCTCCTTGTACAATGAAGTTTGCAGAAGTCAGAGTAAGAAGCCCATTATTTTGAATTTATTTTGAAATATCGGGCTTGCTGTGTAGATATGCAATACGTTATTTCGGAATAATGTCCGTTATTCCTAAATAACACTATTGTGTAGATGTACCCTCAGGGGGTAAGAGGGAAACTCACTGTGGGTCACTCACTCCTCTGTCCCCTCCCCTCCCTTCCCCAGCCAGGGGAGAAAGGAATGCACACATGCTTTCCTAAGGGGAAGCGGAACAGCAAGCAACGTCCAAGTATGAATGGGGGGGGGGAGGGCTTCATCTCCCTCTTCCCTTCCTAAATAGTGCCCTGGGAAGGGGTTCAGGCTGGGGCAGTCCCAGAGTGGTGAAAGAGTGCACACCCAGCCAACCCCTTTAGCCTGCCTGCCTGCTGCTTAGCAGGAAGTCCCAGGAGCCCAGCTGTAGTGCCCCAGCCAGCTGGCTCTTTCTTGCCAGGGTGGCACACTGGGGTGCACGAGCTTCCTTTCACCTCTGATTTTAATCATCTGTAAAGTGAGTATAAAAAACCTAATTTCCTCAAAGTGATTTTACAAGACATAATATGTTAGGCCACATCTACACACCAGGGCTAAAGCCGAAATAAGCTACACAACTTGAGCTATGTCAATTGCATAGCTTAAGCTGAAATAGCTTATTTTGGCTTTTGGCGCTGTATGCACAGCAGGAAGTCTGAGAAAGAGCACTCTTCCTTCATTTTCCTTTGTTTCTCGTTAAATGAGGGTTACAGGAGTAGGAGTAAGAAGTACTCCAGCTGGAAATTATTCTGACTTTATGTCAAAATAACTGTTTGTGGTGTAGATGCGGACTGTGTTATTTTGGAATAACATCAGTTATTTCGAAATAACACTGCTTTATAGATGTGCCCTTAGAATACTTTGAGATTGTTAGATGAAAGAAGCTAAAAATGCAAATATTCAATACAGAAATAACTTTATAAGAGCAGAAGAAAATTGTTTGAACAAACGTGAATTTCACAATTCAATTATCTCTAAATGGTAGGAAGCTCAGACACGTACTGTGCCACCATTTTTCCTTTCCTTTCCTTTCCTTTCCTTTCCTTTCCTTTCCTTTCCTTTCCTTTCCTTTCTGGCTGTGTCTAGACTGGCGCGATCTTGCGCCAGAGCTATGCAAATGAGGCTCAGCGTTGGAATATTGCCGAGCCTCATTTGCATAGCTAATGAGCCGCCATTTAGTGAAGCGGCTCTTGCGCAAGAAGACGGGGCTGTCTACACTGCCCTTCTTGCGAAGAAAACCCTCTGCGCAAAGCCATTATGCTGATTATTTTCAGGCATAACGGCTGCGCAAGAGGGTTTTTCTTGCGCAAGAAGGGCAGTGTAGACAGCCCGTCTTGCACAAGAGCCACTTCCGCGAAAAATGGCGACTCATTAGCTATGCAAATGAGGCTCGGCGATATTCCAACGCTGAGCCTCATTTGCATAGCTCTGGCGCAAGATCGCACCAGTCTAGACACAGCCTCTATGTTTATCCTTACTCTGATTTATACACTTCCTTCTCAGGTAAGATAGAAAAATATTGTAGCTGAAATACAAAAAGCATGTTAAAAATACTGCGAAGTTTGCTGAATTATGGCAGATTCTTTTTAAAGACACATAGAAGAACATAATTTGTTGGGACGAGTTTACATGGTTTTTTGTAAAGGAAAATCAAGCCTCACCAATCTAGTAGGATTTTTGAGGGAGTCAACAAACATAGGAACAGAGGGGATCCACTGGATATTAGCATATTTAGATTTTCAGAAAGCCTCTGACAAAGTCCTTCATAAAATTCTCTTAAGTAAAGTAAGCTGTCATGGATCAAGAAGGAAGGTCCTCTCATGGGCTGGTAACTGCTTAAGTAATAAGAAACAAAGGGTATGAATAAATGGTCAGTTTTCACAATGGAGAGTAGTGTCCCTCTGGGGTCTGAAAAAAGAGGTAAACAGTGAAATGGAAAAATTTGCTGCTGACACAACACTACTCAAGATATTTAAGTCCCAAGCAGATTACAAAGAGCCACAAAACTGGTTGACTGGGCAAAAAAATGGCAGATGGCACAGCCACGTTGCTAAAAGCCATGTTGCGTACCCATATCTATAACATTACATTGGATAGTTACTGGAACTTGACTGTGTAAATGCTTAACTGTCCTCCAATATTCCAAGTGTCAGTTTTATTTTTATTGACTGTCTCAATTTATCTGTGGACAATCACAATGTCAGAACTGCAATTTTATAAAAGAATTGCAAAAGGGGAAAATTAAGCATTTAATTTAGTTTACAGTGAGAGGATGCTGCTTGTAGACTGAAAATAAAGACTTAACTGAATTTTCTGAGGTTCCCAGTTCTGGTGAGAAGAAAACATATACAAGCAGAACTTGAGGAACTTTGTATACTATATATGTTTCAATGTCCTATAAGAACAAAGATGTCCATAGATATTAAGGCCAGAGGGAACAATTATAATATTTTTTCTCATGTCCTATATAAACATAGGGCAAAACATTAATGGAATCATAGAATTATAGGGCTGGAAGAGTGCTCAGAAGATCATCGAGTCCAACCCCCTGCCCAAAGCAGGATGAACCCCAACTAAATCATCCCAGCCAGGGCTTTGTCAAACTGGGACATAAAAACCTCTAGGAATGGTGATTCTATCACCTCCCTAGGTAACCCATTCCAGTGCTTCACCACCCTCCTAGTGAAATAGGTTTTTCTAATATCGAACCTAGACCTCCCACACTGTAACTTGAGGCCAATGCTCCTTGTTCTGCCATCTGTCACTACAGAGAACAACCTCTCTTCATCCACTTTGGAAACCCCTTTTGGGTACTTAAAGGCTGCTATCAAATCCCCCCTCACTCTTCTCTTCTGCAGGAACCCAAATCCCTCAGCTTCTCCTCGTAGGTCATGTGCTCCAGCCCCCTAATCATTTTGGTTACCCTCTGCTGGAAACTCTCTCCAATGCTTCCACATTCTTTCTGTAGTGTGGGGCCCACAACTGGACACAATACTCCAGATGTGACCTCACTAGTGCCGAATAAAGGAGAACAATCACTTCTCTAGGTCTGGTGGAAATGTGCCTCCTAATGCACCACAATATGCCATTAGCCTTCTTGGCTACAAGAGCACACTGTTGACTCATATACAGCTTCTCATCCACTGTAATCCCCAGGTCTTTTTCTGCTGAATCGCTGCCTAGCCAGTCAGTCCCCAGCCCGTAACAGTGCTTGGGATTCTTCCGTCCCAAGTGCAGGACTCTGCTCTTGTCCTTCTTGAATATCATCAGATTTCTTTTCCCAATCCTCCAATTTGTCTAGGACACTTTAGACCCTATCCCTGCCCTCCAATATATCTACCTCTCCCCCTAGTTTAGTGTCATCTGCAAACTTGCTGAGGGTGCAATCCATCCCCTCATCCAGGTCATTAATGAAGATGTTGAATAAAACTAGCCTAAAACTGATTGTTGGGGCACTCCACTTGAAACCAACCTCCAACCAGACACGGGGCCATTGATCACTACCTGTTGGGCCCTACAATCTAGCCATCTTTCTATTCACTTTACAGTCTGTTTATCCAATCCTTACTTCCTTAACTTGCTGGCAAGAATATTGTGGGAGAGATATCAGAAGCTTTGCTAAAGTCAAGGTATGTCACATCCACTGACTTCCCCATATTGAAAGAGCCAGTTACTTTATCATGGAAGCTAATCAGATTGGTCAGGCATGACTTGCCCTTGGTGAATCCATGCTGACTGTTCCTGATCTCTTTCCTCCCTTCCAAGTGCATGAAAGTGGATTCCTTGAGGATCCCCTCCATGATTTTTCTGGGGACTAAGGTGAGGCTGACTGATTTGTAGTTTCCTGATTACCCTTCTTCCCTTTTTAAAATATGGGCACTACATTTGCTTTTTCCAGTTGTCTGGGAACTCCCCTGTTTGCCACAAATTTTCAAAGACACTGGCCAATGGCTCTGCAATCACATCAGCACCCTCAGATGCATTAGATCTGGTACCATGGATTTGTGTATGTCCAACTTTTCTAAATAGTTCTTAACCGGTTCTTTCTCCACTGAGGGCTGCCCACTTCTCCCCATAATTTGTTGCCTAGTGCAGTAATCTGAGAGGTGACCTTGTCTGTGAAGACAGAGGCAAAGAAAGCATCGAGTACTTCATCTTTTCCCACATCATCTGTCACTAGGTTACCTCTCTCATCCAGTAAGCATCCCACACCTTCATTGGTCACCTTGTTGCTAGCATGCCTGTAGAAAACTTTCTTGTTACCCTTCACATCCCTTGCTAGCTGCAATTCCAATTGTGCTTTTGCCTTCCTGATAGTTCCCCTGCATTCTCGAGCAATATATTTATACTCCTCCCTAGTTATCCTTCCAAGTATCCACTTCTTGTAAGCTTCCTTTTTGTGTTTAAGCTCACCAAAGATTTCCCTGCTAAGCCAAGCTGGTCACCTAACATATTTGCTTTTCTTACTGTGCATTAGGATGGTTAGTTCCAGTGCCTTTAATAAGGTTTCTTTAAAATACAGCCAGCTCTGCTGGACTCCTTATCCCTTCATAGTAGCATCCCAGGGAATTCTGCCCATCAGTTCCCTGAGGGAGTCAAAATCTGCTTTTCTGAAGTCCAGGGTGTGTATTTTGCTGCTCTCCTTTTTTTATTTTTGCCAGAATCCTGAAATCAATCATCTCATGATCACTGCAGCCTACGTTGCAACCCACATCAACTTCCCCTACTAATTTCTCCCTGTTTGTGAGCAGCAGGTCAAGCTGCATGTTGCCCCTGGCTGGTTCCTTCAGCACTTATACCAGGAAGTTGTCCACAACATTCTTCCCAATCTTCCTGGATTGTATGGGTACTGCTGTCAGGGTGATTAAATTCCCTCATGAGAACCAGGGCTGTGATCTGGAAGCTTCTCTCAGTTGTCTGAAAAAAGCCTCGTCTATCTCATTCACTTGATCTGGTGGTCTAGAGCAGACACCAACCATGACATCACCCCTGTTGCTTCCACCTCTAAACTTAACCCAAAGACTCTCAACA
This sequence comes from Rafetus swinhoei, assembly GCA_019425775.1. Classification (NCBI taxonomy): domain Eukaryota; kingdom Metazoa; phylum Chordata; order Testudines; family Trionychidae; genus Rafetus; species Rafetus swinhoei. The sequence goes on from CM033436.1 coordinate 35,704,126, forward strand.
GGCTTTTCTCCCACTTCATATTGGATCTCTGAGCAAGCATACTGCTCTCTTACATTCAGTGCAACTCTTCCATCTTTTTCCCCCTGCCTGTTCTTCCTGAACAGTTTATACCCTTCCATGACAGTGTTCCAGTCATGTGAGTCATCCCACCAAGTCTCTGTTATGCCAATCAATCCATAGTACTTTGATTGTACCATGACTTCTAACTCTTCCTGCTTGTTTCCCAGGTTTTGTGTACAGACACCTTAGACAACTATCTGAATGCCCTACTTTTTCAGCATGAAGCAGGGGTCCTTCTCTGTTGCACCTTCCTCCTTGTGTTTCTTCCTTGTATTCCACTTCCCTACTTACGTCAGGGTATGTCTACACTTGCTCCCTAGTTCGAACTAGGGATGCAAATGTAGCCGACCAAAATTGCTAATGAAGGGGGATTTAAATATCCCGCGCTTCATTAGCATAATCTCGCCCACGGACTATTCCGCTCGCCAGCTGATTCGAACCAGGAAGCGTGCTCCGGGCCGCGTTAGTTCGAATCAAACCCCTTGGTTCGAACTAACTTTACTCCTCATTGAGTAACTCATTGAGGAATAAAGTTAGTTCGAACCAAGGGGTTTGATTCAAACTAACGTAGCCCGGAGCGCACTTCCTGGTTCGAATCAGCTGGCGAGCGGAATAGCGCGTGGGCGAGATTATGCTAATGAAGCGTGGGATATTTAAATCCCCGCTTCATTAGCAATTTCGGTCGGCTACATTTGCATCCCTAGTTCGAACTAGGGAGCAAGTGTAGACATACCCTCAGGGCTTAGGTCAGCATCCCCCTACAAATTTAGTTTAAAGCTCTCCTCACTAGGTGTCAAGGCTGTTCCCCACTCTGGCACGATGAATGCAGAAGTGGGGGCCCATAAGAGCGCTCCAAGACCCTGATTTTACAGGCTCTGGTAAGAAAAAACTTCCCCCCAGAATCCTAATACCAAGATTTTGGGGAATCCGCTGCCACCACCCCAGTAATTCCAAGAAAACCAGGGAAGAGATCACTTGGAAAATCTTCCCCCTAAGGTAAAACTCTCCCCCTGCTCCAACCTCTGTTTTGCTTGGCATTGGGAAAAACAGAAGGGATCCACAGACAACAATGGAATCTGCCCTTGTAACTAGGCCGAGTCCTAAGGACACAACAATCAACCAATCCCAGTTAATTAGAAAAGAAAACAATCCTTTATTATCAAAACAACACTACAGTTGCAAGCATAGTAAAGTAGCTAGATGGGAAGAGCCACCAATTGATATAGATACTCAGGGAAAGTCCCTGGGCTAAAAGCTTAGTTACAAAAGGGAAAAGAAACACTTAACAAGCTCAGACATTATTTCCACATCCCCAAACAAGGAAAACAATAAATCCTGATGGACTAGCTAAACTTTTACCTACTTACACCTTGCAAGAAGTCTGTTCTTGGAGAGAGAAGTTTCTCCCATCTCCCTTAATACGTGGGAAAAATCGCTCTGCCTCTCAAACAAAGAACAGACAGAAAGACCCCTCTTTTCCAGTTTGAAATTCCTACCTGCATTGTTATTAGCTGACCACTCGATACCTGGCTAGGTAGAGTTATGTGTAGGTATATTGCTAAGGAAAAATTTCCAGCACTAGAGAACGAGAGGTGCACATGCAGGGGGAGGAGGTAAAAGAAGCAGTTGCCTCAGGTCCTGGTGATTCAAAAGGGCCCAGGACTCCTTACTGCCATCACTGCTACTGCAGCAGCAGCAGTGGCTGAAGCCCCAGGCCTTTTATGTTGCTGCCAGAGCAGTGCATGTTATGCTCAGGAAAGCACTAAGGTCTGGTGGAGGATGGGGGAGTGCAGCATGCTTCGGGCAGACCTGAAGGCTAGCTTCCCCCAGTCTTGACCCTTCTGCTCCTCTCCGTTCAGGAGCATGGAGCCAGTCTCTGCTACCTTGCCCAGGGGCCTGGCAATTCTGTGCCCCCGCCCCCACCACAGGCACACACCTAATGTAATGGACATATGCACTCACTGAAACAAGGAACCTTCTTCCTCAGCTCGCCTTCTCTGACCTTGCCTAGTCCACCCCTTTTCATTTCCTGCCCAAAACTTCCAGTGTGGCTCTCAGACCCCACTCTGAGTCCTTTTTAAACTCCTGCTTTGCCCTCTCTCTCTCTCAGTCTCATTTGGGATTTTTGCATTTCTGCCCTCCTTTCAGACAAGTTGAGGGAGGTCCCCAGATCTGGCCAGCACATTGTAATTCTGGTGTTTCCATCTGAGTAGGGGTTCCTTAAGTCCTCACAGCATACCATTGCTGTGTAAACAATGTAATGTACCCTTGCCAGCAACAGTGGACATAGAGACAGAGAGGCATTCCACAATACAAAATGTCATAACAGTGTTGTAATACCAACAACCTAGATTATACAGATAGATTCCCTAAGCACTGCACCTGCAAATAATTTCTTTCCCCACCCACATATACCTAAACCACCCTCTGGTTTATTCATTATTTCACTTCTTCCTTTTCACTCAGACTCTTTCTTCCCTCTGTCTCCCAATTAATCTCAAACTGCTCCATCCAGGATACTGTCTGTATTTGGCATGGATGATGTGAACAGGTATGAAACCTCAAGCCCAACTTAAATGAAGTCTGGATGGCTCCCTGACTCCAAAGAGGAGAAAGGGAAAATGGATTTGAGAATCTGAGTTTTGTTGGACAGTGGCATTTTGCAGATCAAAACAGAGAAATACTAGGAAAATGGAGAACAGTAGAGGTAGGTTAGAGGGGAGATACCAAAAATATTGGGTATAGGGGAAAGTGCTCCATTAAGTTTGGACCAGTATCCACATTTTTCAGAGCTTATCCAAACTGAACCTCATTCTTTAGAGGTTTGAATTCCACTAACAGTTATTTGAAAGAGTATTTAGAAAACACAGACAAGTCTGCATGAGATACTTCCATGACAGACAAACTGAGTGTTTTTTTCTAATACTATTACTTTTTTGTGCCACAACATAATTTGCATTAGTATTCAATATTTATATACACTTCACTCAGTTCTGTACATTTAATGCTCGTCTAATAATCTTGATGATACAATGAATTTTGTTCAAAACATGTTTTGATGCACACTATCAAAAGAATGGTTTAAAAAAATCCCACTCTTTTGCAGAGACTGTAAAAAGGGCAAGGGCATGTTTACATAGGCACTTAGCCAGGAAGCACTATGTTTTTCACAGATATCATCATTTAGGGAAGGTTTCTACTCTGATTTTTATAACACTCTTTTTTTGAACCCATATTTAGTAATGATACAAGAAATGCCACCCCTAGTTAAGAAAATATTTCATACACTACTGCACAATGTATTTTAAATGCTTTCATTTTCCTTAGGTAAGCACCTTGAAACGTAAGGCTATTTATAGAAATGTCACATACTAAAGTGAGTTCTACTGCAATAAATGTGGTAAACCTATTAAGGAAAATGGGAGCTACATGATACTTTCACAGTAAATCATTAGCAAAACCCACATAAATAGTTCACCTTTCATAATTTTGTAGTGAAATACAGTATTATTTATTACCAGGCTTCATGCAAAATCTAATAGGAAACAACATTTTACTGCTTTATTTGTATGTGCTTCCCTGAATCTTAAGTTGCTGCCTAAGATCCCCCAGGATCATGTGAGACTAGGTTATATCTGGGAGGCTGTGCTGTAGTGCTGTCAGTATGTAAGCTTAGCAGCTGGGTAGTGGTATGGTAGCTGCTTTCCTGTGCTAAGCTGATTTACTTGTTTAAGGTCTGACCTCAGCATCCTGTCAGTATGGATTCCCACCTATACTGTTAGCAGCAGCTTAGCATTGGCTTGAAGTGCTAGCAGTGTATTAGTCAGAAAAAAGAGGGCTACTGGTATTTGTTCTTTTGTTGTCTTTTCTTAAGAAGAGGCACTGGAACACAAGCGATAACAAAGAATCCATTTCCTTTCTAAAAGAATAGGCTTTTGTTCTCTTTTCCTGCAAAAATGTCAGTTTCTGGAAAGAAAGAGTTTGATGTGAAACAGATCCTAAGGCTACGCTGGAGGTGGTTCAGTCACCCCTCACAAGCTTCCACAGGCACTGGAAGCTGCCTTCAGGAAGGATATGAGCATAGAGGCACACCAGTTCAGAATAGGTTGAAGAGCCACTCTCGGGACAGAAATGGACTGAAGAAAAACAACAGCCCTGTCCACCAGAATATACCGGCACCAGTGCCAGGTCCAACCCCTGTGCACCACCGTTCTATTCAAACCTGGCATCAACAAAGCCTGATAGAACAGCTGCAAGCAACTGAGGATATCCCCAAAGCTAGCATGGATGAAAATTGTGTCAAAGAAGATTCAAGTAAAAACATACAGGAATTGCAAATGATCACAGATGAAAATACAGATGAATCCACTGAGAGGTAGGAGCTTTAGATGTCTGCACTATAAAATATATATTCCTATCCAAATTATTGCTAAATAATGTCTTTTGTTTTTAACTAGAGTTGCCTACTACGTTCTTTGAATTTGCAATGTAAAATATTACTGATAATTGAAAGAGTATTTCTAAACAAAAAAGCATTCAAAATGAACGTGAATCTTGCTATGCATTTTTATATATATTTATGCTTAACATTTTTCACATTTAGCCACTAATGAATAAAATCTGCCACAGATTCTTGTTATGCATACAGCAGCTCTGAAAAGCATGTTAATTTGTTGTCCTAATTTCTTATGCATAAACACAACAAAAATAATTCACCACAGTCCTCATTCTGATTTTATCAATAAGTGCAACTTTGAGAAATGGAAAATGTTGTAAATGTACCACCAATTGGTTGTTCCCATCTATCTGTTAGCATCTCCACTGCCTCTTTTTACTGCCTCCTTGATAAATATAATTAACCTTGAACAATGTGGAAAGGGAGCTACTTGGCCTGGCTTTTAAAAGGTCCATTTCAAATCATATTACCTTCACAGCTAATTTGCTACAGTGAGAAACTAAATACTCTCTGCAATCTCAGGTAATAAAATGTTACTTACAGCTATGAGATCTTAATACAGAAAGCACAGGGTATGAGTTATTTTTTAAATGTTAGTACTGAGGGCTAAGGTATTTATACAAGTCATTTGAGAGTGACAGGTAATATGATTATTTTATTTTTGCTGATTTTTTCTAAGCACATGCCAACATTATTTATATGCATGCAAATAATTTTATCCAGGCTTGTACAATTCCCCATAAAATGTGATTCAATGAAATGTAGATTTTAACGTGGCAATGCATTTGTTGTATTTTGTGTGTTTTTTTATCGCTAATAGGAAAATTGAGGATCTTTACACTGCAATGAAAATGCAAAACTAGTTTACTTACAGACACTTTCTGGCAGTAAGACACAGTTGATAGTTTGTGTGTTTTTAGCAGTTATTTGTTCAAATTGTGATATTTGGCATATAGGACGTCTGTGATTCCTTAAATATCTTTGTACAAAAGAAGATGCATTCTGAATTTTCTTATCCTGAAACTTCATTTCAAGTAGCATCCTTGCAGGCAGTGTTTATTATAGAAATTAATAACAAAACAAAATCAAATAGGGAACAGTGTATGTAAGCAAATTACTGAAATTTCAAGAGCAATCAGGTCAAATAAACTTAGATGAAAACACGTTAACTTGGTCATTATTTTGTAAAAAGTACAATCTAAAATCTAAATTCAGAACATGCGTTGCTGAGATAATACTAACTATTTGCAAAAGTTATGTCAAAGTTTCCTAAAAATTAAGTGAAAGTATATATTTGCTGAGAAAGTATGTGAATGAAAACATTACCAACAAAACATGTATTGCATCAGAGGAGTGTCCACTGACTTTTATGAAACTACATGGAGCACCATTAAAAAATACATATTTCAGCATTCTGTCCCTATGAAATAAAGAAGAAAATGAATTGATCAAATTCAATTAGAGATGTTATTAAGGATCTGTCTCTCAAAATAATATATTCACAATACTTACCCTTTTGTATATAAACATTCTATCATTATCTGACAAGGCTCTATGACCTAACTTTTCAGTCAATGAGTCATTTCAAGAAATTGTAAAAGTACTAAAGACTACTTTTTACTTCAAAAAAATCCTCTCTATATAAATATACAGCATATGTTAATAGGTGCACAAAGTGAAAACAAACCTCTGTCTTGACTCTTTTCCTGTTACAGTCTTTTGGAAATGTTTTATACCGAGACAGCATCATTCTTTTTTACAAATACTTGGGGGCTGCCTCCTGCTTGCTACGCTCACCACCCCCTGCTCACTATGCTCACCTACCAGAGAGCAGCCAGAGAGCCTGATGTCATGCAGCCAAAGTCAGGAAAAACTTTTCATATATATATATATGGAGAGAGAGAAGTTTCTTATGAAATATGTAGCTATTCAAGGTAGTGTTTTTTCCAAATACACATTAGAAGAAAGTCTGCTTTGTTTTATATTTATATATATATATATTTGAAAATATAAAATCTATCTTCCGGGGGTGGTTGTGTGAGGGAGGAGGAATACCTTAAAAGAAATTTTAACACATCCAAGCAGTTTAAATTTAGCTCCCACATCTTAATTTACACCATCCAAAAAGCTCCCATATTTCAGTTTACATCATCAAAAAAATCCCAAAATATTATTTCCACTCCATATAACACCATACAGAAACCACAGTAATTCATGTGGTTATTGCAAGAGTAGAAGTTAAATACTACAGGTTGGACCTCCCTAGTCCGGCACTCTTGGGACCTGACCAGTACTGGACAAGGCAGTTTGCTGCACAAGGGAAAGTCAGGGCATAAGGAAGGGGGGGAACCAGCCTTCTTGTTGGGTTCTTCCCTGCAGACTCCTAGCCCTACAAGCCCTCAGTAGACCTGCCAGAGCTCCTGGCTACACAAGCTTCAGCAGCCTTGCCAAAGTTCCTGACCCTGCAAGCTGCAGCAGCCCCTCCAGATTTCCCAGCAGCCCCACCGACCTCGCAGTAGCCCCATCGGAGCTTCCAGTAGCCCCACTGCCCTGCCAGAGCTCCCTGTGGCCCCTCTACCCTTGTGGCTGCTTGCCATCCCACCAGACCTCCTGGGGGTCCCACCAGCTGTGGGCTCCACTGCCCCATAAGCTCTGTCCCTGCCTTCCAGCTCTGGTGCCACATGGGCCACCCAGCTCTGCTCCAAGCCAGACCATGGGAGGTCAATATTCTCTAGCTGCATTACCAGCACTTCCACTGCTTACTGGGCCCTACAAAGACTGGGCTGTTACAGCTAGATAACAGCACAGAACATTGAGAACTGTAAACAAACCTTATGGGACTGCTGGAAACTTGAATATCTGGCTAAGTACAATGATGCCGGGCCACAGATGTTTCCAGACCAGATAGTGCCAGACTAGAGAGTTCAACCTGTACATACATTTTCTGCTTTTTAATGCTCTAGTTATCAAGGTACCTTTGAAATCAGTCATCTTAAACCATACAGAGCCTCATTTTCCCCCAGAGATGCTAGGAAGCCACCATTTCAACTGAAATCACTGGGAACTGCCATTGCTCAGCACTTCTGAAATATCCAGTCTTCTGGATCTGCATAATACATTTTACTACACTGTTAAAGCTATGGCAGATTACCTCAGCATACCACAACTTTCATGTTTGTGTCTGAATCCATACAAAAGGTGTAATCAACAATAGCTCTTCTTTTAGAAGGGTACTGCCTCCACAGCAGTGTCTTGCCACTCAGTGTGCAGTCACATAGCTATGGAATAACTATACTAGTAAGTAGCAAACAGAAGAAATACAAAATTACTTTAATCTCAGTATTCAAAACACAAAGTATCATGTTGTCTCTAACCATCCCTCTGCTACACTCTAGATTCAGAAGCCCTGTTTGTAGCTGGAGAAATAAAGAAGAGGGGAGGGGGAAGAGATCTTAAGGATCATTTTGACTATACCAGGGACAGTAAGAACTCTATGATAAATGTGAAAGGACAGGAAGCCATGTCAAGACCTTTACCATAAACACTATGTCAAAACCACTTGCATTTGGCAGTATAATTCTTCCTAATGGAAAGGTTTTGAGACTGTAATATGAATGTCTTGATCTCAAAAAAGCAAAGATATCTTGTTTTAGAAACCCATCAGTGGGAGATATCTTTCTGGTAGCTACTCCTGATGGGTTGAACAGGCTGGAAAGGGAAAGTTAATTATAGCATAGGTGCAATAATACCTAAATAAATTAATTGAGCTACGGAGTGTGATATCAAAGGTCTAACTATTATAGTGGAGAAAAAAATGTAAAGCTGTGTTGAAGATATAAGTTCATTTCACACAAGATTTAAGATTATTTAAGATTTTAAAATGTGGCTTCATTCCAAACAAACAACCCCCCAAATTTAGAAGTTTTTTGCAAAGGAATATTCCGTGGAAAAATCATTTTGAGTCAAAATATTTCATTTTCACACATTCAAAAAGTCGTTTCAGAACAAGAAAACAAAATATTTCATTTTGAAAGTACAGAAGGGAAGTGAGAAATGGCCATTGTACAAAGCCAGCTTCCCTTAGGGTATGTCTACACAGCAGGACTAAAGTCGAATTAAGCTACTCAACTTCATCTACATCAGTTGCGTAGCAGAAGTCGAAATAGCACAACTCAGCTTTAGGCACTGTCTATGTAGCAGGAAGTCGAAGGAAGAACACTCTTACATTGACTTCCCTACCACCTCATGAAATGAGGGTTACTATGAGTTGGAATAAGAAGTTCTCCAGATTACAGTATTTTGAAATAAAGGCTTGTAGTATAGACATGCTCTTTGTTATTTTGGAATAAGGTTTCTATATAGTTGTACCTTACTTATCTCAGAGGAACAGTAGAAATAGTTGACATAAGGAAGTAGCTTATATGTTTTAGTTCCCCTTGCTCTGGCAGACATGAAAAACAAGGTGATCTGCTCTTTCTCTCTCTCCCTATGGGAGCCGTGAAGTACTTAATATTATTTTCTCTCACCAAGATATGATACCTTTGCTAAAATATATGTGCAAATATAAATAAAGAAAAATGTATGGGTGAAATTTTATAAATGGAAAATAAAAATAAAATACATATTAGAAAAAGAATGTGGTAAAACTATTCTGGAGGCTTCTGGCATTGAATAACAAACTTAATGATTTTGTAAATATTACCCCATGATATTCCAAGCTTTCCTTTTTTATAAATTTGCGTTTATCTTTTAAAATAACTTTGCAATGCTTGCTCCTGCAAATAGACTGTACATGTTAGTCTCCAGTGCTGTTGTGTCATACAAAACAGAGTACACTTTCAGAGTGATGAACTATGATTTAGCCACACAACTGCCTTCAGTGCTTCTCCATGTATTATATTCAAAAGGATGTTCAAGCACAGACAAGCATACTCCACCAACTGCTTAATCCTCTCAAAAGAATTGTTATGCTGAACAATTTACATAACCACATGAATATGGCACATTAATTATCACATTTGTTTTAATAAGCTGATATTAGAAATCCTTAATTGGGATTTTGCATATTTCTTTAAAGGAACATTTTCAATTGCTCAAGGAAGAGGAAAAAGAAAGGAAAGGAGAAAACTCCACCAAACAGTCTTTATTTCTGATTAATAATTCAGTAGAAAGGTGACATTGGAAGCATGATATTCATGCCATGAGATGGATGAACTTTAAATAGAGAGATGTGTATTACTTATTTATTGACTGCCAGTGGGTTGATATATACAATAATTAGTATACATACACTTTCTTGTATAAAGTGCAAATCTGCTCTTGAATGCAGATCTTCTACACCCCAAGGTAATGTGCTGCCACTTTATTAAAATAGATGTGCTAATTTGCATCACTATAAAATTGTCAAAATGTGTCTTCAATTAGTTTAAAAACATCCTCCTCAGAATCAGTAACTCTGGGACCACTAAGTGATATCAAACAGAGGTCTGAAAAACTGAAGAAACTTTGATAAAACAAATGCATCATATGGACCTGAGACGAAAATACATTTTAAACGTATAAACTACTATTTGTAAACAGCAGTTTTCCATTTTGCATGATTCAGATGGAACTCAAGGAAATGTCAGTTTCAATTTTTCCTCTCTAAACAGTATCTGAGATTATATAAACAGAAAATAATTTTAACATTGGAAAGCCACCATCCATATAGAGCCAAATCCTGGCTCTACTTGGAAGCACGAACACAGCCATTGACTACACTGAGCATGCTGATCTTAATGAGAGTTGTGCCAAGTGCAGAACAGGACCTTAAGAATTTTTAGATCAGAATCTAATGAACAGATTGAATCATAGACTATTAGGGCTGGAAGATACCTCAGGAGGTCATTGAGTCGAGCCCCGATTGAATGGAAGGGAAACTCTTACTATCTCTCCACATGAGCAATCCTCACAGACTCTGTCCCTCTCTTTTTTAGCATGCTATAGCTTTCAAAACCCCAGTAACCCTGGTTGAATTAACTTGGGAAGAGACAGAAAAGACCAGGAATCTGGAGTGAGCAAAAGGAGAAAAGAAGAAAATGTTGAGTGGAGAGGAGTGAAGAGTCTACTGAGGGTTAAGTCTCCTCTAATGTTGCTAGAATCATTGATGTTACATTTAAATTCCCCCTATAAGAAGGAGACAGAACTGACTGAAAGTATGAGCTATGTGTCAGCTATGGGGGTTGTGAACAGGGTCTTTCTGGAGCATCTCCAATGAGTACAAGTCTCGAATGTTTTGCCTCATGGAGGTATAAACATTTTTAGATATGTTAAGCCATAATAAAGGACGATTCTGGGGCACTGCTAGGAGGGTCAAATCAGGGTGAATTGCTCACAGAAAGGGCTACTTATAGCTCAAGACTGGAGGTTGTTTATTAAAAGGCACAGCAAACCAGTTAAAATCATAGAATCCTAGAGCTGGAAGAGAGCTCAGGAGGTCACAGAGTCCAACCTCTGCCCAAAGCAGGACCACCCCCAACTAAATCATCCCAGCTAGGGCTTTGACAAAGCTGGGACTTGACCTCTAGGGATGGAGATTCTACTACCTCCCTAGATAACCCATTCCAGTGTTTCACCACCCTCCTAGCTGAAATAGTTTTTCCTAATATCCAGCCTAGACCTCCCCCACTGCAACTTGAGAACATTGCTCCTTGTTCTGATATCCATCACTTCTGAGAAGAGCTTTTCTCTGGCCTCTTTGGAACCTCCCTTCAGGTAGTTAAAGACTGCTATGAAATCCTCCCCCCTCCCCCACACACTCTCTTCTCTTCTATAGACTAAATAAGCCCAAATCGTTTAGCCTCTCCTCATAAGTCATGTGCCCTCTGCTGGACTTTCTCCAATGAATCCACATCCTTTCTGTAATGGGGGCCCCAGAATTGGATGCAATACTCCATGGCTATGTCTAGACTACAAGCCTCTTTTGAGAGAGGCTTTTTTGAAATAATCTTTCAAAGAAGCCTCTTTCGAAAGAGAGTGTCTAGACTGCAACCACTTCTTTCGAAAAAGCGAGCCGCTTTTTTGAAGGAGAGCACCCAGGCAGTCTGGATGCTCTCTTTTGAAAAAGCCCTGGTTGCATTCAAGAATGCCTTTTTTTGAAAGAGCACTTTTTAAAAAAGGCGTTCTTCCTCGTAAAATGAGGTTTACCACAGTCTAAAAAACCACCGCGTTCTTTCATTTTAATTTCGAAAGAATGTGGCAGCAGTCTAGACATAAGGGAAGTTTTTTCAAAAAAAGGCCACTTTAAAAAAAAAACCCTGTAGTCTAGACACACCATATGTGGTCTCCAGTTTTCCCTCTAAACTGCGCGGCTGTGCAGCTTCACAGGCGATTAATCAGCCCTGCTCAGTCAGTCAGCTCCGTGCATGGAGCCCTGAGCCTCTGACTCGGCAAGGCTGATTAATCACCTGTAAAGTTGTGCTGTCCCACAGCTTAGTGGGAACACTGGTGGACTCACAAGTGCCAAATAAATGGGAATAATCACTTCCCTAACTCTGCTGGGAATGTTCCCACTAACGCACACCAGTATGCTATTAGATTTCTTGGCTACAAGAGTTCACTATTGACTTGAATCCAGCTTCTCATTCACTCTAATCCCCTGGTTCTTTTCTGCAGATCTGCTGTTTAGCCGGCCTGTAACAGTGCTTGGCGTTCTTCCGACCCAAGTGAGGGATAAGACGCTTCACTTGTCCTTGTTGAACCTCATCAAATGTCTTTTGGCCCAATTCTTCAGTTTATCTAGGTCATGGTGGACTCTATCCCTATGCTCCAACGTATCTACCTCTCCTCCTAAATTAGTGTCATCCATGAAATTGTTGAGGGTGCAATCCATCCCCTCATCCACATCATTAATAAAGACGTTGAACAAAACTAGCCATAGAAGCAACTCTTGGGGCACTCTCCTTGACACTAACCACCACCAGAGCTATTGATACCCATTGAGCCCAACAATCTAGCCATGTTTCTATCCACTTTACAGTCCATTTATCCAATCCATACTTCTTTAACTTGATGGCAAGAATACCGTGGGAAACCATATCAAAAGCTTTGCTCAAGTTTAGATATATCACATCCACTACCTTCCCCATGTCCACAGAAACCGTTTACCTTGCCATAGAAGGCAATCAGGTTAATTAGGCATGACTTGCTTTTGGTGAATCCATGTTGACTGGCTTTTTCTGTTTTGCTTCTGTTGCTGCTTTATTGTGTAATTCTGATTTGAACTGAGGTGTGTGGTTGACTGGTCATTTCATAGCTCTAGGATTCATAACTTTGAGGTTTTATTGTATTTCAAATATTTATCCACAGTGGAACTGACATGAGGCCGCAGAGAGAATACATTCATTTGCAGATCCCATTCCTTTTGATTTAGATATATTTAGGTTTTTAAATGAAGACTATTAGGTCACATCTTCTGATTACCAGAAGATCAAAGTTCTGGAGACTGATCTTCTGGAGTTCAATTTAGTGGATCTAGTATAGACCCATAAATCGAACGCTAAGGGCAGCTCCCACTGGTATTGGGTGCTCCTCCCTTTGCGAGGAGTAAGGGAAGTTGATGGGAGCGTTTGCTCCTATTGGCCTCCCACAGTGTGGATGCCACTAAGGCTCGTCTTAAGGTAAACCAGCTCCAGCTACACATTTTATGTAGCTGGAGTTGCTTACTTTAAGCTGACCTTCTTGGTGTAGTGTAGCCAGGCCTTAGGACCTATTACAAGTTTTATTGTTGACTTGCTCTATAAACTTGAGTGAATAATTCAACTGCTCTGTACCTCAATTTACCCATGTTAAAGGTAACTTTCAAATACTTACCTTTCAAGCACATGGCACAGATTAATCAGTGTTTTCAAACACCCATCTTTAAATGAAAGAAGACACACAGGAGCAAAGTATTTTAATAATATTAATTACTAAACTATGTTGATTTAAAAAACAACAATAGTCCTGTAGCACCTTAGAAACTAACAAAAATATATAAATCGTATCATGAGATTTCATGGGCATAACTCACTTCTTTAGATGACAAATATTATGGAGCAAGGGGCACAGATTTTGAAATATAAAGCAGAAAAAGAGGGAAGAGCGAGAGGAGAAAGAAAGAGAGAAAAAACCTGTCAATTAAAGTGTCCTTGCTAAATGAGGCTAATAGAATAGGCTGTAAGTGCCTGATACTTAGCCTTTGATGTCATTTCGGTGTTGAATAATGGCCATGTATTTCTTTAAGCCGTGCGAGAAAACATCAAATTTGAATATGAAGGCTAGTTCCGCAGATTTTCTCTTTAGTTGATTCCTAAAATTGTTTTGTAACAGAATAGCCACCTTAAATCCATTAATGAGTGCCCAGGCAAGATAAAATGTTCTCCAACAGGTTTCTGTGTGTTACCATTTTGAATATCTGATTTGTGTCTATTAATCCTGTGTAGTAAAGACTGTCCAGTTTGGCCAATATACATGGCAGAGGGGTATTGCTGTCACTTGATGGCATATATCACATTAGTGGATGTGCAGTTGTATGAGACTCTGATGTGGTGGCTTATGTGGTTAGGTCCTGTGAAGGTGTCACTTGTGTAGATGTGTGGACAGAGTTGGCAGTGGGGTTTTTTGCAGGAGTGGGCTCCTGGGTGAGTATGTTTGAGGTATGATGTGTGGTTACTAGAAAGAATTTGTTTCATGTTAGGGGGTCGTCTGTAGGTGAGGGTTGGCCTGTCCCCCAAGCCTGTGAGAGTGATGAATTATTTTCCAGGATAGGTTTAAGCTGGGGGGCTGTACGTGATGCCTAGCGGTGTTCTGTTATTTTGTTTGTTGGGCCTATTTTGAAGAAGCTGATGCCTGGGTATTCATCTGGCTCTGTCAATCTGTTTTTTCACTTCCTCATATGGGTATTTAAGTTTTAAGAATACCTGATAGAGATCTTGTAGGTGTTTGTCTCTGTGGGATTGGAGCAACCATGCATCACACCTCAAACATACTCACGTAGGTGCCAACTCTGTCCACACATCTACACAAGTGACATCATCACAGGACCTAACCACATAAGCCACCACATCAGAGGCTCATACAACTGCACATCTACTAATGGGATATATGCCATCAAGGTGTCCCAATGCCCCACTGCCCTAAAGACACGTCTACACAACAACGTTATTTCAAAATAACGAAGTGCGCACCTACACAGGAAGCCCATTGTTTCAAAATAATTTCAAAATAATGGACATCTTATTTGGAATACTGTAACCCTTATTTTGCGAGGAATAACACCTATTCCAAAATAGTTATTTCAAAATAGGGTGTGCGTAAATGGGGCATCTGGAGTTATTTTGAAATAAGTGGCCTCTAGGGCTTCCCACAGATGCCCTGGTGGCCGCTCTGTCCACACTCATCTGAACTCTATAGTTCCACTCCCTGTGCAGCTCTTAAAGCTGCAGCCACAGGGGAAAAGGTTTGTAGCACAATGCAGGACCTGCCAGCCCTGTGCCACTCAGCAGCGCCCAGCTCTGCCTTTCATCCTGCCATGGCAGACCTCAGCATGCCTTCAGAGCCCTCCACAGCAGCCAGCAAAGCTGCAGGCTGCTCCTAATCCCCTGCCCAGGGGCGGAAGAGGCAGGCACCATCCTGGTCTGGTGCAGAGATCCTAGATCTCATTGCGATCTGGGGAGAGGAGGCAGACTTCCAGGATCATCGCACCAGACATGAATGCCAAGCTCTATAGCTGGACGGCCAAAAGCCTGGGCCAGAGGGGCCACATGCTCACTCAGGAGCAGGTGCGCACGAAAATCAAGTTGCTCAGGCAGGCCTACCAAAGGGCCCGGGAGTGCAGCTCCCACTCAGGGAGGGTACCCCAGACCTGCCCCTAATTTGACCAGCTCCACCATATCTTGGAGGGGGGTCAGTCTTGTACCCCCCTTGTTGTGGACTCTGGACCCATCATCACCCTCTGGGAAGGCAGGCCAAGGAGGAGTCAGAGGAGCAGGACCAGGCCAGTGACACCACCATGCCTGCCAGACAGGTGCTCAGCCAGTCCCTAGAGCTGGTACCACCCTCCCAGGATGAAGCCGGGGAAGGCTCATCAGGTGAGCTCCACTACTTTCCCTAGACACACACGAGGGGAGGCAGTGGGCAGCGAGGGGCTGTGAGCTCCTCACTCGGCCTTATTGGCCTGGGCATTGTGCAGCAGCCTGTGCACATGGTTGCATGTGGAGTGCCAGTCCAGAGCAGACAGTTCCTATGAATCTGCTTCAGAGGACCCTTGTGCTTCTGCTCACAGGGTTGCTGGAGAGGCTTGCTTTACTCCCAACTCTGAGGTGGGACACCCTCCCCCCACAAGCCACCAATAAGACAGATGGGGTCAGGGACACACATATGCACAGCAGTCAGGGACACACATATGAACTCACGTGGGGCATCGTCTGCTGCTCACACACACCTCCCTCACCACCCTCCCCTCTCCTCCAGCAGGCAGGGATAGAAGTCCTCTCCCTGCGGCTTGCTGCCAATGCCAGACCCAGCATGTGCACAGCATGGAGGGAAGCCAAGCAGCCTGGCCGGCACCTTCCCATGTCTACTTATCCCCGGGATGTGGGGGAAGCGAGGCTCCCCCCGGAAACATCTGTGCCACTGCAGGAAGGGGCCCACTGTGTAGGTCACAGATGTCCTTGCTCCAATTATATCACCTTTGTCTGACCTTCAGTGTTGCCTCAGAAATGAGGGTTGGCTTCATACACCCTGTCTCCTGGACTGACTACCCTGCTCTTTGTTCTTCACAGCTGGACCAGCTGTGAGTGAGCCACAACACCTCCCGTACCAGTTGCTAGACCCATGGGAGCCGCCGCCACAGATTAGCCTGTGTGGACCTGGAGCAGGAATACGTTGCCTGCCTGCATGGCCTCCAGGGTCTCTGGAGTGGCAGGACCAGTGGTGGGAAGTGGACCAGGAACTGAGCCATACCACCTGGCAGGAGCTGGCCCAAGAGACCTGCAGCATGTGTGTGGCATACATGGCTGCCATTGACTTCATGCTCACAGCTATTGAGCAGTCCAGCAGCTGCCCCCGCTCCCACTCCTGCTCCTGTTCCTGACTCAGCTTCCACCCCAGCTCCTGCCCTTCTGTTTTCCCCTCAGCCCCCTGCTGTGGCCACCGAGGGCCCGCACACAAGGTGGTGGGACCGCCGAAGACAGGCACAAGTCCCAGCCCCATCTCTGAGCCTCTCCTCACCCATCCTCTCTCTTCCTTCCTCTTCCTCATCCCGCCCAGGTTCTTTCCCCAGTCCCTCCCCAGTTTTCTTTACCCCAATTAAAAAAAAAAGAGTTTACTGGTTAAAAACAAAAGGTCTTGTTTATTTTATCAACAGGAGAAGGGGTGAAGGATGGAGGGAGGAAGGGAGGAGGAAGAAGAGAAGGGAGGGCAGGGTAAGGGAGGGGTGTGGGAGGAAAGGCACAGAGGGGCAATGCACAGCCCCCTTGTCGGGAGGCCAAGGAGAGAATCTCACAGGTGTCCTTGCACAGTTTCTGAAAGGCCCTTGTGAACTGCTCAGTCTCTGCCCCCCACTCTGGCAGAAACGTCTTCCCCTTGTTCTCACCAATATTATGGACTAGACAGCAGGCCGTTACCACTTGGGGGATGTTCCACTCGCTGAGGACCAGCCAGTTCAGGAGGCAGTGAAACCTCCCTTTGAGACACCTGACGGTGCCTTTCGTTACAATATGGGCTCTACCAAGCCTGATATTAAACTGTTCCTTGGTGGGGTCCAGGTGTCCAATGTAGGGCTTCATAAGCTAGGGAGGCAGAGGATAGGTGACATCCCCCATGATGCACATCGGCATGTTCACGTCTCCGACTCTGACGGTGTGGTCGGGGGAAAAAATGCCAGTGTGCATCTTCTGGAACATCATGTGCCTTTTCTGACCACCCAACATTGATGTCCATGAAGTGGCTGCAGTGGTCCACGATGGCCTGCCGGACCATAGAAAAGTACCCCTTCTGGTTGATATATTTGGATGCCTGGTGGTCGGGGACCTGGATGGAGATGTGGGTGCTGTCAATGACACCCATCCCCATCAGTTGGGGAAGCCCATGGTGGCAAGGTTGGTGATGATGGTGTTCACATCGCCCAGGAGGATGAACATCAGGATGGTGTTGATGTCTCTCATCACCCGGAAAAGGAAAAAACCAAGGAATCACAGGGTTGCCAGGGCCCTCAGGAGGTTCCCGAGCCCCCACACATCAGGAGCAACCCCCAACTCACCCCATTTTCCAGCAGAACTTTGTGAAGGTGGAACTGAAAAGTCTGCCAGAGAGGGAACTTCCACCCCCTGTTCTTTGGGGAACCGCATTCTAGTAGTTCACCACCCTCCCAATAACATAGTAAGAGTCATACCTGCATGGCCACAACCCTGACAGTCGATCTTCCCATTCCAAACTCATTCCCAGTGGAGTGGTAGCTGTCCAGCGTGTTGAGTTTCCACAGTGCAATAGTGACCTGCTTCTGGAGAGGGATGGCACATCTCATGTGGGTGTCCCATCTCCTGAGGGCAGGGGCGAGCCACTCATACAGCTCCAGGAAGGTGTCCTTCCATATATGGAAGTTTTGGAGCCACGGCTGGTCATCCCACTGCTCCATGATGACCCGGTCCCACCAGTCAGAACTGGTGTCCATTTGCCAGAAGTGGTGGTTCATTGTGTGCAGGGAAGGGTGAGAGGAGCTGTGCTGCATGAGCAGCACATGGAGAGAGGTAAGGAGGTGCCCCACAGGGAGCTGTGTGGATACAGATTCTGCAGTGCCATGAGGGCAGCCTGCAAAAACTGCAAAGGAGGTGCATCATGATGTCCAGGAGCTGGAGATTGCTTGGCAGCAGTTCTGGCTCCATGGGAAAAGGCTTTGCTGTCCCTCAAAGAGGTAGGGAAAGGAGAGGATCCTGAGACATGACTGTACAGTGGAGTCTGTTTAAGCATGAGCCTCAGGAAGCAGCTCTAGGAAGTGATTGCTGTCCTGATGGCCTGCCTGAAGTGCTTCCGGGGCCGGGGGGCAGTTAAATGTGATTGAGGCTCCAGTCAGTGTAGATGCTCTATTTCAAAACAGCTCACCGCTATTTTGAGTGACATCTGTAGTGTGGACACACTATTTTGAAATAAGCTATTTCGGAGTTTTCATTCCAAAATAGCTTATTCCAAAATAACACTGCTGTGTAGACATACCTTAAGGTGCTACACGAACATTGTTGTTTTTTAACTTTTTTTAGTTACAGACTAACACAGCTACCCCTCTGAGATCTTTAAACTATGTTGGTGCAGCATACCACATTGCGTCACAGCTCATTTTTCCATGACATTAATGAGCACAAAAGTCTCATCTACACTACATTACTGTTACATTTTCTATTACAATACAATGATATAAATAATAGTAACAGAGAGTGTCAATCTTGGAGTGTTGTCATCAGAAAAAGAGGGCAAAGACTATCATCGTTTTCTACGGTCTCCCGAGAAGCTAGACGTAAAGAATAAAGGGTGCCAATCTTGCAAAGTGCTGAGGGTATGTCTACACTAGCCCCCTAGATCGTTCTAGGGAGGCTAATGAGGGTGACCGAAATGCAAATGAAGCACGGGATTTAAATATCCCGCGCTTGAGTTGCATGTTCCCGGCCGGTCGCAATTTTAGAAATTGACTAGCCTGAAGTGACTGCCCCCGTCTACACGCGGCAGTGAAATGGGATTCCAAAATAAAGCCCTAACTCGAATTACCTGGTAAACCTCATTGCAGGAGGAATACCAGCTAATTCGAGTGAGGGCTTTATTTTGGAATCCTGTTTCACTGCTGTGTGTAGACGTGGTCAGTTACTTCGGGCTAGTCAATTTCTAAAATGGCAACCGGCCAGGAACATGCAAATCAAGTGCAGGATATTTAAATCGCGCGCTTCATTTGCAGTTTTGGTCACCCTCATTAGCCTCCCTAGATCGATCTAGGGGGCTAGTGTAGACATACCCTGAGTGTTTTTAGTGCTTCTTGATTTTAATGAAAGTTATGAAAATTCAGCACCTTTTAGAATTGGGCAAAACCTACCTGGATGTAAACAAAAACTGATGTGTGAACAACTTAAAAGGTATGAAATCCTAAGTGTGGAAGAACAGCTATTCTCAAATCTTTCATATGGTTTGTGTTGCTAGGGAAACCTTTTCGAAAAAAAAACCCCACACAGTTGTTCAGCAGGCTCTGTTTATCTTATAATATTAGCTTGCACTGACTGATTAATTATATTCTAACCATATCTTGTGTTTGCAGGGGATCTCTCTAGTGTTTTGTATCTTTTGCAACATACATTGTGATTTTCTAACTTTTAGGACACAAGCGTATTTTAAAAATTGCATTTAAAGCTGTCAGGTTGGAGTTTTATGAGTTGTCACAGTTCAAGTGTTCACTCAAATTTTCTGAAATTCTGATACATATTATTTCACATCTAGAACTAAAAAAAATGTTTGGGGGTAGTGATCTTGTCATTGCATGTTTGTATAGTGCCCAATATATCACAATGGAAATTATATCCATACTTTACAGTGGCTGTTCAAAGAGTAAGGTTATGTCTACACAGCAGCATTATTTCAGAATAATTCAAGTTATTCCAAAATAACAAAGTCCATGTCTACACTACAAGCAGTTATTTAGACATAATGTCAAAATAATGGCAAGTTGGAGGACTTCATACTCCGACTCCTGTAACCCTTAGTGTATGAGGAGTAAGGGAAGTTGAAGGAAGAGTGCTCTTTCTCGGACTTCCTGCTGTGTAGACAGCACTAAAAGCCAAAATAAGCTATTTTGACTTAAGCTATGCATTTGAAGTAGCTGAAGTTGTGTAGCTTATTTCGGCTTTAGCTGTGTAGTGTAGACATGGCCTAAATAGTGTTTAGAGCACTGATGGAAATGATTTGTGTTTTTGAAACAACAGAAAATGGCTCTAGCACTAGAAGTCTAAATAACAAAATGGATGAACTGAAGTGCCTCATGCTAAAGGAGGAAATGTGGTGGAATGAGGACACAGTCATATCAGCAGGGCTCTCCGAGCGGCGGCGAGCCCCGAGCGGCGGCGAGCCCTGCTCGCCAGCTGCGCGATTCTGCACTCTGCGCATGCGCAGATCGTTCTGCGCCTGTGCAGATCGCTCTGCTCTGGCTCTTCCGGGGTGTAATCTACTCTCGCCACGGGCGAGTAGATTACATTGTTTGTCGAGCCCTGCATATCAGGGTACAAAATATATCAGAAGAACAGAAATGGTGGGGCAGTGGCACTATATGTGGAAGAAAATGTAGACTCAAATGAAGGAAAAATTTTAAATGAACCAAAATGTTCCATAGAATCTCTGTGTGTGTCTAGACTACAGGGTTTTTTTGAAAAAAGTGGCCTTTTTTTGAAAAAACTTCCCCTGCGTCTAGACTGTTGCCGCGTTCTTTTCGAAAAAAATAAAGCGAAAGAATGCGGCAATTTTTTCAAGCACGGAAAACCTCATTTTACAAGGAATAATGCCTTTTTTCGAAAGTGCTCTTTCAAAAAAAGGCGCTATGTAATGCAAACTGTGCTTTTTCAAAAGAGCATCAGACTGCCTTGGTGCTCTCTTTGGAAAAAGCGGCTTGCTTTTTTAAAAGTACTGGTTGTAGTCTAGACGCTTTTTTTTGAAAGAGGCTTTTTCAAAAGTATTTTTCGAAAAAGCCTCTTTCGAAAGAGGCTTGCAGTCTAGACATAGCCTATGGGTAGTAATTCCATGTTCTAATCATAAGAATATAGCAGTAGGGATATATTACTGACCACCTGACTAGGTTATTGATAGCGACTATGAAGTGCTAAGGGACACTAGAGAGGCTATCAACATAAAAAGCTCAGTAATAGTGGGGGATTTCAACTATCCCCATGTTGACTGGGTTCATGTCACCTCAGGACAGGATGCAGAGATAAAATTCCTTGACACCTTAAATGGCTGCTTCTTAGAGCAGCTGGTTCTGGAACCCACAAGAGGAGAGGAAATTCTTGATAAGAGGGAAGGTCCTTTCATGGATTGATAACTGGTTAAGAGACAGGAAACAAAGGGTAGAAATAAATGGTAAGTTTTCAGAGTGGAGAGAGATAACTGGTGGGGTGCTCCACGGGTCTATCTTGGGACCAATCCTATTCAACTTCTTTATAAATGATGTAGAGAAAGGGGAAAACAGTGAGATGGCAAAATTCGCAGATGATACCAAACTGTTCAAGGTAGTTAAGGCCAAAGCAGACTATGAAGAGCTTCAAAAAGATCTCACCAAACTAAGTGATTGGGCAATAAAATGGCAAATGAAATTTAATGTTGATAAATGTAAAGTAACTTACATTGAAAAAAACAATCCCAACTATACATGCAATATGATGGGACTAATTAACTACAACTACTCAAGAGAGAGATCTTGGAGTCCTTGTGGATAGTTCTCTGAAAACATCCACTCAGTGTGCAGCGGCAGACAAAAAAGCTAATAGAATGTTAGAAATCATTAAAAAAGCGATAGAGAATAAGACAGAGAATATCTTATTGCCTCTATATAAAACCAGGGTGCACCCAAATCTTGAATACTGCATATACATGTGGTCACCTCATCTCAAAAAAAAGCTATATTGACATTGGAAAAGGTTCAGAGAAGGGCAACAAAACTGATTGGGGTTTGGAATGGGTCCCATATGAAGCACGATTAAAGAGACTGGGACTTTTTAGTTTAGAAAAGAGGAGACAAAGTGACAATATGATAGAGATCTATGAAATCATTACCTGTGTGGATCTCCATCGAAAAAGGTGTTATTCCTCGTGAAATGAGGAGTACTGCCATCGAAAGAAAAGCCGCGTTCTTTCGATTTAATTTCGAAAGAACGCGGCTGTAGTCTAGACGCAGGTGAAGTTTTTTGGAAAAAAGGCTACTTTTTGTGAAAAAAACCCTGCAGTCTAGACACAGCCTTTGTTCCATGAAGCAAGCAAGGCTGCACCCACCTGCCCTTTCCTAGTGGAGGTAAATATCTGGTTGGGTTATGGCCCTTTCAGGATCATCAAGGGGTGCTGGCAGCTGTGTTATTCTTGACCAGGTATCGCAACAACTGCCCTCCATAGTGCACAGTATAGGTAACCTGCCCTCGGGCTCCTTAAATTGAAAGAACTCTTTGAAAAAAAAAAAGAAAAACATCAACTTGTGTGCTGGGAATCTTCATTCCATTACATCACATCCAGAGGTTTCAGGAGGCCAGCAGCATCTGCTCAGGCTTGCTGCTAGCTCCTTTTGCAAGCTCACAAAATCAGTCAAACTAGAAATGAGACAAGGTGTCTGATGTGCCATTATCCACACCCAGCACATGCTTAGAAGAAAAACAGATGTTGAGGGTTAAACACTGTAGAGTAAATGCCCTCACAAGCTTACAACCCTGTGTGATCTGGAAGCTTGGCAATTACCATGACATACTAAAAGCACAACCTTTAATTAGCCAGCTCTGATTCCCAAATAACCATTGCAACTAAAATGGGGAAACATTCCAAGAAGGTCATGTCACACACAACCCCATTTTGTGTCCTAGTGGCATCTCTGTAAGCACCAGTTTCCTTGATAAAACACCCCAAAACCTCTGAGGGCATTGGTGATCCGGCAAGGGACATAATCCTCAACATCTGTTTTTCTTGTAAGCACATGCTGGGCATGGGCAATAGCATAGCAGGCACCTTGTCTTGTTTCCAGTTTGCATCAGGGGCTAGCAGTAAACCCAAACAAATGCTATTGGCTCTCTGGAACCTTGGAATATGATGTAGTGGAATGAAGATCACTGGCTCTGAGAATACAAGTTCTTTCTTTTGTTTATCTTTCAATCAGTTCTTTCAATTTAAGGAGCCAGAGTTTGGGTCATCTATACCGTGCACTATGGAGGGGAGTGGTTGTGGTTCCTGGTTAAGGACAATACAGCTGCTTGTACCCCTTGATGATCCTGCAAGGGATCCTTCACTGATTTGGGATGATAGACAAGAGGCCACTGGGGGCACGTCTATACTCAACATTACTTCGAAATAAGTTATTTCAGAATAATAACTCCTGAAATAACTATTTCAAAATAACACATCCACATCAACACAGCAGTCACTTCCTGTAGCTGCTGCTGGAGACTAGCTGAAGCTCATGCTTAAAGGGACTCCCCTCTACAGCCATGTTTCAGACTCTTCACCTTTGCTTACCTGCTTAAAGGACATCAACATCACACTGCATGATCTGGTTATTCCTTGCAGACACCACAGGAGTCTCAAAATGGAGCCAGAGCTGCCACAAAGCAGTCACCAGCTATTATCATTTATTTATTTAAAATATTTTTAGCCCGCCTCACTATTTAAAAAATTTGAGGCAGCTTACAACATTTTTTAAAAACACAACAAATAAATGTATATAAAGTAAAATACAAGATCCCAAAGTGGGGGAGGGGACATAAAACCTGCTAAAACACCTCAAGAGGAGGGACACACACACACACACACACACACCTAAACACCAATTTCTCCCAGAATCATGTTTGCTTTTTTTGCAAGTGTCACACTGTTGACTCATATTTAACTTGTAGTCCACCATGACCCCCACAACCCTTTCTGCCATACTCCTTCCTAGACAGTCACTTCCCATTCTGTATGTGTGAAATGGATTGTTCTTTCCTAAGTGGAGTACTTTGCATTTGTCCTTATTAAACTTCATCCTGTTTACCTCAGACCATTTCTCCAGTTTGTCCAGATTATTTTATTGGCCCAGACCATTTTGAATTATGACCTTATCCTCTAAAGCAGTTGTAACCCCTCCCATCTTGGCATCATCTGCAAACTTAGTAAGCATACTCTTTATGCCATCATCTACATAATTGATGAAGATATTGAACAGAACCAGTCCCATAACAGACTCCTTTGGAACCCCACTTGTTATGTTATTATTTTGAAATAAGCACAGCTGCACCATCCACATTCGCCTTATTTCAAAATAGCTATTTTGAAATAAGCGTTAATCCTCATGAAATAAGGGTTTACTATTTCAGCGTAAGAAGCCTGTTATTTCAAAATAATTTTAAAATAATGGGCGTGCTGTGTGGACTCTCACCTTGTTATTTCGGAATAATGTGACTTATTTTGAAATAATGCTGTAGTGTAGATATACCCTGGGAGATATCTGGGGAGGAGGCAACTAATTAAATTGCTGGCCCCTCCTTGTGGCAGATATCCAATATAGATACTCCATAAGGCATACAGAGACCAGATAATTGGCCTAGTTAAGGACTTAAAAATAGCTGCTAGTTAAGGGAACACAATGGAAGAAGAGGTTTAGAGGGGCAGTGTTCTAACATTTTCCATCCTTGAGTGTGTTGAATTTTCTTTTGGGCAACACCAATATTGAAGTCATATCAGTACAGACAAAAATTCTAGATACAAATATATATTTTAAGCAGTTTATAGGTATGGAAGATGAAAAATATTAAAACAAAGCATAATTAACCAGCAGCCATCCTAAAGATATTTATTTAATATCAAATAAAAAGAAAATTAACACTATACTTGGACTACATGTATTTTATCATCCTTTCTAACAAGTCAAGCTGGTAAACACACCAAAATAGAGCATACCAAGAAAAGCTATATAAATAAATAAAGTTAATGATTAAAAGTTTATGCTATTAAGTAAAAGCACAAAAAATATGCACCAGAGACCCAGTTTAACAATATACTCCCATAGACCACTATATCTTCAAAATCTCCACTAAAGCTGCTCTAAAAATGAGCATTTCCAAAACACTAGCATGCTACAGACTTTTGCAGTTCACAAAACTATCCTTTTTGCATGAATATTATCCACACATTGCTCAGCTTTAAGATGCTAAATAAATCTATGAGTCAACTAGAAATAGTCATACTCTCCTTGCAAATATTAATATAGTATTTACTAACATTGGATAGAAGAGAAAAAGGCATTCACTCAGGCTTATACAGTTTCTCTGGAATGTCAACTCCTAATTTGATTAATAGTGCACAAACATAGAATAGTAAAAATAAGTAATAAAGCAACACAGACAGCAAACAAAGCCACAAACAACCAGTGGAAATAGGAAGGGAAGTAAAACTTCAGGTGGTTGGTTATGGGTATTTTAAATGAATGTTTAGGATCCTTACTATGCAAGTGAAACAGAAACCTGCAAAAACAGACTAAAGTTCTCCTGGTTTGAAACTTTCAAATTGTGTGTCACCAACTCAAAGGCTAGAAGCCCCAGAGTGCATTAACACATCGCTGCAGAGTTTGTAGACAGATCCTTTCTTCAAAGAGCTTGCAAATAAGGTCTTCATCCTATAGAACACTTATTACACCTAGGCTACGTCTACATTTCAGGCTTTTTGTGCAAGAACAATTGTGCCATTCTTGCACAAAAGAACTCTTGCGCAAAAAGTTCTTGCACAAGAAGCCTGCAGTGTAGACATAGCCCTAGTGTTTGCTACTTCAGAGTAGGTCCATTGACTCCTAGGAGCCAGAACTATACCAGATAGCAAAGACCTAGCCTTAATGCCAATACCCCACCCCAAACAAATTCTTAAACTTAAAGGAAAGCACTTCTCTGGAATCCAACTCTAACTGAAAGGACAAACCAATTAATGGGATCCATGGTAAAGTTCTTCCAGTTTTAACAATTTACCATGTATTAATTAGTAACATGATTTTCTATAAAATCATGTTTTCAGATATCTACAATATTCCAAAAAAATTATGTTAAAAGAATCCTTTCCATTTTTCCCTTAAGCCATTAACACCCATGTAAACTTTGTTTGAAATGTAATCAGGCAAATGTCATGAGTTAGGCCTATCTACAGCCTAAATCCTTCTCTACAAAAGCATCCTAAAGGCTTTATAATAGAAAAGCATCAATACAAGTGAAGATCCTGCATTAAGATCTGCTAATGTAGAATCTTTCTGCCTTCTTTACTTCTCTGGATCTGACTCCCTCCAAACAAAATAAATTTTAGCCCAGCTTATTTAACATCTTTGAACAAATGGCCACCTGTTAAACTGAACATGGCCAAAAACAAACACTTTATCTTTCCCTCCTAATACTAGGTGAAAAATATTTTGGTCTATAATTGCAGAGGATTCACCATTTTGTGTTTGCTCTACAAGTCTAACAGTGGAAAATAGCAGTGCGCTACATTATTCTTACCCCCATTATATTTTTCCTGAACTATTTCAGAGCTTGTAATTATGTCACCAATCAGCTGGGAATTAATACCAACTTTTCCTCACTCCAGCCTCAGCAAGAAAAGGGAAGATATACTTGGACTAAGCTACTTCTGATGCATTAATGAGACATCAGAGTTTCCACAGCAACACCCCATCTCCTATGTAGCCACATGCCCAAGCATGCCAGCATAACCCTCCTGAAATTTTGGCATCCCCCTATGCAGCCTTCCTGCCACCCTCCCACCCCCACTCCAGCCCAGGAGAGAGTTCTTTGTCTACAGCCCAGCTATGATTGCTGTAATGAGACAGAGAGGGTCTTACTCTTGCTACACCCCAGAGGGGTGAGAGTCAGGACACCGCAAACAAACTCCCCCCCTTTCCCACCTCACCACACAGATGCCAATACCCACCCACCCTTTCATTCCCCCACCTACCCCTGAGTAATCTGTTCCTCATGGCCCTAGCCCAGCCAGGTGCTGAGGTAGAATCCTGCCTCTCAAAGTTGAAGGCACTAGCAGCTGCAGCCCATTTGGGAGTCAGGACTGAAGGATGCACCACCAACAAACTCCCCACCCCTCCTTGCCAATGCCAGCACCCACCTATCCCCTATTTCCCCCAACCACCCATGCAATCTGCTTCCCCCACACACCCAGGAGGGTGGAGGAGAGTGCTGGGTTTTCATAGGAAGCTGCAGCCATGTCTCTTTTCTCTCCTTTCCTCTCCTGGCCACTCAGCTGGGAGACGGGACTCCCAAAACTCCCCTCCTCTCTGACTTCCCCAAGCCATTTAGTCCCTTCCTCCCTCCATATCTATCCTCCCTACCAGCTGGGCGAGGCCTGCTCCTCCATCCCAAGCAGGGAGCTTCTGCAGCTGAAAGAGTGCCCTTCCCCAAGCCAGGCAGGTCTGTGTGCAGCAGCCCTGAGCCACTAGATGGGTCTCATTAAGCAGGTGCATGGCTGCACTGCTGCAAAGTTTACAGGGAAGCTTGGTTGGGGACTCCTATGATTGGTATGGCAGAGAGCCAACTTCCCCCACCACCCATTCTCATAGCCCACCCTGACCCTATGAAGGTGGTGGATGCTAAGTTTGAAACCATGGATTGGTTGAGGAGACCTGGATGGAAATGAATGAGAGCTGATGGAAGCCCCAGGAAATGATTCACATAAATGGATTTGCCTCTACTTTACACTTTAATCCCAGACAGCTGTATAATAAAGTTGCAGCCTGATTAAAATCCATATCAAGTTTCTCCTGTTCTTCTTTCACTATTCCCAGACAATGACAACAGTGCAACTAAAGCAGGGGAAATGTTGGCTGGGCTTGTCAAAGGAGGATGGCTCTGCTCCTTAAGGTGGGAAATGAGGTCAGAGACTGCTGCAAAAAGTAGATGGTGTTCAGCTTTACGGTGCCGACTCACCCCCTAGGAATATGAGGCCTGAAGAGCATAAAGGTGCAAGTCCTGGGCATGGGAAGCCTCCTTGTTCCATGCAGCAAGAAAGGAAGCACTCACCCTCCCTTTCTTTTTGGAGGTGAAAATCAGATTGGGTTAGGATCTATTTGGGTATTATGCAGATTGGTTCAGGTGGAGTACAGTTGTACACTGATATAAAGTTTCTAGGAGGCTAACGTCTGATATAGCCAACCATGAATAATAACTACAAAGGAAACATGACTACTCAATTAGGAGAATCTATGAGATAACCATATGTTTAAATCACAGTGTGCTATATGATGCCCTTGAATTATAAATATAGTGTACTAATCACAGACACAACAGGACTTGACTCCCCTTTGAGAAACTCAGTTTTGAAGATATTTATCATGACACATTGCTGTGTAATAAACCCTTCCTGGTATCTCTAACTGAGTAGGTTAGTATTGTCATGTTCACTCCTGTGACTTAATTTAAAGGAGAAAAAGAAAGTTCACTAATGGGAGGAAGAGAAAAACTGGCTTTTAAAGATACAGATATAGATATCTTTAAAGAGCCAGCTTTTATCTTCCTGACATTAATGAAATATCTTTTTTCTCTCTAAATTTACTCAGAGGAACTCATTCATGTAACGGCCAGACAGAAAGACTTCTTTGGGGGTAGAGATTTAATGGATTTAATTATCTTAGGGTGTGTCTACACAGATAGACGAAATGACTGACATTTCGAAATAACAGTGTGAGTGTCAACACAAAATAAATTTGAAATAACGGATGGCTTATTCCAACTTCTGTAAACCTCATTCCACGAGGAATAATGCCTATTCTGAAATAGTTGTAGTGCGGATGCTCCACTGCTGCTATTTTGAAATAGCTCCTCCCCAGTGCTTCCTGGGGCTCTAAATCGTGGTAGCATGTCCATATTAGGGAAGCCTGCCTCAGACTAGTTTTGAGTCTTCCCTGTAGGGTAGACACGCTATTTTGAAATAAGCTATTTCGGAGTATTTCTTCTGGAATAGCTTATTTTGAAACAGGTGTGTAGTGTAGACATACCTTCAGAGACTAACATTTTTCAATATTATCCACTATCCCTTTCAGAGAGCAAAAATGTTCTCAGTACCAAGAAGAATCAAAATGAATATGACAGCTGTTATGCTAAATTCCTCTCTGATGTCACAGAAAGTTCAGTAGCATTGAATTTATCACCTTATTTATTTTTCTATTTTCAATGGAAGATCTAACTTTCTGAGCATATTGTAAAGCCTTAAACAAGCCAACTGTAAATCAGTTCTGTCTACCTACGAAACACAAAGCTATCTTAAATCCCATTGTTATATCACTGTGATGATAAAAAATCTCAGGAAAACAGGAAACAATATTATTATCAGCCTGTGACTCTGGACTGCATTTTACTTGTTTGATTATGCATTGTTGTCAGGTTACAGTTTTGTTCCTTCTTTTCTTTATACCACATCATGAGCTTTATTTTACAATATGGTAAAGCTGAGTAAATATTCCAATATTTTATTAAAAGTGGAATTATTATTTAATGGGTTTTTTGATGGTGCCTGTCAACTGTCAATTTGTTTTTGCTTCAGATTACCAGTTTTTTGTTTTAGATTAGCTATTTTATACTGTTTTGAATTCACCACCATTAATCCCTGAAATAAATTATTACTATTTCTACTATATGTTTGTTCCTAGATGGGCTACATTTTTGATTGTGTGGGTGAAAAAACAGACTTGGAAGTTTCTAACTGTTAATGAACCTACAGACCATGCTCTTAAAGCTATTTGCCTGATTAGATGTATGTCATCAACTTCGAATTTATAATTGTATTTTTTAAACTAACCATTGTTGCAAATGTCTATTAAGGTTACCATAAAGGAAAGTTTAGAGAAAATAAATGTGTTTGCTATTCTTTGCTTAGTTCTAGCAAATTATTAACTATTTTCCCATAAACTATATAAATGTTGTCTTCAAATAAGTTACATAACAGATCTGAATTTAAATAAAGACTAAATAATATTTTCAACTCATGTTAGGTTCTGAATCCCCATTAAATCCATGAGTATTCTCTTCAGGTTTTCAAGTTACCAGATGTTATTAGCTCTATAAAGCTGATTGGAATAGAGAAGCTCTGAGACATAATCTTAAGGGAAAGATTATTTTATGTAATACATTTTGCTGAAATAACTTCTGTAATGCAATCCACTCTGACAATTTTATTTTCTTCTGGGGGCAAAAGAAAAAGTTTTCCTTTCTGCAAATGATATTTCTTCTTTACTATAAGCTTATTTACCATCATACAATAACATATTCTACTTATGGCAAATGTCTCTTATGAGGATACTGTAATTTCAACTTGAGCTGGTCAAATAGTAAAAGAAAAGACCCATAAATATTTTCTTGAATGAAAATAATGAAATCACTCTGATATTATTCACAGGATCATATTTATTAATATTCTGTCAACGATCAGTTTAATAATAAAAATGTTGTAAATCTTCAGTTTTACAGTTGTACTAAGAATGATTATTTTAGAAAATTCTTATCCATAAAGTGTTACTCATAATTCATCATTCATTATTCTCATATTATAGAAGTTTCAGTCTTCCATATAGTGTGACCTAGGTGATCAATCACACACTATAAATCAATAATTGTAAATAGGTAAAATCAACATTTCAATATCAATTATACTATGAAAATTGTTCATGTAAGCTACTCGTCAAATATCCAACTTCTTATCTATTGTAATCCCCAGGTCATTTTCTGCACAATTGCTGCTTAACCAGTTGGTTCCCAGCCTGTAGCACTTCATGGGAATGAACCTCATCAGATTCCTTTTGGGCCAATCTTTCAATTTGTCCATGTCGCTCTGACTATTCCTGATCACCTTCCTCTCTTCCAAGTGTTTCAAAAAGGATTCCTTGACTACCTCAACTTTTCTAAATAGTCCTTAATCTGTTCTTTCACTACTGAGGGCTGCTTATCTCCTCCCCTTATTGTGCTTCTTAGTGCAGCAGCCTGGGAGCTGACTTTGACAGTGATGACAGCCAAAAAAGTACTTCAGCTTTTTCCACATTATCTGTCACTAAATTGCATTGCCCCCCCATGACAGTGTGGAGCAGGCTCCAAAGCCCCCTTCTGGAGGCTTGTGGCCTTGCCACAGACCACCCAGCAAACCATAGAGAAGTCCTCCAGGAAAGCTAGAGTGGCACAAAGTACATGATCAGTCAGGGCCCAGTAAGGCTGTTAAAAGGAAGCTGTTGGGTCAGGGGGAAGCAGTTCCTCCTGGGAGCTTAAAAGGCTCAGACAGGGCTGGAGAGCTGGGCTGCAGGAGGCCTGCCACAGCCAGGAGTGCAGTCACAGGCACTTGGCCAAAGGGGGGGCTCTCGTGTGAGGTGACTGATGTGCCATTACACCCGCGTTCAACAAGGGCACAGTGCTTTTCCTGAGATTCTTATTGCTAAAATATCTGTAGAAACCCTTCTCATTATCCTTCAAATCCCCTGCTAGATGCTACTCCATTTTCACTTTGGCCTTCCTGATTATACCCCTGCATAATTGAGCAATATTTATATACTCCTCCCTAGTGAGCTGTCAAAGTTTCTGCTTCTTGTAAGTGCCCTTTCTTTGTTTAAGCTCACCAAAGATTTCTTGGTTAAGCCAAGGTGGTCACCTGCCATATTTCCTATTTTTTTGCGCACATTTGTATGGTTTCTTCCTCCACCCTCAATAAGGTTTCTTTAAAGTACTGCCATCAGTCCTGGACTTCTTTCCTCCTCATTTTGGCCTCCCACGGGATCCTGACCATCCCCTCCCATGAGGGAGTCAAAATCTGCTTTTCTGAAGTCTAAAGTTTTTATTGTGCTGCTTTCCTTTCTTCTTGTCAGGATCCTAAACACCTCATGGTCACTGCTGCTCAGGTGGCCAATTACCAATTCTTTTTTGTTTGTGAGCAGCAGGTCAAGAGGAGCATGGCCCCTAGCTGTTTTCTCCATCACTTGCACCAGGAAGCTGTCCTCAACACTCTCCAAAAATTTCCTGGATTGTTTGTGCACTGCTGTTTTGCTCCCCCAGCAGATGTCAGGGCAATTGAAATCCCCCATTAGAACCAGATTCTGTGATCTGGAATCTTAGGTTAGTTGTCTGAAGAATGTCTAATCTACCTCATCCTCCTAGTCTGGTGGTCTATAGCAGACCCTCATCACAACATCACTTTTGTTGCGCTTGCCTCTAATCTTAACCCATGTACTCTCAACTGGCTTTTCTCCAGTTTCATACTAGAGCTCTGAGCAATCATACTGTTCTATTACAAACAGCAAAACTCCTCTACTTTTTCTTCCCCGCCTGTCCTTCCCAAACAGTTTATACCCATCCATGATAGTGCTCCAGTCATGTGAGTTACCCCAAGTCTCTGTTATTGTTTTTGCTGTTTGTTCCCTAGCTTCTTGTGTTTGTATACAGATGCCTAAGATAACTAGCCAACTGACCTACTCTCTCCTCCTTATGTTTCCTCCTTGTATTCCACTTCCTCACTTTCCTCAGAGCTAAGGTCACCATCCCTCAGAAACCCAAGTTTAAAGCCCTCCACACTGAGGTGCTTGGTTCTGCCATGTGTGCAGGGGACTGGACTTGATGACATCTAAAGGTCCCTTATACTCCTATCATTCTGTGATTATATATCCTTAGCATATTAAGCCAGTCCCCTGCCACCCAGCATCTCCTTTCCTGAAAATCATAGAATCATAGAATCATAGGGCTGAAAGAGATCTCAGGAGGTCATAGAGTAAAACAACCTGCCCAAAGCAGGACCAACCCTAAATTATCTGAGCCAGACCTTTGTCAAGCTGGGACTTGAAAACCTCTAGGGATAGAGATTCTACCACCTCCCTAGGTAACCCATTCCAGTACTTCACCACCCTTCTAGTGAAATAGTTTTTCCTAATATCCAACCTAGACCTTCCTCACCGTAACTTAAGATCATTGCTCCTTGTTCTGCCATCCGTCACTACTGAGAACAGCCTCTCTCCATCCTCTTTGGAACCTCACTTCAGGAAGTTGAAGGCTGCTATCAAATCCCCCCTTACTCTTCTCTTTTGCAGACTAAATAAGCC
Source organism: Rafetus swinhoei (assembly GCA_019425775.1). Taxonomy (NCBI): domain Eukaryota; kingdom Metazoa; phylum Chordata; order Testudines; family Trionychidae; genus Rafetus; species Rafetus swinhoei. The sequence goes on from CM033436.1 coordinate 35,737,461, forward strand.
CAAATTCCTCAGCCTCTCCTAGGAGGTCATGTGTTCCAGCCCCCTAATCATTTTGGTTGCCCTCTGCTGGACCCTCTTCAATGCATCCACATCCTTTCTATAGTGAGGGGCCCAGAACTGGACACAATACTCCAGATGTGGCCTCACCAGTGCTGAATAAAGGGGAATAATCAATTCTCTAGATCTGTTTGCAACGTTCCTCCTAATGCACCCTAACATGCTGTTAAACTTCTTGGCTACAAGGACACACTGTTGACTCATATCCAGTTTCTCATCCACTGTAATCCCCAGGTCCTTTTCTGCCAAACTGCTGCTTAGCCACTCTATCCCCAGACTGTAACACTGCTTCGGATTCTTCTGTGCCAAGTGCAAGACTCTGCACTTGTCCTTGTTGAACCTCATTAGATTTCTTTTGGCCTAATCCTCCAATTTGTCTAGGTCACACTGGACCCTATCCCTGCCCTCCAACGTATCTACCTCTCCCGCTAGCTTAGGGTCATTCGCAAACTTGTTGAGGGTACAATCCATCCCCTCATCCAAGTCATTAATAAAGATATTGAACAAAACGAATCCTATAACCAATCCTTGAGGCATTCTGCTTGAAATTGATCACCAACCAGATCAATCGGTAGCCATTGATCACTACCCGTTGGGCCCGACAATCTAGCCAGCTTTCAATCCACCTTATAGTCCATTTAGCCAATCCATACTTCCTTAACTTGCTGTCAAGAATACTGTGGGAGATGGTATCAAAAGCTTTTCTAAAGTCAAGGTATATCACATCCACCAACTTCCCCATGTCCACAGAGCCAGTTATCTCATCATAGAAGCTAATCAGATTGGTCAGGCAGGACTTCACCTTGGCGAATCCATGTTGACTATTCCTGATCACTTTCCTCTCTTCCAAGTGCTTCAAAATGGATTCCTTGAGGATCCCCTCCATGATTTTTCCAGGGACTGAGGTAAGGCTGACTGGTCTGCAGTTCCCTGGATTGTCCTTCTACCCTTTTTTAAAGATGAGCACTACATTTGCATTTTTCCAAACATCTGGGACCTCTCCCGATCTCCATGAGTTTTCAAAGATAATGGCCAAAGGCTCTGAAATGACAGTTGCCAACTCCCTCAGTACCCTTGGGTGCATTAAATCTGGACCCATTAATTTGTATATATCTAGCTTTTCTAAATAGTTCTTAACCTGTTCTTTCTCCATTGAGGGCTGTCCACCTCCTTCCCATACTGTGTTGCCTAGTGTAGTAGTCTGGGAGCTGACCTTGTCTGTGAAGATAGAGGCACTGAGTACTTCAGCTTTTCCCACATCATCTGTCATTAGGTTACCTCCTACATCCAGTAAGGGCCCCACACCCTCTCTGATCACCCTCTTATTTCTAACATGCCCATGGAAACCTTTCTCGTTACCCTTCACATCCCTTGCTAGCTGCAATTCCCATTCTGCTTTCACCTTCCTGATTACTCCTCTGCATTCTCAAGCAATATATTTATACTCCTCCCTAGTCATCTGTCCAAGTTTCCACTTCTTGTAAGCTTCCTTTTTGTGTTTAAGCTCACCAAGGATTTCCCTGGTAAGCCAGTCTGGTCGTCTACCATATTTACTTTTCTTATTGCGCATCAGGACAGTTTGTTCCTGTGCCTTCAATAAGGCTTCTTTAAAATACAGCCAGCTCTCCTGGACTCCTTTCCCCTTCATGTTAGCATCCTAAGGGATCCTGCCCATCAGTAGGTTCTTATCGAAGGTATGTGTAGACTACATGCCTCTTCCGACAGAGGCATGCAAAATAGGCTACCTGACATAGTCAATGAAGCAGGGATTTAAATATCCCTGGCTTCATTAAAATAAAAATGGCCACCGTGCTGTGCCGGCTCAGTTGATCGTTGGCACAACGCACGAGTCAAGACGTGGATCAGTCGACAGGGGAAGCCTTTGTCGACCGCTCCCTTATGCCTCGTGAAACGAGGTTTACAGGAGTGGTCGACAAAGGCTTCCCCTGTCGACCGATCCGCGTCTTGACTCACATGCTGTGCCGACGATCAGCTGAGTCGGCACAGCATGGCGGCCATTTTTATTTTAAAGAAGTGGGGATATTTAAATCCCCGCTTGATTGACTATGTTGGGTAGCCTCTTTTACATGCCTCTGTCGGCAGAGGCATGTAGTCTTGATATACCCTAAGAGTCTGATTCAAATGAAAATATCTTAAATTAATTGTTCTGAGATAAATTCTATGCTGTCAATAACTGCAGTGTGGTCCCCCTCCACAACTCCGGTGGTCATTAGTATAAGCTACATATTGAAAAAATGAAAAAAAAAATGTTTGACAATTACATCAAGAAGTCAAATGTACACAGCATTCAGCAGGGGACTAATGGCAGCACCACACATTACCAGAGAGAAGCATGATGACAGTACTAGGTGGAACCACAAGAAAATGCTAATATTAAAATGGAAATTCACAAAATCTCTGGTGTTCTTACCAGTGCCTTTTTGGCTTATACAAGGACTTTAATTCTCATCTTCTACTTCATGCAGCCAGAAGTTTGGTACAAAGAATATGAATAATACAACACAGTGTCTCATATGCTTATGGCATTGATCTTTAAATATAAATTCTCTTCTCCCATAGGAAGTGAACATATGGCCCTTACAGCATATTGGTGGGTGTGAATCCAGATTTTTATTTATAAACTTCAAGGGAGCAGAGCACCGTGTCTCTGCTCTAGAAAACTGCTTTAAGAATATAACTAACTTTAAACCCAAAGCCCAGTGAAGTCAATGAGAGACTTTCCATGGACTTCAGGCTCTTGATTAGAACCACAATTTGTTTTAGACAACACAATCACACATATCCTTAATAAAGGAGATAAGTTATTTTAACCAATTCCAACACTGAGAAATTACAGAAGGAAAGCCTTTTTCGACCGATCCTGTAAAACTCATTGCACGAGGCATAAGGGATCAGTTGGAAAAAGCTTTCCTTGTCAACCAATCCCCATCTAGACTGCTGATTTTTGCTGGCAAATTGCCACGTCGGCAAAAAGCAGTGGCCATTTTTATTCTAATGAAGCGCGGGATATTTAAATCCCCGCTTCATTAGCAATTTCGGTATGTCTAATTTACTTCCCTCTGGTGACAGAAAGATATAGTCTAGACCAGTGTTTCCCAATTGGTGCTCCGCGGAATCCTGGGGTTCCGCGGAGCAAAACGAGGGGTTCCACGAGGAGCTGGCGCTCCCCGGCCCCCTCTGAAAAAGAGAGAGAGAGAGAGCTGGCTAGCCAGCAGAGGCATGGGCGGCGAGTTGTGTGGGCTCGTGGTGCCCATGCTCCAGCAATATTTGGAGCTGGAGCTGGAGCTGGAGCTGGAGCGGGTCCCGACCCCGCGCGTCCTCCCACCCCGGCCCCAGAGAGTCTCTCCCCCATCCCCGTCCCCGTCCCCATCCCCGTCCCTGCTGTGCACAACCTTCTCTGAGCTCCCTCTTGCTGGCTGCTGCTGCCCTGCGCAGCGCGCTCAAACCAGTGCATGGGGAGATGCCCGGACGTGACGTAACGTCACAGCCCAGGATTTTAAACTTGCTGGGCGCTGTGTTGCACCGCATGGCTGAGTTGCAGGTTTGGAGTCTGGGGACAGAGCACAGACTCCAGCCCCACAAAGTGGAAGGCAGAAGGTACGGGAGAGGGCGAGGGAGAGGGAGGGAAGGGGCTTGTGCAGAGGGAAAGGGGAAGGGCTGAGAGAGGAAGGTGCTTGTGTGGAGGCAGAGGGGAAGGGGAAGGCACCAAAGGGACAGGGGTGGAGGAGAGACAAATGGCAGGGGGCCAAGCGCAGACAATGAGGAAAAGGGCAGGAGGAGGGGAGAGGTGTCAGTGGGAGGGGCACAGGGTGATGCTGGGAGGGGAGAAGGTAAGGGCATTGGGGGCTAGAGGGGTGAGGGGAGGTGCTGGGAGAAGGCTTGAAAGAAGGGGTGGGCATGAGGAAGGCTGGGATGGAGCAAGTCATGTGAGAGGGCACAGGGGCATGAGGGGAATGGGGGCAGAGGGTGGTGAGGGGTGGGCATCAGGGAAAAATGGAGCAAAGGGGCAGGGGAAGTGAGGGAAGGGGAGGCACCAGGAGGGTGCAGGGGTAAGAGAAGGTGCAGGTGCCAAGGGATTCTGGGGGTGAAGCAGAAGGGCAGACACCTGCAGTGGAGGGACCACCATCAGAGGAGAGATGCAGGGCAGGTTTGTAGAGGGAGGTGTTAGGAGAGGGGATGAGGAGGGGTAGCTCACGTGATCAGAGTGGGGCTACTGGAAAAGTGGGCACAGGGAGGAGAGAAGGGCTGGTGGAGGGGGGCAGGTTGCAGCAGGGCTGAAGGCAGTGAGAAGAGCAGGAGTCAGGACAGCAGAGGAGGGTGAGGAGTGGGGGCAGCAGGCACCAGGGGAGCTGATGGAGCAAGGGAGGAGACATGGCAGCAGAGGAAAAGGTAGAGGTTTAAAAATATTTATTAATAACTTGGGTGGCACATCCAAACAAGCCACATGAACTCAATACTGGTGCACAACACAAAACTCATTTTGCTCATGTGAGGAAACTCTTAGGCTATGTCTACACTGGTTGTTTCTTGCGCATGAACATCTTGCGCAAGTGTTCTTTTGCAAGAACACATCCACACTTACGTGTGCGAGCTGTGCTTTTGCACAAGAGCATCTATGGCAGTGTGGACACTCTCTTGCCCAAGAAAGTGCCGATGGCCATTTTAGCCATAGGGCTTTCTTGCTCAAGAAATTCACGTTGCCTATCTACACTGGCCTCTTGCGCAAGGATAGTTGCTCAAAAGAGCTTATTCCTGAGCAGGAGCATCATAGTTCTTGCGGAAGAAGCCCTGATTTCATACATGAGAACGTTAGTGTACTTGCGCAAGAACACACGGCCAGTGTAGACAGGCAGCAAATTTTTGTGCAAGAACGGCCGCTTTGGCGCAAGATCGTGCCAGTGTAGACACAGCCAAGGGGAGGGAGGAAGGCAGGGGCAGGGAATCGGCACTGGCTCAGCATGTCTACATGGTTTGGGGGAAGGTGCAGGGAAATTGAGCTCAGCTGGGTTGCAGAGTGGGGAGGTCTGGGGGGCTGGGCTGGGCTGTGGGGTGGGGTGGTGTGTGTGTGTGTGTGTGGAACTCAGAGCTCAGTTTGACTGCAGGAGGAGGGAGGTGCTGGGAACCGGGGCTAGACTCAAAGGGAGGGAGGGACAGGGAATCGGCTCTTGGCTCAGCAGTTTTGTGGGGGTTGGAGGAGGTGCAGGGAAACAGGGCTCAGCTGTGATGTGGGGGAGGCATGCAGGGAACCAGTGCAGAGCTCAGCTGGGCTGAGGTGGATGGGGGAGGGCATACAGAACAGACGGGCAGCTCAGCTGGGCTGTGAGGGGCTGCAGGGAACTGGTGCTGCACTCCTTGGATTGTGAGGATGGTTTTGGGGAAGTGCAGGAACCAGCAGGGGTGGGCAGCTTAGTTCGGTTGCAGGGGATAGAGGTGCAAAGAAGCCTAGTGGGGAATGGGGGAACCAGGAGCCCTGAAATGACCTCCTGGTCCAAAAATTCCTCATCTGGGACCAGTCAGGTCTAGAGGGTGCCAGATTAGGGAGGTCCAACTCCTACCCAAGTCCCCTCCTCGCACTGTCCCTCGTAGCCAGACACCCTACATCCAGCCTGCTTCTGCACCCTACCTACCACCCAGACCTTGTCCCCTTCCGCCCCCCAGCTCCGTCCCAGATCCTGCACCCCATCCCTATCCCGCTCCTTGGCAGCCCTGCCATCCACCCTAGCACTGCCCTGGCCCCAGCACCTTGCCTCACACCCCAGGACTCAGTACCACCCTGGCCCTGGCCCTGGCCCCAGCACCCTGCCATCCACGCTAGCACCCAGCAGCACCCTGTTCCTTGTCCCAGCACCCTGCCAGTCACCCTAGTGCCCAGCAGGACCATGTCCCTGACCACAGCACCCTGCCACCTGCCTGTCCCAGCACCTTGCCCCAGCACCCTGCCACCTGAGCCAACATCCTTCCACCCAGCAGCACCCTCTCCCTAGCCCCAGCACCCACTAACACTCTGTCCCCTATCCCCACCAGCACATTTGGGACCACATTAGTGAGGCTTGGGGGTTTTTGGAGGAGCTTTTGTTTTGTTTTGTTTTTTTGCATCTCACTTGTGTGGCCCAAACTGACTTTTCTGTGGGTCAGTGACCTTTGACTCAAAACAGGTTCCTCACCCCTCTCATATATAAAGATAATGCTAAAACCTTTTGATTTGGACATAATATTTTATTTAAAAATGAAGCCAGGCCAACAAGCCCCCAATTGGGACCAAACCCCCATTTCACTGCAGCATCATAACACTCCTGCACCACCTGACCCCAAATCTGAGCCTATTATACACTGGAACCCCCTGTCCTGAGCCTCTGACATCCCCAAACTCCTGCATCCCCACATCCTCAGTCTTCTGCCACAACATTCCTCCACCATCCACACATCACAAATCTGTGTCCTGAGCTCATCATACTCACAAACTTCTTGCCCTGAGTCCCTCACATATCCAGCCCAAACTCCTGCACCCTCACATCCACAAGCCCTGGCTTGCTCAGCACCCCAACCTTCCACCTGAGCCCAACACTCCCCAGCCTAGAGCCCCCTCCCTGAGCCAACAGCCCCTTCTCCTGCATCCAAATTCCCTCCCAGAGCTTGTACGTTTCACCCCTTCCCACACCCAAATCCCTCATTCCCACCCCATACCTCACTCTCACTAGGTTGAGACAGGTATAAGGGCTGGGTATAGCAAGTGATGGAGAGGAGGGGAACAGAGCGGATGAGGCCTCACGGAAGGGATATGGGGGGGGGGGTCTCAGGGAAGGAATGTGATTTTCATGAATTGGTGGGTCCCTCCCCTTTTTTTTTTTTTGCTTGACAAACCTAGGGGCTCCTTGAAATTCTGAAAAGCTGAAAAGGGTTCCTCGGCCAAATAAAATTGGGAAACACTGGTCTAGACATACCGTTAGGGATAGTTATCTGCAACTTTCCTGACTGAACCCTAAAACAGCAGCAAAAAATCACTTCTGTGTATTTTGATACATGAACAAATAGTTTATTTCATTGGTATTTTATTATTGTTATTAGAGATTTGTAGTTGCCATAGCCAAAGGAGAGCACTTCTCATTTTTTCCCTTTTGCTCAATCAAAAACCAGGATAATTTTACATTGTATAGTGTCCTAGTTCTATAGTATATCCTAGAAAGCAAACAGTTAGTATAAAACTATAATGCAGGCACAGGATGTCCATACAACCCCCTTCTCCCCACCCCAAACATGCAGGTTTAGATAAAGGACTTCAGGTAATTGTCCATATTTAATAAAAACTGAACAATCGGAATATCCACAGTCATTAAGAAGCTGCATGATAGTCATCCTGAACATTAATTTTTACAATTAATCACACAATTAGCTTAATCTCATCATAAGAGTTTGGGTACAGATTACTATGAGTATTTCAGGTAAAGTTATGTATTTTTGCGTTTTCCTGATAGCTCATAGAATGAACACTCAGTTTATTATTTTCCCTGTTTATCACTTTATGGGAGCTCTAAATGTTTCCTGCCAATGTTTGCAGCTTCTTTGTTTGTCAGCAGACTCACTCCAGAAATGAAATGCACAGGTTAAACCTCTTTAGTCCGGCACTCTCTGATCCGGCAACATCTGTAATCTGGCATAATTTTAGTTAGCCGGCTGTCCATTTATCATGGGTGTGGCCAAGTTTCCTGTGGTCCATAAAATTGGTTTTCAGCCACCAGTCCTGGCTCTTAGTGTTCTGTGCTGTTAATTAGCTCTAATGTACCTCTAAATGTCTTTTAAGAGCCAAGTAAACAGTGGAAGTGTTCGTAATGTTGCTAGAAAATATTGCCCTCCTGTGGTGCTTGGGTGAGTATGTGTGTTGCTATGTGGGGGAGATAAGAGGAAGGGGGCAGGACAGGGAGGAGAGCAGAAGAGAAGGGAGGGTAGGGACTCTAGCCCCAGCCCCTCTCACCTCCGATCCACACCCTACAGTCTGCACCCCAACACTCTGCCCTAGCCCTGAGCCCTCCCACACCCTAAACCCTGATCTGCATCTTAGAGCTTGCACCCATAACCCTAATCCTCTGCCCCAGCCATGAGCCTTTCCCACATCCCCATCCCCACTCCAGAGCCAGAGTCCTCACCCCCCTTACAAGATTGGTATGGGTGGGCAGGACTTTGATCCACTTTGGGCACCATCAAAAATTATACAAACCTGCCACCTCTGCCAACTCCACCAGCCATGCCCATAATGCAAATGCAACTTACAACAGTGTAAGGAGTTTTTCTATAAGCATCATAACACCACCTCCCTGACACACATGAACTATGCTGATGGCAGCACTCTTATGGGTGTTTTGCCAGTATAGCTATGTTGGCAAAGAGTGCAACTTTTTCACACACTCCCTGATAAATAACTATCTGCACAAAACTTCATCCTGTACAGCTGGCTTGAGCCTATGAGATACCTAAAAGAAAGGAATAACCAACTTTAAAAAGGGTTAAGGAAAAATGAAAAAAGCTCTTTTACATTTTCCTAAAAGAACATACATAACTGCAATTGTCGTATCAAGCCCCAGTAACCTTGCTTCTCAGGCCCCTCCCCTGCCACCTGTTTCTCCCCCTGCCCAGGTCCTCCCTAGATCACCAGAGACCGTCAGGATGGCGGTCGGTTTCTAGTGGAGTGCCCCAAGGTTCGGTTCTAGGACCGGTTTTGTTCAATATCTTTATTAATGACCTGGATGAGGGGATGGATTGCACCCTCAGCAAGTTTGCAGATGACACTAAGCTAGGGGGAGAGGTAGATACGCTGGAGGGCAGAGATAGGGTCCAGAGTGACTTAGACAAATTGGAGGATTGGGCCACAAGAAATCTGATGAGGTTCAACAAGGACAAGTGCAGAGTCCTGCACTTAGGACAGAAGAATCCCAAGCATTGTTACAGGCTAGGGACCAACTAGATAAGTAGTAGTTCTGCAGAAAAGGACCTGGGGGTTACAGTGGATGAGAAGCTGGATATGAGTCAACAGTGTGCCCTTGTAGCCAAGAAGACTAGGATATAAATGGATAGGATATAAACTTTAAGGTCAGAAGGGACCATTATGATCATCTAGTCTGACCCCCTGCACAATGCAGGCCACAGAATCTCACCCACCCCCTACTAGAATAATCCTCTCACCTATATCTCAGATATTGAAGCCCTCAAATATTTTGAAGACCCCAAGATGCAGAGAATCATCCAGCTGTGATCTGTACCCCATGCTACAGAGGAAGGCGAAAAACCTCCAGGGCCTCTGCCAATCTACCCTGGAGGAAAATTCCTTCCCGACCCCAAATATGGCGATCAGCTAAACCCTGAGCATGTGGGCAAGACTCACCAGCGAGACACCCAGAAAAGTGAAAGGTCAATTAGTTACCAAGATCATGTTATCTCATCAAACCATCCCCTTCATAAACCCATCTAGTTTAATCTTGAAGCCAGATAGATCTTTTGCCCCCACTACTTCCCTTGGAAGGCTGTTCCAGAACTTCACTCCTCTAATAGTTAGAAACCTTCCACTAATCTCAAGTCTAAACTTCCTACTAGCCAGCTTATATCCATTTGTTCTTGTGTCCACATTGGTATTAAGCATCTCCCTCCCTGGTATTTATCCCTATAATATATTTAAAGAGAGCAATCATGTCCCCCCTCAGCCTTCTTTTGGTTAAGGTAAACAAGCCAAGCTCCTTGAGTTTCCTTTCATAAGACAGGTTTTCCATTCCTCAGATGGCATATTAGGGTGCATTAGGAGGAGCATTGCCAGCAGATCCAGAGAAGTGATTATTCCCCTTTATTCAGCACTGGTGAGGCCACATCTGGAGTATTGTGTCCAGTTCTGGGCCCCCAATTACAGGAAGAATGTGGATGCATTGGAGAGGGACCAGCAGAGGGCAACCAAAATGATTAGGGGGCTGGAGCACATGACCTATGAGGAGAGGCTGAGGGAATTGGGTCTGTTTAGTCTGCAGAAGCGAAGAGTGAGGGGGGATTTGATAGCAGCCTTCAACTTCCTGAAGGGAGGTTCCAAAGAGGATGGAGAGAGGCTGTTCTCAGTAGTGACGGATGGCAGAACAAGGAGCAATGGTCTCAAGTTGTGGTGGGAGAGGTCCAGGTTGGATATTAGGAAGAACTATTTCACTGGCAGAGTGGTGAAGCACTGGAATGGGTTACCTATGGAAGTAGTGGAGTCTCCATCCCTAGCAGTGTTTAAGTCTCGGCTTGACAAAGCCCTGGCTGGGTTGATTTAGTTGGGATTGGTCCTGCCTAGAGGAGGGGGCTGGACTTGATGACCTTCTGAGGTTTCTTCCAGCTCTATGGTTCTATGGTTCTATAATTCTATGACCAGAGGCCTGTTTTCTTCCCCTCCAGACTGCTTCTTCCACTCAACAGGGTCCTGTTTTCTCCCCCCTCCCCCTCCGTCCACAGGTCTCCCCTTCCACCAGGAACCTTTTTTCTCTCACACTTCAGCACTGTGGCCAAGGGCCACGGGGGAGCGGGGAAGGGTTTAAGGCAGGAGGGTTACTTACTGATGTCCTGGAAGGCAAGATGGTGGAGTCCCTTGGTGGTACAACTGCCCCCAGTGGACATTCTATAGGATAGCTATCACCTGTGGGCTTGCTGCCCCCAGTGGCCACTCTCATAGTGTGCCCCTCCCTTTGCATGTTATAGAAAACTGTTCTTTCCCCAGAGCTTTCAGTTGTTCAGTTGTTCTGAACAACCAAATCCTGACCTTGCTTTAAGTTAGGAGAAGAGGAAGCTGCATACCAAATTTGGTGGTCCTAGCTCTCACCATTTAGAAGGAGTTCTTGAACAAATGGACTCGCAGACAGACACACAGACATGCTCTACAATATATAGATAGATAATGTACACATACATATAATGCTACTAACACTACTAGCTACTAGCCAGAAAAATACACAATATGAATTCCTGAGAGCTCACTGTAGCTTCAGAGATGGCAGGAAAGATAACATTTTAATGCTTTACAAATCTTTGTGCTCACATGGCTATTTGACATAATACTCAAATTATCGTTTAGGTAAAAGGATAAAACAAGTGGTTAAATGGCAAACACTTCAATTCCTTCAACAATACAACCATTCTGTCAGCATAAATGTTAGCAGAATGCTTTAGCAGAAATTTATTCGGTGGAAAAACATCACTGTATGCGCTTTCGCAGGTGCTAAAACATTAAAGACGCAAGGGTTTAAAAAAGAACTTATCACACTTAACTTAAATACCAAGTAAGGAATTTGAGTTAACACTTCTAGTTAAAGCAGAAGTGTTCTTTATTCAGTAATAATGGTCAGAATAATGTAAAAGTATAATAGCCTACAAGAGTGGAATTTAGTTATTTTGAGGGGTGAGAAATGGACTCAGACTGGAGCCATTTCAACATACACTTTAATTTACAGTTTCAACTTTATCTGCAGCCTCTCCATTTTTTTTCTGTTCTAGTCAGTGGGGGTACATCTACACAGCAGTGCTATTTTGGAATAATGTCCATTATTCTGAAATAACTATGCGAGCATCTACACAGCTAGCCCATTATTTCTAAATAATTTTGAAATAATGAGTGGCTTATTTCAGCGTTGGTAAACCTCATTCCATGAGGAAGAATGACTCTTCTGAAATAGCTATTTCAGAATAGCACCTGAGTAGATAGGGTGGTTGGAGTTATTTGAAAATAATTGGCCTCCAGCCCTTTTGACTGCCCTGCTGATTGGCTCTGTCTACACTCATCAAAACTCTATAGTCCCCATTTCCCCTGGAGCCCTTGAAGCTGAAGCCTCAGGGGAAAGGGCTGGTGTCAGACAGCAGGCACTGACATCCCTGAGTCACCCAGCAGCTGCCACTACTTCGAGTTAGCTCAAAATGAGCGACTCTGCTATTCCCACCCTGTCCTCCACTGCTCCCAGGGAGCAGTCTGCCAGCTCCCAGGACCCTGCCTGGAAATGGTCTGGTGCAGAGATCCTGGAACTTATTGAGATATGGGGTGAGAGACCAACCTTCAGGATCTCTGCACTAGATGCCAGAACGCCAATATCTATGGCCATGTGTCTGACAGCCTGGCCACCAAAGGGCACATCCACATCCAGGAGCAGGTGCAAATGAAAGTAAAGAAGCTCTGCCAGGCATATCTCAGGGCCTGGGAGCTCAGGTCCCACTCCAGGGCAGAAACCCACACAAACCCCTAATATGAGAACTTGCACTGCATACTAGGGGACAGGGTGGTCCCTTTCCCCCACCTCGGTAGTGGACTCAGAGCTCGAGATGCCCATTATCGCTCTCACCGGGGGCAGATATGCAGAGAAGGAGGAGGAGGATGAAGAGGAGGAGCCGGATGAGGCCAACATAATAACCCTCCTGACCCTGCAGCCGGTACCCCATGCTCTGAACCTGTCCCAGGCATCATCCGAGGCTGGGGAAGCTACATCAGGTGAGTGCCATCACATTCCCTGCACACACAGGGTGGAGGGGGGGGAGGGGCAGCTGCGTGCTCCTTGCTCAGCCTTTGCAGCCTAGGGATCATGCAGTAGCCTGTGCACATGGAGCGCCAGTCCGGGGCACACAGCCCCAAGAGGCTGCAACAGAGGACCCTTGTACCACAGGATGTCTGAAGAGGCCTGTCATACTCCTGACACCGGGGTGGGACACCCTACCCTCCCTCCACAAGCCACAACTACAAGAAGGCGGCGGACATGGAGACACCCAAACACATACACATAGCTGTGCTGCACATGGCACATGGGCATGCCTGCACTCTCGGGGCAGCATGCACTCTCAGGGACAGCACGGTAAAGTGCAGGAGCCTCTGCCACTCACACACACCTCACCCCAACATCCTGCCCCTTTCCCCCAGCGGACAGGGATACAAGTTCTCTCCCTGCAGGATGCCACCACTGCTGGACTCGGTGTGTGCATGGCACAGAGGGAAACCCAGCTGCCCCATGGCCCCCTCCCATCTGCAGGAACCTGTCTGGCCAGCATCTTCACATGCTGCTTGTCCCTGGATGTGGGGATAGTGAGGCTCCCCCTTTGAACTTCTGGGCCCTTGCAAGAAAGGGCCCACTGGGTAGGCCACATGTGGCCTTGCTCCAAACACATCGCCTTTGTCTCAGCTGACAACTTTCAGGTGGAGATGAGGTCTAGGCTTCAGGCACAGTGTCTCCAGGGATGACTGACTGTCTCTCTGTTCTTCACAGCCAGACCAGCTGCGAGAGGAGGGCGGTTGACACCACCCATGGCAGCTTCCTGACTCAGAGGGACCAACCAGCACAGGAGACCCATGGATGAGTTCCAGTGGGAGCACCTCACAGCACTCCAATCCCTGGAGCAGACCCTGGACTAGAGACTACAGGAAGACATTCAGCTGCAGTGAGACACCTGGTGGGCAATGCTGGAGCAGGGCTGCACTATGTGCACAGCAGTTCAATCCCTGATTGCCAGCATGCTGCCTGCTTCTGCTCCTGCCCCCAGTTCTCCCCCTGAGACCCCCACACCTGTGACAGTAGGATCACCAGAGTGAGGCACCACTCCCAGCTTCAGTCCTAAGCCTCTCCTCCCTCTCCCCCATACATGATTCTTTCCACAGTCTCTGCCTAGTTACTTTGACCCCAAATAAAAAAGCAAAGAATTAATTTTTTTCCAAAACAAAAAGTGTGGCTTATTGTCTCTGGAGCGGAGGAGGTGATGAGGGAGGAAGGAAGGGGTGTGAGAGGAAAGACACAGAGGGACAATGTACAGGCCCCTAGTGGAGAGGCCCAAGGGAGAGTGTCACTGGGGTCCTTGTGAGAAATTCTCCATCAAGGCCTCCTGGATGCACATGGCCTCTTGATGGGCCTACTGGATGGCAGTCGTGTGCAGCAGCTTGAAGGCCCTGCTGAGCCGGTCAGCCCCTCCCCTCCACCCAGGGAGGAACATCTCCCACTTTTTCTCCCAAATATTGTGAAGGACACAGCATACGGTCATCACTTATGGGACAGAATGTCCAGCCAGGTGAGGAGACAACAGAACCTCGCCTTCAGATGCCAGAAGGCACTCTCCACCACGATTTGGGCCCTGCTGAGCCTGGCACTGTAGCATTCCTTGGAGTAGTCAAGGTGGACATTGTAGGGCTTCATTAGCCAGGGCTACAGAGGGTAGGCTGCGTCCCCCACAATACAGAGCAGCATGTCCATGTCCCCGACCCTGATGGTGCGGTGACGGAGAAAAGTGCTGGCGTGCAGCTTCTGGAACACACTGGAATTGAAGATGCAGGTGTCATGTGCCTTCCCCAGCCACCCAATGTAGATGTCCATGAACTGGCAGTGGTGGTCCATGATGGCCTGCAGGACCATCAGAAAGTACCCCTTCCAGTTTATGTACACAGATGCCCAGTGGCTGGAGACCTGGATGGGGATATGGGTGCCATCAACAGTCCACCCACAGTTGGGGAAGCTCATGTCAGCAAAGCCAGCAATGATGGCGTTCACATCACCAAGGTTGATGACCCTGAGCATCATGATGGTGTTGATGGCCCTGACCACCTGTACAAGGATACAAACAAACAGAGAATCCCAAGGTTGCCAGAGCCCTTGGAAGGTCCCTGATCCCCCTTCCTCTCTCACAGCAGGAGCAACCCCCCACTTACTCCATCCCCTGGCAGGGCTTTGTGAAGGCGGGATTGAAAAATCTCCCTAAGAGGGCTTCCACCACCAACCCCCCATTTCAGCAGTCCACCACCCTCCTGGGACAATAGACCAAGAGCGCCATAGGGGGATGGACCAAGGCCCCAACAGTCCATCCCCCCATGCTGAGTCCATCCCACCATCCATGGTTCCCAATGGATCGATAGCTGATGAACTTCCACAGAGAGAAGGCAACCCGCTTCTGGAGGAGGATGGCAGGTCACATGTGAGTGTTCCATCGCCTGAGGGCAGGGGCAATCTACTCCCACAGCTCCAGAAAGGTGTCCTTCCTCATCCGGAAATTCTGGAGCCACTGCTGGTTGTCCCACTACTCCACAATGAGTTGGTCCCACCAGTCTGCACTGGTGTCCAGCCACCAGAAGTGGCAGTGTACGGTGTGCAAGGGATGGTAGGTGGGATCCAGCATTATGAGCCACTCCCACAGAGAGTTGATGACGGTCTCCAAGGTGAGCAGGGGGGTTGGGTTTCTGCAGGGCCTGGGAGGCAGCCTGCAGAAACAGCTGTACGAGGTGCAGAACAAGCTGCAATAGTCATCGACTGCCCAGAAGGAGCTCTGGCTCCATAGGCAGAGTGCTGAGGTGTCTGCAAGGGTGACCAGAGCAGGAAAAGGAATGGGTTTGCTTTCCCTCAATGAGGTAGGCAAAAGAGAAAAGCCTGAGACACGGCTGTACAGGGGGGGTCCCTTTAAGCATGAGCCTCAAATAGTCTCAGGCAGCAGCCATGGGAAGAGAGTGCTGTCTTGATGACCTGCCTGAAGTGCTTCCAGGTGGTCTTAAATGTGATTCAGTGTCCAATGAGTGTGGACGCTCTATTTTGAAATAGCTCAGTGCTCCTTCTATGGGCATTTGGTGTATAGACACACTATTTTGAAATAAGCTATTTTGGAGTGTTTCTTCCATAACAGCTTATTCCGAAATAATTGTGCAGTGTAGGTGTAGCCTGGGGGACTAGTATTAGCCTATTGCCTTGTCCGAGTCTATCTCTGATGTTTGATTTTGCTATACTGTGTCCAAGTCTGTTTAGATCTCTGGAGGACAGAGAAATTATAAATATTGATTTATACATTATAAAAATGACCCAAATATATATGCATTTGTATATTAACTTCTGCATATCTGTGATTAAAAAGAAGAAATATTTGTTTCTAATTTTATTTAAAAATTAGTGTCTGGCAACTGCTCAGAGACTGATCATTTGAGGATGCAAACTCATTTGCCTCCTTGCCATCCTCCAGCTGTGGGCCCATAATATTTGTGATGCTTCTCACTTGGAACACTGGTGCCTACACTGGCAAATTGAGTCAGAAGTGTTTTCTCCTAATCTTAGCCAAGCAGAACACATTTTTTATTCTTTCTGCCAAGTGAGAGAAGGGGTGTGTCTAGACTACATCCCGCTTTCGACAGGTTAACAGGATCTTTTGAAAAAGCCTTCCCTTTTCAAAAGAACCATGTCTAGACTGCATTTTTACTTTCAAAATAGCGCTTTTTCAAAAGAGCGCCATGACACAATTATGCAAATGAAGCACGGGAAATTCAAATCCTGGCTTCATTTGCAATTTCCAACTGCCTAATTTACATCCCTCTGTTGAAAAAGGGATGTAGTCTAGACGTACCCAAGAGCTCAGGCCTTGTTTACATTGGCAGTGTTGTGTGTGGTAAATGTAGCTACATGCTATGGTGAAAAGCAAACTGTGTCCATAAGCAGCACATAGCTATACTGGTAGTGAAAGGCTCCGGCCAGGAAGAGGCATCGGGAAAATATTCTAGCACCAGGGAGCTGCCAGGAATCTATTGCTGGAATCTCTCACTGAGGCTATGTCTACACTGTTTCCCTCTTCCGCAAAAGCCTATGCAAATGAAGCATGAATTAGCATATTGCCATGCTTCATTTGCATAATTAATTAGGAGCCGTTTGTGCACAAGACGTTTTTGTGCAAAAAGGTGCCATCTACACAACCCCTTCTTGAGCAAACCCCCCCTCTTGCGCAAGAGCTGTTCTTCCTGAAAAAATGAGGAAGAGCAGCTCTTGTGCAAGAGGGGTTTTTTTGCACAAAAATGGCTCCTAATTAATTATGCAAATGAAACATGGCAATATGCTAATCCATGCTTCATCTGCATAGGCTTTTGCTGCGGAAGAGGGAAGCTGTGTAGACGTAGCCTGAGGTGTTGAGAACTTCTGACAATATGGAGGGAGTGGGACACTGCACTGTAGACAAGGGATGCACTGCTTGGGTGCCGGGAGCACCATTTAGGGAATTTTAAAAGACTTACTTGGCATTATATAGGTCCTTCAGGGAAGGGAGCTGATGGGAGAGGGTTCAGGAGTCAGGGTGGGGTGTTGAGGAGGGTGGGGGGCTGGGGATGTGGGGAGTGAGAGAGTGAGGTCTAGGGCTGAGGAACTCAGGGCCCTGGGTCTCACCCAGCAGGGCGCTTTCTCTCCTCCCAATGGGCAGGAGAGCGCTTTCTCTCCTCCCCCACCCCATCCCCTTGACCAGTAGAGGCCTTCTTCCCCCGCACAGTGCCTCTGGGCAGCATTGACCTCCTGTCCTCTCCCACTCTCCCCAGCTGGCGGGGGTCTTCCTCTGCCCCAGCACTGTGGCCAATGGCCAGTCTCTGGGTATGTCTACACTACAAAGTTTTGTCAGAAAAGCGGTCATTTTTCTGACAAAACTTGTGGAACGTCCACACTGCAATCGTGTTCTTTCGAAAGTAAATTGAAAGAACTCAGGGCTTTTTTGGATGTTGGTACTCCTCTTTCAGTTTCAGCTGCTGTGGCAGTTGGGACTAAGTGCCTGACCCTTTGTTCCCTCAGTTGCTCTCTTGATTGCATCTGGTCAGCCTTTCCCTGTGTGACTCACGAGGGGGAGGGCCTGGCCTAGGCAAGCAGGCTTAAAAGCCAGAGGCAGAGCGACCAGGGAGGAGAAGCCCCGTACCCCCAAGGCTGGAGGTCTGCTGCCACCACTGCGAATAGGAAACGTAGAGTAGTGGTGGTCGGAGACTCTCTTCTGAGGGGGACGGAGGCGCCCATCTGTCGCCCTGACATTTCATCTCGGAGGTATTGCTGTCTGCCGGGGCTCGTATCCGAGATGTTACGGAGGCATTGTTGAGGATTATCCGCCCTCTGACTACTACCCCATGCTACTCATCCATGTGGGCACGAATGATACTGTGAGGTGTGACACTGAGCAGATCAAGAGTGACTACAGTGCTCTGGGGGTACGGGTGAAGGAGTTTGGAGCGCAGGTGGTATTCTCTTCGATCCTTCCTGTCGAAGGTAGGGGCCCGGGGAGAGACAGGTGCATCCTGGAGGTGAATGCCTGGCTGCAAGGATGGTGTCACCAGGAGGGCTTTGGCTTCCTCGACCATGGGATGCTATTCCAGAAAGGACTGCTAAGCAGGGATGGCGTCCACCTTATGAGGAGGGGGAAGACCCTGTTTGCATACAGAATGGCTAACCTAGTGAGGAGGGCTTTAAACTAGGTTTGACAGGGACAGGTGAGCAAAGCCCACAGGTAAGTGGAGAACATGGAGACCTGGGAGATGGGTCGGAAATGGGAAGAAGCGTGGGCTACAATGGCAGAGAGAAAGGAGGGTCAGGGCAAAACTGGGAGGTAAGGTCAAATCAGGATCTTATATACCTATATACAAATGCGAGAAGTATGGGAAATAAGCAGGAAGAACTGGAAGTGCTAATAAATAAGTACAATTATGACATTGTTGGCATCACAGAAACTTGGTGGATAATACACATGATTGGAATGTTTGTATGGAAGGGTACAGCTTACTCAGGAAAGATAGACAGGGAAAAAAGGGAGGAGGTGTTGCCTTATACATTAAAAATGAACACACTTGGAGTGAGGTGAAGATGGACATAGGAAACGGAAGTGTTGAGAGTCTCTGGGTTAGGCTAAAAGGGATTAAAAACAAAGGTGATGTCATGCTAGGAGTCTACTACAGGCCACCTACCCAGATGGAAGAAGTGGATGAGGCTTTTTCAAACAACTAACAAAATCATCCAAAGCCCAAGATTTGGTGGTGATGGGGGACTTCAACTATCCAGATATATGTTGGGAAAATAACACTGGGCACAGACTATCCAATAAGTTCTTGGACTGCATTGGAGACAACTTTTATTTCAGAAGGTTGAAAAGCTACCGGGGGAAGCTGTTCTAGATTTGATCCTAACAAATAGGGAGGAACTGGTTGAGAATTTGAAAGTGGAAGGCAGCTTGGGTGAAAGTGATCATGAAATCATAGAGTTCACAATTCTAAGGAAGGGTAGAAGGGAGAACAGCAAAATAGAGACAATGGATTTCGGAAGGCGGATTTTGGTAAGCTCAAAGAGCTGATAGGTAAGGTCCCATGGGAATCGAGACTGAGGGGAAAAACAACCGAGGAGAGTTGGCAGTTTTTCAAAGGGATATTGTTAAGGGCCCAAAAGCAAGCTATTCCGATGTGTCGGAAAGATAGAAAATATGGCAAAAGACCGTCTTGGCTTAACCACAAGATCTTGCGTGATCTAAAAATAAAAAAGGAGTCATATAAAAAATGGAAAGTAGGACAAATTACAAAGGATGAATATAGGCAAACAGCACAGGAATGCAGGGCAAGATTAGAAAGGCAAAGGCACAGAATGAGCTCAAACTAGCTACGGGAATAAAGGAAACAAGAAGACTTTTTATAAATACATTAGAAGCAAGAGGAAGACCAAGGAGAGGGTAGGCCCACTGGTCAGTGAGGAGGAGAAACAGTAACAGGAAACTTGGAAATGGCAGAGATGCTCAATGACTTCTTTGTTTGGTCTTCACCGAGAAGTCTGTAGGAATGCCTAACATAGTAAATGCTAGTGGGAAGGGTAGTTTTAGAAGGTAAAATAAAAAGAACAAGTCAAAAATCACCTAGAAAAGTTAGATGCCTGCAAGTCACCAGGGCCTGATGAAATGCATCCTAGAATACTCAAGGAGCTGATAGAGGAGGTATCTGAGCCTCTAGCTATCATCTTTGGAAAATCGTGGGAGACAGGAGAGATTCCAGAAGACTGGAAAAGGGCAAATATAGTGCCCATTTATAAAAGGAAATAAGAACAACCCAGGAAACTACAGACCAGTTAGTTTAACTTCTGTGCCAGGAAGATAATGGAGCAAGTAATTAAGAAATCATCTGTAAACACTTGGAATGTGGCAAGGTGATAGGAACAGCCAGCATGGATTTGTAAAGAACAAATCATGTCAAACCAATCTGATAGCTTTCTTTAATAGGATAACGAGTCTTGTGGATAAGGGAGAAGCGGTGGATGTGGTATACCTAGACTTTAGTAAGGCGTTTGATACGGTCTCGCATGATATTCTTATCAATAAACTAGGTAAATACAACTTAGATGGGGCTACTATAAGGTGGGTGCATAACTGGCTGGATAACCGTACTCAGAGAGTAGTTATTAATGGTTCACAATCCTGCTGGAAAGGCATAACAAGTGGGGTTCCACAGGGGTCTGTTTTGGGACCGGCTCTGTTCAATATCTTCATCAACGATTTAGATATTGGTGTAGAAAGTACGCTTATTAAGTTTGCAGATGATACCAAGCTGGGAGGTTGCGACTAATCTGGAGGATAGGGTAATAATTCAAAATGACCTGGACAAATTGGAGAAATGGTCTGAGGCAAATAGGATGAAGTTTAATAAAGACAAATGCAAAGTGCTCCACTTAGGAAGGAACAATCAGTTTCATACATACAGAATGAAGCGACTGTCTAGGAAGGAGTACGGCAGAAAGGGATCTAGGGGTTATAGTGGACCACAAGTTGAATATGAGTCAGCAGTGTGATGCTGTTGCAAAGAAAGCAAACATGATTCTGGGATGCATTAACAGGTGTGTTGTGAGCAAGACACGAGAAGTCATTCTTCGCTCTACTCTGCGCTGGTTAGGCCTCAGTTGGAGTATTGTGTCCAGTTCTGGGCACCGCATTTCAAGAAAGATGTGGAGAAATTGGAGAGGGTCCAGAGAAGAGCAACGAGAATGATTAAAGGTCTAGAGAACATGACCTATGAGGAAAGGCTGAAGGAATTGGGTTTGTTTAGTTTAGAAAGAGAAGATTGAGGGGACATGATAGCAGTTTTTAGATATCTAAAAGGTTGTCATAAGGAGGAGGGAGAAAACTTGTTCATCTTGGCCTCTGAGGATAGAACAAGAAGCAATGGGCTTAAACTGCAGCAAGGGAGGTTTAGGTTGGACATTAGGAAAAAGTTCCTAACTGTCAGGGTAGTTAGACACTGGAATAAATTGCCCAGGGAGGTTGTGGAATCTCCATCTCTGGAGATATTTAATAGTAGGTTAGATACATGTCTATCAGGAATGGTCTAGACAGTATTTGGTCCTGCCATGAGGGCAGGGGACTGGACTCGATGACCTCTCTAGGTCCCTTCCAGTCCTAGTATTCTATGATTCTATGATTCTATGCTTTTTCCAAAAGAGCTCTTTCAGAAAAAAGGCATATGTGGATGGGGAGGAGGGTTTTTTTTCCAAAAGAAGAGGCCTCCAGGAAATAGCACAGGAGCCCTACTCCATACAAAGTAATCACAACTCTATAGTTCCTATCTCCTGGCCCCTCTTAAAGCTGCAGGCACCCTGGACAAGCCTTGTGGCAGGAAGCTGGCCTCAGAGCAGCAACTCACTGCACAGCTCTCCCTGCCACAGGCCTTGCCACCCATGGCGGAGCCACAAGCCCCCCAATACCCCTGTGGCCCTAGCAAGGGAGCAGTCCCAAGGGTCCTAGGACCCACCCAGGGGGACCAAGAGGCGGGCACCCTCCTGGTCTGGACCGGAGATCCTGTCCCTTCTCGAGCTGTGGAGGAGACCTTGCAGGATCTCCGGGCCAAGTGCCAAAATGCAGACATTCATGGCTGGATGGCTGAGTCCCTGGCAGAGCACGGACACCCACCCCGGACCTTGGAACAAGAGTAAGGTTAAGGAGCTCTGTCAAGGATATGTCCGGGCCAGAGACCACAGCTTGAGCTCAGGGGGAAAACCCCATACCTGCCCCTACTTCGACCAGCTGCACCAGATCCTGGAGGGTGAGGAAACGTCTTCCCCAACCCGTCCTCATAGATTCCAGCCCAGAGACCCCCATCATCACCTGGCCGGAGGTCTCAGCGGAGAAGAAGAAGGAGGGCCAGGGCCAGCCAGAGGCGGAGTAGGAGGAGAAACCGGTGCCTGTGAGCCAAGATGTCTCCCAGGCCTCCTCAGACACCTGGGAGGGATCTTCAGGTGAGTGGTCTCAGTTTGTCACGCACACAGGGTGGGGGAGGCGGATGCACAGGGGGAAGGGGGTGAGTGTTGCTTGGGCTGCTTGGGCTGAACATCATTCTGTGGTCCATGCATGTACAACTGCATGCAGTGTTAGTGTGCAGCACATGGATGCAGCAGGCAGCCCCTGAGCGTGGCTTGGATCCTGCTGCCAGGCTCAGGGGAGCCACACACATCCTGCCAGGGGGGAGGGGAGGCCCACCATGGCTGGAAGCAGGATAGCCACCAGGGCGCAGGCATGACCCCAGACATAGCGAGGAGTGCCGCACACAGCGTACGGGCATGCCTGCATCTGTGAAGCAGCAGCCGCTCCATACACAGCACTGTGAGCCGCAGCTGTGTGTGTGGCCCCAGGGAGGCCCAGGCTGCTCCTGGGTCCTCTGCTGCCCATGAGGGTATCCCACTGTGGCTGGACATTTCCCTCGGCTGCTTGTCCGTGGGACGGGGGGGAGGGAGGTGGGAAGTGGGCAGCATGGTCCTCTGGGCACATCAGGGCCCCTGTGAAGCATGGTCCGCTGTGTAGGCCACATGTGGCCTTGCTCCTGGGACATCCTCCTCCTGTGCTCCGAGGACTGTAGGTCACTGCTCAAAGAGGAGGGCACAGCCTCAGGGACAGTGTCTGCAGAGATGACCAACCACCTCTCCCTCTGTGTGTTCTCCACAGTTGTACCAGCTGGGACTGAGGGATCCAGGGTCCAAGAAGACCTCATGCACCAGCATGTCAGCGTCCTATGTGACATGCAGCAGACCCTGGCTAGAAGTTCCGCAAGAACTCCAAGTGGCGGAACCGTGCAAGAGACCAGCTCATGCAGTGGTGTGACACCATGCATGGCATCATGTCGTGCCTGGTGGTGCACCCGCCTGATGCCGTGGCTCCTGGCTTCCACTCTCCTGCCCGCCTTGCTATGTCTCTGCTCCCTCCCCCTGCTATGCCTCTGCCTCTGCCTCTTTCATGTCATGATGGCCACATTATGCCACTGCTTCCACCCTGCTACCTCCCTTCTATACCTCTGCTCCCTCCCCAAGTGATGCCTATGCCCCCTCCCTTAGCAATACCCATTGCCCCTCCCCAAATGATGCTTATGTCCCCTCCCCCCTGCCAATCCTGCCCGACTCCAGCCCCCATCCTGTCCACCCCGTGGTTCCCGGACCCACCCAACCCCAACTCTGACGAGGTCCCCACACCTGAGGTGGCACATCTAGATGTCCCCCACACCCCTCCCAGCCCTGAGTCCCCCTCCAGGTTATGAGCCCCCCTCCCTCTGCCCACATTTTCTTAATGTTACATAAATACAGACTTCATTTTGTGGAAAACAAATGTGTGTTTATTGAGAGGTCAGGGAAGGGGTGAAGGAAGGGGTTGTGGTGGGGAAGGGATAGGGCAGCTTGCCAGAGGCCCTTATTGCTCTTCATCAGGGCCTCCCAGTTGTGCACCCCCACCTGATGGGCCTGGCGGATGGCAGCTCTCCTTGGCTGCTCAACTGCTCACCCCTTGCCATCAGCGTCTGCCCACCACCCCAGGAAGAAGGCCTCCCCCTTCTTCTCCACAATGTTGTGGAGGGCACAACATGCCATGACCACCTCGGGGATGTTGTGCTTCCCCACATCAAGGCAGGTTAGCAGGCACCAGAAACATGCCTTGAGGTGGCCGAAGGCACATACGACCTGAATCCTGGCCTGGTTCAGGTGGGCATTGAATTGGTCCCTGCTGGGGTCCAGGTGGCCGGTGTATGGCTTCATCAGCCATGGCATGAGGGGGTAGGCCACTGTGACGGGGCGGCAGAGCCCTGCACTTGCAGCCCTTCCCTCCTTGCAGGGGACGAGTGGCAGAACAAAGCGGGGCGTAAGCCGTCGCCCCGGCTGAGCCATAGCGGCAGGACTGCGCATGCGCTGGTGGTGCCGCACAAAGGGCCGGCTCACCCGGGGTCGCTGGGCAACCATATGCCACACCAGCTGACGGGACCGGCACGTTTGGGGCCAACCAGGGAGACGTGGGTGGCAGCAGCGCCACGCAAAGGGCCGTCTCGCCCGGTGTTGCCGGGCAACCACCTGCCGCCCCAGCTGAGAGTGTTGGCACATTTGGGGCCGTGCAGGAAGCCATGGCCGGATGGCGCGGGACATCACCCGCGGGCCGCGGATCAGGTTACGTCAGCAGAGACACCACCGGGTCAGGAGGATAAAAGGGAGAATAGAGGAGACACAAGGGGAGGACAAAGACACGGGAGGAGAAGAGCAGAATAGGTGGAGGAAGGAAGAAGGACTTAAAAAGGGAGTGGGACAGGAAGAGTCGCAGGAGAGAGAGAGCCCGGGCGAAAAGGGGCATGACGAATCTAGGATGTTGGGGAGAGAACGCCCAGCGGAGCTGGAGCCAGGTGAGCCAAGAGGGGGAGGAAGCGGCCCAGGGCAGGGCTAGGGAGGTAAGCCCGCAGACTGGTGAGTTATGGGGTAACGCCCCACCAGTCAGGTCACAGGAGGGAGGCATGACTCTCCCTCGACCTTAGGGCCCTGGTTTGGGATTTGGAGAGAGGGCGGGCCTGAGTCCCCTTTCCCCTCCTCCACTGCTCACTGTCCTGGGCAACGGGAGCAGCATTCATAGCGGCGGACAGGGGAGTAGCCCTGTAAGGCCCGACGGGGCCAGTGACTAGAGGCTCAGACTGATGAGACCTTTCACAGCCGTGTTCCCCACAATGCACAGTAACATCTGCACATCCCCAACCACAAAGTCCCGATGGGGGAAGAATGTGCCCACCTCCAGCTTGCGGTACAGGCTGGAGTTTCTAAAGACTCGGGCATCATGTGCCCTGCCCAACTACCCAACAAAAATGTTTGTTAAGTGTCCATGACAGTCGACCAGGGTCTGCAGCACCATAGAAAAGTAGCCCTTCTGATTAATGTACTGGGCTGCTCGATGGTCAGGTGCCCGGATCAGGATGTGGGTCCCAGCTATGACTCCAGCACAGTTTAGGAACCCCAGGGCAGCAAATCTGGTCACGATCAGGTCCACGTCTCCCAGGTGGATGACCTTCCGCAGCAGGATTGAACTGATGTCCCTCACAACCTGCAGAAGGAGACACAGAAACACACAAAACAGAATGAGAGAGGGAGTACCTGAACCCTTTGGAAGTGCCTGACCCCCCTACCATCTCCTCCACTCCCAAACATGCCAGGAGCCACTCTCTATGGGTATGTCTACACTACAAAGTTAATTCGAACTAACAGCCGTTAGTTCAAATTAACTTTCATAGGCGCTACACATGCAAACCGCTAGTTCGAACTTAATTCGAACTAGCTAATTTGAACTAGGTAAACCTCATTCTACGAGGACTAACGCC
The DNA here is from genome assembly GCA_019425775.1 of Rafetus swinhoei. NCBI lineage: Eukaryota > Metazoa > Chordata > Testudines > Trionychidae > Rafetus > Rafetus swinhoei. Next base: position 35,762,902 of record CM033436.1, read on the forward strand.
TAGTTCGAATTAAGTAGTTCGAATTAAGGGCTGTGTAGCCACTTAATTCGAACTAGTTGGAGGCTAGCCCTTCCCAGGTTGCCCTGGTGGCCACTCTGGGCCAAGCCAGGAAACTCTTCTGCCCCCTCCCGGCCCGGAGCCTTAAAGGGCCATGGTCTGCTACGGTGCCAGTGCCAGGTGCAAGCCTGCCAGCACCCAGCCAGCAGACCCTGCACCTGGCACGGCATGAGCCAGCCACCCGCTGCCACCCAGCCCTCCGCCTCTTCCCAGGACCAGGCTGGCGGCTCCCAGGAGCCTGCCCGGGGCCGCAAGAGGCGGGCGCCTGCCTGATCTAGTGCGGAGATCGTGGACCTCATCGAGGTTTGGGGTGCCCTGAGTGCCCTCCAATGTCCACAATCTCCGCACTAGGCACAGGAAAGTGGCCGTCTAGGGCAGGATAGCTGCCAGCCTGGCCACCAAAGGCCACATGCGAACCCAGGAGCAGGTTTGCATGCAAATCAAGTTGGTCCAGTGAGACCCCCGACCCTGAGCCCTGAGCTTAGAACATAAGAACATAAGAACGGCCGTACTGGGTCAGACCAAAGGTCCATCTAGCCCAGTAGCCTGTCTGCCAACAGCGGCCAACACCAGGTACCCCGGAGGGGATGTACCGAAGACAATGACCAAGCGATTTGTCTTGTGCCATCCATCTCCAGCCTTCCACAAACAGAGGCCAGGGACACCATTACTACCCCCTGGCTAATAGCACTCCATGGACCCAACCTCCATGACTTTATGTAACTTCTCTTTAAACTCTGTTATAGTTCTAGCCTTCACAGCCTCCTGTGGCAAGGAGTTCCACAGGTTGACTATTTGCTTTGTGAAGAAGAACTTTCTTTTATTAGTTTGAAGCCTGCTACCCATTAATTTCATTTGGTGTCCTCTAGTCCTTATATTATGGGAACTAATGAAGAACTTTTCTTTATGCACCCTCTCCACACCACTCATGATTTTATATACCTCTATCATATCCTCCCTCAGTCTCCTCTTTTCTAAGCTGAAAAGTCCCAGTCTCTTTAGCCTCTCTTCATACGGGACCTGTTCCAAACCCCTAATCATTTTAGTTGCCCTTTTCTGAACCCTTTCCAAGGCCAAAACATCTTTTGTGAGGTGAGGAGACCACATCTGTACACAGTACTGAAGATATGGCATACCATAGTTTTATACTTCCCCTCCACCTTCTTCCCCTGGCTTCCCCCTTCCCCCTCCCCTCTCCCACCCTCTCTCTTCCCCTCTCCCACCTCCTTTTCCCAGTCTCCCCAGAGGTTCATCCCCCCCCCAGTTTTGTTAAATAAAGAGAGTTTCTATTTTTGAACACACGTGTCCTTTATTTTTTACATCAGGAAGGGGGCTAGGGAGGGGTAAGTGGAAGGAGGTGAGGGAGGAATGGGGCACGAGCCCCCGATGGGGAGGACTGGGGTGGCTCTGCGGGCTCCTCGTGGTGGAAGCTCTCCTGCAGGGCCTCCTGGATCCCGACAGACCCCCGATTGACCCCCCCGGATGGCAGCCTGCGGCAAGTGCAGCCGGGCTGATGGCCGAGTGCTGTGATGTGCCGAGTGTGGGCACTCAGGGCACTCCAAGACAGGACTGCTTTGCTGTCCCTCATCGAGGTAGACAAGCAAGCGGGGAATCCTGAGAACTGTCTGTCCGGGTGGGGTTGGGTTCCTTTAAGCACAGCCCTCAGCTAGCCTGAGGCAGCACCTTCACACTCTAAGTCCTAACCTGATGCCCTGCCGGCACTGGTTCCGGCCAGCCTTAACTTCGGTTCAGGGTCCACTCAATGTTAGTTTTTTAGGTCTAGATGCACTAATTCGAATTAGCCTAGTTTGAATTAACTAATTCGAATTAAGTTAGTTCGAGTTAGTGCTATAGTGTAGACATACCCTATGAGGCTGCACTCCCAGAAACAGGGCTGTGTGAGGGCAGGATGGGACAACCCCCCGGGGAAGGGCTTACCCCCACTCCACCCCCCACATCCTCCAACCCTCTTTTGCTAGGGTCCCCCTTATCCAGGACTCCCCCCTCCCCCGCAGGGACTGCAGCCCGAGAGTGCCTTACCACCATGAGGAGGGCCCCGACAGTGGACTTCCCCATGCTGAAATGATTGCCCACCGACCAGTAGCTGTTGGAGGTGGCAAGCTTCCAGAGGGCGATTGCGACCCGCTTCTCCAGGGGGGATGGTGGGCTGCAGGTGGGTGTCATGTCTCTGGCGGGCAGGGCTAAGCCAGGCACATAGCTCCAAAAAGGTGGCCTTCCACATGCTGAAATTTTGGAGCCACTGCTGGTTGTCCCACTGCTCCATGATCAGATGGTCCCACCAGTCAGAACTGGTGATGAGCCTCCAAAAAGGCCTCTCCACTGTGGGGTGCACTTGGCAGAGTGTAGCTCCCACACCCAGGGAGAAGGTCCCCAGAATGAGCTCGGGGTTGAGCTCATGCAGGACCAGGAAGGCACCTGGCACAAAGTGCTACAAAAGCTGCAGCATGGCCATGTAGGGCCATCTCATGCCCAGGGGCAACTCAGGCTCCATGGCTCAAAGGAAAAAGCTGTGGTGTCCAAAAAAGCTGGACAACTGCAGCAGGCACTGCAAAAGCTTTGCTGTCTCTTGAAGAGGCAAGAACGCAGCAGAAGCAGAGAAACGGCTGTTCCGGGGGGTCCATTCAAGCGCGTGTCTCTGCAAGGCTCCAGCACCAGCACTTGGATCAACTGGTGACCTAAAGCCCTGACTGAAGTGGTTCTATGTGGCCTTTTATGTGAGAGAGCATCCAATCAGTCTGGACACTCTCTTGAAAAAGTGCATTGCTTTTTCGATGAGCTTTTGTGTGTGGACGCTCTCTTTCGGAAGAAGTTTTTTCGGAAGAGCTCTTCCAAAAACAGCTTCTTCCGAAAGGAGCCTGCAGTCTACACGTAACCTCAGTATCTCACTCCTCTTCTCTGTGCCCCTCCCTTTCCATATTATGGGAAACAGTCCCATTCCCAGCACTTCCCATTTTCCTGAAACAACCAAACCCTGACCTTGCTTTAAGTTAAGATAAGAGGAAGCTGCATGCCAAATTTGGTGATCCTAGCTCTTACCGTTTAGGAGGAGTTCTTGAATAGACAGACTCATGGACAGACAAACAGACAGATGAACATTTCTATAATATATAGATAGCTACCTTAGATGTTACTATAAAGCTGGTGCAAAATGAATGGAAGATTATACTAAAAGAGTAGCTAATTATCAATGGTTTGCTTTCAAACAGATAGCATAGGATCCATCGGGGTCTGGCTCTATTCAATATTTTCATCAATGACTTCAATAGCACAATCATTTTGGAGAATAAGATTAGAATGCAAAATGACCTAACAAAATTAGCATGTAAAGTGGCCTAACAAATTAGACAACTGGTTTGTAATCAAGACGATGAAAAATAAAAACTGCAAAGAGAAGAAAATCAAATGCACTCATACAAAATAGGGAATAACTGGTGAAAGATCTGGGCATTATAGTCTATCCTACACTGATTATGAATAAACAGTGTGTTACAGTTGCATATTAGGCTAATATTCTGGAGTGCATCAGCAGAAGTGTATGTAAGACATGGGAGGTTACTGTCCCACTCCACATGGCACTGGTAAGGACTCATCTGGAGTACAGGACCACTGACGGAGGTAGTGATGCAAATCAGGAACTATTCTGGGGCAGTGGCAGCATCCAGAATCCCAGACTTTTAAAATCATTGCTGGAGCACTGCACGGCCACTCCGGGCAACTCTAAGGGCTGGACAGGATGTGCTGCTCTCTGGCCAGTGCTGAGAGGCTTGGGGGCTGGTGGTGGTGGTGTGCACTCATTGCTCCACCCTTGCCCCCTCCAAGATTGAAGAGCTATCCCCCACCTTGCCTCAGGACTTAGCATGACTGTCTACTCCCCTGGGGTCCAGTTCTGGATGCCACACTTCAGGAAAGATGTGGAAAAACTGCAACTAAAAAGAGTCCAGAGGACAGCAACAAAGATGACTTATGACTTATGACTTATGGGATGGGGGAACCAGAGGGAATGTTTAATATTGAAAAAAGAAGACTGAGTAGTAATCTGATAACTGTTTTCAAATAAATTCTCCTTTAGAAGATAGTCACCAATTTTTCTCCATGTCCTATGAGTGAGAAGTAAGCAGTTTAACATGTAGCGAGAATGATTTAGGCTAGATATACAGAAAAAAATTGGCTTTAAGGATCACATGCTGAAATAGGCTTCCAGTGGAGGTTGTACAGTCCCAGACACAGGAAATTTTTAGGGACAGGCTAGACAAAACACTTATTAGGAGTGGTCTATGTCTAGTTGATACAGCCTCAGCACAGGTGGTTGAACTAGGGGTCTCTCTTCAGGTGATTCAATTCTCTCTCTTTATATATTAAAAAAAATTCCTACTGGATGATAGAGTCTGCGTCCTGCCTGCTTCCTCCTCTCTGCCCCTCCCACCTCTCCCAGCTCAAGTCCGACCTCGCTGCTTCCCCTCACCACTTGGAATTGCTATTTTAAACCAAGCCCCTACTCCCCTTCTTCCACCCCCACCCCACAGAGTTTTCAACACCAAGAAACATGGCACACTAGGACTACATCTACACTACAAGCCTCTTACGGAAGAGCAAATACAAATGGAGCACTCATTTGCATATGTTGCACTCTCATTTGCATTTCCTCTTCCTTTCCCTTTTGTGCAAGAGGTTTTTGCACAAAAAAGCGCTGTGTAGATGGCGCCTTTTTGTGCAAAACCCCCCATTTGCACAAGAACTGTTCTTCCTTAAAAAATGAGACATCAGGTAGAGGTCCTTATTTGGTCATGTTGTGGGTCAGTTAGTTGTTCCGTCATCATTGTGCTAGAATTTTACTTGTTACTACTTCCTGGGACAACAGCTTAATTTTATTCAGTTTCACTTCACATATCAAGTGAAATTTAAACTTGCTTCATTGCAGACTACGTAACATGTCTGATAGACAATTAAAGCTCTATCATAGCTTTCCAGATTTGGCATGAAGCACCCAAATTCTCAGATTATTTGTGACTGCACCTGCATTTTGCCTTTGTGTAAAAAATGAATAGAAAAATATAGAAAAACCTTGACTGGCCTAAAAAGGGAATGTATTCAATCCGTTAGGCTATGTCTAAACTGCAGGCTTTTTGCTGAAGAAGCTTTTGTCGGAAGAGAAATTCCGCAAAAACTTCTTGCACAAGAGAATGTCCACACTGCAAAAGCGCACAGAAAAAGCTATGCGCTTTTGCGAAAGAGAGCATCCAGACTGCCTGGATGCTCTCTCGCAAGTAAGCAGTGATTGCTATGGACAGAATGGCCACTAGGGCACCTGTGCTTTTTTCTCTTCCCTCTTCTTGCACAAAAAACCCCTCTTCCCCATCCACACATGCCTTTGTGTGCAAGAGCTCTTGTGCAAAAAGGCGTTCTTCTTCATAGAATGAAGATTACCAGTTGTGCAAAAACCCCTCTGATCTTTCGATTTACTTGTGCAAAAACGCACTTGAGGTGTGGACGCTCCATGAGTTTTTGTGGAAAAACAGCTGTTTTTCCGCAAAAACTCTATAGTGTAAACATAGCTTTAATCAGGAAGCAATGAATACTCCCATAATTCCTAAACATCTACAAAATATATCCAATCTAAGTAATTATTTTGTTTTCACCTTTGGGGTCACAAAAATTGGCCCGCATTCTAGGATAGCTAGATTATTAAGGACACAGACATTGTGGACACATGTATAACAGAAGATGTTTCTTAACTACAAGAACTATGTGAATGCTTCTTGAATTTCTTATTACTTCAAGTTATTATTTCTATGTAACAATGAATCACACATTCTATATGGTTAACAAAAAGAATCAGGCACATAGTATCCAGTTCCATTGCATAAGACACACTGAATATTTGCAGTTATTAATAAGAAGGAAAGAATGAGAAATACAATGAAGAAATTCCCAGGAGGAATGGGCAGGAGAAATCTAAATTTCATTCCAAACTATTTAATGTAACAAGAAAACCTCACTTTTAAGAATAAAAAGAGCTTATTCTGTTTGTTGGGGGGGGGAGGGGTAAGCTAAAGGCCTCATGGAAGTGCTGCCTCCCTCCAGATGAATATTTATTTTGATGTTTAGGGGCCTGTTCTCTTTAGAGTAAATGAAATACCCTCCACTCACTTCAATAGAACTTGAATTAGGTACAATATTAGGCTACATCTACACTGCCCTCTCTTTGCACAAAAAATATACAAATGAGGCAAAGCGTGGAATATTGCTGTGCCTCATTTGCATAATTAATGAGGCTCCGTTTTTGCACAAGAAGCTTTTGCATAAAAAGAAGCTGTCTACACGGCTCCTTTTTCTGCAAAACCTCCCTCTTGCGCAAGAGCCGTTCTTCTGCTTTTTTTCAGAAAGAATGGCTCTTGCGCAAGAGGGGGATTTTGCGCAAAAAGGAGCCATGTAAACGGCGGCTCCTTTTTGTGCAAAAGCTTCTTGTGGAAAATTGGAGCCTCATTAATTATGCAAATGAGGTGTGGCGATATTCCACACTTTGCCTCATTTGCATATATTTTCGCGCAAGAGAGGGCAGTGTAGACGTAGCCTTAATGTGTCAACTAAACTTTGAAGTTTCACTTTCTCAACACTTGGTTTACACTACAGACCCATGTCAGTATAATTATAGTTGCTTAGTGATATGATAAATCCATACCCCCAAGTGACAGTTATATTGACCTAACCCACCAGGTAAATAGTGCTATGTTAATGGGAAAATGTCCCCCACTGACATAACTGCCTTTTGGGCAGGTGGATTAACTATGCCCACTAGAGACTTCTTTCCCACTAGTTTAGAGCATCTTCATTAAAGCACTACAGCAGAGTAGCTGCTGAAGCATTTTAAGTGTAGACTGCTCGAAGTGAATAGGTTTTATACAATATAGGGATAGTGCCAACATGTGAACACAGCTTAATAAATTCAAGTGGCCATGTCTGCATTAGAAAACTTTGCTGGTATAGCAATGTCAGTGAGGGATGTAATTTTTGAACAACACATCTATACAGGCAAAATCACTGATGTAGGTGCAGCTCTACTAGCTTTTCTAAGTGTAATGAGAAAAACTGGTAAATGCTGTATCAGTAACAGAACTCTTGGCTGCATAAGGTGCATGTATACTAAGAGGGTATGCTGGTATAAACATACTTGCAAATCTCTTCTACCACAAACCTGGCCTAATATGCACACACAATAGCAACAACGCTTCAGGACTAAAATGTCATGTTATGAAGACTACATTCAAAACAGTAAGGGTACATCTAGACTACATGGCTCCCTTGACAGAGCCATGTAAAATAGTTTACTCGGCATAGTCAAAGCAGCGGGGATTTAAATAATTAAATAATTCACGAGGCATACCGGAGTGGTCGACAAAGGCTTCCCTTGTCAACTGCGCTGCGACTAGACTGCCGCGCTGTGCTGGATCAGCTGATCGTCGGCACAGCGCGCCGGCCATTTTTATTTTAATGAAGCGGGGATTATTTAAATCCCCGCTTCTTTGACTATGCTGAGTAAACTATTTTACATGGCTCCGTACCCTAAAAGAAACACTTGCTAGCACAAATAGTCCTCTAACTGATGCCCATGGAACTGCTCTTGATAGAAATTACCAGACTTTGCAGGTCCACAGGGAATGATTCTAAAATCAAGTGTTTTAAATATCAGTATATCATTCATATTAATAAATTGGTAGACATACTTATGACAGTTACCTAAACACACATTTGCTGAGCAAAAACAATTTAAAATAATTGAAAATAAGGATTGGAATGAGAAGGTAGTAGTATCTAATGGGAAAAAAACTCAACCCAACCCATCCCTGAATCATATCATTTTACTCAAATCTGGAATCTTTTACTTGACTTCACAGAACTCATTAAAATAGTGCAATACAGTCTTAAAACTATTTCTGTTTGCCAGATATGAATGCTTTCTCCTTTTATTTTGTTTTTCTCTCCTAGGAAACATTTATTATAATTACAATAAGTTTTAAGATACCAGTTTATAAAAGAGCTGAAGTATATTTGAAACAACTGGAAATGACACTTTACCTCCACTCTCAGCAGATTACTATATTGAAATACTTTCTATTATACTGATTTTTTCATAGCTCAGTGAAAGGTGAAGGGATAAGCATTCTCAGGTTTGATAATACTATAGTAGCCTTATTTTCCTCTTTCTTTAACAGGATATCGATAGCTAGCTGTTCACCCACGGGAATGAACACCAATGGTTCAGATGAATATTTCCAATCTATAAATCATGCAGAGCAGACATTCCGCAAGATGGAGAACTATCTCCAGCAGAAGCAGCTGTGTGATGTTCTTCTCATTGCTGGAAATCACAAGATTCCAGCTCACAGGTGGAATTTTTCTTATTGTTTAAGAAGCTTTTATAGCCTGACAGTTCTAAGAGTTCAGATAATGTGAGTTCTCTGTCCCAGATTTGTTCTGAATGAATGATTACAATATTAGCACATCAGCAGAAGACAGTAACATGATCTGATCACAGCTTCAAATTCATTATTATAAATGGAAAGAAATTCAACTATGAACAAGTTTTTCTATTTTATTACAGTCAAATTGTAAAGAGATGAATAAAAAAGCACAAATGCCCTCTGAAAGAAAATTAAATACTAAATTACTTAATTACCCTTTTAACTTAATAATTAATTACCATTTTAACTTCACTGCTCACCACTGTAACGATTAAGTCTTAGGCAGAAGATATGTTTCCACTACACATACAAATGAATTGTATAATAATGGACTGAATTTTTGCTTCCTATTGAGATTATGAACTAATTTAGGTTCCCTAAAATATTTCTGTTTCAAGATTGGTTCTTAGTGCCGTGTCTGATTATTTTGCTGCAATGTTTACTAATGATGTGCGTGAAGCAAAAGAAGAGGAGATCAAAATGGAAGGAGTGGACCCAGAAGCACTGAAAGCTTTGGTTCATTATGCCTATACAGGTAATTCCTATTCTCCAGTTCTGTAAAGAAAAGTGAACACTATCCAATGTACAAACATATTCCACCTCATCCATTTTATACTAGTGTTTAGGTCAGGGGTGGGCAAAAGGGCCTCCACGGGCCGGATCCGGCCCTCCAAGCAGGTGGATCCGGCCTGCGGAGGCCCTGCTGCTCCCCTGCCCCTCCAGGCCAATTAGGGCATGGGGCCGGGGGAGCATGCGAAGCCTCCTCCCGCCCTGCCAGGAGCACGTGGTGCTTTAAAGGTGGGGTGAGGGGAGAGCGGAGGAGGCTTCGCATGCTCCCCTGCTCCCAAGCTGTAATTGGCATAGGGGCAGGGGAGTGAGGAAAGTCTCCTCCCATGCCAGGGGCACGGGCAATCATTGTCTGGGGTTGGGGAACCCATAAATATCTTGGCCCCGCCCCTTGTGTTCAATGCTCTGCCCCTTCATGTGCGGCTCGGGGGCCACATCAAAAATTTCTGAAGTGGCCCCCGCCAAAAAATTATTGCCCACCCCTGGTTTAGGTGCATACATGATATGGGAAAATATATATGTATTTTATTCATGAAATATGTTGAAAAAATAAAAATACCCCACAACAACCTTGCTCTTACTATGAAAAAAAAAATCTCAAAGTTACAGAGTAAGCTATGCTTTTGACCCTTTTGCGTCCCCTAACATGAAAGTTCTAGCTTCATCCATCTCTCTGAAGGGTGGAACAGTGTGGTTCAACTCCTCAGGAAGTGAACCTTTTCGTGGCAAGTTTCATTCAGTCCACTGCCCTCCATCTCAGCTGGGAGAAGCAGACTGCCTTGCTGTATTCTTTCCCTCCTTCCCCGAGTCTGCATCAGCATCTCCATCTGGGGCAACTTCTGACAACTGACTCAATTCCACGTCTGACATAGATAGATAGATAGATATAAAAAAATAGACAACTCCACATCATACATGACAAATAGCTTATTCTATTCTTGGACCAACATCTGATGGTGAAAGAGAGAAGCTTCTACAGGTCAAGAAGAGCGCTGCATAACTCAAAAGCTTCTCTCTCACCAACAGAAGCTGGTCCAATAAAATATATTACCTCATCCAGTTTGGCTCTTTAACATCCTGGGACGAAATGACTACATCAACACTGCAAATAATTAGAACATTTTCCATTTTTAATTCAAACACAAAGAAGAGCCATAGTAATTTAAATTTTAAAAAGGTCAGATTCTACCTGTTGCTTTGCTTATAAAGTTAGGGGTAGAGCATGCTGAGAATGATCCTCCTTTGGATGGCCCTAGAAATGGCCAGTTAAAACATCAGCAACTCACCTCCAAGGAGGGAGGCACAGGTCCATTCTTGGAGTTGGACCAAAATAGCAAGGGAAATATGTTGCACTCATAGGATGAAATAGCCACAAATCTGAAATATTAACTACAGGTACTGATGTTTACTTGAAAAAGATATTTTATGTTAGTAGTGGAATGTTACTAGCTTTTCTAATCTACTCTTCCCCTCCCTTTTTAGTACAACTACACCCCAATGTTTAATTAATTACTAATCTGAATCTGAGACCAAACCGGCTGGTCTGTAATCTGTGCAGAAAAATGCTGTAGAACAGATTTTCTGTTACCGTAGTGTATAATCCAATGTAAAATATCCATAGCATTCAAAGTTATGCAGGCACTGAAAGGCTGCAAATACTAGCTCTCTGGCAGAAGAAAGATTACACTGACAAAGATACCAAAGGAGCTCTTTCTCCCATGGCTGAATCTTGAGAAGGAGAAAAACAGTCTTCCAGAATATGGCAGCACACAAACTACCAGAACAATAACCTTGCACCATCTGTATGTGGTACATAGATAAACTCCCATTGACATTAGGATGGTGTTATGCTGTGCCTTCAACAAGACTTCTTTAAAATATAGCCAGCTCTCCTGGGCTCCTTTCCCTCTCATGTTAGCATCCAAGGGGATCCTGACCATCAGTTGCCTGAAGGAGTCAAAGGGTACATCTGCACTGCATGCTTATTTCAAAATAAGCAATTTTGGACAAAATATCCCAAAATAGCCTATTTTGAAATAGCGTGTCTAAACACAAAGAGCTCATCGCTTAGCCGAAGCAGATGGTGATCAAAGACAAGAATGATAAGGTGCTCGTAAACAAGGAGAAGGTTGTGCAGTGATGGACGAGATATTGTACCTATCTGTACAAAGCACAGTTGGACCTAAGGTCTCAGAGAGACTGATTGAAGAATTTAAAGAGATATCACTGCCGAGCATCAAGAGCAAGACTGATATTTTGAAGGGGGAAGTAGAAAGAGCAGTGAAATGACTAAAGAACAATAAAAGCCCTGGAAATGATAAGATCACGGGAGATGATCAAATATGGTGGAGAAAGTATGATTCAGGAAATACACCGACTATGTAATATAGTGTGGAAAGAAGGGAAGGCACCTAAAAAATGGACAAGATCTGTACTAGTGGCAATACAGAAGAAAGGAAGCACATTGGAGTGCAAGAACTACAGAATAATTGCCTTAACGAGTCATCTAGGCAAGGTGCTGATGATGATAGTGGCGGAGAGATTGAGATCGCAGATAGAAGAACATCTAGCAGATGAGCAAGCAGGATCCAGGAAAGATAGAAGTATCATATAGCAGATATTGGCACTAAGATTGATAGCAGAGAAAGCTTGGCAAAAGAACAAGAACATCTATAATTGCTTCGTCGATTTTCAGAAGGCTGTATAGATCAGAAAGTGACTTGTGCAGTGTTGGAATCGTATGGAGTGGATAGCAGACTGATATGGTTGTTGAAGGATATCAACGATAATGCGGAGGCAGCAGTGAGAATGTGTGGAGAGTTGGGAAGTTGGTTTAGAATGAGTAGAAGTAGGAGACAAGGAGATCCGATATCACCGATTATCTTCATCATGCACCTAGAGAGAGTAATGGACAAAATCAAGGAAGAAGTAGAAGGGATATCGGTGCATGGGATGAGAATTAACAACTTGAGGTTCACGGATGATATAGTTATCATCGAGGAAGATGAAGAGAAGCTAGCAAGAACCTGCACGGTGCTAAATGAGGAAGGGAAGCAGTATGGACTGATTATGAATATCGATAAAACGAAGACAATGGTATTTGGAGATAAGGAAATAGGAAGGAAGATCAGTGTAGACGGGATCAAACTAGAGAATCTACAGAAGTTCACGTATTTGGGGAGCAACATGACATATGATCTAGACTGTAAGAAGGAAATGGCGACAAGAATAGCGAAAGCAAGAGTGAGTTTGAAGGCGATGGATAAGATCTGGAAAAGTAAAGCTATTAGCTTAGGAACGAAGCTGAGCATCTTGAAAACGTGTATTTAGCAGCATGTTGTAAGGATGTGAGACATGGGTGATAACGAAAGATTCAAAGAGAAGGACATTGTCGTTCAAGAGGAGTTGTTATAGAAAGATCCTGAGAATGGGATGGATGCAGAAGGTCACCAACGAGGAATTATATAGGAAGATACAGCCAAAAGAGAACCTACTGCAGAAGGTTATACAATGAAAGTTACAGCTACTCGGGCATATCTGCAGAATGAACAATCAGCGAAAAGTTAAGACCCTGGTATTCGGCATAATGGATGGTCTGAATAAGAGAGGCAGACCCCACAGAAAATGGGTAGATGATATAGTAGGTTGGTGTGGAGGTAGTCTACAGAAACTAAGCCCCTCTGCATTGGACAGGGAAAGATGGAAGGGAATAGTGAGGGAGGCATCGGACACCAATGGCGTTGAGCCCATGGTTGTTGTTGTTGATGATGATGATGATATTTCAAAATAGAGCATCCACATTGATTGGATACACTAAGTTGTACTGAAGACCACCCAGAATCACTTCAGGCAGGGCATCAGGACACAGTTGCTTCCAGGAACTGCTGCCTGAGGCTATCTGAGGCTTGTGCTTAAAGGAACCCCCCTGTACAGCCGTTTCTTGGGTTCTTCACCTTTGTCTACCTCCTTGAGGGACAGCAAAGCCTTTGCTCTGACTGCTGTGGTCACCTTTGTGGACACCTCTGCTACCCAGCCATGCAGCCGGAGCTGCCTCTGAGAAGTCGATGGCCCTCATTTGTTGTGCTGCAGTTTCTGCAGCAGTTTTTGCAGGATGCCCTCCTGGCCCTGCAGGAACACAACCCCCAGCTGATCGAGGAGATCCTTACCATCTCTATGAGAGCATAGCTCTTCTAGCTGCACCCCGCTGTGCACCACCTCTTCTGGTGGCTGCACACCCATTCCGACTGGTAGGACCAGCTCATCATGGAGTGATGGGATGACCAGCAGTGGCTCCAGAATTTCTGCATGCGGAAGGAGACTTTTCTGGAGCTGAAGAAGCGGGTTGCCATCGCTGTGTGGAAGCTCACAATGAAGGACAGATAGAGATCCATTGGCAACCAGTTCGGCATGGGGAAGTCAACCATCGTGGCCCTCGTCGTACAGGTATGGTTCTTCCAGGCTAAAGTCCCACCAGGGGGGTGAACTGCTAGGAAAAGGGGTGGGAGAGAGGGAAGCCCCCTTCCCCAGGCAGTTTTTCAGTCCCTCACACAGCCCTGCTGAGGGATGGGTTATGTAGGGGGTTGTTCCTGGTGTTTGTGGAGGGGGGGGGGGGAAAGGAGGGGGGTGGGCTTGGTAACCTCCCAAGGTTTCTCACACTCCTGTGATTCTCTGTTTGTTTGTCTCCCTCTACAGGTGGTGCAGGCCATCAACACTGTCCTGCTGTGCAGGGTCATCAACCTTGGTGACATGGACCTCATCATCGCCGGGTTTGCCGACATGGACTTCCCCAACTGTGGGGTTGGGGGGAGGCTATTGATACCCATATCCCCATCCGGGCCCCCAACCACCAGGCATCTATCTATATCAACCGCAAGGAGTACTTCTCAATAGTCCTGCAGGCCCTTGTCGATTACTGTGAGCAGTTCACCAACATATTCGTCGGCTGGTCAGGGAAGGTGCACGACGCCTGTGTCTTCCATAACTCCAGCGTCTTCCAGAAGCTGGAAGCCGGCACTTTCATCCCTGACCACACAATCAGTGTTGGGGGAGTGGACGTGCCAGTCTGTGTTGTAGGGGATGTGGCCTACCCTCTGTAGCCCTGGTTAATGACGCCCTACACCAACCACCTTGATAACTCAAAGTAGTGCTTCAATACCAGGCTCAGCATGGTGGTGGAGGGTGCCTTCAGGTGTCTCAAGGTGTGGTTCAAATGCCTCCTCACTCGGCTGGACACTGGGGAGCGGAACATCCCCCAAGTGGTGGCCACGTGTTGTGTGCTCCACAATACCTGTGAGCAGAAGGGGGAGATATTTCTCCCTGGGTGGGGGGCAGAGGCTGGCTAGGTCAGCAGGGCCTTTGAGCAGCCATGCACAGCTGTCATCTGGCAGGCCCATCAAGGGGGTGTGCACATCTGGGAGTCCCTAAGGGAGAGTTTCTCAGAAGGACCCCAGTGACACTCTCCCTTGGGCTTCCCCCCAGGGGCCTGTGCATCACCCTCCTCTGCCTTTCCTCCCACACCCCTCCCATTCTCCCTCCCCACAGAGACAATAAAACAGATATTGTTTTTTTTGGAAAAAATAAACTGTGTATGTTTTTTATTTAAGGTGAAAGTAACTGGGGAGGGATTTGGGAAAGAACCTGGGAGAGGAGAGTGGGAGGAGGATGAGAACCTTCAAGGGGGTAGGAGGAAGGAGAATTGGTGCCTGGCTTGGTTGCTTCCAACGTCTCGTGTGTAGAGACCTCAGTGACCACAGGTCAGGGAGGCTAGTGGGAGAAGCAGGAGATGGAGCTAGAGTAGGGCCAGGCATGGGAGGTGGGGCAGGACAATGGAGCTGGGGCTGAGGCAAGAGCAGCCGCAGGAGCAGGAGCTTCTGGGTGGGTGAGGAGAGATTGGATGGCTGCACACACGGTGCTGCTCTGCTGCAGCAGTTCCCTCCAGGTCTCTCTGTGCAATTGCATGTCTTCCTGGACCTTCTGGTCCAGAGTTTCATGCAGGGCCCAGAGCAAGGATATGTGCTCCCGCAGGAGTTCCTCCTGCATTCTCCACACCTACGGGTCCCCCGGTGTCGGGTGGCTGCCCTGGGTCGTGTCACCCACCCCCCTCTCGCAGCTGTTCTGGCTGTGGAGAAAAGAGAGAGGGTCAGTCATCCCTTGAGACACTGTCCCTGAAGCCTTGCCCTCATCTGTGAGCCGAGACTGAGAGTTCTCGGGTCAGATGAAGGTGATGTACTGGGAGAAAGGCCATCTGTGGCCTGGACAGCGGGCCCTTTCCTACAGAGGCCCAGATGTTCCCAGAGGAGCAGCCTCACCACCCCCACATCCTGAGGACAGGCAGGCATGGGAAGTTGCCAGCCACACTGGGATCCAATGGGCAAAAAGGGGGGCCTCAGGCCACCTGGGCTTGCCTCAGTGCCGTGCACATGCTGGGTCCAGCAGTGGTGGACCCAAGGGGAGAGAACTTGTATCCCTGGCCGCTGGAGGAAAGGGGTCCAGGGTGTAAGGGGGAGATGTATGTGAGTGGCAGACGCTCCTGCACCTGGAAGCACTGTCCCCGGAAGTGGGTGCTGCCTTGAGCATGCAGGCATGCCTATGTACAGCACTCCTGAGTGTGTGAGTGTGTTGCCATTTCCCCTGCCTCCTTCTAGTGGTGGCTTGTGGTGGAAGGGTGTCCCATCCAGGTGTCTGAAGTATGGCTGGCCTCCCCAGACCCTGTGAGCAAGAGCCCAGGGGTGCTCTGGTGCAGCCTCCTGGGGCTGTGTGGCCCAGACTGGCGCTGCATGGACATCCATGTGCTATGGACTGCAGCACGATCCCCAGGCCAAGAAGGCCACGCGAGAAGCGTGCCTTAGCCCTTTGCTGCCCACCACCTCCATCCGGTCTGTGTCAGGTAACTAAGGTCACTCGCCTGATGTTCCTTCCCTGACCTCGGAGGATGCCTGGACATATCCAGGCCATGGGGTACCTGCTCAAGGGTTACCATGACGGTGCTGTCTATGTTGGGGTCTTCCTCCTCCTCCCCATGACTGGTTCTGCCCCCAAGGGAGGGTGACAATGGATGTTTCCAGCCCTGAATCTATTAGTAGGGTGGGGAAGGGACTACACCACTGCTAGGGTTCAGTGCAGGTCCTGGTAATAGGGGCAGGAATGGGGTTCTGCCCCGGAGCAGGAACTGAGGTCCCTCACCCTGGCATATGCCTGGCAGAGCTCCTTAACTTTCATCTCGACCTGCTCCTGGGTCCAGATGTGGCCCTTTGAGGCCAGGCTGTTGGCCATGTGCCCATAGCTTTCAGCATTGCACCACATGATGCAGAGATCTGGGAGAGTTTCCTCCTCACCTCAAACCTCAATGAGGGCCAGGATCTCTGCCCTAGATCAGGATGGCACACACCTCTTGTGTTGCCCAGCAGGCTCATGGGAGCCATCAGAGTGCTCCCTGGGAGCAGGGGAGAGCTCTTGGGAGACTCGAGGGTCGATCATGCTGGTCCGATCAGTTGGTGTGGCAGCTGCAGTGTGACTGTACGTTGTCTGGGCCAGCTTCCTGCCACAAGCCCTTTCCCCTGTGGCTGCAGCTTTAAGGGCTGCAGGGGAAGAGAACTATAGAGTCCTGCTGAGTGTGGTCAGAGTGGCTAGCAGGGCACCTGTGGATTTCCTGGAGGCCCCTTATTCTGAAATAACTCCAGCTGACGCTTCTATACATGCCCTATTCCAAAATAGCTATTTCAGAATAGAGGTTATTCCTCATGGAACAAGGTTTACAGAAGTTGGAATAAGCTGTCCGTTATTTCAAAATTATTTCAAAGTAACAGAATTGCTGTGTAGATGCCTGCATTGTTAATAACTGACCTTATTTCAAAATAACTGTGCTGTGTAGATGCACCCAAAGTCTGCTTTTCTGAAGTCCAGGGTCTATATTTTGCTGCTCTTCTTTCTTCCTTTGGTCAGGATCCTATAATAGACCATCTCATGATCACTGTTTCCCATGTTGTCAGCCACATCTATTTCCCCTACTCATTCCTCCCTGTTTGTGAGCAGAAGGTCAACCTGTACATGGCCTCTGATTGGTTCCTTCAGTACTTGAACCATTAAATTATCCACAACATTCTCCGAAAACTTCCTGGATTGTCTGTGTAATGCTGTTTTGGTCTCCCAAAGGATGTCAGGATGATTGAAGTTCCCTATGAGAACCAGAGCCTGTGAACTTCTGTTAATTGTCCAAAGAAAGCCTCATCTTCCCCATCCACCTGATCTGGTGGTCTATAGCAGACCCTCACAACATCAATTTTGTTGCTCTTGTCCAAAGACTCTCAACTGATGATTCTATGAACTGCCTTTTCTCCAGTTTCATACTGAAGCTCTGAGCAATCATAAGGTACGTCTACACAACAACATTATTTCAAAATAACTAGCATTATTTCGAAATAACGTAGTCCATGTATACACAGCAGGCAGTTATTTTGCATTAATACTGAAATACTGTCAAGCTGGAGGACTTCTTACTCTGACTCCTGTAACCCTCATTGTACGAGAAGTAAGGGAAATTGGAGGAAGAGTGTTCTATTTTGGAGTAAGTGCTATGTAGACACTCCCAATTTTGAAATAAGCTATTTTGAAATAAGCTACACAATTGTTGTAGTTCAGTTCACGTAGCTTATTTCAATTTAAGCCCTTCTCTCTTACATACAGTGCAATTCCTCCACCTTTTCTCCCCTCCTGTTCTTCCTGAACAGTTTATACCCTTTCATTATAGTGCTCCAATCAGGTTTTCCCACCAAGTCTCTGTTATTTCAATCACATCATAGTTCTTTGACTGTGCCAGGACTTCTAATTCTTCCTGCTTGTTTCCTAGGGTTCTTGCATTGATGTACAGACACCTAAGATAACTAGCTGATTGCCCTACTTTTTCAGAATGAATTGGTATCCTCCTCTGTTGCACATTCTTCCTTGTGTTTCTTCCCAGTATGCCACTTCCCCTCTTACCTCAGGGCTTAGGTTACCACCTCCCGATGAACCTATTTTAAAGCCTGCTTGCAAAGGTGCTCTTTTTTCTCTTCATTGGGTGGATCCCATTCTTCCTCACAATACTATGATGAAAGAATCCAAAGCCCTCTCTCCAACACCACCTGGGCAACCACTTATTTACTTTCAAAATTCAATGATTCCTACCTGGGCCTTTTTCTTCAACAGGGAAGGTGGACGGGAATACCACTCAAACTCATTGATCCTTCTTCCCAGTGCCACACAATCTACAGTGATCCACTCAAGGTCATTCTTGGCATTATCATTGGCTCTTACATAGAGAAGTAGGAAGGGGTATTGGTCCAAGGGCTTCATCAGATGCTGAAGACTTTTGGTCACATCCTGAATTCTAGTACCAGGTAAGCAGCACACTCCTGGAGTTTCCTGGTCTGGATGGCAAATGGATGATGCCGTCCCCCTTAGGAGGGAGTCCCTGATCACCACCACCCGTCTCCTTCTCTTGGGAGTGGTAGTCCTGGATCCCCCATCTCTAGAACTATGCATTCGTGTCTTCTGGTTGATGGGGCCTCCTTCTGATCCCTTCCATCAGAGGTCTCTTCCACAGCATTCTCCACTGTGTCTAGTATCTGTGCAAAGAGCCTGAAAATGGTTACTTATATCTATCTGGAGTGAGGATACCTGAGTTGTCTTTCTTCTCCTGGAGGTCACATGTTGCTAATTTTCTTCTCCGTTTTGCATTACCCTCTCTGGTCCTTCAGCATGTGCCCACAGTATCAAATGCTGACTTCATTTTCTCTTACGGAATGCAAGGTTGATACTTGGGTCTCTAGTCCTTTAACCTTCTCTTCCAATATGGAGACCAGCTTGCACTTTGTAAAGACAAAGATTATGCTCTGTAAGGAGGACAAACATGTGCAGGTCGCAACAGCTGATCCCTCACTATCCATATTGTCTTCCTTCTGAGAGACTCCTTAGCTGTTGTAGTTATTGTGCCCTGAAGTCTGAAGGGGAGAAGAGAGAGAAAAAGCAAGAAAAAACAAACAACCCCTCCAACCTCTGTGGGGCTTCCCTAAGGCAAACTCCCAGGCAAACTGCCTCTGTTTGCTGCTACTCTGTTTGCTCTGGCTGCTTTTTTATAAAGCTGCTGACTCGAAGAAGATTCCCGAGCTCAAAGACTTGCCTCCAATCCAATCAACTCTTCAAGGACCACCTGGAACAAAGCATTCCCAATTTACACTTTTCAAGCAGACAAACACACAATCAACAATCCCTGCAACAAGGTCAAACAAATGGTCAGACAGACAGGCACTTGGATACTTATTCCACCAGCTCAACACAGCCCTGCTAATGCCACACTCACCTTGAATCTCTCATAGACTCATAGACTTTAAGGTCAGAAGGGACCATTATGATCATCTAGTCTGACCCCCTGCACAATGCAGGCCACAGAATCCACAGCCTCTGGCAGCACGAGCACTAGTGCTCTGACTTCCCCAGGCCTTGCTCTCTCTGTACTCTCGGTTTGATTCTCTAAGCACCCATAGAAATATCAGGTCTTATGTAAAGAGATCATTGTCAAATGAGAAAAGTGCAACCTACAACTCAGATTTTACATTAATATTCTAATTATATTGATATTATGGAAAAAAATTCATAAGCATGATTCAAGGAAATGAATTAGTGCAATTATGTGGTTGGTACAACAAAAAGAAAATTTGATTAATATAAATTAAATTTATTCCAACTTTTTAAAAGTCAGATATAGGAATGCTTTAATTAATAATTAACATTAGAATTTGTATTAACATACAAATATAGTAATTTATTTGAAAATGAATGCATAACATATAAGCATAAAATAAACATTCCATTTTGTAAATATGATTTGGCATCTCAATACTATCTTGCATTAGACAGTCTACCAACCTAGTTCAAAATTACCAGTTTTCTAGGGTTTTTGTTAGTGGGTAACTCAAACAAGATGCTATGAATCTCAACATAAGCTTTCTTCCCAAGCTGGCTGTTTCTAGATTTTCCCTGCAGAGACTCCCCATCCTAATCCCTTGTTTCCTCTTTAAACAGATACCCTTTATATCTCTTTATGTCCTGTTTCACAGTACTGACCCAATCTCAGAATGATGTGACAAAAAAAAAAATCCATATCTTGACTCAGAATTAGCATTCTGAGAAGTGTATCAGAAATCAGTGTGGTAGAGGTTGACAAGTAGATAAACTTTGGTCATTGACAAAAACACACAAGTTGTATAGGACAACAGAAGGCTCAGTTGCAACCTAAACTAGTGGCTACTGAGGGCCAGTGATTCAACCTTAAAGCTTGCCCAGATTTTCCACAGATTTTTCTCAATAACTCATGGGGGAGGGGTGAAATGCAAATAGACACATAAGGGATATCTACTCTATGAGTTACAGCTGTGAATCTCAGCTTGCATATACATACTTATGCTAGCTCTCATCTGAGCTAGCATGCTAAAAAGAGTAGCGTAGTCATAGCAGCAGGTAGTGCTGGTATAGGCTAGTGGGCCTACATACAAAACCTTCTGAACACTGTGGGTATACACTTTGGACAGCATGCCCATGCTGCTATCTGTGCTACTACAATAATGCTATATTTAGTGTTCTAGCTCAGATAAAAGCTAGTACAAGTATGCATACAGGAGCTGGGAATCACTCCCATTTCTCATAGTGTAAATGCAGCTCTAGGTACAAGGAACATGAATGGCAAACCAATTAATACATAATTTTCTTCATCTAAACCACACAGGTGTTTTAGAGTTAAAGGAAGACACTATAGAAAGTTTGCTGGCTGCAGCTTGTCTTCTCCAGCTGTCTCAAGTCATTGAAGTATGTTGCAACTTTCTCATGAAGCAGCTCCATCCTTCAAACTGCTTAGGGATTCGATCCTTTGGAGATGCGCAGGGTTGCACGGAACTCCTGAGGGTGGCACATACATTCACTATGGTAAGATTAATAAACCAACAGTTTTGAAATGACAGTATGAAAAGCAGGCACGAATACTAAATTGGATCCTGCAAAATCAATTGTGTGATGGAAAGGCAGCAAGGAGCTAATGGAGCAGAACTAGTTGAGTGCAGAGGATTATGGATACTGCAATCTCACAGACTGATGCAGAGGTTGTGGTCACCATTTGAGATCAAGAAATACTGAGCCTTACAAAGTTACCATGCTTCCAGGAGCTCCCAGTGCAAGTGTATCCTGCACAATGCCTAATGTGAAATATGTGCCACAAACCATCCTCAAAAGGAAAGGTAAAGGGGTAATTATTGGGATGAAATTGGAACTGATAAAAACAATAAGAAACATTTGGTTTTATGGTTTATATTTTTTACTTATGTAATCACTGGTATTAAAAAGAAAAAATATGGATAGACATCTTTTTTATATTTGAAGAAGATACAATACAGATGGCATATAGAATCATAGAATCATAGAATACTAGGACTGGAAGGGACCTCGATGATGTCCTTTGAAAAGTCAACTGGATTCTGGCCAAGCTGATGTCAAGGAAATACCACAGTTCATCTATGCTGACTTACAGTAGTGCAAAGAAAAGTCCAAAACAGCCTTCAAGGTGTAAGCAAACAGAAAGAAAGATGAAATAAAGTATATGAGATTTACAAAAAAATACAAAAAGTGGCAATTACAGCATAATTAATGTAAAAGAAAATACACTGAGGAAACAAATTGCAATTTTATTCTCAAAATATGAACATGAGACCATCAAATTTAGTAGCAGCATTTAAAAGCTGTTCCAGAGGCAGAATGCTTTTGCATGCTAAAGTAAGTTAATTTGGACATGGTGGCAATTAAGGACAAACTCTGTGATACATTTTAAGTGACAGGCTACAACTTTATTAAACTTATCACAGCAGAGGGGCATTACCCTTCCTGAAAACTATACTCTCACGTACCAGACATTTTAAGTTGTTTCAGTGCAGGGCTACAGGGCTCCCACATTATAACCCCTCTGAAACTCATATAACCCATAGACTGGGTGTTTTCAGCCTAACCCAGGGACTCAGCTCAGTCTTCAGAATCCTATCCCTGCACCCATTTCCCTGTGAAGGGGACAAAGAGTACTAAAGGAAGGACCTCAGCCCTCAAAGTCATAGAATCATAGAAGTCCACAAGGTCTGCCCCTGTTCCAGGAACACAAGGCCCACCTGCAAAATGTCTTTTTTACATTAGTATTTCTGTAAGCTGTTTTTTTTCCTTTAAAAGAAGGAAACAGGTTACAAAGTTGTGACAAATGTACATCCCTACCAAGTACTACCACTAAGTATTCTTATTTAACTCCTCCAAGATGCTCTGAAGAAGACAAAATACTTACCAGGCCTACACCAATTTGATCCTTATGGGATGAAAAAATATCCTTTCTGACGCCAAACAGGTCAGCCTGGTAGCATCTGCAATATGCTGCTCGGAAGCTACCAGTTTATGGTGGGAAGTATAGAGCTTCTGAAATGGGGAAAAAAGGTTCCATGTGGTCTTCACAAGAGTTTAAGTTAGTGTGAGTGCAGGAGACTGAGTTTACAGTCCCACAATTCTATTACTCAGTCTCCTCCCCACACCCCCATGTATTTGGGAGCTGTGGCTTTCAGAAGAAGAACATAAAATATATGAAGACTCAGGGTAAAGTCATGAGATTTGGCCACACTGCACAGATGTTACTTCTGCTCCACCCCCATTTTACTGCTACCGAGCTGGCTCCTATTCTTGCTTACAAAACGGAGCATGATGCTGATGATGTAGGGCAGAGAAGAATCCTGCAAGTCCCAGAATTGTGTCTCATTCCACCAAATCACTAAATGCTCATGTAATTGCCATAGGCCAAATTTGAACATGGGATCTATAGAGTTTAGTATAGGAGCCCCTACAGCGGGGGTGCGCAACCAGTGAGACGAAGAGCCAAAATAACTGTGGATAGCGTGCAAAGAGCCATGTATTATATATTTATTTTTATGTCTATATATAGATATATAGTTAGAGTACACAAAATGTAGTGATAAAAATAACATTACAGGACATTTTGGACAAAAACTAATAAAAAAGTCTCAATAAAACAATAAAAAATTCTCTAGTCACTTAAAAAATTCATGGCCAGTCCATAGATCTTTCAGAGAACTTGATAAGGAACAAACATTGAATTTAAAGAAAACCCAAAACTTTAAAAATACAGTAATATTCTCACACTAAAAAAAACATTTCCATCATGTGTTTTAAATGTAACACTACTGCCCTATTATGTCCTGTGAGTTTTTTTAAATTAAACTGAACTGAGAAGTAAATTAACACAATCTGAAGTGCCTGTTTCACTCCAGCTTGTTGATCTCTGATATGGTTTCCTCTTTTGTTTTCTTATGAAGATTATGGCTTTTTTATAGTTCTAAAAATTCAGGTTTGTCCCAGACTGCAAATATGAGAGGTTCAAAAACTCATGATTGCTTCAGCCTGGCAAACAATAGCCTTTGAATTTTCTTAAAAAAAACCCACAGTGCAAACCAGGTACATGCTGATTCTTTTTTTGCCCTGGAATTTAAATATGACATCTGTGTTGGCTGCCTTATTCTGCATCCATGAAGACTTTGAGTTTAAGGTGCTTCAGCCCCCTGCTCTAACCTAATCCTCCTCCTCTCCCCCAGAGCCAGCCCCCTCCCCTTGCTGTAACCTACTGCCTTGGTCTCACAGGAGCCGCCGCCGCCGCAGCCGCCATGAGCTTCTCCCTTCAGGCACTGGGGCACGTGTGCAGGGCGGCCATCCACGAGCAGTCCAGGCGCGCAGCTCAGAACAAGCAAGAGCAGCATTTCTTGACACAAAGAGCCACATGCGGCTCGAGAGCCGCGCGAGTTTGCCACCCCTCCCCTATAGCTTGAGCTATAATAGCTCCACAGGTCCTAGATTCAAATCTATCTGGTGGTGGTTGCAAGTGGGGGCTTGTTCAAGGTCTCAACTGGGTCTATGAAGCTCTGGATGTGCTTCGTTAGCTAGGGGAAGTATCTAATCCATGCAGCTTGCTGTCCCATGTAGTGGCATTTAGAGCAAGAGATAAGAAAAAGGGAGCTCTACAGCCTCAAGTGAGCGCCAGCTGGCTTTATAGCTCAAGCTGTAGCAGCTCCTGTGATAAGCTCCAAAAGTCCCAGATTCAAATCTATCTGGTGAGGGTTACACTTAAGGGCAAGAAAGGAATACATTAAAAATCAGTTCAGGACTAATTCAAGAAAATTTGTTTTAAGTCAATTGAACTCAATCTTACAATAATAATTGAGGAAATTAGGTAACACTGTACACAGCCTGAACTTCAGGGGAGGAGACAGAGTAAAAGGAACCGATTTTGGCCCATCTCCAGTTCAAACATTTTAAAATATCCTAATTAAAGGAGCCATTTATAAAAGCTTATGGCAAGGAGCGAGTTTGCTTTCAATATGAGATAACCGTAAACAGATTCAAAAATCAAACCAAAATCTGAACCTCTGAACACAAAACCAAACCTGAAAACTTTTATTCGGTTACTTTAGTTATTGATATTAAGTTTTAACAGTACCCTGCCTCGTATCTTTGTCATGCAGATGACGCCTATTCTGATAAACAGCTTGTACTATTTTTGTAACTGAAAGTGAACTTGTCTTCCTGTTCCCTGGACTGTCACAAAATTAAAGCCGGATGAGTATTAAGGAACAAAGTGAATGTTTTCTTTAAACCCTCAATACTGTTGTTTTTATATCTATTTTAAATACAATTACTTTCTTTTCAAGTTTGATAAGACTAAAGTCTCTAATGTTACTATGATAAAGCCTATAACATTCTATATGTATAAGCAATATGCATGATATTGTCAATGCTGAAAATATCTTCATCTACTTGCTCCAAGTTGCATTATATTTTCAAATATGAAATACAACTTTATTTAACAGTAGATATTAATTTATAGTTCAAGTACATCCACTCTATGCAAACATACATAGCAATTTGCCTTTTTCTTTGGCTATGTTTGCACAACATAGTATTGCTTTAATGTCTTTCCTTAATACGGACTTGTAAATAGACATTGTGAAGTAATATTTTTTGGAAAAATAAAAATATTCTTTTGAACGAAAGATTTTAGGACACCAAGATTCATGGCCAATTCTTGCAGTCTATGGTGAATTTTACCTGAGTAAGAATTGCAGACCTGAGTCCAAAAACATTTTAGATATTATGGCAGAAATATTTAACCAGAACTGATAAGTGTAAGTGCTACTTTGCCTGCTGCTGGAGAAAGGGGTTTCCCATGCCAGGGTTTGCACCTACAAATCTTTCTGCCCATACATTTCCAAGGGTTGAGACAGTGCTGCAAAGCTGAGCACCACCCATCTTTTTTGTATGAGTTTCTGATCTTGTTCCTCCCCACACCAAAGCACCACTGTCTTCTTCCAGCAAGCCTTAGGGTTGCCAGGTGTCTGGTTTTGAACTGGACAGTCCAGTATTTGAGCTTTCTGTCCGGGAAACAAATTGAGAAAATACCGGACATATAAATGTCCGGTATTTTCTAATTAAGTAAGTTTTATTGTTATCATGAGTATCAGTATGTAGCTGAGTACTGTGTGAGCATGTCTACCAGCCAGGCAGTACACAGCTATGCAGTAGAGAGGAGGGGGGCGAGGGTGGGGCCGGGATGGAATCCCCAGGGCCGGACTCGCCCATGCACACCGCCAGGACCGTGTGCGGGACGGGCAGCACCCTGGGATCTGCGTGCTCCAGGTCAGCCCCGCTCCCCCCCGGCCAGCCCCACTGCCCTAATCTCCCCCGGCCAGCCCCACTCCCCTCCCAGCTCGTCCCCCTGCCCCCCGTTCTGAGATCATGTGTGTCTGGTATTTTTTTGAAAGCCATCTAGTAACCCTAGCAAGCCTTGACAACACCTCTTCCCCTCTCCCCCATTTCCAAAGCAGGGCAGGCACTGTCTAACAAGAAATATTGTTAGAAAAAAAAAAATCACAAGCTTGTAAATTCTGCTTTTTTTTTGAAGATATGGTCACCCAAGATTCTTGTACTAGGCTCTTAGCTTTGTAGTGCCAGTCTAGTCTGAGATTTCCAGGGTCTTAGGTTTTTGACACTGACAGGTGAGCTTTTCCCTGGGTACCTTTTCATTTCCACCTCTCTCATCTAAAACTTTCTAAATTCACTTCAGAGGATGCTCCCCTAAAATTGCCAACTCACCAAGCTGCCTTTCCTTCCCTGTGCTGAGGTGTTAAAGGAGGACCATTGAACCTGCTAGCTGTTAGTGTGCTAAGGCAGAAACAACATAGTTCTTCTAGCTCAGGGATGGCCAACCCGCAGCTTTCGAGCCGCATGTGGCTCTTTGCTCAAAGAAATCCAGCTCTTGCTAGTTCTGAGCTGCACGCCCAGACTGCTCATGGCTGGCCGCTCTGTGCATGCACCCAGCACCTGGAGGGGGAAGCATGTGGCAGTGGCAGTCGCTCCAGTGAGACGCAGGCATTAGGTTAGAGCAAGGAGGGGTACCTGGCTCTGGGAGAGAGGTGGGGGTTTGGGGAGGGCAGGGAGCTGAAGGTGCCTGGCTCTGGGTGAGGGGTGGGGCATTGGGTTGGAGCAGGTATAGGGCCGGGGACTGAAGCACCTTAAACTCAAAGTCTTCATGGATGCAGAATAAGGCAGCCAATACAGATGTCATATTTAAATTCCAGGGCAAAAAAAGAATCAGCATTTACCCGGTTTACACTGTGTTTTTTTTAAAGAAAATCAAAGGCTATTGTTTCCCAGGCTGAAGCAATTGTTCTGAGATATGAGTCTCTCCCTTATTGTTTTTGAACCTCTCATATTTGCAGTCTGGGATGGACCTGAATTTTTAGAACTATAAAAAAGTCATAATCTTCATAAGAAAAAAATTAGGAAACCATATCAGAGATCAACAAGCTAGAGTGAAACAGGCACTTCAGATTGTGTTAATTTACTTCTCAGTTCAGTTTAATTTTAAAAAACTCACAGGACACAATAGGGCAATAGTGTTAAATTTAAAATACATGGTGGGGATGCTTTTTTGTTAGGCTATATCTAGACTGCAGGCTTCTTTCGGAAGAAGCTTTTCCGAAAGACATCTTATGAAAAAACTTCTTCCGAAAGAGAGCGTCCACACTGCAAAAGTGCATAACAAAGCGATCTGCTTTTTCGAAAGATAGCGTCCACTCTGAATGGACACTATCTCACATTTCAGCTGTGATTGCTATGGATGGAGTGGCCTCCAGGGCACCTGTGCTTTTTCCTCTTTCCTCTTATTTAAAAAGAACTCCCTCTTCCGCATCCACACATGCTTTTTTCCGAAAGAGCTCTTTCGGAAAAAGGCTTCTTCCTCGTAGAATGAGGATTACCAATGTCAGAAAAACCCCTCTGCTTTTTCGATTTTCTTTCAGAAGAATGTGATTGCAGTGTGGATGTAATTGAAGTTTTTTCTGAAAAAATTCTGTAGTGTAGATATACTCTCAGGCTATGTCTACACTAGTGGCTTGTTGCGCAAGAATATCTTGCGCGAGGGTTCTTGTGCAAGAACTCTTGTGCAAGAAAACATCCACACTGCTATGTGCCAGCTTTGCTTTTGCGCAAGAGCATCCATGGCAGTGTGGATGCTCTCTTGCGCAAGAAACCCCGGCCCAGCGTCCACACTGACCTCTTGCGCAAGAGCTCCTGCACAAGAGGGCTTACACCTGTTAAAAAAGAGTGTAGCTCTTGCGCAAGAAGCCCTCTCTTACCATGCTGTACTGTAAATTTCCTTGTGCAAGAGCAGGCGGGCCGTGTGGACGCTCTGCAGATTCTTGCGCAAGAACTGCCATACTTGCGCAAGACGCCGCGAGTGTAGACATAGCCTTAGTGTGAGAATATTACTGTATTTTTAAAGAGGTTTTTTTTATTTGATGTTTGTTCCTTGTCAAGTTCTCTGAAGACCTATGGACTGGCTGTGAATTTTTGAAATGACTAGAGACTTTTTTGTTGGTTTTTGTTCGAATTGTCCTGTAATGTTGTTTTTATCACTACATTTTGTGTAAGATAGATAGATAGATAATAAGTGGCTCTTCGTACTCTATCCTCAGCTATTTTGGCTCTTTGTCTCTAACTGGTTGGACACCCCTGTTCTAGCTAGTACTGAAGTGCCAAGGCAACCATGTTGTTTCATACCTCTCATGCATGTGAGTCCCCGCCCTCTCAGCTTCTGAGGAGAGAGACACCAACAATCGTGTAAGAGAGATGGAGCTGCCTAAACAGGCCTGTACACAGGAATTTCTGTGTGGGGTGCTTTTTTGGTAAATGTGGACTGCAAGGGTGTGAACGCAAACACACCCCAGTCCCCAAAGTAAGCGTGCTCCGGCTGGCTGGGGGAAGGCTGGGACGCATTTTTCCCCCTTCTCCACAAAGAACAAGGCCGAGCTCCAGCCTCACTACTGGAGGAGGGGGAAAATCCACCCCAGCCTTCCCCTGGCTGGCTGGAGCATAGGGGAAGGAGGCCCCGGCAGTACAGACCTGATTTATCAAAAATACATCTTTGGGTTACTTTGTCTTTTACTTAGAAACATTCATCTTTTTCTTGTAAATTTTGATCTTCACACACTTAGCCCAAATCTTCATGGGCTACACGCTGAAAAACATCAGTAGTTTTCCATTGTTGGTTTTCTTTATATGCCCAGGAATAATGATCAGTGGTATACATAATTTAATTTTTTTGTTAACTGGATTCCCATAGGTACCACTGGACAGATATCAATAGTTAGGCTAGGGCAGGAAGGGGCAATCTCGGGCCCAGGGGCAAAATGCGGCCCCCAGCTCTCCTGGATCTGGCCCCTGAGGCTCAGGGCCCCCCCAGCTCATGCTCCAGCCCCCTTCCCCTCAGCCCCACCATGGAGTCCACAAAATCTATTAGGTTGGGCCCCCGTAGGCTCTAAGGGTATGTCTAGACTGCATCCCTCTGTCGGCAGAGGGATGCAGATTAGGCACGTCGACATTGCAAATGAGGCAGGGATTTAAATATCAGTGCCTAATTTGCATAAAAATAACTGCCACGTTTTGCCAACTCAGCACTTTGTCGGCAAAGCGGCAGTCTAGAGAGGATCTGTCGAGAAAGAAAGCCTTTTTCGACAGATCCCCTTATGCCTCCTGTAAGGAGGTTTACAGGATCTGTCAAAAAAGGCTTTCTTTCTCGACAGATCCCCCTCTAGACTGCCGCTTTTTGCCGACAAAGTGCTGAGTCGGCAAAACATGGCAGCCATTTTTATGCAAATTAGGCACTGGATATTTAAATCTCTGCCTCATTTGCATTGTCGACGTGCCTAATCTGCATCCCTCTGCCGACAGAGGGATTCAGTCTAGACATACCCTAAGTGTGCAGCGGAATGTGGGGGATACCTTTCTCCTTCTCAGTCAGAGGCCACGTCCAGTGAGTTGTGGAGGTTTTTTGCTTTTCACTTGTGTGAGGCCCCAACCCAAAAAAAGGCATACTACTACATATGTACAACTGTACACTAGGGTGTACAGTTACTACATATGCTTTTAGAACCATTTGACCTTTGTTTAGGGTAAAATTTACCAGTTTACCAATTTACCAGTTTTCACCATGCCCTTAATTATCTTTTCCATTTTTTTCCAACACTTTCCCTCAACATTTTTCTTATTTCCAAAAGCAAATTTCCTTGCATACCTTCCTGGATTATTTGAATGACCAATTGAATTGCTGACTTATTTCCTGGGCCTGTGTACAGGCTAATGCTAGGGACACATTTACTTGTATTGATCCCATAGTTCCTGCTAACAGTAACAAATCCTTTTCCCCCTGCTGCTGCCATACTGGCAATATTATAGAAAATAATTGTTCCATTCCTAATTTTGACAAGGATGCATTGATAGACTTTCCCAACTCTTGTATTTCAGCTGTAACATAACTTAGTAAGTTTGTTTGTCAATAGCTCTATGTTAGTGGCATCCAACTCATAATCCATTTCCACCCAAAGCAGTTTCCAATACACCCCTTGGTGTATTGGGGTTCTTTTTCTTATGGGTTTGCCAATATACCATAATTTTAGCCATGCTGTCCACCCCTTATGGAATGTTTGTACATATGGGGTGCACTGAGGTATCACCTTGGACACATTTAACCCAGTAAGGTCCAGTTTAATTTGTTTTAGAGAATGTATTGGTGATATAATGATTTGCTGTCTGTGATCCAGCTTTACTACATGTGGTCCATTTAATGAGTGTCTTCTTGTTTTTTGCTCGGGCTTCCCCCCAGAGACAGATTAACTCCTCTGGGAACCCAGGGTTTATAGATTTTGGGGGGTCCCTAGGCTCTGGGGTAGGGACAACAATAAGGGGTTCAATATGTGGAAGGGGGCTGCATGGGAATAGGCTGGGGTGAGGGTTCAGGCTTTAGGCAAGATATAGGATGCAAGGAACAGGCTGGGGATGTGGGGTCTGGGAAGGTGGGAAGTGTAGAAGAGAGCTGGGGAGTCTCGGTGGGAGCTGGTGTGAAGGAACAGGTTGGGGATGAGGGTGCAGGATGTGGTTCTTGCCTTGGGCTTTATCTTCTCCATTCTGTATACTAATGGAGGGATGCACATGAGGCTAGGGAAGCTTTCAGAGGGGTTTAGGTTAGGGATGTAAGCAACTAGTCAACTACTCGATAAGCTTAGCTTATCAGGTAGTCAAGTTGACTACTCACTCCTCCCCTCCTCCCACTGCTTCTGTATCAGAGGCAGCAAAGGGAGAGGTGGGGAAGCAGGAGCTGGTGCTGGTTGGAGCTAGTTTAAGAGCTGGGTCCCCTTAGCACCATCTCCACATTGTTGCCTGGACCCCCCACTCCTATCAGAGGCAGCAGCGCGGGGCAGGAGGGGAAGGCAGAGGAGGCTGCCAGGAAGCAGCCTCTGCTTTGGTTCAAGCAGACACGGGGTGGAGAGATGTCTTTCATGAGTCAGATAAGCGAGATACTATGCCCTCATTCCCCAAGAACACAGAGTTGGTAGTAATAGACCCAACAGAATAAAACTTGTGCAAAAAAAAGAAAAAAAAGTAAAATAAACTCCAAGGTACAAATCCAGGTGCAAAAACCACAGCTGGAATTGCTAAAACCATTAACTACTAGTAACATAAATGATTTTGAACATTAGCTATTACTATTAAAATAAAAATGAATAGTACAGTGACTTGCATTGCACAGATTAATAAAAATAATAGAACTAGCATTTGCAAAGGAGCACAACTGTAATTAAAATGGTTTACAAAGACAAGAGTGCAATTCAGGAAATCACAGCAGCTGATAAGACTGTGACTCTCGTGAGACTTTACAACGACATATAAAACTGGTAAGAGACTTCTAAATCCTCAAAATGTGTTACACTCTTCCTCACAGGCTGCATGTGAGATGTTTACAACATTCAGTCCCCTGTGCTATAGCATTGCAAAGGCAGAGAGGCTCTGCGGTGGTAACTTTAAGAGCACATCATAGCTGCCCTGTACTCTGGTACACCTCTACCTCTCTGTCCCCCTCCCCTTCTTTTGAACACTTGGCAGGTGGCTCATCCCACTGGGTAACTGTTACCTCTTCCCCTTCCTGTATGGGGGCTGGCAGCATCTCTTCTCCTCTCCCAGTCACACCCCAGTTCCTACCCTCCCCCCACCTGATTCTTCCCCTCCAGCTCCACTTCTGCCTCACCCTAAAGTCACTTGACCCCCCAGACCAGTTAATTTCTACTCCCTGCTCACACCCTGCCCATCCCTCCACTGTGATTTGCCCTGAACCTCTTCTTAATGTGAGCCAGGAACAGTGTGTGAATCCACAAATGTAGCAGCTACACCAGCTCTTACTGAGCATGTTCCATTCCAGTGAGCATGCTCAGTACACTCTAAGCAGTCAATTATGACACAGGAAGGGGCTGACTCTCCTCATATTTGGGTGACACTGGGGAACTTTGGGGGGGGGTGCTTTTGCACCCCTCGCACGGCTCCCCTCAGCATACAGGCCTGCTAAAGTTAGTCAGTTTCCTCAAAGTACTCATGGGGTAGTCATGGAGGGAAAAAACCCCAATACACAGTCTTTGTAGGGGAGCTCCTTTGCTAATCACAAGGGGACTGGGTGACAGAAGATTGTAGAGGGAGCTGAGCTAAAATGGAGCACACAACTCAGAACCAGCTACCAGGGTCTCAGAAAACAAATGTAAGATCCAGAGGAATTCTAATTGTTCTTGTTGATACTGGTGTATACTATTATTATGGCAGTTTGGACAGTCCCTGTCCTCTAGATCTAACAGCCTCTGTAGCAATAATCTTGTTCATATAGTACCTTTTAAAAAGGCTAAAACCACAGAACTCATTTTGATATCTCACTTATGTCATAAGTCATTGTCTGGAATTCACAAGTGAAAGGTTAGTATACACAATAGAAATCCTGCAGACCTTTCCTATGTGGTTTTCAATAGAATTCTACATTTCAAGTTATCCTCATATTTCTTTTTAGGAATGGAAAATAATTTCTTACAGAAAATAGTTTTGTCTGTACTGAAGAAACCATATTCAGTTCAATGATCTGTAGAACATTTGCCTTGATTCTAATAGGAAACAGGAAATAGGAAACATACAATTCATGCAAAAAATGCATTCTCGGCTCAAATATTGTATCAGGGTGGCAATACCATGAATTCATTAAATCTATTCTTTTCTAGGAACACTTCACAGAAGTAATAAAGAATCAGGAATTTCTTTTGCTTCCTGCTAGTGAAATTGCAAAACTCCTTTCTAGTGATGACATCAATATACCAGATGAAGAGGCCATATTCCAGGCTCTAATGATGTGGGTGAAACATGATTTGCAAAGCAGGCAACAAGACCTAGGAATGCTTCTCTCTTACATTAGACTACCACTACTTCCACCACAGGTATACGAATGTACATTATTAAGGGACAATAGCTCTAAATCACTCCCTGGGAAACAAATTACTGTCCTTGCTGTGACATAGGGGGATGTGTCATTACAACCTTGGGTGCCTTGCTGCAGTAGCTCCTATCTGGGCCACTAAGGGTGTGTCTACACAGCACTCTTACCTTGAAATAATCTATGCAATTTGTGCATATCTTATTTCTTATTTGTGCATATCTTATGTCTACACAGCACCAAATTTCAAAATACAGCACTATTTTGACAAATCCCTTAACCCTTGAGTGTTACAGGGATGCTGGAATAGTGCACCCATTGTTTTGAAATATATTTTGAAATAATGGGTGCATTTAAGGAAGTGGTATTGCCATTTCAGGATACTTCCGGTATCCTGAAATAGCCCCGCTGTCTAGACGTCACCTAAGAAGCAGCCTTTCCACTGAAGGTCTGTGTGTAACTTCATCTGACAGCCATCTTTGGCCTACTCTCTGGTTCTTATTATGCAGAGTGACCTCAGTTATTCTGCAGAGTGACCTCAACCACCCTCAGTTATTATGCAGAGTGACCTCAACACACACTGAAGCTTTTCCCACAGAGCTGTATGTCCTGTATTGCTCAGCCATATCCAGAATGTTACAAATATTTAAAACCTGTTATTCCTTTAAAGGAAAATATTCCATCTTATTATCCCAAATAATTATTCAGACTCCTCAATTTAGATAACGCCAGATTAGATAAAACAGTAAAAAAACTATTAACTACAAAGAAACTGATTTAAATATAAGTAATGAGGCATAAAAGTCAGAAAATAAAGATACATATTAATGCCTAACAAACAAATTATATAAGATTCAAGCAAAGTTTCTGACAATATGCTCCAGAAAATTACTGGCAGAACTCTCAGGTCAGGGCCCCTCACCCAGATCTAGCACTGGTTTCCTTTTCTCTTCCAAGACAATGGATGCATAGGCAGGGGGAGAAAAAGGGTCCCTTGGGGTGTTTGCTCCTCCTTTTTGTAGATTCAAATGTGGAAGGATGTTGTCTGTTGGCTTTATCTCATCCGGCTGAGCCTTCTTTTTTTCCCCTCTGCTTGTCGATCCCTCTCTGTTTATTGCTTACATTAAGGCAAGCACACATTCCTTTCTCTAGGACATTCCTATTTGTTGAGTTCTGCTTGGGCAGAGCAGTGGGTTTTGGAACATGTGTTAACAACAACATAAAGATAAATCTTCTAACTTTAGATAAATTGTTGCCACACACCCTGGTCACTCTGGTCTGCATAGCAGAATATGAGGTGCTGATCAAATCTAGACTCCACACACCGTATACAGGTTCCCAAAGAGCGTAAGGTTCTACAGTTGCATGCTGGATATTAACATATTGCACATATTTCATTTAAAAAAGACATACAGACTTTTAATTACTTCCTCTATTAGTAAAGTTGCCTTCTGAACTGTAATGGTCCAGCTTCTACTACGCATGTTAAAGGGAGTTTTGCCATTGACTTCATTGGGAGCAAGATTGAGTAAAAGTAATATTTAAAAGATTTTATTTTCTTAAATACACTACTTTGCACCAGATTATTTATTTGGATTATGCCAAACCTCAAATAAAAGATGGGCCCAAAATAATTAGATTTCTGATTTTGCTTCAGATATTAAGCTATAGCCCACCTTTTAATTATTTAACTGAGTATAGATCAATGCAGTGGTTCCCAACAGCTGGTCTGCAGACCGGCGGCGGGTTGCGAACCCTGGCTTGCCAGGCCATAGCACATTGCCCGGCCATGCCCCCAGCTTTCAATTAGCTTTGCCCACTGGGGTTCCCTATAAGGGAATTCCCTTCCGCCCACTTCACCATTCAGCAGCAGGGTGAGTAGGGCAGTGGGCAGGGCTGGAACCAGGGCCGTTGTGAGGCTGTCCCCTACTGGAACAGTCTCACTGTGGCCCAGGTTCCAACTCCAACAGCTGCTACATGTCCTGGCTGGCAGGGCCGTGTGGAGTATGGTTGCGGTGCTATGTGTGGGAGAGGCCACAGCTGTGTGGTGAGTGGCTGGGCCTGTTCTGGCAGCTGGAGGTGGGGCCTATGCTGCAGCCACATGGTGAGCAGCCGGGGCCAATTTCAGCAGATGGCGGTGGGATCTGAGCCATGGATGCATGGTGGGTGACTGGGTCCTGCTCTGGCAGGGGGGTCTGGGACCTGTTCAGGAGAGGATAGGGGGGCTGGAGCCTGCTGCTTGATGGGAAGGCTGGGACCTGCCATGGCTGCATGATGTGGGAGGCAGAGACCTGCTGGGGGTGGAGAGGGGGCTGGGACCTGCTGTGGGGAGGAGGGGGACCGAGCCTGCTGCCTGGCAGGGGGCTGGGATCCGTCCAGTGAGTGGTTGCTCTGGCCACTGGGACTGAATAAAATAATATGGGGGCAGCAGGAGTCAGATTTGGAGTGTATGAGGGGGTGAGGGGTACAGATTTTGGCAAACAGGAATTGTTTTACTTGCATATTTGTTATTTGTTGCAAGTTTGCAAATGGGTTTTCTGGTCCCCAGTATAAAAAAGGTTGGGAACCACTGGATCAATGTTTCATTTCTCAGTTACTAGCAGATCTTGAAAATAGCCCAATGTTCACGCATGACCTTGAGTGTCAGAAACTTCTTATGGAAGCTATGAAGTATCATCTCCTACCAGAAAGAAGGTCCATGATGCAGAGTCCTCGGACTAAACCTAGGAAGTCAACAGTGGGTGCACTTTATGCCGTAGGAGGCATGGATGCTACTAAAGGCAAGTTCAGAAGTTGTTTTCAGTTATTTTAGCAACACCCAGATAATAACTGGCAAAGAAGTTATAGGATCATTAGGAAGTTTCTAATAGAAACACGGGAATTTAGGGATAAGAGAATAAAATATCCATTCACTCTGTGCTCTGTCTTCTAGCAGAAAGTAATAGTTTTTTCCTCTCCAAGGTTTGACTTCAAGTCCAATTCAGAGGAACACTCAAAATTTAGAGTATTACAGTACATATTTCTGCAATAATTATGAGACAGTTTGGAAACACAGTGAAACAATTGTTTGTATTTTGTTTTGAAACTTCAAGCTCTAGTCTCAATCAAATCCTGAAAGATTAGAAGGAAAAATAGAATAAACAAAAAATTTCAAAATTATTAGACCATATAAAAGTATAATTTATTACTGATTGTATTCTAAAATGCCATACCTTCTAAACAAAGTTAATCCATATTTAATGAAAGTGAATCTTTAGTTAGACTCTTGATTTTTTCACTTTTGCAACAAAACAACATTTTTTCAGTACTTCAAAGAGAATTCATAGAGCTTGTCACTGAAGACTAATTGTTACAGCTGTGTTCTAGGTTTTGGGACTAATTGTCTATCATTATAATCAAACCCCCTTGGCTGTGGGGAAGATAAAAAAGCCCATCCTGACTTGGGAAAAATTCCTTCACAGCACCCAAGGAGAAAGGGAAACTTGTATGATTCCCACAAAGGATCATGAAGGGATCCTGCTCCTCTTTCTAGGGTTCATCTACACTGCAGTGTTTTTCTGGAATAACATCTATTCTTTTATTTTATCAGAAAGTAGAAATAATGGATGGCTTTTTCTGATGGAGGTAAACCTCATTCCACGAGGAATAAGGCCTTTTCCAAAAAAGCTTTTTTGGAAAAGGGTGTGTGTGAATGCGGAATAGGGAGTTTTGTTGAAAAAAAAAGGCCTCCAGGAAATATCACAGGTGCCCTGCTGGCCACTCCTTCCACACTCATCACAATTCTAGTTCCTGTACCCTTGAAGCTCTTAAACATGCAGACACAGGGGGACATCTCATGGCAGGAAGCAGGTCCTTACAGCTTCCAGCACCAGTGTAGCTACCAATGCCACACATCTGGGCACTATGTCCAAGCCACAAGCCCCCTAGTCCATTCCAAGGAGCACTCACAGGGCTCCCAGGAGCCTGACAGGGACTGCAAAAGGCATGTGCCATCCTGGTCTGGGGTGGAGATCCTTGCCCTTCTTGAGGTGTGAGTCAACGAGGAGAAACTCCAGGATCTCCACTCCAGATGGTGCAATGACGACATCTACGGCCCAACAGCCTGGCCATGAAGGGCCACACCAGGACTCTGGAGCAGGTCCGGAGTAAAGTGAAGGAGCTCATGCTCCAGTACAGGACCCCACTCCTGCTCCTATTTTGAGGAACTGCACCACATCCTGGGGGCAGTGCAGCCCCTTCCCCTGGTGGTGGACTCAGGGCTGGAAACACCCATCATCACCTGCCCAGGGGTCCCAGCCCTTGAGGAGAAGGAGGAGGAGGAGGAAAAGGTGGAGGATGCAGCCAGCACGGTGACCACCATCACCCTGGAGCCAGTACCCTACGGCCTGAATGCGTCCAGAGCATCCTCCAAGGCCTGGGAGGGATCATCAGGTGAGTGCTCTTATTTTTTCACACACAGAGGGTGGGGCTGCTGGGCACTGATGGGATGTGGTACGATCTTCACTTGGCATTTTCAGCCTGGCTGTCACGTTGCAGTCCATGCACGTGGATGCATGTGCAGCACCAGTCTGTGCCATGCAGCCCCAGAAGGCAGCACCAGAGCACCCCTGGGCTCCTGCTCACAGGCTCTGGGGAAGCCGCCCACACTTCTGACCCCTGGACGGGGATGCCCTCCTACCACCAGCCACTGCTGGAAGGAGGCTGGGGACAAGGGGACACACACACATGCACATAGACTTTGGAGTGTCACACACAGCATATGGGCATGCCTGCACGCTAGAGGCAGCACCCACTCCCAGGGACAGTGCTGCCAAGTGCAGGAGTGTGTGCAGCCCCAATGGAAGGCCAGGCTGCTCGAGGCCCCATTCCCGCCCATTGGATCCCATGTTCCTTATGTTCTTATGGTCCCCCTTTCAAGATGCCCGTTGTCATCCTCAGGGCAGAGAGAGACGAGCAGGAGGTAGAGGAGGAGGAGCAGTCAGACAAGGCCAGCACCAGCACCCTCCTGACCCAGGAGCCAGTACCCCTCCCTGTGGACAAGTGCCAGGCACCGTCTGAAGCTGGGGAAGGAGGGAATTCCTTTCACACAGAGGTGGAGGGGATGCTGGGCACTCCTTGCTTGGCCCTTGTGGCCTGGGGATCGTGCAGTGGCCTGTGCACGTGGGAGCACCTGTCATGCCACTCCCGGCCACACAGACCCAGGAGTCTGCCACAGAGCCTTGTGCTATTGGCCACAGGGCGCCTGGAGAGGCCTGCCATGCTTGTGACCCCAGGGTGGGGGGGGCACTTTCCCTCTACAAGCCAACTCTAGAAGGGGGCTGGGGACATTCACATGACACACAGCAGTCCCGCCCATGGCACATGGCAAGCCCACACTTTCAGGGCAGCACCCACTCCCGGGGACATCTGGGCCTCTGTAGGAATGGGCCCACTGGCCATAGTGCACATGGCCTTACTCCAAACACATCACCTTTGACTGAGCCGAGAACAGCTGCTCTCAGCTCACAGATGAGGGCTAGGCTTTAGGTACAGTGCCCCCTGGGATGACTGACCATCTCTCTTTATTCTCCACAGCCAGACCAGCTGCGAAAGGGGGACGGTTGACACCACCCAGGGCAGCCGCCTGAACCTGAGAAACCTGCAGGCACAGGAAACCAATGGATGAGTTCAAGAGGAAGCATCCAGAGGCACTCTGATTCCAGGAGCTGACCATTGACCACAGGCTCCAAGAAGACATCCAGCCATGGCAAGACACCTGGTGGGAACTGCTGGAGCAGGGCTGCTCCATGTGCATGGCTGTGTACTACCTCGTTGCCACCATGATGCCTGCTCCTTCTCCCACTCCTGCGCTTGCTGTAGCTCCTCCTCTCACTCCCTCTCCCATTCCTGTGGTGGTGGGATCACCAGAGCCAGGCACCACTCCCAACCTCAGCCCTGAGCCTCTCCTCACCCTTCCTCCCCCTTCAAGCTCCCTCCAAGGTTCTTATTCCCCCTGCTCCCCACTCTCTCCTCCCATCTACCAGGTTCTTTCTCCAGTTTCTTTGACCCCCAAATAAAAAGAAAAAGAAATTTTATTTTTTCCAAAACAAAAATTTTGTTTATTTTCTCAGCAGGGAAGGGGGGAAGGTGGGGAAAGGAGGGGTGTAGAAGAAAAGGCAGAGAGGGGCAATGCACAGGCCCCTAGTGGGGCAGCCCAGGGGAAAGTGTCACTGGGCCCCCGGGGGAGAAACTCTCCATCAAGGCCTCCTGGATGCACACGACCCCCTGATGGGCCTGCTGGATGGTAGCTGTGTGCAACTGTTCAAAGGCCCTGCAGATGCTGTCAGCCTCCACCCCCCACCCTGGCAGGAATGCCTCCCCCTTCCACTCACACACATTGTGGAGCACACAACATGCAGCCACCATGTGAGGGATGTTGAACTCCCCAAGGTCCATCTGGATGAGGAGGCATCTGAAACATGCCCTCAAATGGCCGAAGGTGCCCTCTAAGACCATGCAGGTCCTGCTGAGCCTGGCATTATATCATTCCCGAGAGGGGTTGAGGTGGCCGGTGTATGGCTTCATGAGCCAAGGCAGAAGAGGGTAGGCCACATCCCCCATCATGCAGATCGGCATGTCCATGTCCCTGATTCTGATGGTGCGGTGGGGAAAAAATTTCTGGCATGCAGCTTCTGGAACATGCTAGAGTTTCTAAAGACACTGCGTCGTGTGCCTTCCCCGACAACCCAACATAAATGTTGGTGAACTGGCCCCAGTGGGACCATTACAGAATGACCTGCAGGACCCTTGAAACCTATCCCTTATGGTTGATGAAGAGAGATGCCCAGTGGCTGGGGGCCTGGATGGGGATGTGGGTGCCAATAGCACCCCCGCAGTTGAGTTGGGGAAGCCCATGTCGGCAAACCCAGCATTGATGGCATCCACATCGCCGAGGTGGATGACTCTGCGCAGCAGGATGGTGTTGATGGCCCTCATCACCAGCAGAAGGAGACAAACAGAGAATCACAGGGGTGCCAGGGCCCCTGACAGTCCCTCCAGCCTACCGCCCTGATCCTCCCTCTCCCACTCACCAGGAGCAACCCTCCACCCCTCACATTCACCCCAACCCCCAGCAGGGCTTTGTGAGGGTGCGACTGAATAAACCTCCTGCGGAGGGGGCTTGCACCACCACCTCATTCCCTCTTTCCCTAGGGAACCCAATTCCTGCAGTCCACCCTCCCTTGGAACAATAGCCAGAGAATGCCATACCTGCATGAGCACGGCCCCGGCATTCCATCTCCCCATGCTGATCTGGTTCCCAACAAATTGGTGGCTATCCAGCATGGAGAGCTTCCAGAGGGCGATGGCGACATGCTTCTGGAGGGGGATGGCAGGTCTCGTGTGAGTGTCCTGTCACCTGAGGGCAGGGGCAAGCCACTCACAGAGTTCCAGAAACATGTCCCTCCTCATCCTGAAATTCTGGAGCCATTGCTGGTCTCCCCACTGCTCAATGACAATCCAGTCCCACCAGTCTGCACTGGTGTCCAGACACCAGAGGTGTGGGACATGGTGTCCAGGAGAGAGTGGGTGGGATCCACGTGCATGAGCCATGCCCACAGAAATCCAAGGAGGGTCTCCCAGAGGAGCTGAAGTCTGGGTTCCTGCAGGGCCTGGCCTGCAGAAACTGCTGCATGATTTGCAGCACAAACTGCAATAGCTGAAGACTGCCCAGAGGCAGCTCTGGCTCCATGTCTGGCAAGCTGAGGTGTCTGCAAGGGCAACCACAGAAGGCAAAGGAAAAGGCTTTGTTGTCCCTCAAGGAGTTAGGGAAAGAGATAAAGCCTGAGACACTGCTGTACAGGTGAGGTCCCTTTAAGCAAGAGCTCAGATAGCCTCAAGCAACAGCCACACAAAATATCTGCTGACATGATGCCCTGCCTGAAATAGTTCCGGGTGACCTTAAATGTGAGTTAGTGTCCAATCAGCGTGGATGCTCTACTTTGAAATAGCTAAGCACTAGTTCAATGTGCATTTTGTGTATAGATGTGCTATTTTGAAATAAGCTATTTCAGAAA
Source organism: Rafetus swinhoei (assembly GCA_019425775.1). Lineage (NCBI taxonomy): Eukaryota > Metazoa > Chordata > Testudines > Trionychidae > Rafetus > Rafetus swinhoei. The sequence continues at coordinate 35,803,971 of CM033436.1, forward strand.
ATATCTTCTAGAATAGCTTATTTCAAAATTAATGTGCAGTGTAGACATAGCCTAAGACTTTTCAAACTACTTAAAAAAGGCTGGAAGTAAAGGTCACATGGACTATAATGTTTTTATGTCTGTCACTTGAAAAATTGAATAATTCATACAATAGGGAACATGCTAATTAATATTGTGCAGAAAACATATCCTTGCATTTATTGTGAGTAAGCATGGAAATATAATTATTCCAGAATGTCATAGAATTACATTACAGATCTCCCACTCTTCAGTAAATAAGTAGATAGATAGAACTTTATAAGGTGTTTCAAGTCTAGTGATTTGCTCCTTTATTACATTTTGCTGTATGCAATAATATTAATAGTATTTCAAGACAGTTACTCATTTCACTTTTAGGTTTAAAAAGTATTAAATATATTGAGCACCTTAAAAAATGACAGCTTGCCTCCTGAACTTAAAATATTCATAACAGCTAGTGTTATGAAGAGCAAGAAAAATATTTATCTTGATTGATTTGTGTTTCCTTGAGAGTTTGAAATAATTGCAACTTTACAATTTGTTGAATGTGAAACACATCACTAATTGAAGGAAAGAAACTGGGGCTCTTTTCTGAAATCCGTTTTATCAAACAAAATTAAGTTGTAGTGGCTGGAGTGAGTCTTTGTTTTGGATTGAATTGTGAAGTCATCTGCTACCAAGAACTGAGAGTTTAAAGATAAACTACGGGTTTTTCCATAAAAAAAAAAAGGTTTTCCAAGCAAGGACTATAAAAAGAAAGGACATGTGTACTTCCCATCAATGATTCTTTTCACTCATTATCTTGGAAAAAAGTCCATTTGTTTGAACTTTTGCCTTTTGATGGTTAGGAAGTCAGTATTTCCTCACTTCCCCACTTTCCCATGACAGCTCTGACTCACATCTTGAGCTGAATTTGATTTGTAAGATCAAATCAACACCGAACTAACTAATGTACAGTGCTAGTGCAACAACATTGGGCAGGGGAATAAATTATCATGTCTACAAATAATGCGCTTCTGTGATTAAAGGAGAACATCCCACTATTTGGAAATATCCCACCTCCAAAAACAACCAACAACAGTGACAGGCAGGATTTTAGTGTTTATCAAAGGATATCATAAACAGCTCAAAAAAGATCAAAACTAGGCACTTTTTGCTGAAATGTTCAGAGTTGTCTATGTTCCCAAATCACATTGAATTTGAATGGATGCAGAGTGCCTTTTTCCTCTCAGCTCTTCTGAAAATTATAGCTGGAATGCACAGATACACTGTACACACAATTAATATAATTTCACCTACTTTTAAAATTAGTGGGTTGAATGGTTCTTTAATCTTTTGAAATAATCAGAGAGGAGGATTTGGGAAACCTCACCCAGTATGAGAGCAGAGGGACTGGGGGAGGGTCAAAGGAAAGAGTAGCACATGGCAAGCAAAATGAAGAGAGCAGTAAAAGAGAGAGTGAGGAAGATATAGACATTCAGAATAAAAGATAATAGGAAAGAGGAAGAATGTTTAAATATAAAATGTTAATATAAACTTCTTTACTCTCATTGCCCACTATTCTGCCAATGTATCTGGATAAGCATTTCTAAACAGGGTCTCATAGGAAGCAATGTTTTCCATGGCATTAGTCAAAGCAGTAGAGTGGCCTATAAACCATATCTTAGTTGCTAATTGCAGGTCTTGTGGTACTTGCCTTCACTTCCATCAAAATTAGTAGATTTTATTCACATTAGGGGACAGGCAGAAAATCAATTTGCTTTTTCCATATGATTGCCTTCAGGATCATGTGAATGAAACCTCCCAAACCTCCCAACCATGCTAAAAGGGATCTTTGGAATCAGAGGTGTGATTAACAATTGCCTCCTGCCTACCTTAGTTATTGAGCAGTGGCCTCCCTGCTGTGATAAATCAGAGTTATGGAAGCAACAGCAATTACTGAATTTCTGACAGGAGCCATTTCTTTAAAAAGAGTAATGGAGAGGGAGTTGTCACAAACTACTAATGTGAAACACTAAGGATCCCATGATGCAGTTTAAAGTTTTGATAATTATGCTTTTAACAGGTACTACTACAATTGAGAAATATGACCTTAGGACAAACAGTTGGATACAAATTGGTACCATGAATGGCAGACGATTGCAGTTTGGAGTAGCAGTTATTGAAAACAAGCTTTATATTGTGGGAGGAAGAGATGGCCTGAAAACTTTGAATACAGTTGAATGTTTCAATCCAGCTACCAAAGTCTGGACTATAATGCCTCCAATGTCAACACACAGACATGGCTTAGGTAAGAGAGTTACTATACAATATATATTGCACGACATTTACAGATTAATAATACTGGTTTTAAGGATGATAAAAATAAATACCTTTTTTCTTAAATATTTACTGAATATAAAACAGTGTTTATACAGGATATTTTTCAAAGCCAGCAACTTTCCCACTGGTATAAAATCCTCCCTCAGTTGTTTGTTATTACTCTAAAAGGGTATGTCTACACTGCAGTGTTATTTCAAAATATCTTATTTCACAATAGTTATTTCGAAATAGCTTATTTCGAAATAACGCATCTACACACAAAATGCATTTTGAAATAGCATTTTGCTATTTCAAAATAGCGTGTCCACACTGGGTGGACTCTGAATTGCATTTAAGGCTGGCCGGAACCAGTTCCAGCAGGGCACCAGGTCAGGACTTACTGTGTGGGGCTGCTGCCTGAGGTCTGTGCTTAAAGGAACCCCCCGGACATCCAGTTCTCAGGTTTCCCTGCTTGCTTGTCTACCTCGATGAGGGACAGCAAAGCATTTTGTCTCTGCGTGCTCTGGTTGCCCTCACTCAGGACACCACAGCACTCTGCAACATGGAGCCAGAGCTGTCCCTGGGCACTCTGGTTCTTCTCTTGGACGCGTTGCTGTGAGCCTGGCTGCACTTTTTGCAGGCTGCCATCCAGGAGGTCCATCGGGGGGCTGTCAGTATCCAGGAGGCACTGCGGGAGAGCTTCCACCCTGAGGAGCACTAAGAGCCTCCCTGGTCTGCCCCACTGGGGACTTGGGCCTCATTCCTCCCTCACGACCTTCCACTTACCCGTCCCTAACCCCCCTTCCTGATGTCAAATAAAATACATATATTTTCATGAACACAAACTTTCTTTATTTAACAAAACTGGGGGGTGGGGAGGGGAATGAAACTCTGGTGAGACTGGGAAAAGGAGGAGGGAGAGGGGAGAAGAGAGGGTGGGAGAGGGGAGGGGGAAACCTGGGAGGAGGGAGCTGGAAGGGGGAAGCAAGGGGAAGAAGGGGGAGGGGAAGCTCAGGGTTGGGGGTCTCGCCGGACCAACTTGATTGTCATGCAAACCTCCTCCTAGGTTCACATGGGCTGGTAGCTATCCTGCCATAGACGGCCACGTTCCTCCATCTAGTGCGGAGATCATGGACGTTGGGGGCATCCCCCCCAAAGCTGAATAAGGTCCATGAGCTCCACCCTGGACAAGGAAAGCGCCCGCATTCTCCGGGCCCTGGCAAGCTCCTGGGAGCTGGCAGACTGCTCCTGGGGAGCGGTGGAGGGCTGGCTGCCAGTGGCTTGCTGGCTCATGTTTTGAGGCCACTGGGTCAGAGGCAATGACTGCTGGCTCTGGGCTGGCAGGCTTGGAGCTGGCATAAGCACTGTGGCCAGAGTCAACCCCTTTAAGGGCTCCGGGGAGTGGGGAGGGAGAGAACTGTTCGTGGTTGAGGCTGGAGTGGCCACCAGGGCACCCTGGGAAGGCTGGAGGCCCCCTATTTCGAAATAAGTGTCTACACAGCACTTATTTCGAAATAGCTATTTCGAATGTGGTGTTATTCCTCGTAGAATGAGGTTTACCAAATTCGAAATAAGCGCTCCACTATTTCGATTTAATTTCGAAATAGCAGTTGGCTTGTGTAGACGCTAGGAAAGTTATTTCAAAACAACAGCTTTTATTTCGAAATAACTTTGCTATGTAGACATACCCAAAATCTTGCACTGGCCTTCTATTGTAAAACTACATATAAAGGTAAAATAATAAATTAGTAGGAAATTCTAAAATCCCTCTGACTATCTAGGGATCCATTTGCAATACACAATGACCTTACAATGTCATAGACTTCATAGTATCGCTGAAAATAAGGACCTATGACACATGAATTAAATATAAATGTGCAAAATCCAATCTATTTACAAACATCCTATAATCAACACACTTCACAAAACCCAATGAATTTGTCTTTTCATTTTTATTCAGAAAAACTATGCTTTTACTTTACCAATTATCCCATTGTGAGAGCTTATAAAACTTAATGTGCCTTGAGACTTGATATTCTATGTCAAGTCAAGAATTGCGAACTATCAAAACAGGGACAAATTTAAGGCTGGATATGCAATATAAGCAGGGGTTCAAAAAGTTGAAATCCTTCTTTGGGATAATTTGTAGCATATGAATTAAGAGGGCCTTGATTCTAGAAACAACTTTTTCATGAAAACCTTTGAGCTGTTCACAAAGCTAGGTATTATTGTAAACACAATGGCTGTGTCTACACTGGGCCACTTATTCCGGAAAATCAGCTGCTTTTCCGGAATAAGTTGCGAGCTGTCTACACTGGCCCCTTGAATTTCCGGAAAAGCACTGACGATCTACTGTAAGAAATCAGCTGCTTTTCGGAAAAACTATTCTGCTCCCGCTCAGCAAAGTCCTTTTCCGGAAAACTGTTCCGAAAAGGGCCAGTGTAGACAGCACAGTAGTCTTTTCAAAAAAAGCCCGATCGCGAAAATGACGATCGGGCTTTTTCCGAAAGCGCGTCTACATTGGCACGGATGCTTTTCTGGAAAAGGGCTTTTCGGAAAAGCATCCTGCCAATGTAGACGCTTTTTCGAAATACTTATAACGGAAAACTGTTCTGTTTTAAGCATTTCCGGAAAATCATGCCAGTGTAGACGTAGCCAATAAGAATAATAATTTAAAAAGTCAAAAAACTGGTGATTTTGATTCATAACCAATCAAGCACCCCAGGCATGTATTACCATTCTACAAAGTACTCTGAGTGGACCTCACAGCTTAGTGCTCTTTCAGCTCAACTTTGCAACTATTTGCTTTGAGAAAACAATGGACAATAAAACAGGTGAAATCCTGGTCAAAATTAAATCAATGGGAGTTTTACTATAGACATTAGTGGGGAAGGATTCACCCACTATATAGGCTATAATATTAAAACCCAAATGCTTAAAGTTAGGTTCCTAAATTAGACTGATTTTCAAAACTGTCTTGCACCTTTAGCTACTATTAGCTTGAGTGAGATTTTGTGCCTTTTGAAAATTGGGCCATTTATATTTAGGTCTGTAGATAGGGATTTAAAAGCCTAATTTTAGGCATCCAAATTCAAATGAAACAAAGACTAAACATAACAAAAAGCTTTCATATATAATATGAAGGACCATTCATTCCTAAATGGAAATGAGAAAACAAAGGCTCCATAATAGCTGAATAAACTTGTTCCTGTACCTAAATGCATAGCATCTATGATCTTATGTGTAAGTTCTAAACATATACTACTACTAACCTGAAGTGTTTGGTACAAATGGAAATGGCAAAACTCTGGAGAGGGGAATCTTAGTGTTAAAACCGCTTTCTGCTGATCTTTGAATGAAAATCAGTAGTTTCCCAGCAGAAATTCTGAATTTGCATTAAGTGTATGGGACTTTCATTCTGCTCAGTGTCATGCAGCTTTGTGATGGTAGACATATATGTGGCTTCCTTCCTCCCCACTGTTCCCAGGACTGGGGAGGCTCACGCCATGCATCCTCTTCCCTCCCCACTGTCCCAGGGATGCTGGGGTGTGCTTGTGCTCTTCCCTTCCCCATGGTTGTGGGGGGTGCACGTAGCCTTCTCCTTCCCCGCTGTTCCTGGGGGCGGGTAAGCTAGGGCTGTGTGGGCCTCTCCACTGCTCCTGGAGGCAGGGGTGAGGAAGGAGATGGTGCCATGCACTCTTCCCGCCCTGCTGTTCCAGGGATGCTGGGGCACATGCACTCTTCCCCTCCCTGTGATGTGTGTGGGGTGGTGTATATGTGGTCTCCTCCCTCCCCACTGCTCCCAACGCCAGGGAGGCTTTGGCCAGCTTGGGCTGTGGGACCTCCTCCCTCCCTGCTGTTCCAGGGATGCTGGGGCACACGCACTCTTCTCCTCCCTGTGGTGGGGTAGGCAAGCGTGTGCTTGGTGCACAGCTCCTCTTCCCCTCCCTGTGGTGGGAGCGGTGCCTCAGCAGAGGGGGCAGGGCTGTAGGTGGGTGTCATGGCTCTTTCCCCACTCTGGCATGATAAATGCAGAAGTGGGGGCCAGCAATTACCCCAAAACCTTATCTACCAGGCTTTGGTATAAAACTTCCCCCCAAAATCTTAAAAACCTAGATTTTGGGAATAAAACTTCTGCTGTCACCACCCAAATTAATAAAGAAACCAGGGGAGAGACCATCTGGGAAAATCTCACCCCTAAAGTAAAAAGCAGGACACCACCACTAACCAATAACAGGTTACTAAAAGGAAAAGAGAAAACTTTTATTATCACCACAATATTCCTGTTGCAAGCATAATGCCTAGATGGAAAAGTAAGAAAAGAACTCCATGGGCCTAGAACTTAATTACAAAGAAAAGCCAAAACATCTTTTAAAAAGTGCACAGACAGCAGATCCCATACCCAAACCATAAAACAATGAAACCTAACGGATTAATCTAAACTTTACCCTACTTACAGAAAGTGAAGAAAGAGTCTTTTCTTGGAGGGAGACATAGTGTCTGTCCCCCTCAATAGCTGGAGAGAACTGCCCAGAACAAAGGAGGGAAAAACCAAAAAATTCCTTTGTCCTAGTTTGAAATTCCTACCTACATTCCTATTGGCCACTCCACCTGGCTAGGTAAGGGACATAGTTAACCCCTTAATCCCCAGTAGGGTTGGGGGCCTGCCTCCCCCTAGCAACTTCTCAAGTCTTCTCAAATGTTTTCTATGACAGATGGTGTGATGGACACCTCTCCTTTTATAATAGTATAAATTAACTAGAAGACTTACCCAGCTTTTCCCAGGTCTTTCAGGGCAGGGGACTGGCAGTGTGAAGGGTGCAGGAGTCCAGGGATGGAGGCTAGGCCAGGGCAGGGGGCTGGGTGTGTGGAGGGGTGCAAGAGTGAGGGTTGGGGGGATGAGGAGGAGCTTGGGGCAGGAGGTCCCATCCAGTATAGCTTTCTTTCCTACACTTGGCTGGCGGGGCCTTCTGTCTCCTCTTATCCCTGCTCCCCCATCAAGGACCTTCTCTCTCTCCTCAGCCCCACCAGTCAGCTGGTCAGGGCCTTTCACACACATGCCCCAGCGCTGTGCCCAGTGGCTATGGGCAGCGGGTTTGGAGTAGAGGGGATACTGACATCGTCTGGTGGCAGGCAAGATGGCGGAGCTCCAGCTCTTCTGACCACTCTCTTGGTGGTGTGGCTGCCCCCCAGTGGACACTCTGTATATAGCACTCCCCTGCGCTTGCTGACCCCAGTGGCTACTCTCCATATCACCTCCTCTCTGTCCCCTTGTGGCAGCATATATACACCCTGTCACAGGGGCAAGGATATTCAGGGATGTGGATGCCGCCCGATTGGCTGCAGGGTCACCGGCTGCATCTATAATCCATAAATCTGCCCTTGCAGATCAGGGTAGCCAAGCACAGTGCCCAAGGTCAATGGTGTTATCCCTTCTCTCAGGGCAGTACAGTCCACTGGTCAGAGTCTGCTGTGGTCAGCCCTCATTCAGGGGCAGTACGGCCTAGTGTCCAGAGTCAGTAAGAAGCCCTGGTCTCAGAGTAATATAGCCTAATGGCCAAAGTCAGTAGGCAGCCCTCATGTCAGAGAGCAAGACAGAGAATCAGAAAGTACCTTTGGTCGCAGGGCTAATTGCTAGAGTCAGCAAATAGCTCTTGTCACAGGGCAGCATGGAGAGTCAGTAAGTAGCCTTTGTTGCAGGGCAGTGTGGCCCAATGGCCAGAGTCAATAAATAGTCCTTGGCTCAGGGTAGTATGGCCGAGTGACTACAGTCAGTAGGGCTGGGGCAAGCACCCTGGTAGGGGGACCTGGGCCTACCCTGCTCCACCATGTCCCAACCTAGGGCCCTGTGAACGGGAGAATGGTCTACTGCTCCTTCGGTGGGGAATCCAGCTGAAACACGCCGAGTATACCTGGCTGGGAGAGACCGCTTCAACACCTTCCCTGGGTCACTTCCTACCAGTGCTGACATCCCATATAGTGGCTGGGTCTCCCAGTTCCCCATCCATGGCTTCTCCCTGGGACTCTGCATGGGTTGTATAGTGGCATTCTCCTAGGACTTCAGTTCCCATGGACTAGGTCACTGGCTACTGCAGCTCAGGCACTCTGGCTGGGGGGTCTATCTTCTTCACTGGCCCACCCAGACTGAGCTGCTCTGATGCCTTTTATGCTGCCCCAGCATTTGGAGCATGCCCAGTCTGGGTGAAGGGGTGGAACTTCTTCCTCTCACAGGATCTTAACCCCACCTGCTTCTGTGCGGGGTATACACACACCGTCATACCCCTCCCTTTCCACATTTGGAAAACAGTCTCATTCCTGGCACTTCCCATTTTCTTGGCAGAATCAAACTCTGCCCTACCTTTAAGTTATGCTAAGAGGAAGCTGCATACCAAATTTCGTGGTCCTAGCTCTTACTACCTAGGAGGAGTTCTTGAACAAACAGGTTCACAGATGGACACACATTTCATATCTAGATATAGATATGAAACAGGAAAAGCCATAACTATGACTGTCAATGAACAAATATTAGTTACTGAAATGTTCTGATATCAGATCTATTTTTGTCCCTAATTCTATTTTTCAAAGGAGTAGCAATGCTTGAAGGACCAATGTATGCTGTTGGTGGTCATGATGGATGGAGTTATCTTAACACAGTAGAAAGATGGGATCCCCAGGCACGACAATGGAATTACGTTGCTAGCATGTCAACTCCTAGAAGCACAGTGGGGGTTGCAGCATTAAATAGCAAGTATGTAAACAGACAAACTGAAGGGTGGAGTAGAGGGTTGTTTACTTACTTTTGCTAAGCTTTGTGTGTGTTACAATTTACTTCTAATATTTAATAACTTCTTTTCTGAAGAGAACTTTGTAATATTGCATAATTGCAGAAAGACATAACTTGCCAGACCACTACTCCTCGAAATATTATCTTTATAGTATTTTAGCTATTCATAGTTATGCTAATTTGAAATACCACCATGGTCATTTTCGAATTTTAGATTTTGGTCTATTAGCTTTTTAAGAAATGTTATCATTTTACTTCTTCCCTTTAAAATCAGCCACAGAGTGATGGTACAATGTCTAAAAGGAGCCACACTGCAAGCAATAATTACCCACAAAATAAATAAATATTGTAAACCTAAACTCCTATTTCCTAGAAAGCCCAAAATAAAGAATAGCAAATGAAATGAAGGGAAAATATTGAATGCAGAGGCAAGGAAAGGTTTTAATCACCAGGTTTAAAATAATTTCTACCCAGAGCCATATTTTTTACTCTTGTCAGGGTTTATATAGCTTTTCCTCTATCTAACTTAGACAAGCTGAGTTCCATGTAGTTTATTGTGCATGGGTTTTTCAGATGAGAACTTAAAATAGGTGTTGTGTGTTTTACTTCAGAGGCCCAGAAACTTTGAACAAAAATAGGAGTTCTATCTATGTGTCTTTGACCAAAAATTGCCCCTCCTCCCAGTATTGTGCAGTGACACACACTTTTTATTTTCTTGCATTTTTCAATTCAATAAGGAGCTGCAGCATTTTTGCAATTGATGAAGCAATTCCTAGATTGGTGTACAGTAGGATCAATTTTATCCTCCTTTCTCTACACAATAATCAGGAAGTAAACTTGAAAGCCAGGTGAAATGGCCCAGCAGCTTTTGGTGAGAGGGGTTTGATTCTATGGAAGCCTCTAGGTAAGATGTTTTATGGGCCATGGATAAACACGAAAAGATCCCTTAGACTACACCTCTCTGTATACCTATGGGCTACGTCTAGACTGGAATGATTTTGTGGAAATACTTTTGTGTTTTTTTTTTTTTTTTTTTTTTTTTTTTTTTTTTTTTTTTTTGGCATTAAAAGTGTTCTGCAGTGACGTCTGGGTGCTTTGGATGCTTTTGCGCAAAAGTGCTTTGCAAAGCATCTGTAACCATCTGAAACAACGATTTTAACATAGCCGATGTTTTAGCCATCGGGCTTTTTGCAAAACAGTTCTTCGCTGTCTACAGTGGCCCTCTTGCGCAAGTATTCTTGCGTAAGAGGGCTTTTTCCCGAGCGGGAGCGTGAAAGTATTTGCGCAAGAAGCACTGATTTTGTACATTACAAAGTCAGTGCTCTTGCGCAAATTCAAGTGGCCAGTGTAGACAGCTGGCAAGTTTTTGCACAAAAGCGGCTGCTTTTGTGCAAAATCTTGCCAGTCTAGATGCAGCCATGTTGTCACATCCATTTATACAGCTTTGAAGCAAATTATAACCCAAAAATGTGTAATGGAAGAAAGAAGCTGGCAAATGATCTTTGGTACAAACTTTCAACACACAAAATGTAGGATGTTACATTCAGACTATATACAAGAATTTAAAGTACAGTATATGTTTACTCAGAACGTTTTGAGAAGCAGAGCTAACTATCCATTTTTCTCACAGAGGAAATACCACGTAGACATCCTCCATGTAAATTTTACAAGATAGTCCTACATTGATATTTAGGAAATATCTTTGCTGAAGAGGCATCAGCACCATACTGGCTCAGGCATCAAGAACTTCTGAAACGGGCTGCCTGTCTCCAACCTGGCCTAAATTATGTTTGTTAATTCTGTGAGGTAATCTGCTGCCCAACAAAAAATAGATTGAGATCAAGTGAGATTGATTTAGCTCCAACTACTGTCTTCCAACTTGGTGAAAGGCTTCCATGTTGATTTTAAAGAATTTGTTCCTTGTTTCCCCATTGTCTATTTTTTTTAAAGTGGTGGTGCTGAAATTAGAATATTTGACCAATTATTAACCACATCAGAAAACATTTTAATTGAGTTTCAGTACAATGTGTTTTGCCCAAGTAACATGTAGGAACAGTACTACTTCGCAGTAGTATTTGGTCTTTTCCCATCAGAGAAAGGGAGAGGTACATTTTACATTTATTTTTAAAATATATCCATTACATTGCAACTGGGTATATATTCTTACATTAAGAGAAAAATACTTCCTCTGCCAAAACAACTGTGCAAGAGGGTGAGGTTTATCCATTGCCATGAATTAAAAAATGCAACCGTCACAAAGTCTAACCATGAAAAGAGTGTCAGACCCAAAGAAACTGCCACAAGCATACAAATGTTAAAATTTAAGTGGTTGAGAGTAAGAAGTTTGGTTCCAAACAACATTTCCTTACTAGGTTTTGTGAAAGTATATCATAATTTCACCTGTGAAGATGATGTTTGTGGGGGTAGATAACGATTTCTCTGGTGTGTAGGATAAAGTCATTCAAGGTTTGAAAGATCTGTGTGAACTTGAGCTATATTTAAAAGTGAATAGGAATCTCGTTCAGTATTTCAAGCACATCTTCAATTTTTCCCGTGTCAGGTACTATTAAGTAAATACACTTCTCTCTTCCGCACCAGATGTAATATCTGAGCAATTTTCAAGTAGCAATTGTAGAAGTCTAATAACCCAAAGAGAAATCAAAGAGATAATGTTCATATCTGAAATAAATTCTCACACTAATCACATCAAGCAACTGCAGTTCCTGAGCAATCCTTAAGAATCAGCTGGAAATCCAGAAGGACCTTAGGATTTACAAAAGTCAAGCACCGTCCCCACCATACTTTCTGGGTGTGTCTCAACTACAGGGTTTTTTTGAAAAAACTTCCCCTGTGTCTAGACTGCAGCCACGTTCTTTTGAAAGTAAATCGAAAGAAAGCGGCAGTTTTTTCACTTGCAGTAAACCTCATTTTATGAGGAATAACGCCTTTTTTCGAAAGTACTCTTGAATGCAAACTGTGCTTTTTCGAAAGAGAGCATCTAGACTCTTTGGAAAAAAGGCATTTTTTTAAAAGATTCTTTCGAAAAAGCCTCTTTTGAAAGAGGCTTGTAGTCTACATGTACCCTCTGTTTCTCCCAACTAGTCAGAATCATTTGCATGTTATCTGGGTTGAACTTTAGACAGGTCATTTTAATCCAGGCCCTAATGCTAGCCAGGCACCCGGAAAACAAAAGGCACCATGCTGTTGAAAGAAAAATGTCATCTCAATATCAATGGCAACACAGTGCAAACTACATCACTGTGCCCTCCACTGCTTCAAGCACATGTAATAGAAGGGATGATATAACTATTCTCTTTTGAAATCTAGGTTGAGGTCTTTCAGACTCTGGGAATGATGTCAAGTAATTAACTGATGTAAGATGCAGTTATTATAGTTTTAAATTATTAGTGGAATAAAAACACTGTTTAACAATACTTGCTTAAGTCAACCATAAAAAAAAATCATTCATAGCATCTGTAGGAAACCAGTATTATTTTTAAGACTACCTGTTTCCTGTTTTGTCTCTTCAAATTATTATAATGAATATCTCATGTGGAAAAGATTCTTTAATCTTATTTTGCTGTACTACTCAAATACTTAATAGTGAGATGTGCAAATATGCAGTAGCATCCTTTCCCTTTGAGACTAGTATCAAATTCTCCAAAAAAGACTGTGGAAAAAGAATCTTAGTGCATAGTTTGTTCCAACTTTCCTTCAATGAGATTATTTTAACGTGTTTTAAATTAGGCTAAACAAATAAGACCTCTATTAAAATGAATGTGTAAAGACATAACATGTGTTTACAGCACTGGTTCATCCTCATGCTGAATGTTATAGATTGTATGCTGTTGGTGGACGGGATGGCAGCTCCTGCTTAAAATCCATGGAATGCTTTGATCCACATACTAACAAATGGAGTATGTGTGCTGCAATGTCTAAGAGGCGAGGAGGTGTTGGTGTTGCAACATACAATGGATTTTTATATGCAGTAGGAGGTCATGATGCACCTGCTTCCAACAACTGTTCTAGACTTTCTGATTGTGTGGAAAGGTAAGAAGTTTTGTTTTATTTACTTACTTACTTATTTATTTATTTATTTTATTTTTAAATCCCTGCACAAAAAAGGATATAGCATAGCTGGGAGCATCACATTTGCAAAATTCATTACAATAGTAAAATTATAAAAATGCCAATAGGCTGGCAGAAGTAAGGAAATTTGTAGCAGGTAAGGTGTTCTTCCCTATATACACATTAGTAGTTCTAGAATTGCATTATAAAATTTATGGCTGCTTGCTTTACCTATCTTATGTTTTTAGCAGTAATAATGAAAGGATCAGAGTTATATAGGTGTTATATTAGTTTTATAGCCACTATAGCTGAATGTAGAATCATAGAATCCTAGGGCTGGGAGAGACCTCAGGAGGTCATTGAGTCCAGCCTCCTGCCCAAAGCAGAACCAATCCTAACTAAACCAACCCAGCCAGAGCTTTGTCAAGCCGAGACTTAAAAACCACTAGGATGGAGATTCCACCACCTCCCTAGGTAACCCATTCCAATACTTCACCCCGCCCAGTGAAATAGTTTTTCCTAATATCCAACCTAGACCTCCCCCACTGTAACTTGAGACCATTGCTCCTTGTTCTGCTATCTGTCACTACTGAGAACAGCCTCTCTCCATCCTCTTTGGGACCTCCCTTCAGGAAGTCGAAGGCTGCTATCAAATACCCCCTCACTCTTCTCTTCTGCAGACTAAACAAACCCAAATCCCTGAGCCTCTCTTCATAGGTCATGTGCTCCAGCCCCCTAAATATTTTGGTTGCCCTGTGCTGGACCCTCTCCAATGCTTCCACATCCTTTCTATAATGGAGGGCTCAGAACTGGACACAATACTCCAGGTGTGAGCTCACCAATGCCGAATAAAGGGGAATAACAACTTCTCTAGATCTGCTGGAAATGCTCCTCCGAATGCACCCCAGTATGCCATTAGCCTTCTTGGCTACAAGAGCACACTGTTGACTCAAATCCAGCTTCTCATCCACTGCAATCCCCAGGTCCTTTTTTGCCGAACTACTACTTAGCCAGTCAGTCCCAAGCCTGTAACAGTGCTTGGGATTCTTCCATCCCAAGCGCAGGACTCTACACTTGTTCTTGTTGAACCTCATCAGATTTCTTTTGGCCCAATCCTCTAATCTGTCTAGGTCACACTGGACCCTAACCCTGCCTTCCAATGTATCTACCTCCCCCGCTAGCTTACTGTCATCTGCAAATTTGCTGAGGGTACCATCCATCACCTCATCCAGGTAATTAATAAAGATGTTAAACAAAACCAGCTCTAGAACCAATCCTTCAGGCACTCAGCTTGAAACCAACCATCAACCTGACATCGAGCCATGATCACTACCCGTTAGGCCCAACAATCTAGCCAGCTTTCTATCCACCTTACAGTCCATTTATCCAATCCATACTTCCTTAACTTCCTGGCAAGAATATTGTGGGAGACCGTATCAAAAGATCTGCTGAAGTCAAGATATATCACATCCACTGACTTCCCCATGTTGAAAGAGCCAATTACCTCGTCATAGAAACTAATCAGATTGGTCAGGCATGACTTGCCCTTCATGAATCCATGTTGACTATTCCTGATCACTTTCCCCTCTTCCAACTGCTTCAAAATGCAGTCCTTGAGGATCTCCTTCATGATTATTCTGAGGACTGAGGTAAGGCTGATTGGTCTGTAGTTCCCTGGATTGTCCTTCCCTTTTTTAAAAATGAGCACTACATTTGTCTTTTTCCAATCATCCAGGACCTCTCCCAGTCTCCATGAGTTTTCAAAGATAATGGCCAAAGGCTCTGAAATGTCATTTGCCAACTCCCTCAGTACCCTCGGACGCATTAAATCCGGACCCATGGATTTGTGTATGTCTAGCTTTTCTAAATAGTTCTTAATCTATTCTTTCTCCACCGAGGACTGCCCACCTCTTTTCCATGCTGAGTTGTCTAGTGCAGTAGTCTGGGAGCTGACCCTGTCTGTAAAGACAGAGGCAAAAAATATTGAGTACTTCAGCTTTTCCCACATCATCTGTCACTAGGTTACCTAGCTCATCCAGTATGGGCCCCACACCTTCTCTGATCACCCTCTTATTGCTAACATGCCTGTAGAAACCTTCCTTTTACCCCTCACATTCCTTGCTAGCCGCAATTCCAGTTCTGTTTTTACCTTCCTAATCTCTCCCCTGCCTTCTCAAGCAATATATTTATACTCCTCCCTTGTCATGTGTCCAGGTTTCCACTTCTTATAAGCATCCTTTTTGTGTTTAAGCTCGCTAAGGATTTTCCTGATAAGCCAATAGGGTCATCTTGCATATTTGCTTTTCTTATTGCACACCGGGATGATTTCTTCCTGTGCCTTCAATAAAGCTTCTTTAAAATACTGCCAGCTCTCCTGGACTCCTTTCCCCCTTCATGTCAGCATCCCAGGGGATCCTGCCCCTCAGTTCTCTGATGGAGTAAAAATCTGCTTTTCTGAATTCCAGGATGTGTATTTTGTAAATGTAAATAGATTGTTTTTGGATGCTGGGTTCATCTAGAACACAAATGAACAGAACCTTCAAGTTTGGGTTTGTGTACCCCACAGAAGCAGAATTCTGCAAAGTTATGTCAGCCCTATTCAAGTTTTACTTCAAGAAGGTAAATCAAATTAATTATATTTTCACCAAACCCCTAGGTTCATGGGTAATGGAAGACTCATTTATTCCTTTACAAATCTGGCTTAGAAGCACATTATAGAATCATAGAATCATAGAGCTGGAAGAGCCCTCAGGAGGTCACCATGTCCAGCCCACTGCCCAAAGCAGGTCCAATCCGAACTAAATCAACCGAGTCAGGGCTTTGTCAAGCCGAGACTTAAAAACCTGTAGGGGTGGATATTCCACCACCTTCCTAGGTAACCCATTCCAGTACCTCACCACTCTCCTAGTGACATAGTTTTTCCTAACATCCAACCTAGACTTCCCCCACTGTAACAGGAGCCCATTGCTCCTTGTTTTGCCATCCGTCACTACTGAGAACAGCCTTTCTCCATCTCCTTTGGAGTTTCCTTTCAGGTAGTTAAAGGATGCTATCAAATCCCCCCTCACTCTTCTCTTCTGCAGACTAAACAAACCCAAATCCCTCAGTCTCTCTTCGTAGGTCACGTGCTCCAGCCCTCTAAACATTTTGGTCAGCATCCACTGGACCCTCTCCAATGCGTCCACATCCTTTCTATAGTGGGGGGTCCCAGAACTGGGCACAATACTCCAGATGTGGCCTCACCAGAGCCGCATAAAGAGGAATAATCATTTCTCTAGCTCTGCTGGCAATGCTCCTCCTAATGCACCCTAATATGCCATTAGCCTTCTTGGCTACAAGGGCACACTGTTGACTCATATCCAGCTTCTCATCCACTGTAACCCCCAGGTCCTTTTCTGCGGAACTACTACTTAACTGGTTGGTCCCCAGCTTGTAACTATGCTTGGGATTCTTCCGTCCCAAGTGCAGGACTCTGCACTTGTCCTTGTTGAACCTCATCAGATTTCTTTTGGCCCAATCCTCTAATCTGTCTAGGTCACTCTGGACCCTATCCCTGTCCTCCAGTGTATCTACCTCTCCTCCTAGCTTAGTGTCATCCGCAAACTTGCTGAGGGTGCAATCCATCCCCTCATCCACGTCATTAATAAAAATGTTGAACAAAACTGGCCCTAGAAACCAACTGCCACGCTGACATCGAGCCATTAATCACTACCCTTTGGGCTCAACAGTCTAGCCAGCTTTCTATCCATTTTACAGTCCATTTATCCAATCCATACTTCCTTAACTTGCTGGCAAGAATATTGTGGGAGGCCATCTCAAAAGCTTTTCTAAAGTCAAGATGTATCACATCCACTGACTTTCCCATATCCACAGAGCCAGTCACCTCCTCATAGAAACTAATCAGATTGGTCAGATACGACTTGCCCTTCATTAATCCATGTTGACTATTCCTGATCACTTTCCCCTCTTCCAAATGCTTCAAAATGGATTTCTTGTGGATCCCCTCCATGATTTTTCCGGGGACTAAGGTGAGGCTGACTGGTCTGCAGTTCCCTGGATTTTCCTTCTTCCCTTTTTTAAAGATGGGCACTACATTTGCTTTTTCTCAATCATCCGGGATCTCTCCTGATCTCCACGAGTTTTCAAAGATAATGGCCAAAGTCTCTCAAATGACATTTGCCAACTCACTCAGTACCCCCAGATACATTTGGAATGTTCCCTCCATAAATTACTGTTCTTCAAATGTGAGCTTCATTCCCATTCAAATACCTAACACAAGGCCTATTCACCATTTAACTCCTACATTAACCCTCAAAGGTTTTACAGTAAAAGCTTTGCTATCTCGAATGTTGGGAGAGTGGGAGTGCTGGTTTCTCAAATGTTCTGGTTAACTATAAGGCTACGTCTAGACTGCAGGCTTCTTTCAGAAGAAGCTTTTCCAAAAGACATCTTATGAAAAAACTTCTTCCAAAAGAGAGCATCCACACTGCCAAAGCACATTGAAAAAGCAATCTGCTTTATCAAAAGATAGTGTCCACACTGAATGGATGCTGTCTCACATTTAAGCTGTGATTGCTATTGATGCAGTGGCCACCAGGGCACCTGTGCTTTTTCCTCTTTCCTCTTCTTTCAAAAGAACTCCCTCTTCCCCATCCTGACACGCCTTTTTCCAAAGGAGCTCTTTCAGAAAAAGGCTTCTTCCTCATAGAGAGAGGTTTACCAATGTAGGGAAAACCCCTCCGTTCTTTTGATTTTTTTCCCAAAAGAATGCGATTGCAGTGTGGACGTAAGTGAAGTTTTTTTGGAAAATCATCTGTTTTTCCGAAAAAACTCTGTAGTGTAGACATAGCCTAAGAGTTTGGAGTGTGGGATCTGAGCTAAGGGAGTGGGATGAGGTGTGGGAGGGGTGTGTGGATCTGGGCTGGGGGTGCAGAATCTGGGGTAAGGCCAGAAACTAGGGGTTCAGAGTGCAAGAGGTGGATTGGGCTGAAGCAAGGAATTTGGTATGTGAGGGGATGAGGACATCAGCTGGAAGGGTGGGCTCTGGAGTGGGACTGCACATGAGAACTTTGGAGTGTACTAGGTGACACCAGGCTGGAGCCCAGGGGGTCAAAATGTGGGAGGAGGTGAAGAGTTTGGATCAGAGCTGGAGTTTGGGTGCTGGAGGGGGCTCAGGGTTTTGGGGTACCAGATCTGAGTGGTACTCATCTTTGGTGACTCCCCAGAAGCAGCAACATGTCTCTGCTGCTCTTTCATTACAATAAGTGATTTCCCCTTTAGGCACTATTGGAGGTAAGCCACATCCAGCCCGATTTCATTAGCAGTGATGTTACACTCACACCTCTGTGTCCCCACCTTTCTTTCACTTCAAGCATCTGAGCAAGTGAGCTTATGCCCTAAGCTTATGCCCTAATAAATACTTAGGGTGTCACTGGACTCCTTGTTGTTACAGCTGTTACTGTATTTTTATTGCTGAACACACAGCCATGAGCTAAATGTGAACAACAGCAAGATATATTAAGATAGTTGATGGGTTTATATGCATGTATTGAAGAAAATCTTTGATATTAATGCTCTTCTGCAAATATTTTAAATGAAATTTATTTAACTTATTTTAGCATATTTCTATTTGAGGTACTACCAGATGTACAGAGTTTCAGAAAAATGCAGACACATCTCTTTTTAAGAACAATAGTATTTTGTAATGTGCTATTCCCCTACCATCTCCATTTGCAAAATGAATTAGATGAGTATACTGATATCTTGGGGAAAGAGGGTGACATGCTGCTTACATGGTGACTTATCTGAATATTTAACTAGCAGTATTGGTAGTACAAATACAGAGAACTATTTAGAGCAGGGCAGGCCGGCTCGCCAAGCCTTTTAATCCAGCCTGCAGAATTCCTAGCCAGGACTTTTGGGCATGGAGCAGCTCCGAGTTGCTCAATGCAACTGACATGTGGCTCTCTGTGCTGTGCACAGGAAGGGGGGAGCTTCATGCACTGCCCCCACCTCCTTCACCCAAAGTCCCTTTCAGACCCTACACCCTGGGTTCATCTAGACTGCAAGCTTCTTTTGAAAGAGGCTTTTTGAGAAGAGATCTTCCGAAAAACTTCTTCCGAAAGAGAGTGTCCATACTGCCAAAGCGCATCAAAAAAGTAATCTGCTTTTTCAAAAGATGGCGTTCACACTGAATGGATGCTATCTCGCATATAAGCTGTGATTACTATGGATGGAGTGGCCACCAGGGCACCTGTGATTTTTCCTCTTTCCTCTTCTTTTGAAAGAACTCCCTCTTCCCCATCCACACATGCCTTTTTCTGAAAGAGCCAAATCCCTGCAAGCTGCATGGAAACTTTTTAAAGACACCATAATAGAGGCCCAACTTAAATGTATACCCCAAATTAAAAAACATAGCAAGAGACCTAAAAAGTCACCGTGGCTTAACCACCATGTAAAAGAAGCAGTGAGGACAAAAGGTATCTTTTAAGAAGTGGAAGTCCAATCCTAGTGAGATATATAGAAAGGAACATAAACACTGTCAAATCAACTGTAAAAATGTAATAAGAAAAGCAAAAAAAGATGTTGAGGAA
Organism: Rafetus swinhoei; assembly: GCA_019425775.1. Lineage (NCBI taxonomy): Eukaryota > Metazoa > Chordata > Testudines > Trionychidae > Rafetus > Rafetus swinhoei. The sequence goes on from CM033436.1 coordinate 35,823,735, forward strand.
CAGCTAGCCAAAAACTCAAAAAGAAATAACAAAATGTTTTTTAAGTACATTAGAAGCAGGAAGCCTGCTAAAAACCTGTGGGTCCCCTAGATGATCGAACTATAAAAGGAGCAATCAAGGACGATAAAGCCATTGCGGAGAAACTAAATGATTTCTTTGCTTCAGTCTTCACGGCTGAGGACGTTGGGGAGATTCCCAAATCTGCACCATCCTTTGTGGGTGATGAATCTGAGGAACTGTCCCGGATTGAAGTGTCATTAGAGGAGGTTTTGGAACAAACAGAAAAACTTAATGTTAACAAATCTCCGGGACCGGATAGCATTCATCCGAGGGTTCTAAAAGAACTCAAATGGGAAATTGCTGAACTATTATCTGTGGTTTGTAACCTATCCCTTAAATCGGCTTCCATTACCTAATGACTGGAAGGTAGCCAACGTGACACCAATATTTAAAAAGGGCTCTAGAGGCGATCCGGGCAATTACAGACCGGTAAGTCTAACTTCAGTACCGGGCAAATTAGTCAAAACAATAGTAAAGAATAAAATTGTGAAGCATGTAGAAGAACATAATTTGTTGGACAAAAGTCAACATGGTTTCTGTAAAGGGAAATCCTGTCTTACTAATCTATTAGAATTCTTTGAAGGGGTTAACAAACATGCGGACAAGGGGGATCCAGTAGATATAGTATACTTAGATTTTCAGAAAGCCTTTGACAAGGTCCCTCACCAAAGGCTCTTGTGTAAATTACATGGCCATGGGATAAGAGGAAGGTCCTTTCTTGGATTGAGAACTGGTTAAAAGACAGGAAACAAAGGGTAGGAATAAATGGTGCATTTTCAGAATGGAGAGGGGTAACTAGTGGTGTCCCCAAGGGTCAGTCCTAGGACCAATCCTGTTCAACTTATTCATAAATGATCTGGAGAAAGGGGTAAGCAGTGAGGTGGTAAAGTTTGCAGATGATACCAAACTGTTTAGGATAGTCAAGACAGAAGCAGACTGTGAGGACTCCAAGAAGATCTCACCAAACTGAGTGATTGGGCAACAAAATGGCAAATGAAATTTAATGTGGATAAGTGTAAAGTAATGCACATCGGGAAAAATAACCCCAACTATACGTACAGTATGATGGGGGCTAATTTGCTACGACAAATCAGGATAGAGATCTTGGAGTTATCGTGGACAGTTCTCTGAAAACTTCCACACAGTGTGCAGCGCGGTCAAAAGGCAAATAGGATGCTAGGAATTATTAAGAAAGGGATAGAAAATAAGACCCAGAATATCTTACTGCCCCTGTATAAAACTATGGTACGCCCACATCTTGAATACTGTGTACAGATGTGGTCTCCTCACCTCAAAAAGATATTTTGGCCTTGGAAAGGGTACAGAAAGGGCAACTAAAATGATTAGGGGTTTGGAATGGGTCCCATATGAGGAGAGGTTAAAGCGACTGGGACTTTTCAGTTTAGAAAAGAGAGACTGAGGGGATATGATAGAGGTATATAAAATCATGAGTGGTGTGGAGAGGGCCGATAAAGAAAAGTTATTTATTAGTTCCTAAATAGAAGAACTAGAGGACACCAAATGAAATTAATGGGTAGCAGGTTTAAAACTAATAAAAGAAAGTTCTTCTTCACACAGCGTGTAGTCAACCTGTGGAACTCCTTGCCAGAGGAGGCTGTGAAGGCTAGGACTATAATAGAGTTTAAAGAGAAGCTAGATAATTTCATGGAGGTTAGGTCCATAAAAGGCTATTAGCCAGGGGATAAAATGGTGTCCTTGGCCTCTGTTTGTGGAAGGCTGGAGAGGGATGGCAGGAGACAAATCGCTTGATCATTGTCTTCGGTCCACCCTCTCTGGGGCACCTGGTGCTGGCCACTGTCGGCAGACAGGATACTGGGCTAGATGGACCTTTGGTCTGACCCAGTACGGCCGTTCTTATGTTATGTTCTTATGTAAGCTCATTCAGAAAAAGGCTTCTTCTTCATAGAAAGAGGTTTACCGATGTCGGGAAAACCCCTGCATTCTTTTGATTTTTCTTTCTAAAGAATGCAATAGCAGTGTGGACATAAGTGAAGTTTTTTTTCAGAAAAACACCCGTTTTTCCAAAAAAACACCTGCAGTCTAGGCACACCCCCTCTCCTGCCTCCCAGCCTCTTATCCTGAGCTCCCTTCTGTACCCTTGACCACTTACTGAAATCTTGGCATGGCCCCTTATAAAAAATTATTGCCCATCCCTGGTTTAGAGTCTCTGTCACTGTGATGCTTTGAGAAATGCACGAGAAACATGGGTGAACATGCAGAATACTAGAGGGTATAGACAGAATAGCTAAATTCTGCTTTCAGTTACACTGGTGTAATAGCTGGAATAGCTATTAATCTGGAATAGCTATTAATTTAAGGGAAGTGTAGAGATTATATCGGCCATAGAAAACTGAAAACTCATGTTAAATTTACAGTATGCATTTTGAGTTGCCAAATTTATAAAGGTAAATATTTTAATCAAACTAAAATACCTACATGAGAGATGTTTCACTTTTGCAATGAAGTTTACTTTAAATGTTAACTGTGACTTGAAATAGCAGATGCATGTTTTATGAGCAAAGGGGAAGAAGAATACATTTAAATCTGTAGCAATTTATCTCATTAAGCTACTGTCACAATATTATTGCTGCACATTTCACAAGACAAGGCATGAAATAATTGTATCTAAGCAGATTAGAGAATAGACAGACTGTAACTATGTCCTGTAAAATCAGAATATATTTTTGTGTGTGTGTGTGCTTGAAGAGTCCTCTAGTGGCTAAATAAAACATTACACTATTTTCCTCTCTCTCTCTCTCTCTCTCTCTCTCTCTCTCTCTTTCTCTTGCTCTGGTGGTAACTGATTCTGCTTGGAGTGTTTCAGGCATTTTTTTCTACATTTGTAATTCAGCTAATCTGATTTGATTATTGCTTTCTAAAATTCAGAACATTACCTTATCTGTGACCAACTGTTTTCTAATAACTGTCAAAATATCCTAGATATGATCCTAAAACTGACACTTGGACAACAGTGGCACCTTTAAGTGTACCACGTGATGCTGTTGGTGTCTGTCCTCTTGGGGACAGATTGTATGCAATAGGAGGCTATGATGGACACACTTACTTGGACACTGTGGAGTCTTATGATGCACAAAATAATGAATGGACAGAGGTAATCTCCTTACTATATAGTTTAGATGTGTGTGTGTGTGTGTGTGTGTGTCCATTTGTTCAAGAATTCCTCCTAAACTATGAGAGCTAGGACCACCAAATTTGGTATTCAGCTTCCTTTTATCCTAACTTAAAGCAAGGTCAGGATTTGGTTGTGCCAGGACAATGGGATATGCCTGGAATTTGATTGTTTCTCAAAAAATGGAAAAAAACTTTTAAAAAACAACAAACAGTTCTGCAGCACCTTAGAGACTAACAAAAACATAAATGGTATCATGAGCTTTCGTGGGCACAATCTACTTTTTCAGATGGTCTGGCAGGAGGGACAGGGACAGTTATACTGCAGAATGACTATGGGGGGCAGCACATGTCCAGAGATGGGAACTGGGACAGCTACAACCCCTTTGGGCCAGGAGGGGGCAAAGGTGGAGAAAGGGACAGCTATCTACTATATATTTTGTTTGTGTGTCTGTCTGTCCTCCAGCTGAGGGACATACACCTCTCCCACTGCTGTGCCCGCTGCAGCAACCATGGACAAGTGCTTCTCATCTGGCCCCAAGATGCTGCAGTGAGAGAGGGCTGGGGTAGTCCTCTCTCCCAGGGCAGCCTGCATTCTGAACCCCTCGTCCCCACTCTGGAACAATGACTTAAATGAAGAAAAACAAAACTTATTTGAGTTAAGGGCCCAAGCAACACTGGGTAAATCTTCTAGTCTTCTATATTTTTTAGAGAGTTTGTTTGTCCATTTGATCAAGAACTCTTCCTAAAAGACAAGAGTTAGGACCACCAAATTTGGTATACATCTTCCTCTTATCATAACATAAAGCAATGTAAGAATTTAGTAGTGACAGGAAAATGGGATGCCTAGAATGGGATTGTTTCTCATAAAACAAATAGAAAAGAGGCAGAAATATCAAATCAAGTACAGTCCTCAAAACTGACATAATTGAGAGAGTGTTGAAAGAGACTGAACCCAAGATGAGCCAGAAAAATAGGATGAACCTGGAAAATAACATCTGACAACATCAAATTCATCCTATATTTAAAATTTAACATCAAGTTAATTTCCAAATAAAAATTATATTAAGATGGGGTTACTATTGAAAGCATACATTAATAATTTACAATAACACAATATATGGAAATGATCATCTGAAAACCCAGTATTATGAACGTAGGAAATTCAGAGCATTAAAAGAAATCAAAGCATTTTGACATTTAGCAGTTCACAGTTAAAACACAAACAACTTTGACTTTGCTCTGTATTGACACTGTGCAATGTGCATACAATTATCATGAATGTATATTAGCATTTGTGGTCCCAAATTAGATAAAGCTGATTTTTAAAGACAAGTGAGATTGTTTAAATGTTCCTTAATATACAAACAAGTTCACACTTTTTTTCCCCAACACTGGGCTCTGATCACACTTCTGCTGGCCTTAGTCCTATTATATGCTCTGTTGAACATAAGAATATTACTGAGATCATATGTTAATTAACACAATCCTCCCCCCTTTTCCAAGCAAGTGTAAGAACAGCCATTTTGAGAATCTGGTGAGCTGAACAACTTAAGTATAGTCTGCAGTTGTTTGATCACAGTAATGATTTGCCAGTTAGCTGTATTATGTCTCTACATATTGTGCACTGTAATTATGGAACTTTACACAATGCTAATGAGCTGAAACAATCTACAATATTTTGGAACATACAAGAAAAATGGTGGAAAAATGATAAAATATCTATAAAAACACCTTTAATTAATGAAATCTATTTCCTCCCCTCCTATCAACTACAGTGAAAATAGAACGGAAGGGTCAAAGCAAATACCCTCACTTTATAACGAACCTACAAATTCTTTGAGTTCTATCTTTGTTTCTAAAAATTAAGTTCCACATAGATTCATTCCATTCTGTGGAATTTTACTTATTGTTCAGAATACTGAATCTAATCATAGATTTAATATTGTTTTGATTGCTAGCAGATTTTTTTTAAGGTCTACTCAACTTTATGGCTTCTAGACAGTGGCTTTCAACCTTTCCAGAATACGGAACCCCTTTCAGGAAACTACGTGCTTACAAAAATCAGACAAAACCACAAAAGTATCACAGCATACTATTACTGAAAAATTGCTTACTATCTTATTTTATGACTATAAGGTACAAATAATTGTAATATAAATATTCCATTTCAGTGTACAATATTAGAGCAGCATAAACAAGTCATTATCGGTATGAAATTTTAGTTTGGACTGAATTTGCTATTGATTTCTAGGTAGCCTGTTGTAAAACTAGGCAAATATCTAGATGAGTTGATGTACCACTTGGAAACTACTGTATACACCACCCCGGTACACATACCACTGGTTGAGAACCACTGTTCTAGACCACCAAATATTATTTTTAGTTGTCAGAGATCCTCTTTGGCTAGCATGTTCCATGCTTCTGGACCACAAGAAACTGTGTACTCTCTCCAATAACAACTGAAAAGTCCTGGATAGCCATGAAATCATGGCATCTTTCATTAAACTATGCTAACAGCAATTTTTTTTAAATCACTTTTGCATAGTTTTAGTTAAAGACATTTAATTATTTGACATATGCTACCATACATCTTTTTTTACATAAATCAAACTGCTTTCCTTTGAATCTTTGAGTGATAGATTACATGAAGTTAACTAAGCAGAAAAATGTGTTTCCTCCTTGTAGGAAGTGCCTGTCAACATTGGAAGAGCTGGAGCTTGTGTTGTTGTGGTGAAATTGCCATGATGGATGTCCCTGGTATGAAATAAGCCCTGACTACAGTTCCATAAAAATCATGTGACAGGAGAAGAAACAAGTTCCCAAACATAGTACAAAACTACTTTACAGTCTTGCAGTTCTTGACTCGAGGAACACTCTAATCTGAGCCATTTTGTGGTTTGAGCACAAAACTGAAGTTTATCTCCATTGCACAGACAGGTTTTTGCAAAACATGAATCAAATGCGACATCAATATTTTGTTACACTTGATATTCAGCAAATACAATAATATATTTAAATGGTTCAAGTTTATTACAAAACTGTACATGTTATTAATAAAATACAACAGTGGCTAAAGTGAAAGATATGTATCACTGTAAGATTTGGTATAACTTTTCTTGGCCATATCGGCAGCAATGTTAATATATTTAGAAAACAAATTCTCATTTAAGTAAATGAAAGGCAGACCCTGGATAAAAAAAATGTTCAGTAATAGATAACTGTACAAAAGGCATTGGCATTTGAGAAATAACAGTGACAACAGAAAATTGCAGTAAAAATTCCTTTTAAAGTAAATTTACATTTAATTACATCTAATTTCACAAATGAGAATGTTTAGTGATTTTCTTTAAAAAATAGCAGCAAATTAAATCAGAAAACTAATTCTACACAAAATTACAAAACTGAGTTTCCAATTGTGATACTATTTAACATTTTATTATTAAACACTATGACAGAATAATCATTTTAGCAATAAAGTAGATTAAATTTTCTAACAAATATTTAAAAATAGCAGGCCAAAGAGTCTGAAGACATCATTCTTTTGTTACATTTGTGGCATTCAAATACAATTTTGTTTATACAAAGATAAAAAGATTGCTAATGTAATTTGTAGTATCTAAAAATTGGTACTTTGATAATGCATTGATATTCACTAGTATTTTGCCAGTCACGCAGTCAATTTATTGCCCTCTGACTATCTGTCAGAACATATTACATAAATTTGGCTTTTCTTGAAATAATCACCATGCATTAGACTTGCCACTGGTAAAATGTTAGTGTAATTATATTCAGCAAGTATATCTTACATAATGGAAAAATGTATATCATATTGATATAACAATCTATGACCTCAGCTGAAAAGTGCCAGATTCTGCACATGTCCAGTATAAAACATGTGAAGGAACATGTGCAGTGTGTAACATTATGTACCATTAAAATAAGCATGTTTACATTTTATCTGAAACCATCTAGCATGCTAAGAATGAAAGTAAATTTCACTGAATCAAGGAATCACTTGAAAAACAGCACATAATATTCAACATGAATAACATCTCTTTTATGTGCCAGGATTTTTTTTCATTTATGATAATTTAGAGTGCTGGAATTATACATTATGGAATGTTAACATGTATGTAAAGCGTTCTACACTGTAAAACATGATATCTGAGTAGTGTCTATTTTAGCCTTTAAAACTCATTTCATTATGAGAAAAATTCAGGGTAAAATAGTGACTAATGTGCTTTATGAATATGTAGACAACTTTGGGGATGGAATGTTGCATTTTCAGAACGCTGCAATATGCTATTTTAACGGGCTTTATACTATATACCATGTAGAAAAGTTCTAAGATATAGCAACCATGGGATTATTTAAAAAAATATTTTTAAACCTGCAAATCAATTCACACAAATTATGTTTATAGTATGGCATGCTCAATTAAAATAAATTTTAGTTTCTCTCTAGAAAGTCTCTATGTAATTTCTGACAGTATTCCAACAATTGTGCTATTCTTAACTGTATGTTTTCTACCAGTACATTTTCTTCTTAAAAGTAATTTTATATAGACGTCCCAGTGTTGCTCATAGTAGCAAACCTCTCTCCTCTCTTGGTAATGCTGTATCATAGGTCATGTGTTCCTCTGAGTAGGTGAAAACTGATATTTTAAAGAGGAATAGAAAATTTTCCTAGCCCTCATCACACTAGGCTGTGCTCTGCATCAGGGATCTGTGCTAGTCATCCTGCTATTATTCTTTTGAGATAATCTCACACTCTTGACATAATTGTACTAGGTTCAGGTAATAAACCAAGATCTACTTTTCCACTCTGTCAATAATCCTGTTTAGCAGCTTTTACCAGTCTATCCTAATATCCAAGAAGGTTATTACGATGCTAATGCAGTTAAATGAGAATCCCATTTCTATGGATGTAGAAAGGCTGTCAAGTGCTCAGTCCTTCTACAGCAGGCCCACATGGTTCACTTGCAAAGAGCTAGGGGTTGCTATCTGAAAATTTTACATAGATGGGTCACTGCACACTAGGGATGTAATAAGATAACCACCTACACAGTCCACTGATAAGCCTGGGCTTATTGGTTACCATGAATGGTTACATGTAAGTTCCCGCCCTGTTCCCAGAGAGCCAGCTGCTACCCCGTGCTGCTGCCTCTGTATCAGAGCCCAGAGCATAGGGCAGAAGCCAGCTCCCTGGGAATGGAGTGGGAGCTAGGAGACAGTATGTGCTGGGAGTCAGCTTAAAAGCTGGCTTCCAGCATGCACGGGCTCCCAGGGAGCCGGCTGCCTCCTCCCCTCCTCTCCCCAGCCCTTGCTCTGTCTCTCAATCAGAGGCAGCAGGATAGGATGGCAGCCAGCTTCCTGGGAGCAGGGCTGGCGTGCAGGAGCCAGTCCACACTGGGAGTCATCTTTTAAGCCAGCTTCCGGTGTGCACTGGCTCCTGGGAAGCTGGCTGCCGCTCCACGCTGAAAAAATTCAGCAGTTACACAGTTACCTAAAAAATCAGCAGTTAAGCAGTTACCTAATTATCTATTTTTTAACATCTCTACTGCACACATGGAATCTCACTCACTAATTGACAATTTTTAACAGATTCCAAGTCTGTAGGTTCCTAAAACCAAATAGCTGAAGATATTCATTACTTAATCATCTTGCAAGAGTCTATGCAACAATAGAGTATTTTTCTGCAAGCTAATTTTGTGTGATTTTGTCTTATTGCTATTCATAGAGGATTTAGTTTTTATAAATATTTAAAAATCTTAACAAAATCTTAACTATGTGAGTTGCCATAATTGCCTCTTAGTGCTCTGTCATTTGGTAACATGAATGCACTACAGAGGAACTAAAAGAGTGCTACTTGCTATTAAATTTGAAATGGAAACATGTATTCTCCACCTTCCCATGTCACTTATTACTGGCATGGACTTATACTGTAATCAGGGGGTAACAAAACACTTTTCTGGGCCCTGGGGGGAATTGGCTTGGAACCCCGCCAGAAAGAGCTGGATTTCTTCCAAATTGTGGAAGAAAACATTGTCCTCACTCTGCGTTTGTAAGCAACAAGTAGCCAGAGGCAGTTTTATTACGAGCTGCAGCAAGGGAAAAACTGGTTCGGACGGGGGGGGGGGGGGGGAAGCTATGGATTAGCCTTCCCCAGACAGCCCTTCTGTGTTGCTAAGGCTACAAGGCACATGTTGTCATGGGCTCTGGCAGTGATTTAAATGGGGTTTTGCTACTGAAGCTGCTGAGGTAGAAGTGGCCTGGAGTACTGGGGCCTTTTAAATCATCAGGTCCCAGGCCAGCTGCCCCCTTTGGCCCTCCTCTTTGTCAGTGGCCCTGAGTATAATTAAACAGAATCAGATATTCACATTGTCTTGGGCCCTGAAAGGAGTGAGTCTCGTGACTCACCAGAACTTAAAGCCATGGAGTCTTTGCAGCTAGAGGGCATGCAGCCCTTTGCTCAGAAATAGTATGTCTAGCCCACTTGCAGGGACTGTGTCAAGAGAAAGTTTTGACCTCTCAAAAGAACTACATTTATGGTCTCAAAGGCTTTGTCCAGAAGAATGTTCCAGATACTCATTAACTTCAGCCCTGTTGAAAAGGACAAAGATACTTCTACAAAGAGGAAATAATATTTATTATATGTTAGAATGGGGTGAGGGATGAAAATCAGTAAAGGGCTCATGTAATCTTAATTCTTCCCCTTTCTCACTGCATTATGATTTAGACTTTTATTATGTGATCACAAGCTATTTTTTCCCCACATAATCCTTAGCTTCCTGGATGAAATGATGGACAATGCTACACGAGTGAGGCAGCTGTTAAATGTTTTTTATCCCCATCTGTCTATGTGTGGGCCTGATACTTTATTTATTGCAGCTATCAAGGGATGTGAAAGGTAACAAAAACGGTTTCCATATGCATGTTAGCAATAAGAAGGGGTCAGAAAAGGTTTGGGATGCTTACTGCATGGGGAAAGTAACCAAGTGACAGATGATACTAAGCTTGGGAGAGGGAGATCTGCTGGAGAGTAGGGATAAGATCCAGAGTAACCAAGACACATTGGAGAATTGGGCCAAAAGAAATCTGATGAGGTTCAACAAGAACAAGTGCAGAGTCCTGCAATTGGGATGGAAGAATCCCAAGCAATGCTACAGGCTGGGGACCGACTAGCTAAGCAGCAAGTCCGCAGAAAAGGACCTGGGGATTAGAGTGGATTATCAGCTGGATATTAGTCAACAGTGTAGCCAAGAAGGCTAATGGTGTATTAGGGTGCTTTCAGAGGAGCATTGCTAGCAGATCTAGGGAAGTGATTAGTCCCGTCCTTTGACACTGGTGAGGCTACATCTGGAGTATTGCGTCAAATTCTGGGCCTCCATTGCAAAAAAGATGTGAAGAAAGTCCAGTGAAGGGCAACAAAAATTATTAGGGGGCTAGAGTACATGACTTATGAGGAGAGGCTGAGGGAACTGCAGAAGAGAAGAGTGAAGAGGGATTTGATAGCAGCCTTCAACTATCTGAAGTGGGGGGAGTTCCAAAGAGGATGGAGAGAATAGTGGTGACATATGACAGAATGAGGAGTCTCAAGTTGTAGTGAGGGAGGTTGGGGTTGGATATTAGGAAAAAAAAACTATTTCACTGGTGGGGGGGGTGGTGATGAAGCACAGGAATGGGTTATCTTCATCCCTAGAGGTTTTTAAATCCTATCTTGTCGAAACCCTGACTAGTTGGGACTGGTCCTGCTTTTAGCAGAGGATTGGACTTGTTGACTTCCTGAGGTCTCTTCCAACCCTGTGATTCTATGATAATATCTAACCAACTTAGCAAAGGAGGATCAAACTATATGTACAATAGACACACCAGGGTCTCCCCCATCCCTTCCACCTAGCTGTAAGGAAAGCATTCCTTCAGATCCCATCTACATTTGTAGAATTAGAGACTTGTACTGGCCTTTATACTTAGCTTTCCTACAATTCCACTGCCAAATGGCAGATAATGGTGAGTGCTTGGAGGCTGCAGATGACAATCTCATGACAACAATGGGAATGGAGGATGAAGAGAGAGAAATCATTGTTCTTTATATGGAAGATTAGAGACAAAATGATCAGCATAATGCTAAGCACTGCTACAGGCTGGGGACCGACTGACTAGGAAGCAGTTCTGTAGAAAAGGACATGGAGATATCAGTAGGTGAGAAACTGGATGTGAGTCAATAGTGTTCCCTTGTATCCAAGAAGGTTCATGGCATGTTGGGGTGTGTACTGAGTCAGCATGGTCTCCCACTGACTTGGAAGGGGAAACACTCCCTAAGACTTACTGGTGAGCGGTGCCGGAGCAACCCAGCCCCACCCACAGAAAGCAGAAAGGTGGGGCCAGAAGTATAAAAGCGGGGGCTCAGGGATAAGTTGGAGCCCAGTGGCAGAGCAAGTCAGATACTCTGCCCAAGCTCCCAAGGAGGAAGGTCCGGCTGCCCTGCACTAGGACTGGCCTGGGCCACCAGGGCCACTGCCAGTCCCAGAAAACTAGGTTGGGCTGCATGGGCTGCTGCCGGGCCCAGAAGACTGGCCCAGATGGCCAGGGCCCCTGCCAGGCCCAGGAGATTGGGCTGTGCCACCTGGACCACAGCTTGACTGGGACCCAGAGCCTACTCTACCAGTGCCATCATTCCCAGCGGAGCCCGAGAAGCAGAGGCTGAGCCAGGTATGTCAACAGGGGGAACCAGGAAATGGCCCAGGGATAGCTGATCCAGTGTTGGCTGAGGAGATGGGGGTCAACTGGGCAACATATTGCATCCAGGATCCCTGCTGACCTAGTGACCTGGTCAGCGTGTTGCAGGCAGGATCCCCATTGACCCAGTGGCAGCCAGTGCTGCCACTGTTGGGGGCCCTGGGCTGGGACGCAGTGGAGCGGGTGGGCCTGAGTCCACCCTGCCACCTCTCACCTTGAGTGGCAGGTTTCCCCTGTTGGGATAAACCCCCCTGTGCTTGTTGGCTCTCCGCCAAAGCAAGGAGACAGGACCTATACTCAGCCTGCAGACAGGCCTGAGATTCAGACTGTTTAAACTGTTTGTATTTGTTGCCTGCCCTGACTAAGTGCATGGCTTTATGAGCTACTGCTCAGCCCACAGCCAGGCTTGAGCTCTTACCTTTTGTTGTAGTCCTGCCATGACCAAGGGCTTGACTTTATAAATTGTTACCCAGCCTGCAGCCAGGCGTGGGCTCTTAACTGCTTGTTACCCTGCCCTGAGCATGGGCTGGGCCTCTGAACTATCGCTCAGCCTGAAGAACGCCCTAACCTTTACTTTGTTGTTTGCCCTGCCCTGAGCAAGGGCTGGGCTTGTGGACTAAAACTCGGCCAGCACCTTGGCCTGAGTCCCAGGACATTTGATAGCCCCACCCTGAGCTGGAGGCCTGGACACTAGGATTACTGTTTAGCCAGACTATAGGCCGGAGCTCCTAGACTGTGGTGGGGCTTTATGGGCCTTGTAACTGATCATTATACAGTGTACTGAGGCAGCTTGGCTTCCCTTCAGGCAAAGACCAGTATACATGGTGGAGAATGTGGGCAATGCCCACCCCCTGACGTTAGGGGCTTGCTGAAATCCAGGAACAAGCAGTTGATCAAGTTCCTAGTGGAAAACCAACTACAGCAGCAAACAGCAATAGCTGGCTACCAACAGCAGCAGCTCCAGCAACAGCTGACAACCCAGCATTTGAAGCAACAGTAGCAGCTGGCAGCCCTAGTTCCCCAGCAGGAGAACCCACCAGCGGAGGATGACAGGGAACGTCTGGCTGCACTGCCGCCAATCTGGCTTTCTAAAATGATCCAGAGGCCTTTCTTTTGAGAGAGTTGCCACTGTTGCTGGGTGGGCCAATGGGCAGTGGGCCACCATTCTGCCGCCATACTTGGCTGGCCTTGCCCAAACTGCCTATAGAGCCCCCCCCATTGAGGCTGCCCAAGCCTATGCGCAGGTGAAGGAGGCCATTTTTCATGCACTAGACTGAACCCCAGATTCCTTCTGACATCACATGAATGGATAGAATGATTTTATTCTGGTCGTATTATTTTCTGTTTTAAAATATTGTTGACATCAAGTAAAATTGTAAGTGTATGAGACTCATTCTCCAAGTTAATTGTGGGATATTTCTCCCTCAGTGGTCATATCTTCATCCCACTATGAACCCACACTCAAGATTATGGGTTTAGATGAGATGGTTACTGATTATGTGCTTGCAGCCTTATTGCTAAGTATGCTCACAATAGATCACATTTCTTTTCCTTCCATATTCTCTCAGTTGTTAGCTCCCTGAGAAGATGTGTATATATTTTAAGATGTCCAAAAATGTCTTGAGCTTTTTCACTGACAGTAGTCTATTTCCTCTCTTTGGACTTTAAAGAAATGCCTGATGACAAACTATTAGATTTTCTGTAGCAGCTCAGTCCGTTTCTGGTCCCTAACAATATATATGCTCCTCAGGGAGTTAAAATAGAAAGGGACAGATGTTCATAAAATGTCCCAGTGGCTGCCAATGAGTGTAACATTCTGTACAAGTATAATGGGGATTCTTTTTAAAAATATAGCTCTTGCTTACCATGAAGGAGAAAAGGAAGAAGGGAACAAGATTCAGTTCTGCACTGTGCTCATCTACTCCATCGATCACAAAGTAAAGAAATGAATGAATCTTACTTTTCTCATACAAGATGTATGAGATCTGTTCCTGTTTCCTGAGTAACAGATATTTAAGCTCAATATTTCATAAACATTAGAAGTGGGCCCAAACTAAAATCCTGCAACTTTGGCATGTTTGGATTCGATTTAAACTTTGCAGTTCAAATCAGCATCTATAAGATTATATTAACCACATGGCCTTTAGCTTAGCTATACATTTTGCAATAAAAAATTTGCTCAGAAGATGGTGCTATGTGATAAGATTTTTTATGAAACCACATCTTACCATGAAATCATTACATTATAATAAGGTATTTTAAAGTGTGAATAAAATGGACAAACTAATCTCCCCATTTTATAATATTTCATCTACTCCCTTCTTGTGAAAGTTGTCTCCTCAATTTCTCTATATTTGGCTCAGGTGTGTTGTTGAATTTTTAAAAACAACTTTGGACACATAAGAACATAAGAACGGCCGTACCGGGTCAGACCAAAGGTCAATCTAGCCCAGTATCCTGTCTGCCGACAGTGGCCAGCATCAGGTGCCCCAGAGGGGGTGGACCGAAGACAATGATCAAGCGATTTGTCTCCTGCCATCCCTCTCCAGCCTTCCACAAACAGAGGCCAAGGACACCATTTTATCCCCTGGCTAATAGCCTTTTATGGACATAACCTCCATGAAATTATCTAGCTTCTCTTTAAACTCTGTTATAGTCCTAGCCTTCACAGCCTCCTCTGGCAAGGAGTTCCACAGGCTGACTACATGCTGTGTGAAGAAGAACTTTCTTTTATTAGTTTTAAACCTGCTACCCATTAATTTCATTTGGTGTCCTCTAGTTCTTCTATTTAGGAACTAATAAATAACTTTTCTTTATCGGCCCTCTCACACCACTCATGATTTTATATACCTCTATCATATCCCCTCAGTCTCCTCTTTTCTAAACTGAAAAGTCCCAGTCGCTTTAACCTCTCCTCATATGGGACCCGTTCCAAACCCTAATCATTTTAGTTGCCCTTTTCTGAACCCTTTCTAAGGCCAAAATATCTTTTTGAGGTGAGGAGACCACATCTGTACACAGTATTCAAGATGTGGGCGTACCATAGTTTTATACAGGGGCAGTAAGATATTCTGGGTCTTATTTTCTATCCCTTTCTTAATAATTCCTAGCATCCTATTTGCCTTTTTGACCGCGCTGCACACTGTGTGGAAGTTTTCAGAGAACTGTCCACGATAACTTCAAGATCTCTTTCCTGATTTGTCGTAGCCAAATTAGCCCCCATCATACTGTACGTATAGTTGGGGTTATTTTTCCCGATGTGCATTACTTTACACTTATCCACATTAAATTTCATTTGCCATTTTGTTGCCCAATCACTCAGTTTGGTGAGATCTTCTTGGAATCCCTTACAGTCTGCTTCTGTCTTGACTATCCTAAACAGTTTGGTATCATCTGCAAACTTTACCACCTCACTGCTTACCCTTTCTCCAGATCATTTATGAATAAGTTGAACAGGATTGGTCCTAGGACTGACCCTTGGGGGACACCACTAGTTACCCCTCTCCATTCTGAAAATGCACCATTTATTCCTACCCTTTGTTTCCTGTCTTTTAACCAGTTCTCAATCCAAGAAAGGACCTTCCCTCTTATCCCATGGCCATGTAATTTACACAAGAGCCTTTGGTGAGGGACCTTGTCAAAGGCTTTCTGGAAATCTAAGTATACTATATCTACTGGATCCCGCTTGTCCGCATGTTTGTTAACCCCTTTGTTTGTTAACACAATGCCTTGCTCTGCTGAAATTCATACTAGCTTCTTAATTTTCCCATGATTGTCTTAATGTAATATTAAGCATGGATGATTTTATACACATTTGGGGAGGGGGGTGTAGCTTATTAATAGTTAATTTCAAAATATCTTATTTTGTAACCACTATTCTGCAACATCCCTTAATCCTTGTAGAATGAGGTTTACATGGACTTTGGAATAGTGTGCCCATTATTTTGAAAAATATTTCAAAACAATGGGCGAGCTGTCAAGATGACGAATAGCTATTTCGGAATACTTCTGGTATCCCAAAATAGCACTGCAGTGTAGACGTACCCTTCACGATACATTCAGCAAGCTCAAATTAGTGTTTGAGTTTTTCCTTTCACTAGACTATACAAATTACTAAAATTGTGAATTGGAAAGATAAGAAAAAAAACCACTTCCAAAACAGGGGAAAATATTGGCTAATCACAAAAAAATTAATCAAAATGAATAAGGTGACAACTACATAATGCATAACAATCCTGAATACCAAATATTCAAACTGTTGGTTGATAGTTGAACAAATTGAATTTGTTCATTTAAATCAAATACTTAAAAAATTTTTAATGATTCATTCAACATATTATATACAGAGAAGCATAGACAGGAAAGGAGTTTTCAGCAGTGAATGTAGTCTATATTATGGAAATTTATTTCAATCCTCCATTAGTTTCCAGTAACACAAAGCCCCATTCATGGACTATTTATTCTAGGTATTCTTCTTGTTATCTGAATTTCTCCTGTTCTGCCATATAAATTTGTTTGCCTTCTATTTCCATTCCTTCCAGATCCCACAACACCTTTTATACAGAAAACACATTTGCTATGTATGTTTCACTGTTTAGGCTATCCAGAGAGACTCATAGCCACTCATCACTCTAAAATATAACAGACAACTTTGATTCTCAGCTCTTCTCTCTAATGACCACCATGCCTGGAGGAAACCTAACCACACCTCTGAAGGTGGTTCTGGGCACCTTGGCTAGTTCTGAAAATGAGGCAAAAAGTACGATGTCATTCCTTGATCAGAGGTCCTTCTTACTTTTGTTTGTTCTGCTTTTTAAAATTTGACCTTTAGAAGCACAAAAGATGACAATAAGTTTTGAAATGTAACAACAAATTAGCAGACACCTCCTACAGCGGAGGTGGGGAACCTATTTTGTATTGGGGGCCAGTGACCCACAGAAAAATCAGTCAGGGGCTGCACAGAAGTGAAAAGAAAAAAAAAGTGATTGTGAAAGACCCTCCCCACATTCTCCTCCCACACCAGCCTAGTGATTTTTGTGTGCTCCAGCCCCATAGTGAGGCAGTGGGGAGTTCCAGCATGGGCTCCCCAATGTTGGGGGTGGCCCTGAGCCTCAGGGGCCACATACAGGCAAGCCGGGGGCCACATCCAGTCCCTGGGCCTGAGGTTCCCCACCCTTGCCTTACAGAATAGCTGTGCATGGGCTTCCTGAATATTGCCATCTGACCATACATAAACCACTATATTGACTCTGGTATATCAGCTACTCTAAGGGCATGTCTACACTACAGAGTTATTTTGAAATAACTCACATTATTTCAAAATAAAAAGGTGAACATCCACACAGCAAGCGCATTATTTTGAAATAACGAGCTTCTTATTTTGAAATAATAAACCCTCATATCACAAGGAATTATGTCTATTTTGAAAATGTTATTTCAAAAGCACCTATGCTTATTTCAAAATAATTGGCCTCCAGGGATTCTAACAGCTGCCCTGGTGGCCACTCTGTCTACACCCCTCAAAACTCTATAATTTCCCTTCTCCTATAGGCTTTAAAGCTGCAGGCAGAAGGGAAAGGGCTTGTGGCATGACACAGGCCCTGCTCACATAGTGCCACACAGCAGGACTCAGCACAGCCTTTCCTGCTGCCATGGCAGACCCCAGTGCCAAGGGAACCAATTTAATGCTTGAGGTCCACCTAAAGCCCATCTCCTGGCTCCAGAGACAGTTCTTAAATGCAACAGAGTTTGAGCTGCTTTCAGCTTTGCCTTTAGGGAAGGGGGATTCTTATAAAAAGAGAGAGGCAGGTGATAAGAATAACAAAAGGCTGGGCATTCAGGCAATTGAAGGATTGTTAGATCATCATGAAAATATTGCCGGGTACTCCACTTAAAAGATAGGGGGGGAAAGAGTAGGAATTAATGTTGTGCTCCTGGAATCTGCATTTGGATCACTGCTGTGAAACTTACAAACATCCTTGGAAAAGGGGTGAACAGGGACTTATCCAAAGTTGACTGCAAAGAGTTACAAAGGGATCTCACAAAACTGGGTGACTGGGCAACACAAAGGCAGATGGACATTTGTGGAAGAAAACAAGCCTTCACTCTGCGTTTTTAAGCAACAAGTAGCCAGGGGCAGTTTTATTACAAGCCGCAGCAAGGGAAACACTGATTCGGATGAGGGGGAGCCCCCCGTCCAAATCAGTGTTTCCCTTGCTGCAGCTCGTAATAAAACTGCCTCTGGCTACTTGTTGCTTACAAACGCAGAGTGAAGGCTTGTTTTCTTCCACACATGGAAGGTTGGTGCAGCCTGGGCTGGGGGGAGGCAGGCCCCCAGCCCCATCTACAGCCCTGCCCACTCTGCTGAGGCCCCACCCCAACCACGTTGAGGGAAGGAGGTAGGGCAGTGCTCCGAGCACAAGCGTCCCCAACACCACCACAGGGAGGGGAAGAATGTGTACGTCCTAGCCTTCCTGGAGCACTGAGGAAGGAGGAGGCTTCATGGCCTGAGTCTTCCTGATCTACAGAGCACTGGGAGTCCATGCACCGCGAGCCAGCCTGAGCCTCCCTGGTCCCCGGAGCACTGGGAAGTGATGAGGCCTACGGCCATCCTGCTTCAAACGTATTTAACATTTTGTTTCGCTGTTAGTTTTTGTCTTTTGCTAGTTGCTCTTCAAAATCTTGTTTGCTCTGCCCACATATATTTGTACACTTGATTTGCCAGAATTTATGCATCTTTCTATTTTTATCAGTATGTTTTGATATCTAGTTTTAAAAGGTGCTATTTTACCTCTAGCCACTTTCTCTCTTTCGTTTAGCATTTTTCTGTGCTTTGTACTAATTTTTTAAAATGTGGGGTGTATGTTTAATTTTAGCCTTTTAATATGAGTTTTTTACAGTTTCCCTGCAGCTTGCAGGTATTTCACATTTGTGACTACTCCTTTGAATTTCTGTGTAACTAGTCTCCTCATTTTGGGTGGCTCTCCTTCTTGAAGTTGAATGCTCCTGGCGTGGGTTTCTTTGGTATTCTCCCACCCACAGGATGTAAAGTTTAATTGCATTATGATTGCTATTAGCGAGCAGTTCAGCCATGTTCATGGGACCAGATCCCATGCTCCACTTAAAACTCACTCAAGAATTGCCTCTCCCCTGTGGGTTACAGGGATAGCTGCTCCAAGAAACAGTCACTAATGGTGCCTAGAAAGCTTATGTCCAGATCCTATTATGAAGTGATGGGTACCCAGTCAATACAGGGGACAGCTGAAATCCCCCATTATTACTGAGGTTTCTAGTTTGTAGCTTCTCTAATCTCGCTATGCATTTCACAGTCAACATCACCATCCCGGTTAGGTGGTCAGTGGTACTTCCCTACTGCTCTCTCTCATGCTTCAAGCATGGAGTTTCTGTGCATTCAATGGCAGAGTTTGAGTCATTTGAGATTTTTACTGTATTTGACTCTTTCTTTTACATATAGTGCCACTCCCCACCAGCATGACCTATTCTGTCATTCCCATGTATCTCATATCTTGGTATTACCCCATCCCATTAATTATCACAGTCCACCAAGTTTCTGTGATACCCGTTATATCTTCATTTAGGGTATGTTTAGACTACATTTAAAAAAATGCCTTTTTCTCAAAAAAACTTCATCTGCGTCCACACTGCAACCGCGTTCTTTCGAAATTAAATCGAAAGAACACAGGGTTTTTTCGACATTGGTCAACCTCACATCACAAGGAAGAATGCCTCTTTTGAAAGAGCTCTTTCGAAAAAAGGCATGTGTGGACGGAGAACAGGGACATTTTTCGAAAGAAGAGGCAATCGAGAAAAGCACATGTGCCCTGGTGGCCATTCTGTGAATAGCAATCAGGGCTTTTTTTCGAGAGAGCGTCCATGCAGTCTGGACGCTCTCTTAAAAAAGCAGATCACTTCTTCAATCCGGTTTTGAGGTATGCTCTCTTTCGAAGGAAGCTTTTTTGAAATAACTCTTTCGAAAAAGCTTCTTTCGAAAGAAGCTTGCAGTCTAGATGTACTGCCAATATCAAGCACTTGAATTTGCCAGTGTTATTACCTAGACTTCTAGCATTTGGATACAAGCACTTATCAAATCTGTCAATATTTCATTGTCTGCCTTCATGTGATGCAACTGAATGGTACTCTTATTTCATTTGACTCTTCTGTTCCTACTTGTACTTTATTAACTTACTTCTAACTTCTCCTTTTTACTGATATGTGGAGAATCCCCATTAATAGATGCTTCCCTAAGGGACATTTTTGTCAGAATCATGTGCTCCTCTGCACATTGTTTTTTCCCCAGTCCTTAGTTTAAAATCTCCTCCACAATCTTTTTAATTTTACATACCAGCAATCTGATTCTGACCCAGCTTTGGATCACAGACTCCTGACACATACTAAGCTCTGCTGGTGCAAGTGTGGGGGAGGTAATTGCACAGGCAGAACATATGTGCCATGAGCATGATGATTTTGGACAGTTTTGTCTTTTAATTTTCAAGCCAGTGTCTGTCTGTCTGCTGGTACTTTGCTCTTTCCCATGGTATTTGTTCACTATGATGGGGGTTTAGCCAAGAGCTGGGGTTGGTGTTAATGAAAACCGTGCAACTAAACTCTTGTGTGGGAAGGTGTTGTGAAAGCACCCTGGCTTGGCAGATATGCACCTCTGCTACTGCAAATCCATGTGTGAACCGGAACAGTGAGAACTTCTCTCCTTGTTTGAAACCCCTCTGGTGGAGCTCCTAGGTCTTGTCTTTGTGTCATTGCAAATATTGATATTGCTGCCAGGGGGCCCCCAGCTGCATCAGGGTGTCATTGTGTTGGGTGGGTCAAGAACAATCAGGAAATTCCCCTGCTATGAATTGCTCCTGGTCTAGGAATCCCCTCCTCACTCTCCATCTACACACACAGTCACCTGGAGACATTTCCTCTGCAGCCCCTGCTGTCTGTCAGGGCCTTCCTGCACCTGCCTGTTTCATTGGCACTCCTGCTCATTTCATCTCTCAGCTCCCTTGCCTCTGCCGCTCAATTCATCTCCCCCTGTGTTACTGGCCTGAATGCTTTAATTTCACTTTTTGGTAGTTTATCCCTTGTACGTTCTGTTGTCTTGGATTATTTAATTCTGTAGAGCACTGAGGGATGCCATGCGCATGAAAGATATGGTACACAATACTGTTCTATTGTATTGCCAATGAGGTACTGCTCTCCTGGATTTCTAATTCTTCTCGTGCTGCTGTTCTTATTACTTATTATTTGTGTTCTGTCTATCTGCCAAGCCCGTAGTCAGATGGGGCTGTGCCGTGCTGGGCACTACAGAACCACACCTGACCCCGTGGGGCATGTTGTCCAATTGTGCTGTGATTTGCTGCTATGCATGCGGCCATTGGAAATCGTACGCTGTGCCATGAGGATGGGGGCAGCAATCCCCATCATGGAAGGCTGGTGAAAGTGAAGGCCTTCCAGGAGAGCTGAGTTCTCCCCCTGCTCAATGGGCTTTGTGTGTCCTGGGGGGCAGGACACGTGATCCGTGTGTCACATGGGGGTCACAGTACCTAGTGGTTCACGATTATCTCGGGGCTTTCCAGGGGGCTGCGACGCTAAACTCCCGTGTTTGCTAAAGCTCTGAGGCTGCTTGGATGCCAGCAATTGCTGTTGGAAGGTCCTATTTTGTCCTGAGCTGAGGCTCTGGGCAGTGGGACACCCAGCTCAGGGCCTGGGCTGGCAGGAGGTGCAGGGTTCAAAAAAGAGCTAGATAGATTCATGGAGGTTTGGTCCATCAACGGCTATTAGCCAGGATGGGTAGGAATGGTGTCCTTAGCCTCTATTTGTCTGGAGATGTTCCCTCCCTCTGGGGCATCTGGCATTTGCCTTTTCCCCTTGATTTCCATGAGTTTTCAAAGATAATGGCAAAAGGCTCCTTGGTCATCTGTCCAAGTTTCCACTTCTTATAAGCTTCCTTTTTATGTTTAAACTCACCAAGGATTTCCCTGGTAACCCAATCTGGTCGCCTACCACATTTGCTTTTCTTACTGGGCATCAGAATGGTTTGTTCCTGTGCCTTCAGTAATGCTTCTTTAAAATACAGCCAACTCTCCTGGACTTCTTTCCCCTTCATGTTAGCATCCCAGGGGATCCTGCTCATCATGTCTCTGAGGGGGTCAAAGTCTGCTTTTCTGAAGTCCAGGGTGTGTATTTTGCTACTCTCCTTTCTTCCTTTTGTCAGGATCCTGAAATCAACCACCTCTTGATCACTGCTTCCCAGCTTACCACCCACATCTACTTCCCCTACTAGTTTCTCCCTGTTTGTGAGTAGCAGGTCAAGTTAGAAATGGTCCCTGATTGGTTCCTTCAGCACTTGTACCAGGAAGTTGTCCCCAACATTATCCAAAAACTTCCTGGATTGTCTGTGTATTGTTGCATTGGTCTCCCAGCAGAGGTCAGGGTGATTAAAGTCCCCCATGAGAAACAAGGCCTGTGATCTGGAAGCTTCTCTGAGTTGTCTGAAGAAAGCCTCGTCTACCTCATCCACCTGATCTGGTGGTCTATAGCAGACACCAAGGACAACATCACCCCTGTTGCTTCCACCTCTAAACTTAACCCATAGACTATCAACAGGCTTTTCTATATACTGGAGCTCTGAGTAATCATACTGCTCTCTTACATACAGTGCAACTCCTCCTTTTCTCCCCTGCCTCTCCTTCCTGAACAGTTTATACAGTTGCATGACAGTTCTCAAATTATGAGAGTCATCCCACCAACTCTCCATTATTCCAATTGAATCATAGTTCTTTGACTGGGCCAGGGCTTCTAATTCTTCCTGTTTGTTTTCCAGGCTTCTTGCATTTATGTACAAACACCTTAGATAACCAGTTGATTGCCCTACCTTCTCCATTTGAATCAGGCGTCCTCCTTCGTTGCTCCTTCTTCCTTATGTTTCTTCCTGGTATCCGACTTCCCCACTTATCTCAGGGCTTAGATCACTATCCCCTGACAAACCTAGTTTAACGCCCTCCTCCCTAGATTTGCAAGCCTGCTCACGAAGATGCTCTTTCCTCTCTTGGGGTATGTCTACATTACAGCGTTATTTTGAAATATCTTATTTCGAAATAAGATATTTCGAAGTAACGCATCTACACACAACATGCATTTCGAAATAGCATTTGCTATTTCAAAATAGCGCGTCCACACTGAGTGGACTCTGAATCGCATTTAAGGCTGGCTGGAACCAGTTCCAGCAGAGCACCAGGTCAGGACTTACTGTATGGGGCTGCTGCCTGAGGCTAACTGAGGTCTGTGCTTAAAGCTCCCCTCTGCCCCCCACCCCAGACAGCTGGTTCTCAGGTTTCCCTGCTTGCTTGTCTACCTCGATGAGGGACAGCAAAGCATTTTTGTCTCTGCGTGCTCTGGTTGCCCTCACTCGGGACATCACAGCACTCTGCAACATGGAGCCAGAGCTGTCCCTGGGCACTCTGCTGCTTCTCCTGGATACTTTGCTGTGAGCCTGGCTGCACTTGCTGCAGGCTGCAATCCAGGAGGTCCATCGGGGGGCTGTCAGTATCCAGGAGGCCCTGCAGGAGAGCTTCCACCCTGAGGAGCACTAACAGTCTCCCTGGTCTGCCCCACTGTTGTGCCTCATTCCTCCCTCATGTCCTTCCACTTACCCCCTTCCTGGTGTAAAATAAATACATATTTTCATAAATACAAACTCTGTTTATTTAACAAAACGGGGGGTCAGGAATGGAACTCTGGTGAGACTGGGGAAAGGAGGTGGGAGAAGGGAGAGAGAGGGTAGGGGAAAACCTAGGAGGAGGGAGCTGGAAGGGGGAAGAAGGGAGAGGGGAAGCTCAGGGCTCACGGTTGGGGGTCTCGCCCAGCCAACTGTCTCCCAGCACCGTGGGTGCGGGGGCCTCAGCATCCCCGGGGGGATGGGGAGGGGATGGAGGAGGTAGAGGGAGAAGTGGGAGGAGGAGAAGGAGTGGGAGCAGGCGCGATAGCTGGGGAGGTAGCAGGCGCTGGAGCGGCAGAAGGCAGCACACTCTGCACCAGGGTCTGCAGATGCTGGCAAATGGCACGGCCCTGGGCAAGCTGCTCCCGCTGGAGCTGCAGGTCTTCTTGCACCCAGTGCTGGAGAGTGCGGTGCAGGGCTCGCAGTGCCCCCAAGTGCTACTGTTGGTACCCCTCGACTCCACGGGTGGGACTGCGGCGCCCTCAAGTGCAGGAGCATGTTTCCAGGTGGGGTGGTGCGCCCTGCAAGCGCAGCTGGTGCAGCTGTGGAGAAACAAGAGACGTGGTCAGTTATCCCTGGGGACACAGTGGGTGAAGCCCAGCCCCCCTCTGCAAGGTGAGGATGACCATTCCCTACACCATCAGAGCCGACGTGCTTGCACACAGGCCATGTTTGGAATGTCCTGCTATCCCCAGGAGTGGGAGCTGCCTTGAGACCACACCCATGCCCCTGTGGTGTCTATAGTGTGTGTGTGGGGAGATGTCCCCTGCCTCTGTGTAGAGTGGCCTTGTGGAGGGAGGACATCCTGCTGTGTCCCAACCCGGCATCAGGAGAATGTCATGCCTCCTCACACACGCGTGTGGCTAACAGGGTAAGGCCCCTGTGTGGCAGCCAGCTGGGGCCACATGCCCAGGGGTGGCATGGCACATGCTCGCACATGCACAGGTTGCTGCATGATCCGTGGACAGCAAGGCCCACACACACAGTCCCTGCTTTCCATCCCTCCTCCCCCCCCGCATAAGGGGACAGTGATAGCACTCACATGTTGTTGCCTCCCTGGCCTGAGATGACACCGGCGACAGGTCCGCTGGGGCAGCTCAGGGGTCCTGGCTCATCGGGGTGGTGCTGATGCTTCCTCGGGCTCCTGGCTCTCCTCCTCCTCCTCCTCGATGCCCTGATCAGGGCCCTCTGCCCCAGGGTTGACGACCACCCGGGGGGCATGGACCGTCCTGCCCCCCAGGATGCGGTCCAGGGCGTCAAAATAGGGGGGGCTGTGTGGGTCTGCCCCTGGTTGGGAGCTGCCCCCTGTGGTCCTGGCATAGGCCTGCCGCAGCTCTTTGATTTTCATGCACACCTGCTCCTGGGTGCGCATGTGGCTTTTGGTGGCCAGGCTGTCAGTCATCCTCCTGTAGACGGCCACGTTCCTGCATCTAGTGCGGAGATCATGGACATTGGAGGCCTCCCCCCAAACCTCAATCAGATCCATGATCTCTGCACTAGACCAGGAAGGCGCCCGCCTTTTGCAGCCCCTGGCAGGCTCCTGGGAGCTGGGGGACTGGTCCTGGGGAGTGATGGAGGGGCTGGCTGCCGGTGGCTTGTTGACTCATGTTGTGGGGCCACTGGGGCAGGGGCAGTGACTGGGGCAGGGACGGGGGAAGGAGAGGAATTTTCCTGGTTGTGCCCAGAGTGGCCACCAGGGCACCCTGGAAAGGGCTGGAGGCCCCCTATTTTGAAATAAGCGTCTACACAGGGCTTATTTCAATTTAGCTATTTCGAATTTGGCATTATTCCTCCTGGAATGAGGTTTGCCAAATTCGAAATAAGTGCTTCGCTATTTCAAATTAATTTCGAAATAGTGGTTTGGCTGTGTAGACACTAGGAAAGTTATTTCAAAATAACGGCTGTTATTTTGAAATAACTTTGCTGTGTAGACATACCCTCGGTTAGATGGATCCCTTCTCTTCTTAGGGATCCTTGTGCCCAGAAGAGGATATCATGGTCGAAGAAATCAAAGCCCTCTCTCTGACACCACCTGTGCAACCACGCATTTACTTCCATGATTCGATGATCCCTACCTGGACCTTCTCCTTCAACAGGGATGGACAAAAACACCACTTGCGCTTCAAATTCCTTGATCCTTCTTCCCAGTGCTACATAATCTGCAGTGACCTGTTCAAGGCCATTCTTGGCCATATTGTTAGTTCCTACATGGATAAGCAGGAAGGGGTAGCGGACCGAAGGTTTGATCAGTTTCAGAAGATTCTCAGTCATATCCTGAATTCTAGCAACTGGTAAGCAGCACACTTCTCAAGATTCCAGGTCTGGATGGCAGATAGATGACTCTATCCCTCTTCGGCGGAAGTCCCCGACCACCACCACCGATCTTCTTCTCTTGGGTGTGGTAGTCATGGAACCCCCCCATCTCTAGGGCTACGCATTCCATGCCTTTTGGGTGATGGGGGTCTTTTTCTGATCCCTTCCCTGAAAGATCTCTGCCAAAGCATTCTCCACTGTATTGCCTGTGCAGAGAGCCTGAACGTGGTTTGGAGGTCTTTTTCTTGCATTTTGTTTCTCTTCTGCCCTCAAGAAGGCAAGAAAAACATCTGAGGAATCTCTCTGAAGGAAGGCAGGCATGGATAGTGATAGGTCAGCTCTACTGGAATTGGGGATACCTGAATTGGCTTCCTTCTCCTGGAGGTTAGATGCTGCCAGTTTTCTTCCTTGTTCTGTACTCACCTCACTAGTTCTTCAGCCTGCTGTGCCCGCAGAATTATATACTGCCTTCTATCAAGGAAGTCTTCAACTTCTCTGATGGAACGTAGGGTTGATACTTGGGCCTCAAGTCCTCTAATTTTTTCTTCCAAAATGGTGACCAGCTTGCACTTACTGCAGATGAAATCCCTTCTATCATCCGGGAGGAAGACAGACATGGCCCTTGCTGTGCAGGTCACAATAGCTGACCTATCACTATCCATACCAGCCTTCCTTCAGAGAGATTCCTCAGATGTTTTTCTTGCCTGCTTGAGAGCAGAATGGAAACAAAATGCAAGAAAAAGACCTCCAAACACTATGGGGCTTCTCCCAAGGTGAATTCCCAAGCAAACTCTCCTGTTGGCTGCTGCCCTGTTCGCTGCAGGATGGACCATGCTGATTGCCTCTTCTGTTTATTCCTTCTGAAGTATCTGGCATTGGCTACTGTTGATAAGACAAGATACTGGTCTAGAAGGACCTTTGGTCTGATCCAGTATGGCCATTCTGATGTTCTCATACAGAGCTGAAATGTATCTGTCCCCTTGCTGTAACCCACTAGACCCCACTCCCCTTCCAGAGCTGAGATAGAGCCCAGGAGTCCTGACAGGGTCCGTCTCTCTCCACAGAGTTAGTAACAAGATAAGAATAGACATTACAATTTTAAGGCTTTAAGTGACTTGTCACAAGATGTCAAAATACATTAGTGTTAGAGCTGAGTGAGTCTAATATTTATTTAATGTTCTTTCTTTTATACAGGAATTAGATACTGTACTCCTGTCAGCTAACTGCTAAGTTGTGTGCCAAAAAAAGCAGAGTTTTCCAGTGCCTTAGTAGCCCCAGAGAGAGATGATGCATGTGGGGGGGTGGAGAGGCGGATGGGGTTGGGTCCTCCCTCCCCATTTGGTGTTTGACTTGTGCAGAGCATGCTCAGTAACACTGCTGAAGCCTCTGTCCTCAGTCCACCCTCCTTCATGCTCACTCTCTTCTCCCCTCCATCACGGCATGCACAGGTCGCTCCCCCCACCAAAATCTGAAATGGCACCTCTGCCCAGTGTTCCCTCCGAGCAACCTACAGCCACAAGCATAACACTAGACACCTCGGAAGCTCCTGTGCAGGGGCAGAAGAGAGCCCCATTGTGGAGTGGTGCAGAGATCCCGTATCTCATAGAGGTCTGGGGTGAGGAGTCGAATCTCCAGGATCTCTGCACCATGCATAGGAACGTCGACATCTATGGCTGGATGGCCGCAAGCCTGGCCCAGAAGGGCCACACACGCACGCTGGACCAGGTGTGCATAAAAATTAAAGAATTGTGCTAGGCCTACACCAAGGCCACAGAACAAAGTTCCCATTCTGGAGTGGTGCCCCAGACCTACCACTTTTACAAGTAGCTGGATGGCATCCTGGGAAGGGTGTCGATCTCTCCCTACACTCCTCCGTCATGGACTCTGGCCTGGACATACCCATCCTCAGCCTCCAGGAGGGCAGGGCTATGGACCAGGATGACGAGGAGGAGGAGGAGGAGGAGGAGCAGATCAGCCTGGGCACCGTGCCTGCCAGCCAGGAGGTGGTCATCACCCTGAAGTCAGTTCCTCCTCCCAGGATGTCTCCCAGGGTTCGGATGAGGCCAGGAAAGGCACATCAGGTAAGTTCCATGACTTTCCTTATCCTCCCCAGCCTGTGGGGGGAGGTGGGCTACAAGGGGCTACATACTCTTTGTTTGGCTTTCTCGACCTGGGGATTGCACAACAACCTGTGCATGTGGGTGCACATGGAGCACCAGTCCAGAGCACACAGCTCCATAAAAAGCTGCAACACAGGAACTAGTTTCTCCTTCTCACAAAGTTCCTAAACAGACCTGCCTTGTTCCATATGCTGTGGAGGAATACGTTCCCACCATAAGCCACCACTAAGGAACCACACAGCAGTGCCACACATGGCACAGGCTCATGCCTACACTCTTGGGGCAGTATCCAGTCCCGATCAAGCATGGTACGGTAGAGGACACCAATCCTCTGCAGGGAAGAAAAGGGGATCCGAGTAGCACTCTCTCTGCCACTCATACACACTTCCCCCGACACCCTCCCCTCTCTCTTCCAATGGGCAGGGATAGAAGTTCTCTCTCCGCGGGACACCGCCAGTGCCAGACCCAGTGTATGCAGGACACAGAGGGGAACTGAGTTGCTCCGTTTCCCCCTCCCTCCTAGACTGCAGGGTCCTGGCATAGCCAGCACCTTCTCATGCCTGCTTGTCCCTGGGCCATGGGGGAAGTGAGGCTCCCCTGAGACATCTGTGCCTCTGCAGGAAAACGCTCACTGTGTAGGCAACAGATGGCCTTGCTCAGAGCACGTGACCATCGTCCGAACTGAGACCTTCGGTGTTGGCTCAAATATTTGGGCTAGGCTTCATATACAGGGCATGTCTAGACAATGTTTTACTTTTGAAAGAAGAGGTTTTTTTGAAAAAGCAAGCAGTCTAGATGCAGTTCTTTCGGGGGGGGGAGGGGAGGAAAACCTTTTTTCAAAAGAACCTTCTTCCTCAAAAATTGAGGTTTACAGGTTCTTTCGAAAAAAGGGTTTTTTTTCTGAAAGAACCGCATCTAGACTGCTTGCTTTTGCGAAAAAAAACTCTTTAGAAAAAGCAATCACAAGAAGATATGCAAATTCCCACTAAATTTGCATATCTTCTTTTGAAAGTAAAACGTAGTCTAGACATGCCCACAGTGTCTCCTGGGATGACTGCCCTCCTTGCCTTTCTTCACAGCTGGATCAGCTGCAAGTGCAGTGCATCACCATCTCCCGTGCCATCAGCATGACCCCACGAGAGTCGCAGGTGGAGATGACCTCAGGACAACCTGGCGAGGCAACACCGGAGGCAACACCTGCCTCAGGTCCCTGAACCGCAACTTTGAGGAGAACCACCAGGAGCACCATGCTGACTGGGAGCTGTGCTGCACCATCTGGGAGCAGCTGTCACAGCAGCACAAGGCAATGTGTGTGGTATACACCAATGCCATCAAGCACCTGGTCACTGCCATTGAGGGGTCCAGCAGCCTCCCCCGGCACCCGCTTCCCCCAAGTCCCTCCCACACCCATTCCCTTTCCACCCCCAGCTTCTCCTCCTAGCCTACCCCAGGACCAAGAAGGGCCACGCACATGAGGCGGTGGGACCTCTTGGGCAGCCAAGGCATCAGGACACACCTTAGGCAGACACCAGTCCCAGTCCCATTCCTGAGCCCTTCATCCCCCATCCACCTCCCTCCCAGGTTCTTTCACCAGTCCCTCTCCAGTCATATAGTCCCCAAATAATTATAACAGAGTGTATTATTTCAAACAAAAAGTCTTTATTTGGTCTTCAGGGAAGGGGAGAGGAGGATGAGGGAAGGGTCGGCAGGGGAAGTGAGGGGTGTAAGAGGAAAGGCAAAGAGAGGCAAAGCAGATGCCCCTTGTGGGGAGACCCAGGATAGAGTCTCACAGCTGACCATGGTTGAAACTCTCTCTAAGGGCCTCCCTGATGAGCACAGTCCCCTGATGGGCTTGCAGGATGGCAGTTATATGTGGCTGCTCAAAAGCCCTTGCAAGCTGCTTACCCTCTGCCCCCAACCTGGCAGGAACGTCTCTTCTTTGTTCTCACAGAGGTTGTGGAGGACACAGTGGACTGCCACCCCTTGGGGGATGTTCCAGTCGCCAAGTCCAGGTGGGTGAGGAGACACTGGAACTTCCCCCTTAGATGGCTGAAGGCGCCCTCCACCACATTGTGGCACCTGATGAGCCTGGCATTGAACCATTCCTTGGTGGGGTCTAGGTGTTCCATGCAGGGCTTCATAAGCCAGAGGAGCAAGGGGTAGGCTGTGTCACCCAGGAAGCAGATGGACATCTTGACATCCCCAACCCTGATGTGTGGTTGGGGGGAAGTGCCTGCATGCATCTTCTGGAACAGGCTGGAGTTCCTAAGACGTGGGCATTGTGCGCCTTCCCCAATCACCTGATATTAATGGCCCTGGTGGTTCAGGAGGGCTGAAAAGTACCCCTTCCTATTGATGTAATGGGAGGCACTGTGGTCAGGAGCCTGGATGGGAATGTTTTGGTGCCATCAATTGCCTCCTCACAGTTGGAAATGCCCATGGTGGCAAAGACAGCAATGATGGGGTCCACGTCACCCAGGACGATGACCCTACACAGCAGGATGGTGTTGATGGCCCTCACCACCCATAGAAGGATAGAATCATAGAATCACAGTGTTGCCAGAGCCCTCAGGAGTTCCCTGAGCCGAAGT
This sequence comes from Rafetus swinhoei, assembly GCA_019425775.1. Lineage (NCBI taxonomy): Eukaryota > Metazoa > Chordata > Testudines > Trionychidae > Rafetus > Rafetus swinhoei. The sequence continues at coordinate 35,854,447 of CM033436.1, forward strand.
CCCTTCCCACAGCAGGACCAACTCCAACTACCCCATCATTGGCAGGGCTTTGTGAAGCTGGAAATTAAAAACCTCCAGGGAGGGAGATTTTCCCCCCCCTTTCCTTGGGAACCACATTCCAGTAGTTAGCTACCCTCCTAGGACAATAGCAAGAGAGTCAAACCTGCATGAACAAGACCCTGATGGTGGATCTCCCCACACTGAACTGGTTCCCAACAGAGCAGTAGCTGCCAGTGTGATGAGCTGCCAAATTGCGATGCCAATGTGCTTCTGGAGGTGGATGGTAGGTTTCATCCAGATGTCCTATCACTGGAGAGCAGGGGAAAACCACTCACAGAGCTGTAGGAAAGTGTCTTTTCGCATGCCAAAGTTCTGGAGACTCTGCTGGTTGTCCCACCGCTCCACGGTGATCCGGTGATCAGTACTGGTCTTCTGGCACCAGAATTGGCATTCAGGGGAAAGTGGTAAGGAATGTGGTGCATGAGGACCACTCGGGCCTGGGTGAGAAGGTCCCCCATTCCAGGCTGGTCATCATACTCCTGCAGCACCTCTTGGGCAGCCTGCATAAACAGCACCAGGGGTTGCAGCAGCAGGTCTAAAAGCAAGTGAGTGCTTTGCAGCATGTCTGGTTCCATGCTGGAAGTGCTGTGGTATCTGCAAGGTCCACCAGAGCATGCAATGAGAGTTTGCTGTCCTTCAAGGAGATAGGCAATGGAGAAGACATTATCTGAGACATGGCTGTAGAGAGGAGCCCCTTCAAGTACAAGCCTCAGATAGCCTCAAGAAGCAGCTACAGGAAGTGATTGCTGTCCTGATGCCCTGCCCGGGTTGCTTTGAATATGAGTCAGGCTCCAATAAGTGTGTATGTGCTATTTTGATGTAGATCTGCACTGTTTTGTTGGGGATTTGTAGTGTGGATGCGTTATTTTGAAATAGTTATTTCAGGAGTTATTATTTTGAAATTACTTATTTCAAAATAACTTTGTAGTGTAGATATAGCCTAAGTATGCATATGAGCAAATCCTGCTTCTGCGCATGAAAAATCCTGCTTTTGTGCAGGGAGAGGTTATCTTCCCAGCATTCATTAACAATAAGGCGAGTGCTCATTCAAGAACTGAATACTAATGGCAATGAAGTTCAAAAAGTATTTTAACATAAAACATCTCAACTTATGTAGGAATGCGTTCTTCTCAAACAGCGGAGACCAAATACTCATAATAGGCTGCAAAGTGATGAGAATCATTTACTATTTTTCATGGAAAGTCAGCACTGAATAAAAATATTTACTCAGTCTGAATATCACATTAATAATGACAAATATTTCTGAAGAATAGCATTGTTGGATTTCCTTACATTAAAAAATTTAGAAGCTGTGATCTAGAGTTGTGGAAACACAGGATATTGGGATACGTGGGCAATGATCTCACCCACTATGGTGATTTTTATGTTCTTACCTTTAATGTTTGAAATTTAGACAATTCTATACTTGCATTATATGACCTATTTTTTACCTAGATCTGTTTAAAAATAGTACCTAAAATGTAAAACTCCTGCCACACAATACCAGGCTTCTGAGGTACGGTCCACATTAATATTTTCAGAAGATACTTTTAACCAGAGGTGAAAGTAAACCAGTGTGCCCCTGTGCACTGCTCTGTTAAGGAGGAGATGGCCAGCTGTGGTGCTCCACTGCAGAAGATGCACTCGCAGCTGGGCTCCTGGGGCTTTTCTGCAGGCTGACATACAAAGCAGCAGGCAACCAGGCAGGTTAAAGCAGCTGGCTGGGGGCATGTCCTCACACTATTCCTGGAGCAGTGATCCAGCCCTGATCCTTCAACACCATTTAGGGAGGGCAGCAGGGGAACCTGAAGCTCCCGCCTCCCTGAGATTCCTACCCAGGTGCTGCTTGCTCTTGTTCTCCTTCCCGTCACTCTCAGGGGGTATGGCTACACTAGCCACCCTAGTTCGAACTAGGGTGGCTAATGTAGTCATTCGAACTTGCAAATGAAGCCCGGGATTTAAATATCCCGGGCTTCATTTGCATGTTCCCGGGCACCGCCATTTTTAAATGCCCGGTAGCTCGAACTACCTGCCCGCGGCTACACGCGGCACGGGCTAGGTAGTTCGAATTAACACTCTTAATTCGAACTACCGTTACTCCTCCTGCAATGAGGAGTAACGGTAGTATGAATTAAGAGTGATAATTCTTTGTCGGGGGCAAAGGAGGGGGTTGGGGAAAGGGGGACCCGGGCCCACCCTCTCCTCCGGGTCCCAGCCCGGGGCCCTTAATGCGGGGTGCGCTGCTCCCCTTGCACGGCGGATGGGGGTTATTCCCTTAACCCATCCGCCCACGGGCGCCAAAAGCGCACCTCCCCGGGCCGGCTCCTTTCCCCCTCCCGGCTGGCCACCCCCGGGGTGTCCCCGGCACTCCTTACCCCGGCTTGGACGTCCTCCCGGCCGTTTAGGCTGTCCGACGGGGCGGTGATCCCTCGCAGCCCCCTCCAGCGCTGAGGCAGGTCCTTTCTCCTAGTGCCCTTCCCCCTTTGCCTCGGCCACTTTTCAAGCGGCCTGGGGATGGACGCCAAGCGACGGTGCTCTGCCCCCGCCACGTCACTCCGGGGCGCCCCCTGGGCGGCGCGTCGGAGGCCCTGCCCCCGGCACTATCCGGTGGCCGCCGCTCTGCCCGCCAGTTTGCCCGCTCCCCCGGCCTCGCGCTGGGGGGCTGCGGCGTAATCCAGCCCCGCCGCTGGGGAGGGCCGCCTATGCCGCTCCCCCGCGCATCCCCAGCCCGGCACGGCCGAGGATCGCGGCCGGCGGAGTCGGCTGCGGGGCCGGTTTGCTTCCTCCGTCTCCGGGGGGGCGGATCTCCCTCCCTGTTAGTGCGGACCGCCGTGGGTCCGTCACACAGCCCTTCACATCAGATTCTCTTTTTCTCACACTAGATTCTCACACCAGGAACCTAGTATTCCCTAAATCCCAGAAAAAACAACAACAGTAGCATGAAAGCTAAAACATGGTTTCTTTCTATACACAAACCTTTCACAACAATTTAAATATTCCCCAGAAATATTTTTAAAAAGAGACCTTATTAAACTTGGCAACCATTTCTCCTGCTAACTCCTTTTTTTTTTCTCCAGGATCATCTTTCAGACTGCTCACTGGAGGGATATCTCCAACAGTTTCTTCTTGTACTTCTCTCCCAAATTTCTCCAGAACCGGAAAGATTTTCCGTATCTCCAACTATACTACCCCAGCTATTGTTTACTCCCCAAATCTCAAAAGTTTGCTCTTCTAATTCAGCCAATACAATGTCCCAACTCCCCAAAGCTAGATGCACTGACTCCCCTGGGTCTCTCATCCTCCAACTTCTCATAGTTAATATACCTAACACCATTTTTTGGCATTCCTTTCCTGTACAACTTTGCAAGATGAGGCACCAACACAGTCATAGCAGCAATAGTAGAAGCTCCAAAGACATTCAAAATAGAATTCTACTAGCGGATATCAAAATAGAATAAACCAGATCTTCTAGATGAGAAAAATACCTTTACTTCGCTGCTGAATGATGAACAACTTTTGATTCTAACTGGAAATGGTATGTACTGCTGGAGGCATTGCTGATAAAAAGTAGTACTTCTCACATATTATTCTCACATCTAATCTTGGGAGGAAATTCCCATCGATAAAGCAAATCTCAGTCCAATCATGTTTATTAGCCAGTTCCTGGAGCAGTTATGTGAAACTAAACACATTTAGAAAGATAAGTAAATTATTATGGCTTTCCACCCTCCTAGGCAACCTGGTATATATGTCATCAACAATGTTTTGTTACAACAGGGAAAAATTGGAAAGGTTGAGTCAGGAACTGACCCAGAAAGTGAAGAGAAGGAACAAAGAAGAAGTTAGAGCAGGAGTGGATAGGCTATGATCCCGCCAAGCCATTTAACCCAGCCCCCGACCTGTCACCACATCAGGGAGCAGCACCATTAGAAAGAGCTGGCTGCTTCCTGTGGCTCTCTATGCTGCGGGAAGGGGTGGAGGGGCTTTGCACGTTGCACCCACCTCCAGCAAAATCTCTCAGCTTCTATTGACTGGAAACTAGTCTATGGGAGCTGAGAGATTTTGCAGGACGAAGGGGCAGTGCATGAAGCCTCCCTCCATAACACAGAGTGCCACATGGAACAGAGCAGTCTGAGGCTCCTGGCAGGTAGGGAAGCCTGCCTGAGAGTGCTGCTTGCCATGAGCTACTTATGTAAGTGCCTCTCAACTAGAGCCTGTCTCTGGCACCCCACCCTCTCCCACACCCCAACTCACTCTGACACCCCTCCCCAGGCCAGTATCCTCTCCTGCACCCATACCTTCTCTCAGACCCTAGACCCCAATCCCCTGCCCCAGGTCACAACCCCCTCCTTCACCCAAACTCCCTTTCATTGCCCAGCCCTGAGTTAGAGAGACTGGGTCAATGTGACGTAGTGTGAGTGACCTCCACTGGCTGCGGTCTGCAGCATGGCTCAGCAGGGCAGAGGAGGGTCATTATGCAAAGAAGGTCTCTCAACCTGTCTGACCAGCTACCCCACAGGGAGAGAGACAAAGGAAGGGGGAATGCGGCCCTGGCTGGGGGCAGGGCTGGAAGAGTGGGTTAGTTTCTGTCTGGGATCATGGAGGAACCAGCCTAAGCCAGGGGCTGGGATTTAGGGGCCCAATCTCCCCCATCGCAAGGGGGGCTGAGGCATCCTAGACCTGCCCTGTAACCAGATTACATCGGTGCTGTGCTGTGCTGTGCTGTATCCTGGAGAAGGAATAAACTCCCTCCATTCTACGGGCTGGTGGAGTCTGTTCGTGCCATTACGGGGGTGCAGGAGTCAGGGGACCCCAACGCGTCGTCACAGTCAAAAAAAAGTTGAGGGAGCTTTCCAAATACATCTAATCTGTTAAATCAAAACAATCCTATTTGACAACAAAGAATGAGAATCATGAAGGAAAGCAGAAAGCAACAATAATATGAGGCAACTCAAGCATTCAGTATTGTTTTCCTTTTGAACAAATGATATTCCACACTGTGACGGGGCAGACAAGCCCCACACTCCGGCGGACAGCCAGGGAGAGCCGCGCCGGCTGGGATGCACAGGCGCAGGCATCCTAGGTTGCTTGGGCGACGGGGCAGGCGAGCCCCACACTCCGGCGGACAGGGAGGGGGAGAATGGTGGAAGGGGGAGGAGTCAGGCACGGCACGGGACGCCCGACGGCCACGTCAGCGGTGCGCCGTGACCTTTAAAAATGGTGGCCCCCGTGCCCAGGGGTGCGGGGGAGCTGACCGTGAAGGCTCAGGGGTAGGACAGGAGCAACAGAGTTTCGGAACCGGCAGCAGGGAAGACGCCCCAGCAGACCGTGACCCCCGACGACCCCGGAACTGCGAGCCTGAGCCAGGATCAGGAAGACTCGCAGGGGAGTGGGGCGAACGGACTGAGGACCCATCGTGGGGGTAAGAGGAACCCTCGACGGGGTAGGAAGTGGCTCGGAGCAGGGCGTTAAGCCCGCGGGTTGGTGTGTTACGGGTGGTCACCCCGTCAATCAATAGGGAGAGGAGAGCGTCATAATCCCTCCCCAGGGCTCCGGGCCGGGACCCAGTGGAGAGGGTGGGCCCGGGTCCCCCTACCCCAACGTAATCCCCGCGAGGCAAAAGGCCCTCTCTTCGGGTGCGGCTATACTTGAGGGGAGGGGGAATTGTATAATGGGTACAACTGATACCGCAAGAACCCCAAATGAAAGGGGTAGGGGCCCTCCCCACTGCAGGGAAGGCTACAGAAATGAGGGGCACCCCCCGGACATGAGGGGGGGGGTTTCCCTACAACACTAAGAACAGCTTAGGCCCATGGGTTTTTTTTCCCTAGGTCAGTTAGTTTATTTTCAAAACAGGCAATAAAAGTCATACTAATTTTAATAATTTGACATATACACCCATAACTGAATTTTATATTCAAACATTAATAGTTACAGTAAAGCAGCATTTCATATTTTATTAAGCAGTGGAGACACCAAACAGACCTGCCTGACTCTTCATAGTAGAAAGGCTACTTTGGCTATTTGTACATCCAGGTTTTGAGAACCTCACTTTACACATACTTTGTCTGCTAGCTTCATTGTATTTCTTATGTTCTCTTCACCACAAATTGTGTTTTTCTCCAGTACTCTGCCATCCTAAGGTACTTAGGTTTCTTTTCCCCTCAAGAAGCAGATATCTGAGTTCTGCTTCACTGGCATCTTGTCATAAACATATTATATCTAGAAATGAAAGCTAACTTGTGCAACAGATATTTCAAGGATGATGTTGGGGACTTGATTAGATAATAGTCACTATCTTGAAAGGTTTATATCCATAAAGCATGATTTATTTGGAACCTTTTATTCTTCCAGGAAAAAGTGTTCTTGAAATATCTCTAGTTTGTTTCCTTTGATGTAGTACTTTCCCCTCAAAATGACTTGTAGCCCAGCCCACCTTTCTTTCATTGCACCCAATTTATATGTCCAGAACATCCCAAAATACTTAGCAAAATGATTTGGAGAAGCTACTGTGTGCTCAGCAATTGCTCACATCCTACTTTGGGCTTGAGAATTCATGTTATTGGAAAGAGAGAAGGTAGATAATCAATCTCAACTTGTTTTCTATTAATTTATTAACAGACTAATAGGGTCTTTACATTCCTCAGCTGAAAGAAGACACTTCTAAGGATATGATTGGCCAGGTGCTTGTAGAACTAAACCTTGTATAACTGAGTCCTTTCAATGAATATCTACAAAACACAGCGTTCTGGCATTGAGAGTATTACTAACTTTGCCATCCTAAGATACAGGGTTTCTATTGAAAATGTTTCCACAGAAAACTACTGAATGAGTTAAGAGTATAAACTCAGCCAATAATAAAATCTTGTATTCTTTCAATTCTTTCAAACTCCTATTCCACAAGTGCAGGTTTTGGGACATTGCTTCAGCTACATCAAATCATGTATTTGAATATGACTAATGAGGTAGAACCTGATGAGTCAGATGTAATATCACTGATGTGATATAAGTACCAACTGCAGCTTTCGAAAAAGAGAAGATAAAAACCTCTTTCTAAAAGATATTTTTAAAATGCCTTGCTATATGCTATCAGGATGGCAAGTTCATGATTAGAGTCTTAAGAGCTAATTAGAAAATATAATAAGAATATCTTTAAAAAAAATACCTGCTGTGTATATCAGCTGTGTACAATATTAAAACGTGTTACTTTCTCGAGGTTATAGTTAAGATTTTGTCAGCACTTCTATTACATTATTTAGCACTGTATAAATTCAAGCTACAAAATTCCCTGATGGATGAAATTTGTAATATACTACTGTACTTTGTCTAATTGGTATACAGATTGTGGGTTTTTTTAATTTACCAGATTTCATAAAAAACATTAGCTCACTTCCATTTAACAGGTTTTTTTTAAAACAAAACATGTGACTGGCATCTATTCCATTATGTAGTTTTTACTGGAGAAATGGTCTGAGGTAAATAGGATGAAGTTTAATAAGGACAAATGCAAAGTACTCCACTTAGGAAGGAACAATCAGTCTTACACATACAGAATGGGCAGTGACTGTCTAGGAATGAGTACTGCAGAAAGGGATCTAGGGGTCAAAGTGGACCAGAAGCTAAATACGAATCAACAGTGTGATGCTGTTGCGAAGAAAGTAAACATGATTCTGGGATGCATTAACAAGAGTGTTGTGAGCAAGATACGAGAAGTCATTCTTCTGCTCTACTCTGCTCTGGTTAGGCCTCAGTTGGAGTATTTTGTCCAGTTCTGGGCACCACATTTCAAGAAAGATGTGGAGAAATTGGAGAAGGTCCAGAGAAGAGCAACAAGAATGATTAAAGATCTAGAGAACATGCTCTGTGAAGGAAGACTGAAAGAATTGGGCTTGTTTAGTCTGGAAAGGAGAAGACTGAGAGGGGACATGGTAGCAGTTTTCAGGTATCTAAAAGGGTGTCACAAGGAGGAGGCAGAAAATTGTTCTTCTTGGCCTCTGAGGCTAGGACAAGAAGCAATGGGCTTAAGCTGCAGCAAGGGAGGTTTAGGTTGGACATTAGGAAAAACTTCCTAACTATCAGGGTGATTAAACCATGGAATAAATTGCCTAGGGAGGTTGTAGAATCTCCATCTCTGGAGATATTTAAGAGCAGGTTGATAGACATCTATCAGGTACTGGGTCCTGCCATGAGGGCAGGGGACTGGACTTGATGATCTCTCAAGGTCCCTTCCAGTTCTAGTATTCTATGATCCTATGATTCTACGATTATTCCCCTTTATTCGGCCACATCTGGAGTACTGCGTCCAATTCTGGGCCCCCTTTGCAGGAAGGATATGGACACATTGGAGAGAGACCAGCAAAGAGCAACAAAAATAGTTAGGGAGCTGGAGGTCATGACTTATGAATAGAGATGGAGGAAACTAGGCTTATTTAGTGTACAGAAGAGAAGAGTGAGGAGGGATTTGATAGCAGTCTTTAACTACCTGAATGGGAGGTTCTATAGAGTATAAAGCTTTTTTTAGTGGTGACAAATGACAGAATGAGGAACAGTGCTCTCAAGTTGCAGTGGGGGAGGTCTAAGACTCATATTAGAAAAAACTATTTTACTAGGAGGGTGGTAAAGCACTAAGATGACCTAGGGAGGTAGTGGAATCTCCATCACTAGAGGTTTTTATGCAACAACTTGACAAAGGTCTGGCTGAGATGATTTAGTTGGGATTGGTTCTGCTTTTAGCAGGGGTTGGACTTGATGACCTCCCAAAGTCTCTTCTAAACCTGTGATTCTATAACAGACCAGGGATGTGCTGGACTAGAAAGGTTCAACCTATACTGTCTCAGAGTTCTTTACTTTTGAAATGTAAAGAACACTAGTATTTTTGACATCAAAATTGGCTGAGGGAAAAGAAGAACAAGTGAGCTAAGATGCTGCAGGATGCAGGACTACCAGGGTGTGTCTAGACTGCAGGCTTTTTTTCAAAAAAGTGGCCTTTTTTTGAAAAAATTTTACCTGCATCTAGACTGCCGCTGCGTTCTGTCAACAGTAAATCAAAGGAACGCGGCGGTTTTGTCAACAGCGGTAAACCTCGTTTTACGAGGAATAACGCTATTTTCGACAGAGATCTGTCAAAAAAAGGTATGTGTAGGCGCGGGGAAGTTTTTTTATCGAAAATAAAGGCCTCCAGGAAGAAGCCCTGGTGGACAGTCCATCCTTACATGCTGAGCATCTCTATTGTTTCTGTCCGCGCAGTTTCTTAAAGGCACAGGCACCCAGACAGGCATTGCTGTCTGGAAGCCAGCCAGAGCACCCATGCCAGCCATGCTAGCCATGTCCCAGCCTCAAGACCCCCCTGACCCTTCTCTGGATAGTGAAGAGGATCCACCCAGGGGCTCCAAAAGGCAGGCACCAGCCTGGTCAGGGCCTGAAATAAAACATTTCCTGGAGCTCTGGTCTCAGGAGGAATCCTTGCAGGCCCTGCAGTCGCACCACAGGAACACGGACATATATGAGCGCATGGCCCAGGAACTGGCCAAGAAAGGGCATCATCCTTGCACCCTGGATCAAGTGAGGGACAAGGTAAAAGAAATGCGGCAGGGGTATGCAAAGGTCCGAGACCAAAGCTCCCGCTCTGGGGCAGCCCCACAGAGCTGCCCATATTATGCAGACCTGGAGCAGATTCTGGGCGGTGGGGAAGCCCAGACTCTGCTGTGTCTTGTGGAGTCTGGGTTACCCCACCATATTGTGGACCAATCCCTGAGGGAGGACGAGCAGGAAGGAGGAACAGGAGGAGGAGGAGGAACAGACAGCAACGACCCTGTCCCAGGAGCCAGTCCTCCAGATCCCAGAGGCCTCCCAGGCATCCTCGGACATTGGGGAGGGAACATCAGATGAGTGCTTTGAGGGGTCACCATACACAGCCAGGTTGGCAGTGAGGGGGGCCATCTGGTCCCATTGCCACTGTGGGGCCCCTGTGATGCTCAGGCTGCTGCCCAACTCACACACGGTGTCACATGTAAAACCTGTGAGTCTCCTGTCCAAAGGAGAGCCCCTTACAGCGACAGCATGCCCACGGGGACAGCGGGTGCACACATACATGATTGTCTCTTCCTCTTTCCTCCACAGCCGGACCCCCCCGCAAGAGGGTCGCACCACACCAGCCCCACCACCATCTCGGACACGTGGCACCCGCAGGCACTGGCATGTCTACATGGACCTGCTGAAAGAGCATGTAGTGGCCCTGCAGGACCTCAAGAGGACTCTTCAGCAGAGGACGGAGGAAGAGGCCGAGTGGCTCAACAGGCTGCTGGATGAGCTGGTCCAGTAGTGCATTTCAATCTGTGCCACTATGTGGGAGGTCCTAGCCTTGCCTGCCCCTGTCACTGGCACCGCTCCTCCTGCACGCCAGGACCCTGCCCTCCCAACCGCCCCTTAAACTACCCCCGGTGGTTGACCAGGGCCTGCAGCACCATAGAAAAGTAGCCCTTGCAATTAATAAATTAGGCTGCTCGATGAGGCAGTGCGCGGATTGGGATGTGTGTCCCATCAAGGGCTCCTCCGCAGTGAGGGAAACCAAGCCCAGCAAAGCCAGCAACCATGGTGTCCAGGTCTCCCAGACAGACGAGCCTCTTCATCAGCTCCACATTGATGGCCCTCACCACCCGCAGAAAGAGACAAATAGACAGACAAAAGCCAGGGTGTTAGACTGGGTACCTAAGACCTTGGGAGGAGAACCCACCCTCCCCCTTGTCAAGATGTCCCCCTCCCCCACATCAGCACAGGGTTGGTCGAGGAGCTGCCTCCCACTGCTACTCCATACCCCACTCCCCCTTGCCCTTGCTTAACAGTCCCCCATTTTCAGCCCCCCGACTCAGCAGGTCCTGTCCCCCAAAAGTGCCTTACTTCCATCAAAATGGCCCCGGCAGAAGACCTCCCCACGCCAAACTGGTGTCCCATGGAGCGGTAACTGTTGGGGGTGGCCAGCTTCCAGAGGGCAATAGTGACCTGCTTCTGCAGGGGGGATGTCAGGCTGCAGGTGGGTGTCCTGGTGTTGCAGAGCAGGGATGAGCCAGGCATACAGCTCCTGGAACGTGTCCTTCTGCATCCGGAAGTTGCGGGGCCACTGGTCGTCATCCCAGAGCTCCATGACGAGCCGGTCTCACCAGTACGAACTTGTCTCATGCCTCCAAATCCGCCCGTCCCCAAAAAGTTTGGAGGCAAGGGCATTGCTCCTGTATCCCGGACAAAGGATTCGTAGCTCTGGTCCAGGTCCATATGGGGCAGGAGCTTCATGATGGGGTCATGAAGATGCAGCAGAAGCTGCAGCATGGCAGCGTGGGGCCATCGCCTGCCCAGGGGCAGATCCAGTTCCATGGCCAAAAAAACCCAATGAAAAGAAGAAAAACCAACCAGAAAAGAAACTGCTGTGGTGTCCAAGAAAGAAGGGCAACCAGAGCAAGCACTGCAGCAGCTTTGCTGTCCCTCTAGGACGCAGGCAAGCCAGAAGCAGCAACAGAGCAATGGCTGTCCAGCGGTAACCCTTTAAGCACGCATCTCTGCAAAGGGCGTGTAGCAGCACCAGGAAGTAAATGCTGCCCCTGTGCCCTGCCAGAAGCAGTTCCAGGTGCCTTTTTTTTTTTTTCAAAAGAGCATCCAGGCAGTCTGGACGCTCTTTTTCGAAAAGTGGATCGCTTTTTTGATCCGCATAATGCAATCTAGACATGGGTTGTTTTTTTGGGGGGGGGGGGGTTTCGAAAAAAGCGTGTAGTCTAGACGTAGCCTCAGAGTCACCTGGGATGGCAGATAGGAAGAGCCTAAAAGGTAAAAGTTAAGCTGAGCAACTTTTAGAAGTTCAGATAACAAACTTGCCTAAAAGAGTTGTGGGTATGGCTCTTAGCAAGCTGTGGAAAAGCCCTGCCCTATGACTTTGTCTTAATAGAATACTGAAAGAAACTTTGGATAACAAATACTAGAGAAAAGCCTTGTCATAACAGCTAATGAACAATTTCTTACAATTCACGTGTATGTGCAGGTCGAAACTTCAGACTATCATAGAATCCTAGAACACTACGACTGGAAAGGACCTCGAGAGGTCATCGAGTCCAGTCCCCTGCCCTCATTGCAGGACCAAATACTGTCTAGACCATCCCTGATAGACAGTTATCTAACCTATTTTTAAATATCTCCAGAGATGGGGATTCCACAACCTCCCTGGGCAATTTATTCCAGTGTTTGACTACCCTGACAGTTAGGAACTTTTTCCTAATGTCCAACCTAAACCTCCCTTGCTGCAGTTTAAGCCCATTGCTTCTCGTTCTATCCTCAGAGGCCAAGATGAACAACTTTTCTCCCTCCTCCTTACGACACCCTTTTAGATACCTGAAAATGGCTATCATGTCCCCCCTCAATCTTCTCTTTTCTAAACTAAACAAACCCAATTCTTTCAGCCTTCCTTCATAGGTCATGTTCTCTAGACCTTTAATCATTCTTGTTGCTCTTCTCTGGACCCTCTCCAATTACTCCATATCTTTCTTGAAATCTGGTGCCCAGAACTGGACACAATACTCCAACTGAGGCCTAACCAGCGCAGAATAGAGCGGAAGAATGACTTCTCGTGTCTTGCTCACAATACACCTGTTAATGCATCCCAGAATCATGTTTGCTTTTTTTGCAACAGCATCACACTGCTGACTCATATTCAGCTTGTGGTCCACTATAACCCCTAGATCCCTTTCTGCCGTACTCCTTCCTAGACAGTCGCTTCCCATTCTGTATGAGTGAAACTGATTGTTCCTTCCTAAGTGGAGCACCTTACATTTGTCTTTATTAAACTTCATCCTGTTTACCTCAGACCATTTCTCCAATTTGTCCAGGTCATTTTGAATTATGACCCTATCCTCCAGAACAGTCTCAACCCCTCCCAGGTTGGTATCATCTGCAAACTTAATAAGTGTACTTTCTATGCCAATATCTAAATCGTTGATGAAGATATTGAACAGAGCCGGTCCCAAAACAGACCCCTACGGAACCCCACTTGTTATACCTTTCCAGCAGGATTGAGAACCATTAATAACTACTCTCTGAGTACAGTTATCCAGCCAGTTATGCACCCACCTTATAGTAGCTCCATCTAAGTTGCATTTGCCTAGTTTATTGATAAGAATATCATGTGAGACCGTATCAAACGCCTTACTAAAGTCTAGGTATACCACATCCACCACTTCTCCCTTATCCACAAGACTCGTTATCCTATCAAAGAAAGCTATCAGATTGGTTTGACATGATTTGTTCTTTACAAATCCCTATCACCTTATTATCTTCCAAGTGTTTGCAGATGATTTCCTTAATTACTTGCTCCATTATCTTCCCTGGCACAGAAGTTAAACTAACTGGTCTGTAGTTTCCTGGGTTGTTCTTATTTCCCTTTTTATAAATGGGCACTATATTTTTGCCCTTTTCCAGTCTTCTGGAATCTCTCCTATCTCCCATGATTTTCCAAAGATGATAGATAGAGGCTCAGATACCTCCTCTATCAGCTCCTTGAGTATTCTAGGATGCATTTCATCAGGCCCTGTTGACTTGCAGGCATCTAACTTTTCTAGGTGATTTTTAACTTGTTCTTTTTTTATTTTATCTTCTAAACCTACCCCCTTCCCACTAGCATTCACTATGTTAGGCATTCCTTCAGACTTCTCAGTGAAGACTGAAACAAAGAAGTCATTAAGCATCTCTGCCATTTCCAAGTTTCCTGTTACTGTTTCTCCCTCCTCACTGACCAGTGGGCCCTACCCTGTCCTTGGTCTTCCTCTTGCGTCTAATGTATTTATAAAAAGTCTTCTTGTTTCCCTTTATTCCCGTAGCTAGTTTGAGCTCATTTTGTGCCTTTGCCTTTCTTATCTTGCTCCTGCATTCCTGTGTTGTTTGCCTATATTCATCCTTTGTAATTTGTCCTACTTTCCATTTTTTATATGACTCCTTTTTTATTTTTAGATCATGCAAGATCTCGTGGTTAAGCCAAGGCGGTCTTTTGCCATATTTTCTAACTTTCCGACGCAGTGGAATAGCTTGCTTTTGGGCCCTTAATAATGTCCCTTTGAAAAACTGCCAACTCTCCTCAGCTGTTTTTCCCCTCAGTCTTGATTCCCATGGGACCTTACCTATCAGCTCTCTGAGCTTACCAAAATCCGCCTTCCCGAAATCCATTGTCTCTATTTTGCTGTTCTCCCTTCTACCCTTCCTTAGAATTGTGAACTCTATGATTTCATGATCACTTTCATCCAAGCTGCCTTCCACTTTCAAATTCTCAACCAGTTCCTCCCTATTTGTTAGGATCAAATCTAGAACAGCTTCCCCCCCCGGTTGCTTTTTCAACCTTCTGAAATAAAAAGTTGTCTCCAATGCAGTCCAAGAACTTATTGGATGGTCTGTGCCCTGCTGTGTTATTTTCCCAACATGTATCTGGATAGTTGAAGTCCCCCATCACCACCAAATCGTGGGCTTTGGATGATATTGTTAGTTGTTTAAAAAAAGCCTCATCCACTTCTTCCACCTGGGTAGGTGGCCTGTAGTAGACTCCTAGCATGACATCACCCTTGTTTTTAACCCCTTTTAGCCTAACCCAGAGACTCTCAACACTTCCGTCTCCTATGTCCATCTCCACCTCACTCCAAGTATGTTCATTTTTAATATATAAGGCAACACCTCTTCCCTTTTTTCCCTGTCTATCCTTCCTGAGCAAGCTGTACCCTTCCATACAAACATTCCAATCATGTGTATTATCCCACCAAATTTCTGTGATGCCAACAATGTCATAATTGTACTTATTTATTAGCACTTCCAGTTCTTCCTGCTTATTACCCATACTTCTCGCATTTGTATATAGGCATTTAAGATACTGATTTGACCTTGCCTCCCAGTTTTGCCCTGACCCTCCTTTCTCTCTGCCATTGTAGCCCACGCTCCCTCCCATTTCCGACCCATCTCCCAGGTCTCCATGTTCTCCACCTTCCTGTGGGCTTTGCTCACCTGTCCCCGTCGAACTATTAGATGATATGTTTGTTAAAGAAAGTGCTTTTATATTTCAATGGAGGAAGAAGAATTTAAATAAAGTGAGGCTGCTGTCTCGTACGTGCAGGCTTGGCCACGTACTGTGTACAGCACTCCTCGGTGTGTGTGGGGTCGGGCCTGTGCCTTGGTGGCTAACCTGCTTCCAGCCAGCACACCCCTCCTCCTCCGCCATGGCAGGACATGTGTGGCCAGCAGGATCCCAGGCATGCTGGAGGCTCTTCTCTCCTGGCATTCAGCAATCCAGTGCAGGCATTCTGCCTCCATGAGGGAGTTCATGCAGTTCATCTCCTCCTGCACATCCTCCCTTGTCTGCTTTCACCTGCAGATCAGAGCCAGGGAGGCAGAATCTGTAAGAGGGGGAATTTTCACTGTGCTGGCTTCTGGCCCAGCTGCAATGAAAAGTTACAAGGGCAGGCATTGCAGGAGCTACACTGTGTTAAAGCCTAACCCTACTCTGTTATCTAACACCAGCATCGGGACACACTCAGTTCAGAGGCAGGCAGGCATGGTAAGGGGCCAGTCAGAGCAGGAGACTGCAGGCAGGGGAGTAGGGGAGGGGGGCTTCCCACTGTGTCCCCGGGTCCAGCATGCATGGCTTTCCATGAACTGCTTCTTTTCCAGCCCACGGGAAGGGTGGGGGGTAGATGTGTGTCTGTCACACTTGGCTTCCTTGGGAGAGTGCTAATAGGTTCCCCTCCTCCTTCATCCAGGTTGTCATGCGAGATATCAGTCTTCTCAGGATCACACAAGAGTGATCGGAACCATATACTGACTGAATGTGGCCATAAACCCAGGCCTTATGGTGCAATGCTTACTGGTTGGGGAGGCTTAGCATGGGAAGGTGTCCTACCACGGAGGACAGAATAAGGTTGGTCTCCCCCAAAACCTTGTGAGAAGGATCAAAGAGTTCCTAGCTGAGAGCTTCATGGAGCTGTGCAAGCAAGACTCCCACTCCATCTGCAGACAAAGTAACAAGCTGTTCCGTGCTCCCTGTGCTGTATAGGCAAAGGGCGCACCACAAATCACACCCAATTGCCTTAACCTGCTTGTAGTTAGAAAATGTTTGTGAACTCACCGGAAGTGCCCTCCCCAGGGTCACTGCTTGACATCCTGAGAGGAGGGGACTGGCTCCAGCATCATGAACAACTCTTGGTTCTCGGGGATCACCAGCTGGCCATGCTCCTCCTCCTCCTCCTATTCCCCCTCCAACAACATACTGTCTTCCATGCTGATGACAAGCATGTCTTGGTCAAACTCCATGGTCACACTAAAGAAGCTGGCCACCCACCCAAATCACGTCCAGCTGCTTCTAGTAGCAGCGTATGAGAGGTTCTACACCAGACCATTGGCTTGCCTCCTTCACCTTATGGTAGGATAGCCTCAGTTCCTTGATTTTGACTCAGCACTGTTGGGCACCCCTGGAATAGCCTTTAGCCACCAGGCAGCTTGTGATCTTTGTGCAAATGTCTGCATTCCATTTTCTGGTTCAGAGCTCAGCAAGAATGGATTCCTCTCACCGTACCTAGATGAGGTCCAGGATCTCCCAGACACTCTATGCTGGTGCTCTTCTGTTCCCCTGGGAACTGGAACCCATGGGAGCAGAAGTATTTAAAGTCATCACAGTATTTGAATTGGTCCAAGTCATGGCCACATGTGGCGCGGTGTGCTGCTCACTCTGAGATGTGCTTTCAATGCTGGCCACATGTGAAATGAAATTTAATTTTTCTCATGGCTTTTTCTGCTTACCTGGAGAGCAGTAGAGGTGCAAGTTCTGGCCAGAGCAGGGAACTGCACAAGGCCTCCCAGAGGTCAATAACCTCAACTGTCAGCAATGCTGCATCTACATTACTGTAAATCTGACCATGCAAAGTCAAGAATAGCGTTACTCCTCGTGAAGAGCAGGAGTACTGAAATTGACTTCAGCAGCCCTTAAAGTTGATGCTACAGTGATGCTTGGTGGTGTGGATGCATCATTTAGAAAATCAACCATATGTGGCTAAATTTGATGTAAAGTCCTAGTGTAGACCAAGCCTATGTGTTTAGTTAATTTGGGACTCAGGAAGAATTGTGGTGTCCTGCCTCTGTTTGGTCGTAAAAAAGAATCCTTTTTAAATCAAGTACAACTAAGTCTTATTTCTTCTCTGCCATAAGGAACACAGCACAGATACATCAACATAGAATTAATTGTATATTTTTAAATGGGTGTTCAGAGATTGCAGTCAAAACACTATGGCTGCGTCTAGACTGGCATTTGCGGAAAAAAGCATCTAGATTGGCACGGACGCTTTTGCGCAAAAGCACTTTTTGCGGAAAAGCGTCCGTGCCAGTCTAGACGCGGTTTTGCGCAAGAAAGCCCCGATCGCCATTTTCGCCATCGGGGCTTTTTTGCGCAAAACAGTCCTGAGCTGTCTACACTGGCCCTCTTGCGCAAATACATTTGCGCAAGAGGGCTTTTTCCCGAACAGGAGAGCATAGTATTTGCGCAAGAACACTGACAATCTTACATCAGATCGTCAGTGTTCTTGCGCAAATTCAAGCGGGCCAGTGTAGACAGCTGGCAAGTTTTTCCGCAAGAGCAGCTGCTTTTGCGGAAAAACTTGCCAGTCTAGACCCAGCCTATGAATAAAAACCATAAGAAACAAAGATATTACAAAATGGTAGATTTATGGCTAAGAATTTTGACAGAAAAATCCACAACAAGCAGGCACTTTGACAACATAAGGGAGAAACAGGAACAAATTGCAGCATTTGAACAGCATGAGAAATTGGTTGTATCTTATCAAGCATTTGACCTCTCCTTAAATTGAGTCCAGAGAAGTGTTTTAAATTAGTATAAATAATATTTAAATGCTGCTCAATTATGATGCTGCATATTGCTGGTTTTCAACACCTGTGTGCTCTAGGAGGCTATTTTTTTAAGTCCTGTAATTGGAATGTCAAAGACATGGTATCTCGCATCTATCTTTGGATTTCATAGCAGAGAATTTTATTTATACCTGAGAAAACTAATGAGAAAATGCATGGATCTTGATAAGGAGAAAATATTATCTTTACATGTTAATACTATAAAGTTATCTTGCCATTTACTAAAAAGACTAATGGGAGATGGATTTAGTTAGTTACAAATTAAAAATGTATAAACCTACATTACTTGTTAGGACTCAGTATCAGGATACTCATATGAGAACTTCAGAGAAGGCAAGACTCTTCCCCACTCTGTTTACTTATAATGACTTGCAAAAGCTGAAAATTGACTTGTCAAAGGTTAAAGTCTGGTTAACTTGAATCAAAACTGGGTTTAATTTTTTTACTACACTTTTCTGCATTAAACTGCCTTTCAGGTGATATGTTAACAAGGAAACTAATACTTCCACCAATTGGCTAGGACAACAATGACAGTATATTTCATTGCCCTTCTGAATTATTTGTATAGTCCCTATTCTTTCTTCTGCTAGCATGAATTCCCGTTATAGTAGCACTGTCTGAGTACCCTTCTCTTTACCATAACTCTCCAATACCCTTTTAAGTGCTATATAATGAAGGAAGGGCAAGGAGATGTAGTCTTGTGGGGATGGTAGATCTCTCATTTCCACATAATAGTACATATACAAGACTTTCCTTAACTCAGATTCCACTGTGTGACAGCATTAGGAAGGAAATCCTTTGTCTCCCTTATTGCCATGGCCCTCTATCTAAAGATAAATATATATCTATTCTCAAACTCTCAGAAAACAAGCCTTGTCTCTTAGGCTACATCTAGACTGCTTCCCTCTGTCGACAGAGGGATGCAAATGAAGCACGTCGAAATTGCTAATGAAGCAGGTATTTAAATATCCCGTGCTTCATTAGCATAAACATGGCCACCGCTTTTTTTCGAAACAGAGCTTTTTCGGAAAAAAACTGGCAGTCTAGATGTGGATCTGTCAAAAATAACCCCTTTTTTGACAGATCCTGTATTCCTCAAAAAATGAGGTTTACAGGATCTGTCGAAAAAGGGTTTATTTTCGACAGATCCACGTCTAGACTGCCGGATTTTTTTCGAAAAAGCTCCATTTTGAAAAAAAGCAGCAACTATGTTTATGCTAATGAAGCACAGGATATTTAAATCCCTGCTTCATTAGCAATTTCGACGTGCCTAATCTACATCTCTCTGTCGATGGAGAGGTGTAGTCTAGACACCGCCCTAGGGTATGTCTACACTTGCACCCTCTTTCGAGAGAAGGATGCAAATGAAGACACTTGAAATTGAAAATGAAGCCTGGATTTAAATATCCCACACTTCATTTGCATATTCGCATTATGACGCTATTTCGAAATAGCGCTATTTTGAAATAACAGACGTTGTTAAGATGCGGTTATTTCAAGAGAAAACCCTTCTCTCGAAATAACCCTTATTCCTCATACAGTGAGGTTTACCAGTTATTTCAAGAGAAGGATTTTCTCTCAAAATAACTGTGTCTTAACAGCGTCTGTTATTTCAAAATAGCTTATTTCGAAATAGCGCTATAACGCGAATATGCAAATGAAGTGTGGGATATTTAAATCCCAGCTTCATCTGCAATTTCAAATGTCTTCATTTGCATTCCTCTCTCGAAAGAGGGTGCAGGTGTAGACATACCCTCACTCAGTGACTCTTATTTACCCATGATATTGGCCATAAGATGGAAATTTATAGCTGTAATCCTTCTGCCAGGTGGAGCCAGCAGCAACCTGGCCCAGGTTCAATATTTAGGGGTTAGTCTCCATCCATCCAACACTGAACAAACTCAAGTCCCCACCTAGTAACCTGAGAAATTCATACACTACCTCTGGGCACCTCCCCAGTCACAAAAGAGTCTGAGTGTAAACAAGAAATTTGTGATAAAAATGAGGGAAGTAACTTGGCATACATTTGGGAAAACATCACAAACAGGGTTCATGAACAAAAACTAGGAGTAAGTCACACCCCAAGTAGGTTGTCCTTTTCCCCTCAGGTTCTTAAATCCAGCAATCTAAATGTCCCCTTTGCTTTATCAGGGTAGACCCAGAGTTCAGAAGTGCATCCACAGACTCCACCTCCCATCCTGGATGGGCGGAGATAAAGAGTCATTACTCTGCTGGTCACTTGCCATTTGCCTACCCTCTGCCGCCATCCTGCTGGCCATTCATTGCACCACTTCACAGCCACCGTCCTGGTTGTTTGTTGTGCCACCACTCCGCTGGCTGTAAGTTACAATCCATTGCCATCCACCTCTTGGTTGTGACTTCTGTTGATCAGTCTCAAGTGACTTCACCTTCCAGTGATTTCAACTCTTAGCAAGCAGGGTATAAGAAACACAGTTCAAACACAATTAACATAAGAAAGACTCTCTAAATGATGCCTATTCTTTGAACAGTGGGGGGAGGGGAATAGGTCTCACCAGTCCAGGCAAGAGAGGGTATGTGCCTCCTGACAAAAATAATCTTTGTTCACCCCCTCTTACTCTCATAGGCCTCTGAAAGTCAAGCCCCCCGATTAGCTAAGCTCTTTTTGCTAATGGTGAGCCCTTTCCTTTGGAACAATTTAGCACAGCTATATTTCAGCTTTCACTGTATTTAATACAAACAGTTGGCATTGGATCACACATTTTGATTCTAATGAGCAAAATACCACTCCATCTGCTGACTATTTAAAAAATATTCCCATCTTTTAAAAAAGGGAAGAAGGAGAAACCTGTGAACTCCAGACCAGTCAGCCTCACCTCAGTCCCCAGAAAAATATTGGGAAGTGAGCCTCATGGAATCAATTTTTAAGCACAGTCAACCTGTGGAACTCCTTGCCAGAGGATGTTGTGAAGACTAGGACTTTAGCAGAGTTAAAAAAAAGAGCTAAGTAGATTCATGGAGGTTAGGTCCATCAATGGCTATTAGCCAGGATGGGTAGGAATGGTGTCCCTAGCCTCTGTTTATCTGGAAATGGGTGACAGGAGAGTGATCACATGAGGATTACCTGTTGCGTTCCCTCCCTCTGGGGTATCTGGTATTGGCCACTGTTAGCAGACAGGATACTGAGCTAGATGGACCTTTGGTCTGACCCACTATGGCCTTTTTTATGTTCTAAGGACTTAGAAGACAGAAAAGTGATCAGGAATCATCAACATGGACACACCAATGGCAAGTCATGCCTCAGCAGTATTCTTATCAGCAAGTTAAAGAAGTATGGATTGGATAAATGGACTGTAAGGTGGATAGAAAACTGGCTAGAATGTCGGGCTCAATGGGTAGTGATAAATGGTTTGATGCCTGCTTGGTGATCAGTATCACTCAGGGTATGTCTACACTAGCCCCCCTAGTTCGAACTAGGGTGGCTAATGTAGGCATTTGAACTTGCAAATGAAGCCCAGGATTTAAATATCCCGGGCTTCATTTGCATGTTCCCGGGCGGGTGCCATTTTTAAATCCCCTTAGTTCGAACTGACTGCCCGCGGCTACATGCGGCAGTCAGAAGTTAATCCGAACTAAGTCTTTAGTTCGGATTAACTGTTACTCCTCCTGCAATGAGGTGTAACAGTTAATCCGAACTAAGGACTTAGTTCGGATTAACTTCTGACTGCCGCATGTAGCCGCGGGCAGTCAGTTCGAACTAAGGGGATTTAAAAATGGCACCCGCCCGGGAACATGCAAATGAAGCCCGGGATATTTAAATCCTGGGCTTCATTTGCAAGTTCAAATGCCTACATTAGCCACCCTAGTTCGAACTAGGGGGCTAGTGTAGACATAACCTCAGAGTGTCTCAAAGGTCAGTTCTGGGGCCGGTTTTGTTCCACATCTTTATTAATGACCTGAATAGGGGAGCTGGATTGCACCCTCAGCAAGTTTGCAGATTACACTAAACTAGGGGAAGAGGTAGATATGTTGGAGGATAGGGATAGGGTCTAGGGTGAACTAGACGAATTGGAGGATTTGGCCAAAAGAAATCTGATGAGGTTCAACAATAATAAGTGCAGAGTCCTGCACTTGGGACAGAAGAATCCCAAGCATTGTTACAGGCTGGGGACTGACTGGCTAAGCAGCAGGTCTGCAGAAAAGGACCTGGGGATTAAAGTGGATGATCAGCTGGATAGGAGTCGGCAGTGTAGCCAAGAAGGCTAACCGTGTATTAGGGTGCTTTCTGAGGAGCATTGCTAGCAGATCTAGGGAAGTGTTTTTTCCCCTTTATTTGGCACTGGCATGGCACATCCGGAGTGTTGTATCAAATTCTGGGCCCCTCATTGCAGAAAGGATGTGGATACATTGGAGAAAGTCCAGTGGAGGGCAACAAAAGTGATTAGGGGGCTGGAGTACATGACTTATGAGGAGAGGCTGAGGAAACTGGACTTATGTAATCTGCAGAAGAGAAGAGTGAGGAGGAATCTGATAGTGGCCTTCAACTACCTGAAGTGGGGGGGTGGGGTGGTTCCAAAGAGGATGGAGAGAATATTGGTGACATATGACAGAATGAGGAGTCTCAAGTTGCAGTGAGGGAGGTCGAGATTGGATATTAGGGGAAAAAAAACCTATTTTACTAGGAGGGTGGTGAAGCACTGGAATGAGTTATCTAGGGAGGTTTTTAAGTCCCATCTTGACAAAGCCCTGACTAGGATGATTTAGTTGGGACTGGTCCTGCTTTTAGCAGGGGGTTGAACTTGTTGACCTGTGATTGTATGATAATATCTAACAAATCTAAGCAAAGCAGGAGCAAACTATATGTTCAATAAACACACCTAGGTCTCTCCCCACTTCTAGCTAGCTTTAGGGAAAGCATTCCTTCAAATTCCATTTACATCTGTGGAATAAGAGACATGTACTGGCTTTAATACTTAGCTTTCCTACAATTCCACTGCCAAATGGCAGATAACAGTGAGTGCTTGGGGAATGCAGATGGAAATACTGCAATCTCATGACAACAATGTGAATGGAGGATGAAGAGAGAAATCATTGGTCTGTATCTGGAAGATTGGAGACAAATTAATCAGCATAATGACAAAAATAGGGCGATGTCTACACAGAGAGTATGCAAATGAAGCGCCAGTTAGCATTTTGTCATACTTCATTTACATAATCTATTAAAGCTGTTATTGCACAAGGGGTTTTTGCACAAAAACAAACAGTGTGGACATTTCCTTTTTGTGCAAAAACCCCTTTTTGTGCAAGATCCTTATGCCTCTCCGGGTGAACGATAAGGATCTTGCGCAAAAAGGGTTTTTTTGCGCAAAAAGGAAACATCCACACTTCTTGTTTTTGCACAAAAACAGCTTGAATAGATCATGCAAATGAAGTATGACAAAATGCTAATCAGTGCTTCATTTGTATACGCTCTGTCGGCAAAAGCCGGCAGTGTAGACAAAGCCTAGGTGTGTTTCCTATTCAGGAAAGAGGATGCCAGTCAACATGAGGAAAGCAAAAATGTAGTACATCTTACAAGCAATCTGTCAGCAAAGCTGTTCTGGGACCCAGCCCAGATTTTTCAAGTTGCTCTGCAAAGTGGAGTCACCAAATAGAGTCAGAACATTGCTGTTGTCCCTGTTGGTGAATCCTCCCACAGGAACTACTGTCCCCAAAGATGTACAAATTGTACATAAAATGTGATATGTTCAAAAAAGGAACATTTTGAGTCTACTGTTAATGTCAGATTGAAGGAAGATCCAGTGTTTTAAGGACTTTTTAATATAGAACGTCAGCAGGTAAAATGGATATACATACTTAATTACCCTGATGGCTATAATTTCTTTGCAAAAATCTGTGTGCATTAGAGGATATAGTGGTTTGAATCTACTTAAGAGGAATATGGAGCTCTGTTGGCACAGAAATGGAAATGGAAATCTATTACATATAAGGGCATATCTGATCTGAGTTGCCTGTCTGCAGCATAGTGTAAAGTCACAATTAAATCAGGGAAAAGAAATTTCACTGAGCATTTTCATATTTCAAAATCTGATTTAATTCTGATTTGGAACAATTTCCCACATTTTCCATGGTTAGGAATGGTGTACAGAACCTGTAAGGTCTGGGAGTAAGGGCTGCCAAAGAGTTACAAATCTGGAAATCTAACAGGTGGGCTGCAAAGGAGCCACAGAGGTTCTGATAGAAACAGAAAATTGGAAAATTAGGATAGAATTTTTCCAATGAGTGCTTGTCACAATGATGCACCATCATGTCACAGTGTTACACGTTACAAAATTACAAAGCAACATAGTGTGACAATTCAGCTATACTACATTAATAACATGATATGACATTACAGTATCATTGTGTAGATGTGCTAAAAATGAACACCATGACAATATACAAATTACTTTGAGAACTTCAGTTTCTCCTGAAGTCAATGGAATCTAACATTTGATGTTGCATTAAATATAGTAGACTGAACTGACATCCTCATCTTTCATTATCTTCTCCTTTAGTTAATCTACCCCTATTCTTGATACACTGGGGTTGTGGGGTTTTTTGCTTTTTGGGGTTTTTTTAAGGGGGGGGCGTTGAACATAAAAAGGTGCTGTGATATTTTTGTTAAGTAACCCCTCTGTTTTTCATTACCTAAAATTCTGATAGAATTTCATGTTTCCCCCCATGTCTGCCATTTGGTTTAGTTCTTATGCCATAGGTATTTCATGTGGCCTTGAAAGGGTTTACTGAAGCATTACAAAGAGTTTTATTTAGAATATATGTTCTGTTCCTTTCTCTGTGAACATTACACAAAGATATAATTGCAACTTAACAGGCTTTTTAGGAATAGGGATGTACAATTTTTAACTTAGAGTGATATTACTGGAAAAAAGGTAAATTAAGCATTTTGACTATGAAGATTGTAAGAAAATGGAGAGATAATTCAAGGCTGAAGAGTTATGCTATTCAGAGGAATCTGACAAGTACTCATTTGCATTTCTGTAATCAGTTATAGAGGTTATGAGGTGTCGATTATGTTCCATGCGTGACCTTTTTAGTTTCTAGGTAATGTACCTCAATTAATTGTCTGAGGCATCATAAAGAACCCTTTTCACTGCAGCATGACTATGAAAAGCCATAAAATTCTTTCCCTGCACGTGAAGTATGAAATGCACAACTGACCTTAGCACTTCACAGTAGCTCACTGATGCTAATGCAGACCTTCCATTGCCATAAATTACAATGTAGTCAGGATATGAATAGTTCTACTAATGCTTTCCTAGAAGATATTGCAGATTTTTGTAAAGTCACAGAAATGACCATGCTTTGAATTTCCTGTTTCAGTCCATCAGTTCAACTGTAGCAACCAATAAAGAATTCTGCTTTTAGTGAAGCTGAATAAGTTACCATTCTGCCTAACAAGAGTTTGTTATGAAATGTAAAACAATTATTCAGCAAAACCAACATCTTTTGGGGGTAGAGGTGTCAGCCAAAAATCACAGGCTATGTCTAGACTACAGGGCTTAAAACTCTGCTGCATCCAGGGAATGCGCCTGCTTGCCACTTTTTTTTGCGGAAGAGCAGACATGCTCTTTAGAAAGCCCTATCTTCCTCCTTCCATGAGGAAGAAGGGCTCGTCCGAAAGAGGAGGTTTTTCTGAAATTTGGCCCAGTGAAGATGGGCCAAATTTCGGAAAAGCCTCTTCCAACAAAACTATAGAAGAAGATACACAAATTGCGGAGCACAATTTGCGTACCTTTTTCCAATAAAACATTGTAGTCTAGACATAGCCTCCGTGTTTAAAGTCTACTACAAATACAAAGTGGGAAAACAAATACTGAGTAGATGCCATGTGAGAGAAACCTTGCAACTTGATCTCACAATAACTTTCATTTTAAAAGCTCTAAGTATATTATATTACATAATGGGAATTAGTGCTAAGTGAATAGTGGAGATTGGTTTTTGCAAATTCATTCTAAATCACACTTTGACTCAAACATGTCCTCAATCCTCTTGTTCACTATTCTGTAGACATTAATATGCACAAATTGATTTTTCAAAATGTTTCTGGGCCTCACACTGACTTTCATTTTGTTCAGAAGTAAAATTATTATTTTGACCCATTTTAGGTCTTTCATTTCTGAATTAATGCAGGAGGAAGGTAGATGGAACTGCAGAGAGGGAGCAATATTTGCACAGCTAATTTCTTCTGTGACTATGATAGCTACTTCATTATGATAGAAAGATGGAGATATCTGAATTATTTTTATGAATATCATGTGTACCTCAGATTATCTGCTTGATATTATCTGACTAGATGGGATTAAAGCCAAGGAGGATGTTAGGGAGAACAAACAGGAGATGAAAAACTATCAAAGATAAAATAACTCCAGAAAGAATGCCAAAAGGTACTTAAGCTATAAAAAGAGAAATGCCATCCTATCTTGCTCCAGCCAGCTTCAAGTATTTATTTTCCCTAAACCAGCGCTTAATATCAAAGATGCATTAAATCAGTACTTCAAATCCCCCTCTTGTGCCCAGAGTTCACACTGGCTTGTCAGCAACAGAATCAGTTCAGTTACAGAGAGCTCAGTGAGGGTAAGAGTTAAGATACACAACTTTAGCTACATTGGGGCTACGTCTAGACTACATCCCTTTTCCATAAAAGGGATGCAAATTAGACGTATCGCAATTGCAAATGAAGCGGGGATTTAAATCTCACGCGCTTCATTAGCATAAAAATGGCTGCCACTTTTTTTTTGCGGAAAAAGCGCCAGTCTAGGCGCTGATCTTGCGGAAAATAAAGCCTTTTCCGAAAGATCCCTTATCCTTATTTCAAGAGGATAAGGGATCTTTCAGAAAAGGCTTTATTTTCCGCAAGATCAGCGTCTAGACTGGCGCTTTTTCCGCAAAGCTCCGTCTTGGAAAAAAGCGCAGCCATTTTTATGCTAATGAAGCGCGGGAGATTTAAATTCCCGCTTCATTAGCAATTGCGATACATCTAATTTACATCCCTTTTACGAAAAAGGGATGTAGTCTAGACGTAGCCTAATTGCGTAGCTGAAGTTGAATAGCTTAAGTCGGCTTTTGGAGCTGTCAACATAGCAGGAAGTCAAAGGAAGAAAACTCTCCCTTCAACTTCCCTTACTCCTGTGAAATAAGGGTTACAGAAGTTGGAGTAAGAAGCTTGTTATTTTGAAATAATGGGTTTACAGTGTAGACACACACTCTGTTATTTTGAAATAACATGAGTTATTTCAAAATAAGCATGCAGAGTAGACATATCCCAGGAGGACTCTGATAGCAACCTAAATGTCATCAAAAGCAATTGGGGCAGCCCTATCCACCGCAGCTGCAAACTCATCAGCACAGTCCTCAGAAAATGAGGGATCATTTTCAGATAAAAGGACAGTTTTAAGATATGAAGAAAGAACAACATGGTGTATGAGGGGATTTATTTTAATGGAATATCAGAGATTAGAAGCATTGAATAAACCAACATAGGCTAGAAAAGTAACCATAAAAGAGCCTATCAAATCACTTTAAAATACTTAAACTAAGATTTATTAATAATAGTATTTAGAAAGTGATAAACTAACTATTGGGAATGATATGGTACCTTTCATTTCAATTAGGTATGAAACACTGATCTTTATACAGACTACAGGAAATTCTCTGCAATGTTTATTTACGCTGTATGAGACAGCATCTATCTACTTTAAAAAAAATTTAAAATTTAGGTGAAGCTATTGCAAATGACTATCCTAATAAGACAGGAAAAATATCAAGAACCATTTTCTTATACTGCAACTATGACCTACAAATCAATAACCACGATGGTTAGTTTAAATCCTGTTTATTTTGCTACAAGAAAGTGGTTGCATTCCAGCATTTAACATTTTCTGGGAGCACAGACCCACCTCTCTGGTATGCACCTTGCTCTGGGGCCCGTCAAGTTTGTTGGCTCCCCTGATCCTACTAAAGCCAGAAACAGAACAGGAAGCTATCATAACAACTGGGCACTTGTTTTGGACTATGGACTTGTGCTTCCTATTCCCATGCTTAATTTTTTGGCTTCCTGAACTGGCATTTGATTTGTGTTTCTGACCTCCAGATATCCTCAGCCAGATTAATTCCATCTTGTGACTTAAACTTTGTCTCTGACTACTAAGCCTTGGACAATATGTTTCTTGGCCACCACAGAGAATCCAAGATTAAACTCTGATACCTATTGATATATTGACAAACATAATTTTTCCCAAGTAAAGATCAAGAGTTAATGAAAAAACAAGCCCACTGATATACTTGTGACAAGTGTGGTATAAAGACTTGGATGACAAATTATTTATCCCCTGAGCTCAGCACTGCAAGACTGTAGAACAAAATCATAATATATGTACAGAGACACCTATAAAACCGTTTGCTTTCCCAGAAAATTTCCAAATGCTCAGGTTTTCATAAGAGGCTCGGAAACTGTGCTCAAAAAATTAACACACACACCATCAGTTTGGCATCCACCACAATAAACAGATAATTTTGCACATACACATCATATGATTTGTTTTTTGTAAACAGGTGTACATGCAAATTCTGGGAACAATTTAGATTTTTTTTCTGAAAATTTGGTCTTTAGAAGTGAACTTTCAAAAGTACCTAAAGGACTCTCTTAGGCTATGACTACACTATGAGTTTTGCTGCAAGAGGCAATGCAAATGAAGCGCAAATAAGCATTTTCTCGTGCTTCATTTCCAGGGCTTGACAAATCCGCTTATCTACTCGCCCGTGGTGAGTAGATTTCAGCCGGTCGCCCTGTTCACCGGCGGTGCACGCATGTGCAGTGCAGGTCTGGCACATGTGCGGTGTGGGGCTGGCGAGTGGGTTTTCGCCACGGTCGTCAAGCCCTGTTCATTTCAATACAATCTTTTGTTCTGTTTTGCACTAGGGTTTTTTGCGCAAAAACAGGCAGTGTGGCCACGGCCATTTTGCGCAAAAAACCCTTTTTCCACAAGATCCTTATGCCTGTCCTGGAGAGGCATAAGGATCTTGTGGGAAAAGGGTTTTTTGTGCAAAACGGCCACACTGCCTGTTTTTGCGCAAAAACCCCTAGCGCAAAAACAGAACAAGAGTATGCAAATGAAGCATGAGAAAATGCTAATCCGCACTTCATTTTCATTGCCTCTTGTGGCAAAACGCATAGTGTAGCTGTAGCCTTAGAGCTTAAGTCCCATTTTCAAAAGTGACAGACTTCTAAATCAGTGAAGTACTTCTGAAAATTTTACCCTGTATATGAATCCTGTCCAGTGTCTTATCACAAGGCAGTCTCTTCTTCCAGATGGAAACAGTGTAATTCCTTAGTTACAGCTTTAGGAAACGGGAAAAAAAAGTAATTGTTTTTGTCTGTCTTCCTACACTCTGGCAGCATTCTTCTGTCAATATGGAATTGTATTAATGGAACTATAACAGCTTGTTTGTACTACTAATGCTAACAGAAGGGAAGAACTTTGGTGTGATAGCTAGGAAGAAAGTTGGTTACTGCAGCTTGTCAATTAAATAAAGACTCAATGGACATTGTACAACATTTAGATTTCTCAAATCCAAGACTCTGTGAAATTTGTTACTAAAAAACTTTGTGAAACTTTGTTACTAAAAAACTATGATTTTACCATACTGATTCGCCATTACTACACCATGTAACCAACACTGGGCCTGATTCTTCTACCTAAAATAACAGCATTTTCTCATTTTAATGGAAGTACAATCAAACCGACTTCAGCAGTCAAGTCTATTTCTTACTTTATGAAGATGCATATAGAAACATGTGTTTTGTTGCTGCATATATTAATATTTTGTAAATTTATACACAACAAAAAGCATAAGTAAAAGTGATCTTAAAATAACTTCCTATGGGGGAATCAGAATCTGATTTAAATAGTAATAAACAATGTTGGAAAAGAAAGTGGGGGGAGTGTCTGTGGGCACACGTGCACTTATCCAATATTGACAAGTGACTCACTTTGAGAAGCTCAGGTAACCTATAAAATAACTTATCCTTCTAATGTTTCATGTGACATTGAAAAATGTCTATTTAAAAGGGGAATCAGTGCAGGTACAGTAAATGATGTGTAAAATTGAGCAGAAAGTTCTTTACCTTTTCTCCATATTTATTGCCACCAACTATTCTTGGAATGCAGGAGCTTGACAGAGCATTCAGTGGTGGATTGCATCCATCTGTAACTTATTTTCATTAAGCATAATAGTTTTGTGTCAAAGGAATTTTATGTTCAGTTCTGACAAATTATACTATATATGTCTTAGATGTAATAAAAATATTTTTGATCACCCAAGTTTTTGAGAGTCATGTAGGATACGTCTGCACTGTATCCTTACCTTGAAATAAGCTACGAAGTTTGGCTACGTCTACATTGCACATTCTTGCACAAGAAGATATGCAAATGAGGTGTTGCAATTAATATCGCCGTGCCTCATTTGCATACCATTTTTGCACCAGAGGCTTTTGACATGAATTATATTTATAATTAAAATGATGTAAACATTTAATTACATCTGGTTACAATAGATGTAACCTACAGGTAGCATTATAACTATTCTCTAGTGAAAATCTTTACAACTAAATCAGTTTGTCTTCCTTTTACTTTTAAACTTATCTATTAATGCTGTGGCTATTTCCCACCTTACTTTTATGTCCATGTTTTCCTTCCCAGAGTTGACATTGTGAGGGCTCAACATACATGTAGTCCATGATCTTTGCCCATGTTTCTTTTGCAAGGTGACTCATCTAACCCACATAGTTATCCTATTAAGACATAGAAACCTGAAGTCCCTGCAGAGTAAGCCCCAAGGGAAAAAAAATCATGTGAGATTCAAAACATTTGCAAAGGATGTAGTGGACCACATCCCCTCTAAAAAAGGGATTCTACTTTCCCAACATTTGGAATGGGGTGTCATAAATATGGCATAATGCCTATCTCAGAGGACAGAATTCAAACTCTAATTATGAAAAAGGAAATCCATCTTCTATGGTCTATGTATTAGGGAGTCCTGGTCCCATGCTTTGGATCCAGGAGCCCATCTGTAATATCACAAACTTTTACTGGTGTCCACCAGCCTTGTTTAACAAATGGTAAATTGATTGCAGTCTCCCCTTATCGCTGAATTTCCTGACAAATGTGTGTTCTTTAATGTCCAGACCTGTCCTGAAACAAATCAGAGAAATATCTAAGTTAATTGCTCCTTTAAAGAGTCAATATCTAACAATGTTACTTTAACTGGAGTTACAAAATTGTTCAAATACAGCACTGAATTAAAAATAAAAAAGTTTAATTCCATTCTAACAAGATTTCAATAAAGTACAAGTGTTAAAATAAAAAATGGCTACAAAAGAAAAAAGGTTCTCTTGTACTCAAAACTGAACAAGCTAGACTTGGTTCTGGATAAAATCTTTACCATGTTTTCACTATGATAAATTCTGCCCCAGAAGCTCTGTCAGCTATCTGCTCAAGTCAAAGGGGTCAAAGATACATAATTTGGAATTATGTAACTTTCTCTTTTATAGACGATTGAATCTTTTAAATGGATTCTTCTGCAAGATACCTTCATGTATTTCCAGCTGTGAAGTAGGAAACATGGAATCTGTCCTAGCTTAGTCAGTCAAATGTATGTGCTAGCTATGTTATGTTGGATGAGAAAAGGAGCAAACAGCGTCTCGGTACACATGGCTGCAATTTCCTCTGCTGTCCTGAAATGGCACCCTTGTGATAATCTGCAGGCTCTGTAGCCCACTGCCATTAGGGTCTAGGCCATCAGCTTTGGAGGCTCTGCTTCCACTCTGGGTTCTGCCACTAGCTTGGGGTGCTGCAGCCACCTCTAGCTTTGGCTAGAGTTGCCAATTCTCCCAGACCAGATACCATTTTGTGGCAATGGCATCCAACCTGGGAGAATTGGCATTCCTATGTGTACCCCAGACTGGGGCGGCTAGATGAACGGGGTAAGGGGGTGGCACAGCTCAACACCTCCACCCTAAAAATAGTTCCTGCTCCACTGTTTATGGGTTAGCAGTATCATAGGAAACAAGGCCTTCATACCCCTAGAACAATTCTGACACTCTTGATTTCTCCTTACAAATTAGATCACTCCTAAGCATTCAGCCAGTAGTATCACCAAAAACAGATCCAGCTGACTTCCTGTCAGGGAAATTATGACTCTCTAAATTTAATACTCTTCAGCCCCATCCTAGTTAACCAACTTAATACTTAAAATTGTACTTTAGTTAGCACCTCTACGTTTTGCTAATCCAGTTTGAAAGTCAATGTGGCTATTGAAAAAACCATTACTGATCTTCAGTTATATGCCATTATTTCATCAATCCAAGTAGATCAGCCATTTGTTTGACTTGCTGGTCAAGACTCATTAGTGAGTATATTGAAACAGTGCTAAGAGCTTAATTTATTATTTTTGACGTAATGATGAAGTTATAATAGTTGGTTACCTTTTAAAAATATGCTCAGGTTAAATCTACAGATCAATTTAGAATCAGTTGATGCATTTCCTTTTGGCAGAGGGGAGATACAGAATTCAGGAACACTGCTTTCAATACATGAAGTTATGACTGGAACTCGTTGCAAAAAATTCCTGTACAGTGGGCAGGAGGCTATGTGCCTTTGAAAATACTTGAGCCTATTGCACAACCAATGAACCGTTGGACACACACCCACCATCATACTTTGTCTTCCAAGCACAAATTACCAACTGACCTCTGACTCAATTCCGGCAACGCTGGCAGAAAGAGCACATGTCAAACTGATGCATGTGCAGAGCCACCAGAATGACAAATGAGTAGCAATTCTGGTTATGAGGCATAACATATCCATAGACCTGGCCTACCCACACAGGAAGGAAGGCAAGATGCAAAGGACAGGATGTGGTTTAATTACTCTTCAACTGTGTTAATTCATTAGGGAAATACACAGCAATAAACTGTACAGTGCAGCTCATCTTTCCTTCAATTATTTCCACATACTTGGACAGGGCTGTCATCAGCCCTTTCACTCCTCCAAACCTGTCCCAGCTCCCCCCACCCAACTTGAAGGCTAAGGGGCTGAGGAAAGGACATTATCCCCCTGATTGTACCAGTTGTCAGGTGCCCCAAACTCTATTCCTCAGTTTCCTTAGGGGATGCCTTCTCCTAAGTACATTGCTAATTTTAAGTATCAGGGAATCAGATCCCCTTAAGAACAAGGACTTTCACTGGACACCTGGCACACAGAGGTTCTAAGTAATTAGCTTGGCTGATCCTTCTGCTCTCCCAGTTGGATTCCCAGGTAGTGAATAATTCACCCCTAACATTTTCCAACAGTGTTCCAGAGTAAAAGGGGGCAGGATATATAAATACTTTCTCTCTTGCATGTGCACATAAGTCAGTGAACAATCTAATCCTATTATTCATATTACTGGGGGAGTACTGCTTGAATTTCCATTTTCAAATTGCAGAACAATTACAGAATGGGGCATAGTTATTCACAATAATGCAGATTCACAATGGGATGAACCGCTAATGAGACATGATTCCAGCAATGCCTAGCAGTCATTTAATCACATGACAGAAGAACAGCTCCTCCCCCCCCAGAAAAAACCTGGAGGCAGTAGGAGGAAAGAAAACTATATGAAGATGCCTTACAATTTTCATCAGAGGTCAAAAATTCACAAGTCTTTCCATCCTAGGCATGAATATTGGACCAA
This sequence comes from Rafetus swinhoei, assembly GCA_019425775.1. Taxonomy (NCBI): domain Eukaryota; kingdom Metazoa; phylum Chordata; order Testudines; family Trionychidae; genus Rafetus; species Rafetus swinhoei. The sequence goes on from CM033436.1 coordinate 35,888,206, forward strand.
GGTAGTTTCTGGAGTTTTATCTCTGGATTCTCAGAAAAAAAACCCTCTACTAATTAGAGGCACATGCATCTGCAAACTTATAGTAATATGCAAATCTCTAGCGGTTCAAGCGTTCAGTTTGGATAAGCATCACAAATCCTGATGCTTATCTATATTATTTTGAATAATATAGATAAGCAATTATCTAGGACTGCAATTTGCACTTGACATTCAGTTACAGTATCAGTCAAACTATCAAAAGAAAAAGGGTAAACTAGCTGTGTCCACTTCCACTGTGTCCCCTTGAAGCCATCATTGTAGAAATTGTGATGGGAGACTACCACAGTGATAACAGTCTTGTGTATTGCTATCGCTGCAGAAATTGCTAGGGCACAGACTAAAGTATGGAACCTAGGTACGGTAACAAGAAACTTTGTGAATACTAGTGAATGAACTCACATTCTCACATGTGGTTTTCCCAACAAAGAAACTAAAGAACATAATAAAGACCTCAATTTTTAAATGGATCACTAACAAATTCAAGGGGCTCTTTTGTAGAGATATATTAGAACAGTATAAATAGATATATAAACTCAGGTAGGTTACTATGCCATCAAAATTTCTTATCTGCTGCATATTTTATTTTAATGTCTTTGTGTTGTACCATGGTGAGCACATGTCATTGCTGAACATACACATTTATAATAGCCTGACTTTTATTACAATTGCTTTTCACAAACTGCTAGTAACAAATTTAACATTTTCTCCTAAATTCATTGGAAGGCGTGGAGAGTGGGAAGGAATGTGTCCTTGCAAGTGGATTTTGATTCACCACAAATAAAAAAGCAAGTTTTATAAAGGAAACTTGTGTCTATTGCTATTACTTTTTAAAAAAGGGGTAAGGTTAATAGAAGTGGTTCAAATTATTATGACCACATTTTTCAAAACCAGGAGCTTATAATTATGCTTCAAAGTCCATATTTTGGTGCCTAAGGGGTTTTTCAAAATCTCCTAATTTAGGAGCACCCAGTCTAACCAATGGCAAATAATGAAGGGCTTCAGAAATATTTAAACTTTCCTACAATGAAGTATAGGAAATGGGGGGCTACTTGCTTTTAATCTGAAAGAGATGGTTTCTCCATCTGCATGCACGAGCACACACACACACACTCACACACATACACACCTGCTGATCTTACACCAGCACAATTTCGTTATGCTAAATGGATGTAACAAGGCAGGAAATAAGATTTGAAATCTGTCCTTAAAATCAGCAGCACAAAAACATAGACATCAATATCAAAACATCTAGAAAAATTTGCCTTTTGTAATTTTTCAGTAAGCATTATGTAAGATATTGAAACCAAATCAACATTATCATTTTACACATCCACTAGATGGTGGCATAAGCTAAAAAATAGGACAATTACTAAAATACTTATGTCTCTCTCTGACATAATGCAATGATAATAATATATTTGGACTCCTAAGTGCATGTACATAAAACAGACTTTTGTTTGTTGCTCTTATTGTTTGATTTTTGGTGGGGTTCTTCCCCCAACTCATCCTTATGGCATAGCACATTAAATTTTTTTAAGATTTCCATCTTAATTTTTTTTAAAGTATTAACTTGATATTTAAGTATTATATCAACACTCAGCTTTTTTGCTTCAGTGTCACTGTTTCCAATGCCATTCTGTTGAACCAATTTGTAGTTTTTAAATGAATGTCTGTTTTGCCATAGTTCAGGTATGTATTATTACCTAGCAAGGCAAAAAAAAGTGAAAATTCATAAGGAAAATATTTCTAGATTTAGGAAACAGATGTCTTGAGGTGGATAATTTAAGCCTTTGCCTCTTCCTCAGTCTGTAAGACTAGGTGAAAAACACTGAGCTAAATATAAACCTCTTCATGCTGGAAAGAAGTTATGTTAAAAAATTAAATGTGTGTTTCTGAACTTTTAGCTCCATCCAATACAGTGCTGCCACAGAATAGGCTCACAATCTGGCTCTAACCTGCAGTCAATCGGACTTGGCTTGAGTTCTCCTCCAGCGGTGCTCTAGCTGTCACACAGACAGTTTCGCTGCCTGAACCCCCCCAGAAAACCAGGGGACAAACTTGGTTCAACTAGCCCGAAAAGGATGTTTAGAAGCAATCATGTCCACTGCCTAGGCTACCTCTATGTTCTATAAATTGACCAGGGCATCAACAGGACCACTAGCCATAATGGCCGAACAATACCTCAGATATCTCAGGAAACCTTCTGGATCCATCAGCCGCCAAAGGTGGATCATCTTAATCAGTCCCCTGCCTCTGCAGAGGGGGAGATCAGTAAATAGTCTAAACTTGACCAGGTAGTGATTGACCCATGACAAAGGGAGTGTAACCACATCCCTTATCCTGAAATCTCTATCACCCTTAGTTCAAAAGACCAGATTGAGCATATGACCTGCCACATGTGTGAGGGAAGTTATTTCTTGGGATAGTCCTGGGTCATCGTGGTGGCTATAAAGTCTCGAGCTGGACCAGACAGGACAGCTTTGGCGTGAATATTAAAGTCTCCCCAAAGCCAAAAGCCTTGGGGTCCTCAATGCCATGTCTGAGACCATCTTGGCCAGCTCAAGCACAGCATCTGTCATGCAGTGAGGTGGGTGGTACACAAGCAGAACACCCAACTTATCCTGGGCACCCAACACCAGGTACAGACACTCAAATCTAGCACTTTTTTGGACAGAACCCTGGCCAGTGAAATGGTATCCTAGTAGAAAATCACTATCCCTCCTCCCCTACTGTCATGTTGAGGCTGGTGCTGAACTGAGAACCCAGACAGGCACAATTGAGAGAGGTCAGAGCCTTCCTCCACTCCCAGCCAGGTTTCAGTGATACAGGCCAGGTCGGCCCCTTCATCCAGGATTAAAACCTGGATGAGAACTGTCTTGTGGGATACTGATCTGACATTCAGCAGCAGTGCCATCAGACCTGACAGCCAGCTGTTAAGATTTCCAAGACCATTGAACAGGATCGGAACAAGGAATCACCCGTAACTGTCTAAACCTCGAACCCTTCTGCTGGCCCATCCTGATCTGACAGCCATATCTCCCCCTGCCTGTTACAACTCCCACTATGCCATCTGATCCCTCCCTCTTAACCACCCCTCCAGGGCCACAACATGTAACTGGGGGAAGGAGGAAGTCTACAACACACACCCCATCCTTGACCTTCAGTACGGGCAGGTAGGGAGAACCGTCTCTCTCCAAGAACTCTCCCCTCCCTGCTGTCACCAGGCACTGAATAGGCCACCACACAAATAACAAATGTGCTGCTCTTACCAGCATAAAATAATAATCTATACCACACACACACACACACACACACAAACCATTACCACAGTACAACACACATCCTCAGACCCTTTGGCATGACCCGCTGCCAGTGGTGGCTTTTAGGGTTTAAGCCTGCCCCTGGTAGTGGTTGCAAGCCATGCCTGCAGCAAATGATCTTAGTCCTAAAGGTGCAGGCCTCTCACCCAGGCAATGGTGCAGCAGCAACACTGGCAGCAGCAGCAGCAACAGCAGGGCAAAGGTCTGTCTTCAAGTGGGGTTGGGAGAAATGATGGCCCTCACTCCCAACCTCACCCCCCTCCCTCCTCTGAAATCCTTTTATATGTCCTCTATGACACACAACAAAACCTTTCATAATGAGGCTGTATCAGGCCAGGATATGGTGCAGTACCTGTTACTGCAGTGAATGACATCAACTCTTTATGTAGACAATGACAGTCCATATCCATACTCATGCTTCTGGATAGTTTTGCAGCATTTGATAATGTTGGTCACAAAACTCCCTTGTCCCAAGTCCCAAGTAAACAGAAACAATCCTAGACAAATTGGAGGATTGGGCCAAAAGAAATCTGATGAGGTTCAAAAAGGACAAGTGTAGAGTCCTGCTCCTAAGATGGAAGAATTCCATGCACTACTACAGGCTGGGGACCGACTAGCTAAGAAGCAGTTGTGTAGAAAAGAACCCGGGGATTATAGTGGATGAGAAGTTGGATATGAGTCAACACTGTGCCCTTGTTGCCCAGGTGAAGCCAAATCTGGAGTACTGTGTCCAGCTGGGGGCCACCACCACTGAAAGGTTGGGGACAAATTGGAAAGAGTCGAACAGAAGGCAACATATACATTTGGGAGCTGGGGCACATGACTTATGAGCCTAGGCAGAGAGAACTGGGCATTTTTAGTCTTCGGGGGAAGGGGGAGATTGACAGCAGCCTTCAGTTGTCTGAAGGGAGGTTCCAAATAGTATGGAGAGAGGCTGTTCAAGAAGAGGCATCTGCCCTTCAATTTTTATGTCTGTCTGCTGCCTTCCAATATTTTTAGACTCCTCCATGCTACTAGAGGAGCAAACATCCAGGCTTTATTATTAAACTGACACTCAGGAAAGAAGTCAGACACTAAAAAAGCACCAACTGGTACAAAACCAATGAATCTATCTGCTTAGCAGCACAGGTCATTTTGAACAGACTACCTCCAGTGCTTGGCCTCTAACACTATTCAATTCAATATCTCTTAATCAATGTGTCACCAGACGTTGTGAAGATTGGTTTTCCTTTCATAACCATAATATCCTAACAGGAACAACCCTAAGCAATTTGTGGCTAGGATGGGAAACATTTTCGGTAACCCTCCCCTTCACCACCACTTGGAAGCAGCCAACCAAAAACAAAAAATAGCTGAGGGTGACCATGACTATCCTGCTCTCCCACTCCTCGGATTAGCTCTTTATCCTAACATTGGTTGTTTTCCACAGGACGAATAGAAGTATCAGTCAACAGGAGAATGTTAATGAGCAAGTGAGAGAGAAGTTTCAGATGGAAACAAATTCTGAACCAAAGGCATCCCTTGCACTTAACTTTCACTAAGTAACTTCTCCTTATACTAATAGACACTCACAAACACAAATGTAAACAAACAGAAGCCTCAGGAGTTATTCAATGTATTTCTTGTTCAGGCTAGGAAGGAAGAAACAGAGAGAAGATGCTGCTGTTTTTTAAATAGTTGAAGTGCTCTGATGATATTGTAATGGAGGCCAACTAAGTTCTTAGATAGATAATCACCATATTATGCATATTAATATTTTAACAAGTGTCATTGAATAAAAATAACTGTCAAAATTCTTAAAGACAATTAATCTGGAAATAAGAGTTTATTGGGTATCTGGAGTTTAATAAAAATAGATTTCCCAAAACAAGAATTTTAGTTTTAATGCTAGCAAAGAAAAAACACTAAGGCTACGTCTAGACTGGCGCGCTTTTGCTCCAGAGCTATGCAAATGAGGCTCAGCGTTGGAATATCGCCGAGCCTCATTTGCATAGCTAATGAACCGCCATTTTTGCGGAAGAGGCTCTTGCGCAAGACGGGGCTGTCTACACTGCCCCTTCTTGCGCAAGAAAAACCCTTTTGCGCAAAGCCGTTATGCCTGAAAATAATAGGCATAACGGCTTTGCGCAAGAGGGTTTTCTTCTTGCAAGAAGGGCAGTGTAGACAGCCCGTCTTCTTGCAAGAGCCTCTTCCGCGAAAATGGCGGTTCATTAGCTATGCAAATGAGGCTCGGTGATATTCCAACGCTGAGTCTCATTTGCATAGCTCTGGCGCAAAAGCGCGCCAGTCTAGACGTAGCCTAATAGTATTAACAGTATTACCAAATTATTAATTCTGTGATTCTGTTGGTTTTATTGTATTATTATTAAGGATTGGAATTTAAAACAAGCTTAATATGATAAATATCACAGTATTACCACAAATTGACATTTCGTTTCATTATTATGTTAATTGATTTTTATTGTAGTTGAATCTGGGATCTCAATCATAGAACATGTCTCCATTGTGCTAGGCTCTATGCAAACATTTGTTATTGTTTCAAGCACATTTATTTTGCTGATTGCTTGTGCCACCATTTTATATTTAGTTCAAGATTACTTTCTATTGAAAAGTGATCTTAATATAAAAATTAAATCTTATTGTGCACATGGTTAGATATAAAAATTAATGTACAGCACTGCTGTACTCAGTGAATGGGAAAAATGCCCGCTGAAGTCACTGGGAGATTTAATCAAAACCAACATTTATTCTTTATACTATACATTTGTCATTTTAAATTTTAGTCAAATCTATGAACAGGTATTTAATTTTGAAACTAATAGTTATTTGAGATACCTACAATAAAGTAAAGATTTTAATGTTCATAATCAGCTCTCCCTTTGCTAAAATATTCATCCTTAAGTTTAATCAAAGGCTCCCACTAGCCAAAACAATGGAGCTCTACCATGTGTCTGTACCTGTATAATTATTATTGCATTTGATAACTAAATGAAGTTAGCTTCAGTGCCAGAGGTATCAGAAGTGTAAAAATCTCCATTATAAAAACAGCTGTGAACTAAGTAAATAATACACCTGGGGCTTCCTGGTGCCTTCTCCCATAAGATTCTAACTTCCTTTTTATCATAGGAAAACATTTTTAATTCAATGACAGTTTGTAATTTATATTCTTGAAATATTATGCTCCAGTATTCCAAACAATTATTTACTGCCTCCTAATTACTGTCTGTAGCACGATAGAACACAACTAAAAATCTCAGCAGCACACATTTATATAATCAGAATGCACTATGGTTAAACAATTAGCTATAGGCTAATTTAACTTCCAAGAAATGCTATTATTTTAAGTTAGGTCAAATAAGTTACTTTAGGCATAAAGTTTTATTTGAAATAAAAATTAATTCCGTTTACTGATTAAGTAAGTCTGCTGTAACCAAAGAGATAATTTTTTCTAGCATACCAAAGTATAGTATTAACGAGTTTTAAGCAGAGATTTTTTAAAAAGAAATTCAGCTGATTTTGTGCTTACCAGTTTACATGTTAGTTTCTATGGCTACGTCTACACTGGCATGATTTTCCGGAAATGCTTAAAACGGAACAGTTTTCCGTTATAAGTATTTCCGGAAAAGGAGCGTCTACATTGGTCCCGGAGTTACCGTTATAACGATACGCTTTTCCGAAAAGCGCGTCTACATTGGCGCGCGCTTTTCCGAAAAGCAGAAGCCCGGAGCCATTTTGAAGAGGGCAAAGGCCACCAGACCTTTCGGGCGGGGCGGGCGCCATTCAGACACGTGCTTAAAGGGGTCTCGCCGGACAGCCGTTGGTCTCCTGCTCCCCTGCCTTGGGACCTCTGCCAGGGACTGGCACCCTTAGCAGGTTCGGTGGTTGCCCTCTGAGTTTTGGGGACACCACCCTTTGGACCCCAACTGCTTTTCCCTGAGTTTAGTTTTTTCTGCCCTGCTCTGTCTGCCATGGAGCCGTGGGTGGCCATTTGCCTGCTCGGGCCCCTGTTGGAGCTGTGCAGTGCCTGCTGCTCATGCTGCAGGCCGGTGCCATGGTGTACATGAACCAGGAGGCAGGATCGCATTGGACTCCCTCACCAGGAGGCCCTGGCAACCGTGTGGCATCAGCACCCCACCGTAGAGGCCCGTCTGGAGTTTCGAGCAGCACCGACTGGTGGGAGCGGCTGGTCCTCGGGGTCTGGGGCGACCACCAATGGATCAGGAATTTCCGCATGAGAAAGCGGACCTTCCTGCAGCTGTGCACCTGGCTCACCCGCGCTGCAGAGAGCCACCACCCGGCTGCGGGCACCCATCCCCATCAAGAAGAGGGTCGCCATCGCGCTCTGGAAGCTGGCCACACCGGACAGCTACCGCCGATGGCACAGCAGTTCGGTGGGATGATCAACCGTCGGAGTGATCGTCATGGAGGTAAGTCCCAGGGGGAGTGGGGTGGGGAGGGTGCTGCACTCCAGGCCCAGGGACAGCCAAGATTCCAGGCTGGGTCGCCCAGGGGTTTGGGCCGTCCCTCCCTTGCACAGGCCCACTGGTGGGGGGGGGGGCCGTGGGGCGAGGGGGGCCCTGGTGTGTGTGTGTGTGTGTGTGTGTGTGAGGACAGAGGGAATCAAGGGGGCCCCAAGGAGCGCACACTCACCCCTGCCGTATGTGATGTGTTCCCTTGTGTTTCTCTGCACCCTTCTGCAGGTCGTCCACGCCATCAACAACATCCTGCTCCCGCGAATCATCCGCCTGCGCGACGTGGATGATACCATGGCCGGCTTCGCTGCCCTCGGGTTCCCCAACTGCGGGGGAGCCCTGGACGCCACCCACATCCCCATCCGGGCCCCGGAGCATCGAGCGGCCCATTTCATGAACCGCAAGGGGTACTGCTCCATTGTTCTGCAGGCCCTCGTGGACCACCGGGGCCGCTTCCTGGACATTTACGGGGGCTGGTCCGGCCGGGCACACGACGCCCGCATCCTCCGGAACTCTGGACTGTTTCGCAGGTTGAAGGCGGGCACCTACTTCCCCCGGCGAGACTTGACTGTCGGGGATGTGCCTATGCCCATCTGCGTCGTCGCGCGGACGCGCCTACCCCTGATGCCCTGGCTAATGCGGCCCTACACGGGCAGCCGGACCAGAACCGGGCCCGGTTCAATGACCGCCTCAACCGGGCCCGAAACCCAGTGGAGCTGGCCTTTGGGCGTTTAAAGCCCGATTCCGTTGTTTGCTCACCCGTCTCGACATGGGTGAGCAGAATGCAACGGAGGTACTGGCCAGCGTGCTGCGTGCTCCACAACATTGTGGAGCGCAGCGGGCCTTCCTCCTGCATGGATGGCAGCCAAGGCACAGACCTTGGAACAGCCCGACACAGCTGCCGTCCGCCAGGCGCGCCAGGATGCGGTGCGCATCAGAGAGGCCCTGGTGGACATGTTTGTCCAAGCCCCGTGGTAGGGTCGCCTGGGTCTCCCAGACTACTCCCGCCCGTCCCCTACCCTTCCCCACCCCTCCCCTTACCTCCCCAATTGTAAAGCGTCGGGTCAAAGCACATCGGCCATCATCGTGACTGTTCGTCGGGTGCGTCGGGCTTAGTTAGGGTTTTTCTTTTTAGTTTAGGCTACGGTTTAGGCCACCATCGCCTGTCCCGAAGAACAGCCACGAGGATTCGGGGTTCGTGCAGAAGGCTCAAGTCAGCGTACCTGATTCCAGTCGTCTTCCGTCGAGGGATCTCCTGGCTGTTCCTCTCCTGAGGCCCGGAAGGACCAAAGAATTGAGGTGGCCAGCTTCGCCATCATCTTCCGTCGAGGGATCTCCTGGCTGTTCCTCTCCTGAGGCCCGGAAGGACCAAAGGATTGAGGTGGCCAGCTTCGCCATCATCTTCCGTCGAGGATCTCCTGGCTGTTCTCTCCTGAGGCCCGGAAGGACCAAAGGATTGAGGTGGCCAGCAACACTACCCAATTGTCCTCCCTGCGCCTAGACTATGTTTAATTATCTGTAGTGTGCATCTTTTAACCGTTCTTGCTTGTTTGTGAGCTATGTAAATATAGTTTGTGGTTTACATTTTACTGAAAAGTCTCAGTATTTATTTATGCGCCACAAACCAATGAGCACTTAAAAAGGGCCCCAGTGATAGAGTACAGATTTTGTTGTCTGCAGTTTGTAACCCTGTTAAATTTAAGTGGCTAATTGGCATCTCACATCATTTCCTACAGTTACTAGAGTAACACGATAACCAACACAGGAATGAACAGAAAAATAGAAAACTGTTTATTTACAAGGGGGGGAAGGGGACCTTCAACTGGGACGGGGGGGACCTTCAACTGGGACGGGGGGGCAGTTACTGGGATGGATGGCCCCTGCGACTGCTCCTCCGGGGGCCTGCACACGCTGGGCAGACCGCGTAGGGGCAGGCTGCACGGGGAGGTGGGCACGACCACGGGCACGACCACGGGCAGGAGCAGGGGCAGGAGCAGGAGCAGGAGCAGGGGCAGGAGCAGGGGCAGGGGCAGGAGCAGGGGCAGGAGCAGGAGCAGGAGCAGGGGCAGGAGCAGGGGCAGGGGCAGGAGCAGGGGCAGGAGCAGGAGCAGGAGCTGGGATAGGAGCTGGGATAGGAGGGGGCATGGGCTGTGCTCCGGGAGGAATGGCGGGGGCATGGGGTCCGGCCATGCCATAATGGATGGCATGGACCAAATGTGCCGTGAGCATGTCCATGTTTGTGCGCATCCCTCGGCACTCCTTTAGGAAGGCAGCCCAGCCCTCCTGCCGCCACTGCAGGTCCCCCTGCACCCGCTTGGCGATGGAGGCCTGGATTGCCTCCACGGCGCGCACGTGGCGGCGCAGAAGCTGGTCTCTCTGCCGCCGCCTGTGCCTCCGGGGTTGGCCAGCTGGGGTGCCGCTGCTGCCGCAGTGTCGGGTCTGGTGCTGGGTCCGCTGCAGGGAAGAGAAGAAAGGATGGGTCAGTCGGGCAGGCCGTCCACTGTCCCCACATCTCATGCCCTCCACCCCTGAGCCCAGGTGACCCCACAGTTGTGTGGCTTGGGCCCACTCGGTTTCCCTCCTGCCCCCGTGTTGTATGTTGGCAAGGAGGACCGCCCCTGCTGGAGTAGGGTCCCCCCTCCAGTATTGTAAGCACCGGTCTGTATCCTGGCCCCGTGGAGGGCGGGAGGGTGCTTGTGCTGCGTTCACCTGTGGAACTCCCTGCCGGTGGAGACTGTGAAAAGCTTTGGGCTAATCGCTGGTGTTTGACAGGGAGCGAGATGCATCCCCACGCAGTGCCTGGGAGCACATCTGGCAGAGGCGGTCTGGGCTCTCAGATCCCCTCGCGTGGGATATCTCCTGGACGGAACCAGAAGCGTGACTGGGTGGGGGGGTGTCCCATCCTTGCAGCAAAACTCAGGGCCCTTGTCCTCCCACTATCCCTCCTGCAAGGCCGGTAGCCCAGGGACATGTGCGGCCACAGTGGGGACTTCCTCGGGAACCAGCCAAGGCACCGGGAGCAGGCGAGGACTGTGACGCTGCGGTTTTCCCAGGAGCAGCTGGCTGTGCCTCACAGCCAGGCATGGGACAGTGTGCTGTTCTCCGTGCTGCACCCTTGGCGGAGGTGAGGGCTCTGGGCTGAGTCCCTGGGCCCTGGCCGGTTCCAGCCGGCATCCACCCTTCCCCTGGTCCCGCCGCATGTGTGAGCAGCACGGTCCCAGGCGTGCCCTGCAGCTGCCTGCCGCGGCCACGTGCCGCTCGGTCGCCAGGCTGCACGAGGTTGCACGTGCTGCTTGCTGCCTCATGCGGCGCAGCGTGCAGCTCACGTGGCCTGAGTGACATGCTCTCCCCCTCCTCCTCTGGGCACCTGGCTCCCCACCCCGCCCTCCGCCCCCCGCCCTTTGGGAGTGCAAACTGCAAAGACTCACCAGTGGGTTTCTCCCCGGCCTCGGCCTCGGCCTCGGCCTCGGCCTCGGAGGAGCTGCTGGAGGGGGCCTGCTGGGTGGTGGCCTCCTCTGCGCCGGACGCGCTGCTGCTGTCCTCTCCTCCCCTGCTCGGTGGGTCGTCTGATGGGGCGCTGGCAGGTGTCCACAGGGCGTCCGGGCTTGCGGGGCTGGCTGGCCCAGGAAGGCGTTCAGCCGGTCGTAGTAGGGGCAGGCGTCTGGTCCTGCCCCTGCCCTCGCTGGCCCGGACGTGCCCCAGCCGCAGCTCCTTGACTTTAGCGGACCTGCTCGGCATTCCGGTGGGGTGTCCCTGCTGTGCCAGGTTGTCGGCCAGCCGTGTGTAGATCTCTACATTCCGGCGCCTGGAGTGCAGGTCGTGGAGACCCTCCTCCTCCTGCCACAAGTCCAGGAGGGTCTCCAGCTCCTGGGGGTCCAGGATGGGGCCCGGCGTTTGCGGCCCCTGGGGCCTCCTGTGCTGGGGGTGCAGGGGGCTCACCAGCTGGAGCTGCCATGGCGCGGTCTGATGGGTGGCTGGGCAGCACAGCGGCACGTGGCAGAGCTAAGGCTGCAGGGTCTGCGACGCGCTCCTGCCACGTGCGCCCAGCAGCCTCCCTACCAGGAAGTCCAGGGCTCCTACGGGTCTCGTGGCGACCAAACCGCTTTTTCCGTTTCTTCTGCTTTTCCGGAAAAGCTGTCTACACTGGCCCTTTTCGGAAAAGCTTTTCCGGAAAAAGGACTTTTGCCCGGCGGGAGCGGCATAGCTTTCCGGAAAAGCGGCTGATTTCATACAGTAGATCGTCATTGCTTTTCCGGAAAAGCAAGCGGCCAGTGTAGACAGCTCGCACCTTATTCCAGAAAAGCGGCTGATTTTCCGGAATAAGTGGCCCAATGTAGACACAGCCTATGTGTGTAAAACTTGAGGAACAAATCCAGATGCTGAATTGAGGAGCTTAAATTTACGATAGTCTTCAGATTGTGTATTGCTAGGGAATTCCAATTGCATGGTAATCTTGTCTTCTTAAATCTATCAAAAGTCAGCATTTGTTCAAGAATGCTCAGATCTCTGAACTGATTATTTCCTATAGTCTATTTCTTGCCAACAGACCTTACTTCCAAAGAGAGAATAATAGCCTCAAGACCTGAGCCAACAGCTTTTGCATTTCTTTTAACCTGGAAATATTTTTCTTTTATCTTGGTACTTGCTAATTCACCCCCTTCATCCAAACACATAAATCCAAACATTTCTTTTTGAAGATGAAGGAGTTAATAATATCCATTACACTGGTACTGTGTCTAATTCAGATTCTATATGTTTTTCCATGCCTCCCTTTCACCTTTTGCACTTGTAAGCATGGCAACGAGAGGGTTGCTAGTAGTAATGTAGATACTGCAATCAATTCTGTCACTGTTATGGTATTGTTAGACATTTCTTCTCACTAACAGGAAACTTTGGACAGATCCGTAAAAATGCATAATGCAGGACAGCCCTGCTTCACGCCATTGGAGATGTTAAATTTCTCAGATGGCACACCATCCGAGAGTACTTCTCCTGTCATGTCATTGTGAGACAGCTTGATGAGTGAGATGAACTTCGGTGGGCAACCCAGCTTCCTGAGGATGATCCACAATGCATCTCTGTTAACTGTGTTGAATGCCTTTGTCAATGCCAATGAAGACAGAGTAGAGGTTAATATTCTGCTCAAGGCATTTCTCTTGCACCTGTCTCATTACGAAGATCATATCGCCAGTACTGCAGTTAGGGCAGAAGCCACATTGTGACTCAGGGAGACTCACTTCTGAAACTGTCAAAATCAGCCTGTTCAGGATGATGCGGGCAAAGATTTTCCCAGCAATGGAAACCAGCGAGATACCTCTGTAGTTCCCGCAGTCGGCTCTTGCACCCTTATTCTTGTATGGAGCAACTATCACGGCATCACTGAGGTCAGATGGCATTTCTTCCTCTTCCCAAATACTGGTCAAAACATTATGAAAAACTTAAGTGACTTCTCATTAAATTCCTTGTACAGTTCTGCGGGAATTCCATCCTTGCCGGATGCCTTGCTGCAACTCATCTGCCTGATGGCCTTTCTAACGTAGGGTATGTCTACACTGCCACCCTAGTTTGAACTAGGGTGGCTAATGTAATCATTTGAACTTGCAAATGAAGCCCGGGATTAAAATATCCGGGCTTTATTTGCATGTTCCCGGGGCGCCGCCATTTTTAAATGCCCGGTAGTTCGAACTCCCTGCCCGCGGCTACACGCGGCACGGGCTAGGCAGTTCGAATTAAAGCTCCTAATTCGAACTACCGTTACTCCTCATTGCAGGGGGCTTGAAGGAACTTAAACCTGTCTTTCTTAGAGATGGAGCCTGGGTCATTCTGCCACTCCATAAATGCCTTGTTCTTCTTGGCAAGCAGGTACTCAATAGCACTGTTGTTCTCATCAAAGCAGTCTTGATGATTGCGTTTCTTGGGACCAAGCACTGACTTCTCTGTCTCCATCACCATTTCTCTAAACTGGCTCCACTTCTGAATTGGACCTCCAATCAATGGTCCGTTGGCAGTCAACTTTTTATCAAGGCTTGACTGGAACTTGCGTAGATGAGAAGGCTGCTGGAGTCTGGCAATATTAAAGGCTGTTCGGATGAGCTTTGGGCGCTTTGTGTGATGCTGAGCAACGTGTATTTTTAAAATGGTGCGGACAAGCCTATGGTCAGTCCAGCACTCTGCTCCTTGCATGGCTCTGGTGATAAGGACACCCCGAATATCACGCTGACGAACAATGACATAATCTATCGTGTGCCATTGTTTCGATCTAGGGTGCATCCAGGTAGTCTTGTATTTGTTTGCCATCCTGAACATTGTGTTCGTGACGAGGAGGTCATGTTCTGCACATTTGCTCAGCAGCAATAAGCCATTGCTGTTCATCTTGCCAACGCCATGTTTGCCTAACACTCCTTCCCATCGACTGCGGTTGCAGCCAACTCGGGCGTTGAAGTCTCCCAACAAGATCAACTTGTCGTTGGCCAGCACTGAGCACAGAATGGAACTGAGGTTGATGTAAAACTGCTCATTTGTCTCCTCTGTGCTGTTCATGGTGGGAGCATATGCACTGATGACTATTGCATACCGCTTGTAACTAAGGGGTAGGCGTAGCTTCATGAGCCTCTCGTTAATACCGACAGGCAGGTCCGAAAGTTGTTTCATCAGACTAGTCTTTACAGCCAGGCCGACTCCATGGATCCTATTCTCATTCTGCACTTTCCCTTTTCAGAAGAAGGTATTACCACTAGCTAGTTCAGTGAGAAATCCTTCTTCAGCAAGCCTGGTTGCACCCAAGGCAGCAATATCAATACCATAGCGTGAAAGCTCTTTAGTGACTAGGGCTGTTCTCCAATGAGGTCTTACTGTGTCCTCACTGTACATGAGTGTACAGATGTTCCATGCTCCCATTACCAACTTCTTTTTTTTTTGCACAACATAACCTGTACGTGAAGAATATTATAGTGGGAAAGCCTTTGCACAAAGACGATCCCACTCTCTCGGCCTCAGAAGTCGGAATCCAGTGGCACAAAAAAAATCGTTATTTCTGGATACTACCTCGGCTGCATTGGATGGCCATGTCACCTTAAATGCTCTGACATGCCCCACGCACTCCATAGTGCACTGCTGCAATGCCTTCTCAGCCATTGAATCATAAAGGATTTCCTCCGCCTGATCCATTGAAGCAGTCTTCACATGCTGGGATGAGCAAGTCCCTAACTCACCGAGGGTGTATGGGGTTGCATGGTAGTACCTCTAATGGGGTAGTACCTCTAAAGGAGGGCTTGTCTCACTTCTTCAGGAGTGGCCCATCCTTTATTGATTTTTTTACCTGCACCCAGCTCTCACCTGTGGCTCCACGTAGTTGCTTTGCATGCGGCAACAACCACATCCCGGGCAATGGCTTTGACAGGCCGGCTAAACCAGGTGAGGGTAGCCAATGGGCTGCCTTCTGAGGAAAGATTAAATGGGACTTTTCAGCTTAGAAAAGAGGAGACTAAGGTAGGATATGTTAAGAGGTCTATAAAATCATGACCAGTGTGGAGAAAGTAGATAAGGAAGAATTACATGCATGCTCCCATAATATAAGAACTAGCGGTCACCAAATGAAATTAATAGGTAGCAGGTTTAAAACAAATAAAAAGAAGTATTTCTTCACACAACGCACAGTCAACCTGTGGAACTCCTTGCCAAAGGATGTTGTGAAGAGCAGAACTTTAACAAGGTTCAGAAAGAACTAGATAAATTCATAGAGGATAGGTCCATCAATGGCTGTTAGTCAGGATGGGTAGGATTGGTGCCTATATCCTCTGTCAGAAGCTGGGAATTGGTGACAGGGGAGGGATCACTTGATGACTCTGTTCATTTCCTCTGGGGCATCTGGTATTGGCCACTGCAGAGAGACAGGATACTGGGCTAGATGGACCTTTGGTCTGACCCAGTATGGCCGTTCTTATATTCTTATGAAAGGACATGAACACGCTGCACCTGATCAGTGCAGTTCCCTATAGTAGTGGCTGACTGGATTTCTGAGACTGTTAAGCAGCTGGCCATGGTGGAAAAATTATGGGTGGCAAGGTGGGGTGTGTGGGCTGGGCCAAAGCTTCATCCCAAAGGATGAAGATGAACCTTAAGTCCACCTGGCTTATCTTTGTCCCTTGGTGGGGAAAGGATTTACATGGATAGCTGGTAGATGTTGGACTGTGTGTTTTGGGGCTCGGAACTGGGTATTGCTTGTGTTTGCATTTCTTACCCATTTTACATTTCCAAAGGCATTTCTGATGGATTTTGTGCCCTTGATTGTAGTGGAGTTTCTGTTTTTGATCTTGTATTACTCTGTGCCATGCTGTTTTATCTTGGATCTAATCTTTTAATAAACACACACCAAATGTAATGCCAATAGGCAGAACCGAATCTGGGATCTCTGGAGTTTAGTGTGTGAGTCTCTACTGAATGAGCTAAAAGCCAGCTAGCTCTCAGCTAAAGCTGTAGAGCAAACTCATTCTCTCTGTAAGTGGTCTCACTGTCACTAGATAGGACACTACACCACACCCAGCAGGTGTGTGTTTTACAAGCAGGTACAATTTTATTCTCAAGAAATTTGTTTGAAAACATTATGGGCATGTGTAAATGGGAGATATGATGGAATCTAATTTTATTTGATAGCAATGTAATTATACGAAGTCATAGGCTCCTTAATGGATGCTTTCCTTCATATCCTTGCCAATCAATTTTATCTGATAACTGAATCCCATCAATACAAGTACCTACACTGACATTGGCCATACAGAGATGCCAACATTTATGGTTGGCTGCTACCTCACATCTCCACTGTCGCCTTGACTATTCATAACATCTGTCCTTAACAGCACGCAAAAATACTTCTACTCCCACAGCTGCAAAATACAATTTTATTTATTGTATGTCATTCCAAAAGTTATCACTAGGTATTCCAATAACTAAGTGTCATAAAACATAATTACTGGACAGAAAGTGCCCAGTTTGTTTTAAACAAACATTTTCAAGCACATTTTTATGGTTAGGAAAACTTTTATTGTTATTTTGTAAAGTTTGTCATTACACAATTGAAGTTTGAGCCAAGTCTGACCTGAGTGTGTTGCAGAAACGTAAAAGGCCCGGGAAAAAAATTACAGGTTGTCTCTCCCAAAACCAGAATTGTCTGGTCCCGCAACATCGATGATCCAGCACAGATGTTCCTGGATCAGAGAAAACTGGTAGCCTAGTGGTAGGAGGGCAATCCAAGGGGGCCAAGCTGAAGCAGCGGGACAGGGCAAAGGTTGGGGCTGGTGGCAACCCCCAGCAGCCCGCAGCTGTGGGGCTGGAGTTGGCAGCAACCCTCAACAGCTCCTGGCAGGCTGCAGCACTGGGACCAGGGCAGGGCAGCCCTGGCAGCACAGGATCAGGCTGGAAACATCCTGTGGCAGCACAAGGCCAAGGCAACACATGGTGGCATGGGGCTGGAGCCCCGGATAGCCCGCAGAAGCAGGACTAGAGCCTGCAGGCTGCCACGGGGCTGGGACCGGAACCTGAGCACTTGGCAGCCCCTGGCAGCCCAAGCAGGTCCAGAGCCAGCCCCTGGCAGCCCACAGCAACATGGGCTGCTGGAGCCTGGCAAACAGTCCAGCCGGGGCAGTAGCAGCAGCTGGGCCAGCAACCCAGCAGGCAGCCCGGCTGGGACTGGAAGTAGTCCCCACACTCCGCCTTCCTTCCCCCCACAGCTGGCAAAGTCAGTGGCTGGGGATTGTGGCAGGAAACCTTCTCTAGTCCAGCAAATTCCATGATTCAGGACTGGTCAGGTCCCGAGGGTGCTGGATAAGAGATGTCCAACCTGTATAGACATTATGCTGTGCTCTCCCAGGCCCATTAAAGTTAAAAAGTAATACAACTCTCAACTCTCACTTTAAATTCAGTTTTGATTCTGTCTTACATTTTGTTGCATGTCCTGATCATTTTACATTTTTTATACTTTTATATTTTTGGGTCTCCAGGTTGACCATCACAATGTATTATTTACTGAAATGACATCAGATATATGGCAGTTCAGTATTCTGAAATTTCACTTTTGCAGACAAGAGCAAACCATATTTTTGTAAAGCTGTGGGGCATTATACCATCTAAACAATGCTAATCTCAAAACAAGAATATCCTCCTTCAATATGTTTAATGATCCTGGCTTCATAAATTAATAAACAAATGAGAATTTCAGAAGGACAAGTCTGTTTATAGCAGGAAATTTAGTTTTTTTAAAAATCAGGAAGTTGTCATGCTAATAAGAAAGATTGTTTTTTATTACAGTAGCTTGTGATATGAGCTGATGTAGCTTTTCCTGTAAATCTTCCATATCATCTAATACAAAGGCACTTTTTGCTGCTGTCATTCATCAGTATCATTTCCATTTGTTTTGCTAATGCCCATTCCATTATAGACCTGTTCCAACTCCCACTCAAGTCCCTGGGAATTGACTCTAGCAGATAATACTCATTAAAAGTACCATGCAATACTTTGTGATAAAAATACTTTTAAAAATAAGTAATCTTCAGTAAGTCTACATTCTAACCAATTACCCGACTTTTACAAAGCTAAATCACTGCAAACTAATCTACCAGCAAAAATTATCGCAAGACATATTTTGTGCATAATACTTATCTACCACTATTGCATGCAGTCTAAAGAGATAATAAACCGTTCTTTTCCATTAAAATTTAATTGAAACACAGGGCTTTCTTTAGCAGCCAATTTACATAGGGCAGTTAATGAAGGTTCTGCAATGATACTGGGCATAATTTGAAAGTAATGCAAGCAAACAGTGTCATCGCAGCATGGGTCTAATTACTCAATTTTTAAATTTTAAAGCCCTAATTTTGAGGGCTTTCATGAATGTTTGGTTTAATAGTTTTAATGTGCTTTGGCCTAATGTTTTACTGAGATAGAAAAGAGTGATTGTTTTTAACATCAGAGTAAAAAACAAGCATGACAAATGTACTCAATACTTCACACACTTTTTTTGATGCGTCAGTTTCTGTTTCCATAAGGGCTGAGATTACTTAATATAAAAACAAAAAAGGGGGCATCTGTGGCATCACCCACAAGCATTGATCTGCCTGGAATAACAGGACTAGGCCAGCCCACCTACACAATTCAGTCACTAATAGGTGGAGCAGCCCAAAAGATTGAAGGAGGGAAGATAAGTGGCTGGATTACCTTAAAGATTCCTTCCTCAGCAGAATCAATCTCCCTGCCAAACATTCTGGCTGTGTCTACACTGGCACCCTTTTTCGGAAAAGGGATGCTAATGAGACACAGCGCAATTAAATCCAGATTTAAATATCCCCCGGTATTTGCATTACATAACTGCCGCTTTTTTCGGCTCGGGGTTTTGCGGAGGCGCCAGTCAAACAGCGATCTTGCGGAAAATAAACCCTTTTCCGCAAGATCTCTTATTCCTACTTGAAAGGAATAAGAGATCTTGCGGAAAAGGGTTTATTTTCCGCAAGATCGCGTTTGACTGGCGCTTTCTCGGCAAAACCCCGAGCCGAAAAAGCGGCAGTTATGTAATGCAAATACCGCGGGGGATATTTAAATCCCCCGCAGATTTGCAATTGCGCTGTGTCTCATTAGCATCCCTTTTCCGAAAAAGGGTGCCAGTGTAGACACAGCCTATGGGAATCCTAGAGACCCTACTGACTCAGGTTATATTGTTGTAGGTATGAACTGCAGCCCTCTTCGCTGGATTATCTGTATTTGCCACCTCAGCTTCTAGCGAGCCAGAGATTTCAATGACAGACATGTTTGATGGGGACTGGAAAAAGTTCTGCAGTTTCTCAAACCAATTCTGGTTCCTGTGCTTGCTTCAGCTCCTGTCAGCCATTCTCCACTAACAAGACCCCACCAGGACTTATTACTATTCTGCTAACTGGGGAGGCCCTGACTCAGGTGTCTCTCCTCCTGGAGAACTCTCATCCCGTGCTGAGGCAGTTCAAACAGTTCATTCAAACTATGACAATTCTGTTGGAAGCTTGGAATTGCACAATCCTGAGAACAAACTTCAGTGGTTGCATTAAGTAATTGGTAGATTGCAGAGTTCGCTGCAGAGTTCTGGTGCCTGGCTGCAGATGCCACATGGAATGAGGTGGTTCAGAATTATTATTTCCTAAGGGTATTTCTACACAGCAAAGTGTCTATTGAACGCATCTGCTATTTCTAAATATAGCAGACACGCTATTTCACCATCCCTGTAAACCTCATTGTATGAGGAGTAAGGGATGGCTTGAAATAGCACTGTATTTTGAAATTTGGCGCCGTGTAGACATGAATAGAGCAATTTGCATATCTTATTTCGAGTTTTGGGTTGCTGTGTAGTCACACTGAAAATACCCTAGGCAAGGAAATTAAGGATGAGCTGGTATTTGTGAAGTTGGCACCCAAATTGGATATCTTGGTTAAATTCTGTATTGATATAGATATCTGCCTGACTGAATACTGCCTTGAGATGGAGTTGACTTCCTGACCTCTTTCTATATCTTATAATAAGGACCTAGGCAGATCAGTGGAGCTCAGCCTTGCTTCTCTGACACAGAAAAGGGCTGGCACTGGGCTTCAAGTTTAGCTGTATTATGAGGACTTTAGACCCTATGCTGTGGGATACCCTTCCAAGAATCAAAGCATATCTTCTAGATCTCATCCACAATAAGGGGATCAGGGTTGAGCCTGTGCTCCCCACCTCACAACAGGATCTTGAACCTTTTTCTTGTCTACTGTCACTGTGGTTATACTACACTAGCACTCTCCCACATAATACCATAGATAGAACCCTGCACAGAAACAGAAATGTTTATCAGGAAGGCAGATTTTGGCAAGCTCAGAGAGCTGGTAAGTAAGGTCCCAGGGGAAGCAAAACTGAGGGGAAAAACAACTGAAGAGAGTTGGCAATTTTTCAAAGGGACATTGTTAAGAGCTCAAAAGCAAGCTATTCCACTGTGTAGGAAAGATAGAAAATATGGCAAAAGACCGCCTTGGATCTTGCAACCAGGAGATCTTGCATGATCTAAAAATAAAAAAGGAGTCATATAAAACAATGGAAACTAGGACAAATTTCAAAGGATGAATATAGGCAAACAATACAGGAATGCAGGGGCAAGATTAGAAAGGCAAAGACACAAAATGAGCTCAAACTAGGTACAGGCATAAAGGGAAACAAGAAGACATTCTATAAATATATTAGAAGCAAGAGGAAGACCAAGGACAGGGTAGGCCCATTGATCAGTGAAGAGGGGGAAACAGTAACAGAAAACTTGGAAATGGCAGAGATGCTTAATGACTTCTTTGTTTCGGTCTTCACTGAGAAGCCTGATGAAGGAATGCCTGACATAGTGAATGCTAGTGGGAAGGGGGTAGGTTTAGAAGATAAAATAAAAAAAGAAGAAGTTAAAAATCACTTAGAAAAGTTAGATGTCTGCAAGTCACTAGGGCCTGATGAAATGCATCCTAGAACACTTAAGGAGCTGATAGAGGAGGTATCTGAGCCTTTAGTTATCATCTTTGGAAAATCATGGAAGACAGACGAGATTCCAGAAGATTGGAAAAGAGGAAATATAGTGCCCATCTATAAAAAGGGAAATAAAAACAACCCAGGAAACTACAGATCAGTCAGTTTAACTTCTGTGCCAGGAAAGATAATGGAGCAAGTAATTAAGGAAATCATCTGCAAACATTTAGATGGGGCTACTATAAGGTAGGTGCATAACTGGCTGGATAGCCATTCCCAGAGAGTAGTTATTAACGGCTCACAATCCTGCTGGAAAGGAGTAACAAGTGGGGTTCCTCAGGGGTCTGTTTTGGGACCAGTTTTGTTCAATATCTTCATCAACGATTTAGATATCGGCATACAGAGTATGCTTATTCAGTTTGCAGATGATACCAAGATGGGAGGGGTTGCAACTGCTTTGGAGGATAGGATCATAATTCAAAATGATCTGGACAAATTGGAGAAATGGTCTGAGGTAAACAGGATGAAGTTTAAGAAGGACAAATGCAAAGTGCTCCACTTAGGAAGGAACAATCAGTTTCACACATGCAGAATGGGAAGCAACTGTCTAGGAAGGAGTATGGCAGAAAGTGATCTAGGGGTTATAGTGACCACAAACTAAATATGAGTCAACAGTGTGACGCTGTTACAAAAAAAGCCAACATGATTCTAGGATGCATTAACAAGTGTGTTGTGAGCAAGACATGAGAAGTCATTCTTCCGCTCTACTCTGTGCTGATTAGGCCTCAGTTGGAGTATTGTGTCCAGTTCTGGGCGCTATATTTCAAGAAAGATGTGGAAAAATTGGAGAAGGTCCAGAGAAGAGCAACAAGAATGATTAAAGGTCTAGAGAACATGACCTATGAAGGAAGACTGAAAGAGTTGGGCTTGTTTAGTTTGGAAAAGAGAAGATTGAGAGGAGACATGATAGCGGTTTTCAGGTATCTAAAAGGGTGTCACAAGGAGGAGGGAGAAAACTTGTTCTTCCTGGCCTCTGAAGATAGAACAAGAAGCAATGGGCTTAAACTGAAGCAAGGGAGGTTTAGGTTGAACATTAGGAAAAAGTTCCTAACTGTCAGGGTCGTTAAACACTGGAATAAATTGCCTAGGGTGGTTGTGGAATCTCCATCTCTGGAGATATTTAAGACTAGGTTAGATAAATGTCTATCAGGGATGGTCTAGACAGTACTGGATCCTGCCATGAGGGCAGAGCACTGGACTCGATTACCTCTTGAGGTCCCTTCCAGTCGTAGTATTCTATGATTCTATGATCTGGTTCCAATCTGCAATCCACAAAAATTATGTGTGAATATCCATGGATTTGTCGGGCTCAGATCATCTCACAGAAAGGTCCAGTGGCCTTGGAACTGGGGAGGCCAAGGCCCTCGTACTTTCCACTGGGTGGACACAGCCCCCTTTCCCTCTGAGACTTCCCCCTTCCCTGGCCAGGCCAGAGTAAAGTAGGGTTTCCAGGTGTCCAGTTATTGGCTGAACACCTGGTCAAAAAGGGAACTGGCAGCTCCACATGGCACCGGGACATTAAAAGTGCAGTTGGCAGTGCAGGGCTCAGGCATACTCTGTATCTTCCCTGGCTTTGTGCAGGTCCCAGAAGTGGCCACTCAATGCACTGTCCCTGCCCTGAGTGCCAGGTCTGCAGCTCCTTTTGGCCAGATCCAGGACCACTGAGAGCTGTGAGGGTGGCTCCTACAAAGCATGGGAGCAGTGCACAGAGCCTCACTGCACCTATGGGTCACAGGGACCTGGTAACCACTTCCTGGGAGCTGTGGTAAGCAGCACCTGCTCCCTCACACCCTACCTGAGCATGGAGTCCTCTCCTGTATCCAAAATCTCTCCCAGAGCCTACACTCACCCTCCTGCACCTCAACATCTGGCCCAGGCTAGAGCTTTCTCCTATTCCCAAAACCCTTCATCCCCATCTCAGAGCCTGCATCCACCACACCACAACTCCAAGCACTTTCCTGCACCCCAAAACCTCATTCCCTATGTCAGCCTAGAGACCTCTTCTGCACTCCAACCTCTCATTCATTCTTAGTCCCTAGACCCCAAACCAGGATAGGAAACTTGGGTGGGCCCCACCTTTGGAGATCTGAGGTTTCTCTAAGTTATGTGGCCAGGCAACTACAGAGTCCCACAGAAGCCATCTGGCAAGCTGCGCATGGTGGGAACCTACAGCAGCCAGGGGAAGGTTGACCCACCTCCCATACGCCCTTCAACTTACCGCAGCCTGAGTCACCTGGCCTCACCCCAGCTTCTGCCCTGGGTGGGGCAGCTCAGCCCCAGTTTGACTCTGCAGCAACTAGGGCGGCATGGCGGCCCGGCCTCTGCACTAGCTGGGGCCCAGCCCCAGTCCCCCCTGCTATTACTTGTCACTGTATCCCCTTCCCCCGCCCCATTGCCACAGCACTGTACACCTCCACCTGACCCTGCAGGGGCAGCTCTGACCCCTCCACCAACGGTGGCAGAGTGGCTGGGTCCAGGAGCTTGCTGGTCCAAGCTCGACCTGACACCCCAGAGCCTGCATCCCCAGTCAGAAACCTTGCACCCCAACCCTCTGCTGTAGCTAGGGTTGCCAACTCTCCCAGACCAGATGGACTGGACTCTACTTGTGGCAATGACATCTGGTCTGACCAAGTTGGCAACCCTAGTTCCAGTCCTGAGCCCCTCGTCCATAGCCCTACCCCAGAGCTCACACCTCCAACGAGAGCTCTCACAGTCCAGCACTCTGTCCCAGATCTGAGCCCCTCCCACACTCAGAAACCCTTATCCCCACTTCTGCCACATTAATTTTGTTATGTGCAATGGTATGGAGGTAATGTTTTGCACATTATCTCCATATTGGTGAACATACCAAAATTCATTCTGCTCAGGGGTGGGGAAAATTAGAGGGAACACTGCAGGCACAAGGGCTCCATTTTGGGAGAGCATAGGACAGTTTGGGATAGCACCCCAGGCCTGCACTTTGGGGGGCTCCACAGCAGACTCCTCAACTGTCCTATGGATGTGTTCCATGGCAGCCTGAGAGGTTACCTGGGGAGAGAGGCCTGTGTGGGGTGGCAGCAGGAGTTGCCCCCCCAGTCACTGCAGGTGCAGGATCCAGAGTGTCCCAGCAACCTGCTTTGCTCCATCCCACTGACCTCTCCCAGCCCACTGTGCTCAGCTTCACTGTTCTAGGGTTCTAGAGAGCTCCTCTTCCTGCTTCCATATTGAAGCTGAGTGCAGAAGCTGGGAGACGGTGGTCAGGCTGGGCTTAGTGACACAGGCCACCAGGCTGCTCCAGGTCCCATCACCGTGGTGAGTATGGGTGGACAACTTCAGCTGCTGCCCCACACCAGAACCCCATAATTTCCTGGCTCATGTTTTTGGAGAAGGGGCTGGGATGGAGTGGTGGGGTGGGGCAAGGATGAGGCCTGCAGTGGGGGAGTTCTCCAGGCTCTACGGCTGGGGCACTGTGTGTGTGTGTGTGTGGGGGGGGATTGTCCCAGCCCCACACCCCCCTTAGGGACTACCCTGATTCCAGTACTCCTGGATGAATTAGCTTCTTTTGCTCATATACTCAGCATCTCAAAACTTGCAAAGCCACCAACTCTAACTTTAAGATCCCTTCTGCATTTTGGACTCTTTCAATTACTTTGAAATAAGAAAGTGCATGAATATTTAGTTTATCTGTTGTTATGAGAACTAACAAAATGAAATCTCAGAGCTGAATTTTTAAAGCAGATTTAGGATAAAACAGGTGCTGGCATATAGTAGGTATAGGTTCTACTTGTTTTGTAATGCTATGGCTGCAGAAATACATCTCCCATTGCTAAAACCATGTAAAAAGCATATGATATATAGGAAATAGAGCTGAGCAAAAGTAAAAATTTCTGTCTTATAGTAAATTCAGACAATTAAACATTTGTTTCAGATCCAAAAAATGACATTTCAAAACATACTGTGAAATTGGAAATTTTCAGGAAGAACGGCATTGCGCAAGAGGGTTTTTCTTGCGCAAGAAGGGGCAGTGTAGATGCTCCTTCTGGTGCAAGAGCCTCTTCCACAAAAATAACATAAGAACATAAGAATGGCAGTACTGGGTCAGACCAAAGGTCCATCTAGCCCAGTATCCTGTCTGCCGACAGTGGCCAGCACCAGGTGCCCCAGAGAGGGAGGACCGAAGACAATGATCAAGCGATTTGTCTCCTGCCATCCTCTCCAGCCTCTGACAAACAGAGGCCAAGGACACCATTTTATCCCCTGGCTAATAGCCTTTATGGACCTAACCTCCATGAAATTATCTAGCTTCTCTTTAAACTCTGTTATAGTCCTAGCCTTCACAGCCTCCTCTGGCAAGGAGTTCCACAGGCTGACTACACGCTGTGTGAAGAAGAACTTTCTTTTATTAGTTTTAAACCTGCTACCCATTAATTTCATTTGGTGTCCTCTAGTTCTTCTATTTAGGGAACTAATAAATAACTTTTCTTTATTGGATAACTAATAACTAATAAATAACTAATAACTAATAACTAATAAATAACTTTTCTTTAAATGGCGGCTCATTAGATATGCAAATGAGGCTCGGCGATATTCCACGCTTAGCCTCATTTGCATATTTCTGGTGCAAGATCGCGCCAGTGTAGACATAGCCTAAGCGTGGCTGGGGCTGTCCCATTTGTTACTCCCTCCTGGGATTCAACTATCACACAAACTAAGGCTGTAACATTATTTTTGGCTTGCTAACATCCCAGGTAAGACACAGAGAGAACATTATCAAAGTCACATTAATTTGCCTACTTGAAGAGAATTTTTCCTCTGTAAGCTCAGAGTATTTAAGTATAAAAATGCTGTGTGAAACTAATGCCTCAGGTACAGACAGACATAAATACCTGTAGGGGAATCCTAATGATAATTGCATATAACCAGTTCTGTTATGAATAGCAAATAATTAATCTGCATTCAATGATTCATAAACTAGTGGGCAACTATATGGATCAAATTAATCATATGAGGCGGAAGTTTCAATTTTAGGCACCTAACCAGGTCAAATTAGAATATTTATTTAATACACACAGCTCCCAATGACTTCTATTTGCCACCTAGGTTCTGTAACCCAATTCCCTTCATCAATTTTAATAAAATTTTCATCCATGACTCGGGTTTTGATTTTTACTGCCGATTCATACTGTGGCAGGGCGTTGCCCTGCACTGGCCCTTTCAGGGACTTACAGGGAGTCAGGGGGAAGCCCAGCTGAGGCCATTAAGGAGGGCCCAGCTGGAGGCCATATAAGAGCAGCTCCTGGGAGAAGGAGAGACCTGCCTGCTTGCAATGAGAGAGGCTTTGGCCTGGCAAACCTAGGCTACCTGGCCTGAGCCCCAAGGCTGCAAGGAGGCAGTCATGGAGGGTGGGGCTCGCATGGAGGCAGCCCTAAAAGGCCGGGCTGCAAGGAGGCAGTTGTGGTTCTGCAAGGAGGCAGCTGCGGTAGGCTGGGGGAGTTTAAGCCAGGGAAGCCCCAGGCCATAAGAACACAAGGCAGGGTTACAGGAGGCAACCGGGCAGGCAGAGGCATGCCTTTGGCCAGGGAGGAATGGCTGGGAGAGACTGCAGTCTGCCCTGAGACAGGGCTAGAGAGGGACTGGCAGTGGGCCACTGAGGCCTGGAGGGTGCTGAGGAACTGTGTGTTCCTGGAGGGAGCTGGGTGTTCCCAGGAAGAAGAACTGGGGGGTCCTAGGGAGTAGGGAGGACCCTGGACTGAAGGAAGAACTATGACTTCCCCCTGGAAGGGAGTGCAGACCAAGACTGGAGTGGTCACTGCCAGAGGGAAGTGCCCTGAAGAGAACACCTCACCCAAACGGGGCACGTCGGTGTCGGAGCAGCCGGTTACTTCCCCAAAACCACCCTGAGAGAAGAAGTCGTGCGGAAAGTGAGTGAACCCGTTACAATACTTAAATATGAAAGTTCCTAATTCATTATACTAGGTGGCTTGGTATTTCAGTTATATGATAATCTATTTTAAATTATAACATTTATTAATTGGCTAACAGAGTTTACTTCCTGGTTGCTAGTAAGGCCAGGGAGTAATCAGATGAAATAATAGTATCTGTAGAAACTAGTATCTGGTTAGAGTCTGCTGAACTTAAATACAATAGTTAGGGTTGGTCCTGCTTTGAGCAAAGGGTTGGACTAAATGACCTCCAGAGATTTCATCCAACCTTAATATTATAAACTTTTATAAGAGCGAGTCATCTGCATGAGAGATGCCAGGAGTCAAAATAGGTGCCTGAAATGGTCTCACACATGCAAGAAAAAAGACAAGATGTAAAGGATGTGGTTAATCAAGCCACAAGTTTATTAACTTACCTCACCTGGGAATTATCCAGCAATAATTTGCATAACATGCCTTCTGGACTCTTGCTCACCTATTTGGGGAAAACTGCCCATACCCCTCTAAACCTGCCTCTAGCCTATTGCTAAGACCCAAGCTGCCTTTCTTCATGCATGGGGATTAAGGAGCTGAGGAAAGGGGATTGCCACCTGAATGTAACTGAGGTTAGGAGCCTCAGCCCCATTGTCCAGTTTCTTTAGGTGATAACTTCAATCTACAGGTTGAACCTCTGTAATCTGGCACTCTAGGGACCTCACTGGTGCCAAACCAGAGAAATTGCCAAACCACGGGAGGTCAGTACCACGGGAGGTCAGTATTGTCTAGCAGCATTACCAACACCGATGTTGCCAGACCAGAGAATGCCGGACCAAAAGTTCAACCTGTAAACCCTCTTCCAACATCGTTTACCAAGGAGCTGGAACCCTATGGAATGAGGACACCTGCCACTAAGAAGTGCCAGCAATCAGCTGCGGATCCAGGGGTCAAATAGCAGGACAAGGACTGTGGCAAACTTGAGCCCCTCCAGACAACTTCCAGGTCATGTGATGCTGCCCCTTTCATTCCTCCCTACCATCCTTCTAACCCAAAGGAGGCAAAAGCCCTTAAAAAAAGGGCCACTACACTTTTCTTACTATTTTCCCCAGACCAAACATTCCCTCTCCATATCTGAGGATGTGAGGGTCACATTCCATATCTGCATGCCAATTTTCAGCCTTAAACAAGTTTACATATAGTATTTGTAATAGAAATGTTGACAGATCTTTAACTAAAACATCCTGAGCAGTGACACTATAATTACTGGTAAGAATCTTTTAAAGTAAGCATCATTCAGGAAGGCTGCGTCTATACTGGCATGATTTTGCGCAAATACTTTTAATGGAAAAGTTTTTCCATTAAAAGTATTTAAGAAGAGATAATCTACACTGGCATGTGCTTTTGCGCAAAAGCACATGCCAGTGTAGACGCTCTCTTGCGCAAGAAAGCTCCGATGGCCATTTTAGCCATCGGGCTTTCTTGCGCAAGAAATTAACGTTGCGGCTGTGTCTACATTGGCAAGATTTTGCGCAAAAGCGGCCAATGTACACACAGCCGAAGTGTCAACCAACAAGCCAGGAAGTATCAGCCACTAAACACCAACAAACATGACCAGAAGCAAATGTTATTTAAGTAAATTAGAATTTTTCAGACCATCCATTCCTATTACTACTTCTCCAGAAAAGAACTGGAAGCACAGAAACTCATTGAATCATATTAATTAACCTCTAAATTTTAAGAAAATAAACCCTAATTTGAAGGGGGGAAATTTCTAAATCCCAGAGAATTTGAAATTGATGTTGAAATCAAGGATGACCAAGATGATGTAAACAATAACCAGAACAAATTTAGAACCAACTGAACACTTTGCACAAGCAAAACCAAACCACAATTCTTGTTACATAATTTCGCATTCCCTGCTTTTGGGAAATGTTGCCAGGAAACTTTTTCTTGCAGAATTTCCTACACAGGAAAGATCAGAAAGTATTGAAAACTTGCAAGATTTCTAGACTATTTCCAATTTTACGAGGTTCAGCCTTCTCCAATACAAACTTCAACCCTCATCTGGTTTTCATAACATTATCAACAGTGCACAAAGTGGTAAAAATTATGACATCTGTGAGGGGGTCTTCTACTTGCAAATGAAAGTGTGTGTGGTGTGGCTGCTCGCAGGTAGCAAGTAAAAAAGTAAAACCACACCCCCCCCCACACACAAACCCCCTCAAATCCATTAAAGAAGCCTGAGCCTCAGCTATTAGAAAAACAATTGTAATAACCTGAAGCTATTGTCTCAGCCTCCTGACCTTAAAAGGTTTACTGCCATTTCTCCAAGCAGCAAAAATAACCGGAGACATTCCATCTTTCTATGACATGATGAATGAGCTTCGATTAAAAGCAGCTAAAAGAAGAAAAGGCACTAATGTGTTTCATACAGTCACTGATCAGTTCCTGACATGTAATATTTCATTTGCTTTGGGATATTAAGAGATGTTGTGTACCTAAAAACAACAGCATGTGTGATAGTACATCTATCATTACACACATCATAAAAACAAGAAGGACATAAATTAGTTTCTGTCTGTTAAGGACTAATTACCTGTAAAATCATTACTTGGCACTTTAACAAATTCACACAATCAAGTTAATGATTCCCAGCATACTAAAATCTGCAATGTGTTTCTGCTTGCTGCATGCCCAGACCACAGTAAATGTTTACTGGCTTGGATAAAATCATATGAAAGGGTCAGATCTTAATATTTTTCTTGTAAATACTAGTAATATGTCACTGCTCTTAATCATTATGGTGCACATATTTAATACATTTCTATACCCTGGTTACAAAGAAATAGTGTAGTCTATTACTCTCCTTTCATACTTATGCTAAATAATACTGTAATATATCATTTGTTCTACTATAACTAGAGGCTACTATATATTCTAACTATTAAGACACACATCCTATACATGGAGTTATATGCTGTCACTCCTGTACATACCAGTTTACTTGATATCAATTGTGTCTACATACTGTAGTGGTGATATCACACAGTTTTGCAATTTATTGGATGGCTAAGGGATATTTATCACAACTATTTGACTATTTTTATCTGATCTAATTAGAGTCACTTTCTGTTCTCGTCCTACTTTACAGCCCAATACACCACCACCACAATATTGCAGATAACTTCCTTTAAAATGCTTGGATGGCGGGGGAAAAAGACTGACAGGTAATTATTGGACATACCTCAACTCTTATCTCCCAGAAAAAAAGGGCAGCTTTGCTAAACAGAACAAACAAAAATAACCAAAAAATAAAGTGAAGATTAGGATTCCAGGACAAAAAAAATTAGAAATACACATTAAATACTTGTATAATTGTAATACTTTGCGTACTTGTGGGTATGATGATATATAATGGAGTGGAGTCTCAATCCCTAGAGATTTTTAAGTCTCGGCTTGACAAAGCCCTGGCTGGGTTGATTTAGTTGGGATTGGTCCTGCCTAGAGCAGGGCTTGATGACCTTCTGAGGTCTCTTCCAGCTCTATGGTTCTATGATAATAGTAAGCACACCCCACCCAAAGCCTGATGCATTACATTTGGCTGAAGATATGCACAATCTGTCATAAATAGATTACAGTGTGTAATGTGTGAAATGACAACTATAAAATGTTCCAATAAAAGATACAGAAAATCAAAATGTATTTTACTTAGCACAAAATTAGACAGATGTTTGCTTTAAAAGGAGGAGAGGAAGAGAAGCAAAGAAGAGAAGATGTATAAACTGGTGCATACTAAATAATTGCCCTCTAATTTTTCTATTACCTGGTACTGGATAGAAAAAAAATTAGCCTGTAACAAGAAAAATTAGATCAGAGATAGATGTTTGCCATATCAGACTTATGTAAATACATCACATTTCACTGACAGAACAGCCTACATTTTGAAATTAACAAGATTGTTACTACAAGCAAAACTAACATGGCAGTATACATGAAAAGCTATATTAAAATAGCATTATACAACTGATTTAAAGGAACATTACCATTACAGAAATTAGTTATGTATAACCTATGTTAAAAAACTACAAGTAATCTCTTTTCTGTTTTCTTTCTGTCACTTGCTCTCACATGCATAGTATGGCTATATTAGCTTGTAAAATAAGCCTTTGAAGGATGTAATATATGAAAGCCTATGATATGTGGGTTTCTACAGGAGCCATCTGAGATTACTTAATTAGGGTGCACTGCAAGAAATGGGATGGCCAATCCCCAAAGCTGGTGACTATTTATATTTATATTTACCAAGCCGCACAAAACAGCTTCTGTATTACCTTATTGGTCAAGCAGTTTCCTTGAAGTACTCAGCCTCAGGCCATCATCCAGACACACCATTCAATCAAATAAAGTTTTATCAATACCAAAGGATCAGACACACTACCTTTCAGGACAATAAATATTTCAGATCTTATCTCAAATACACACTTACAGCCAATTCTTATTAACTAAACTCAAATGTATTAAAGAAAAAGTTTTAAAATATCAATATATCTACAGACATTAAGTTCTTAAGGTTCAGTTATATAATCGAGATGTGCTCTTATAATTGCAAAAATATTTTTAGAATTTAGTCCATAGTTATAGTCCAAAATCCATTATCCAGCTAATGACTGGCATCTCAATCCTTGTGGCTTAGATTTCCTGGTAAGAGACCTCAGCAGATCTGAGCCCCTAAGTCAATATTCATTAAAAGGGCACTAGGATATCCTGGGATCTCCTTTCTCAAGGCTTGCAGCTTTCCCCATGAGCATCCAAGCAGATAGATACAAGGCAAAAAGGATTCTGACCAAAGGGACTTTAGACCTTTTCAGTAGCCTCTTGGCCTGGGACAGCACAACGGGCTTTTGGCATAACCTTCTGTCTCACAACCATCATGGCAATTAGCACAATGTCTCTTATCCATGAAAACACCTCACATACAATTTACCACAACCTTCATAGAGGCATATGAACTATATTACCATTTCAATCAAGTAAAATATTAATATTTCCTTCTAATCTTGAATCAAATCTGTAGTAAAAGACAAGGATTATTCTGTGCTGTGCCTCTTAGAGGCACTTCACAGCACTCACAGCCTGGCGAGTGAGGAGTATTGTGATTTTCAGACTCTTCTCTGCCCTTCCAATCTTGGACTGTTTGGGGGACTAGAGTAGCCCCTAATGTAACTTGGGCTGCCATGAGATTTAGACAGCAGGGTTGATATGGGACAGATAATGCACAGCTTGTTAGTGTGCTTTGCAAATAACCCCTTTCTGGCACACTTTACTAGTGCTGTGTGGCCATGCCCTAAGATCAAGAGCGTCTTGTTCTTTCCTTCCTTCCCATTAATAATAATTTGCACATACTTACATTTTTTAAAACCACCCCTTTTTTATGCATCAAAAATGTTTTAAAATTTCTCTAAGCTTCTGCAATTTTTAGTACAATTACTACGTTTTCATTGGCAACGATGGGCATCCCTGAACCAAAACACTATCTCAATACTCTTACAAACTTTGGGAAAATGCAGATACTTGATCTGACTTTTTGTTAGTTATAATGACTTGAACAGAAATTCTAGATCCAAACACATGAGAATCTGTGGTAAGTTTGAATGCATATCTGGTTCTGACCATTGCTGCTCAGGCTCATCTCTACTAAATAACAGCATTTTCTTCCTATTGCTGGTAAGAGGACATATCTATGGAAAACTAAGGTATGGGACTGTGAGAGAGGAAGATTATGTTGGGGAAGGAATGACTTTCAGCGAAAATGTGAGTGTAGTGAGTCAGTCACTGACCCAGAAGAGGAAACTCTCCCAGACTCCTTCGTGGGCAATGCCAGAGCAACCCAACCCAGCCCTGCCCACAGGAAGCAGAAAGGCGGAGCCGGAGGTATAAAAAGAGGAGCTTCAAGCTCAGTGGGAGCCCGGCTGCTGAGCAGACCAGAGGTTCTAACCCAACTCCAGAGGAAAAAGGCCCTGCTGCACTGCTCTCAGAGGGAGGACTGGGTTGGGCTGCTAGTGCCACTGCTGGGCTCTGAGAATTGTCCCAGACTGCCACAGCCACTGCCAGGCTCTGATGACTGGGCAAAACCATGGAAACCACTGCCCAGGCCTGCAGATTTACCCGGATCCTTGCTAGTCCCAGAGGACTGAGCTGGATCGCCTGGACCCTTACCTGAGCTGGACCCGGAGCCTATGGACACCCTATCAGCACCTTCTCCTACAGCAGACCCCAAGGAGCAGCAATGGAACCAGGCAGGGCCACAGGGGAACTGGAGAGTGGCCCAGGGAAAGCTGGCCCTGGGGTGGCTGAGGAAATGGAGGTCAGTTGGGCAGCATGTTGTAGTCTGGATCCCCATGTTGCCACAGTTAGGGCCCTGGGCTGGGACACAGTGGAGTGGGTGGAACTGTGTCCTCCCCACCCCCCTACCCCCACCCCCAGTCCCCTTGGGTGGCAGGTTCCCCCTGTAGGGAAAGAAACCTCTGCACTTGTTGGTTCTCCACCAGCAGGGATACCCGACCCTTGGCTCAGCCTGCAGACAGGCCTGGGCTTTGAACTGTTTGGATTGTTTAGCTGTTTATGGACTGTTTGGGGATTGTTGGCCTGCCCTTATGCTGGGCCTGCCCTTCCAAACTATGGCTCGGCCTGCAGTCAGGCCTGAGCCTTAAACCTGGTGACTAAGCTGTTTGTCGCCTCACTCTGATCAAGGGCCTGGGCTCATAAACTGTGGCTCAACTTATAAGAGTACTGCTTAACTGTTTGTTTGTTGCCCCTCCCTGACCCTGGGCCTGGGCTCATAAATGGCTACCCCGTCTGCAGTCAAGTCTGAGGCCCTGGACTACTGCTGCTTGCAGTGAGTCAGTGTGCCCTCCCGCTGACAGGAACTATCACAGTGAGGTATAATACAAACAACTAGCATTTTCTTTGATGTAGGAAAATGTCACATTGCCAAACTATCTCAGATGTTTGACCAGTGTATACTCTTAATTTTAATGTGTTTTCTCTTGTTGTAATGCTTATCTTTATACTGCTTTGAAAATAAAATAAATCTGAATACAAAACATGCCTGACATATGTATTTAAATTGAATACCACTTGTTTCATCTCCTTGAATACCACTTGTTTCATCTCCTGGAAACAGGATATTGCAAGACCTCACTCAGAGTTCCTATATGAGTACTTTGTATTAGATATGCTTCATAAGAAAATGTATCCTTTTAACATTTATTTCTGACTTTCTCAATTCTTAGGCCCTGAGGACAATTTCATGATATTGCACAATTTTGCAAGTATCTGACACAAATACAAAACATGGTAGGGAATAGCAAGTAGTCTCTTCTATTGTAAAATTTGGCTAAAGCTATTCTAATTTGGATAATGATTGACAGTTAATACAAATAATTCAATAAAAATCTGGATCATAGCCAGGTACCAGCCAACCCTGCATTCTACCAATCATCTACATGATTGGTTTACATTTTCAATTCTTTCTTCTCAAATTCAATTAAAAATTACCAGCTATTTGGAAATAGACTGTTTATTACATAATGAGGGGCTAACCCCATTCATTTCATAGTACAGTAAAACTCCAATAGTCCGGCACTCCTGATAGTCCGGCATCAAAATGGCAAGAGCCTAGTGAGTGAGCTTCGGCAAAAAATGAGTCACAAGGTAACAGCGGCAGCAACTGAACTGAGCAAAAGGGTAAAAAGGCTTAAAAACTAAAACATTACAGTATACTGTATACAGTATGTACAATAAAAGGGTTAAGAACACTTTATATACAGTATATAATGTATACAGTATATATATAACCAGTTTATAGTACCTCCTGATAGTCCGGCATATCTGATAATCCGGCACCACCTAGGTCCCATAGGTTCTGGATTATCGGAAGTCTACTGTAGCTGCTAGTGGTTCAAGTGAATCCTGTTGCCTAATAAAATGCACTCTTGACTGCACTGAATTACTTTGGGACATGTGTGCCATACAGGTGTATCAGAAAAAAAGACGAATAACAGTGCATTAAAAATCTACTTTTTAAATCTAAGTGTTTTAATATAAAGTGGAGTCCTGATCTGACCACTGTTAAATGGAACACTTAAGTGTACCATTTTATTCATAAGCTGTTTCTAAATCATTTCAAGTGAGAGTTACTCCCCAGTCAGTGCTCTTCTCCATCTTACCACTCTCCCTTTCAGAATTTTCCCCTCACGAATAGTCACCCCGTTCTTCTCAGAGACCATTGAGCACATTCCCTCCAGCCACCAGTGAGTCCTCATCTTCACATGCTAGGATTTAGGCTATGATCTTTGGAAGATCAAATACTTGTTTAGATTACTTTTTGGCTGAGAGACAATTGTGGTTTTATCTGATTAGTTTGTCTTAAGAGACTTGCACTGTACCTGACTCATACTTCTTAAAATGTCAAATGCCGTAGATACCTAAATAATTTTACCCCTCATAAGAACTCACAGCAGTAAAAATACTGAAGTTTCTACCATCTGGAACCAAAACTAGAATTTTTCCCCATTTGATCCCTATTTTATTGTGCAGTTAAAAAGTTTTTGGAACACCTAGATACTTTAAAAGCTATAAATGTCTCAAGTGAAAAGGGCATATTTCTTGAAGTGAATAGGTCCTTGTTTCATTAAGGATATTAGTTCTTGTTGTTAAAATGTTTCTATTCTTAACTTTGATTTGCATTGCTAACTGCTAGTGATTGTCAAACAGTGAAAACCTGAGTGGCTAACCATCTGTTTTAAAGGAAAGTTATTGACTAAACAGTACCTTTTTATTGACACATTAAAAGGAAATCTGCAAATACTCAGCAGTTACCTTATATCCTCCCTCAGAGTTATTAAAACTGTTGTTGAATCAAACAAACTTTAATTTGTCAAAATAGGAGTGGAAGAAGCAGTTATTTAAATAAAAAAACATAGCATGCTACCCTGGGGAGAATATGAAAATGTGCAATATATTGGTAGCCATTGAAACTAGACATTCATCAGCCACAGTAGTTTAAGCTGCTGCATATTTGCAGTATATTCCATTTTAACATGAGTAAATAGAGTAGCCATAACTGTGTCATGAGACTCAATGTGTAACTTTCAGTTTCCAATTGTAAAACTCATTATCCTTGACACACTCTCTCTCTTCCCACTTCTAGGATGTCACTAGGTCATTAGCTCCTCTATTCTCTGAAATTCTGCAGAATGGGATGCAGACATGGGTATGTTCTCAAAATAAAATAGAGAATATGTACATAAATTTTACTAAGCATATGAAACCATCAGCATTTAAAAACATTTTGTTGTGGGAAAAACAAACATTTTAGGACAACCTGGAGAAGCAAATGTCTTCTTAAAACTGACTGTCCAAACTGAATTTTAACAGATATGACTAGATCCAGAATCTGCTCATTTTCCCCCTCCCTCCATTTGGCATCTCTTGACCTTCTGAACACTTCCAAAGGAAGTTGCAGTTAGCAATGCAAATCAAAGTTAAGAATAAACAGGCCAAACAGGCGCATAACCTTTTTCCATGGCATAGTGCCATGACAAAAACCACTAGCACCATCTGGAAGTCAGAGAGAGACTGGAATTGACAGGAGAGGTGGCAGTAGGGTGTCTCCAGTGTGCAAAGAGAAACCCATCCTAGTACAGAGTCAAAGGGAATCCTAACCTTTCCTGCCTAAAGAGGGTTTAGAGAGTCCAGAGCAGGGCTGAAAATGTCATTGTGTCTCTAGTACTGTGAATACTGCACATTTTAGGAGCATTAAATTAGCTGTGAGAAATTCGAAGCTCACTTTCATTTACATTTTTAGAGAATAATTTAAATTCTACCCTTCTGCTCCTTCCCCCACCCCCCATGCATTAGTATTAGTATTTTTTTTCACATGTTGCAGAGATCCCAAGTTGTGGGCTGGTCACAATGCAGCCTGACATTTGCACAAAGGCTAAACTGTCAGATGATACTTTTTATACAAAGTTACAATAGGACTATTTATTAAAAATCACACATTTTTCTCTAGTGAGCAATAAACGTAATGTAGAACTGCATGAAAACCGCCACCCTTTTCCCCAACTTTTCATAAAAGATTTCCTGGAGAGCTTGCTTTCAAATGTCCAAGGCCTACAAATAACTTTTCCTGGCCCACAGAATGGCTGCGTCTAGACTGGCATGATTTTGCGGAAATACTTTTAACGGAAAAGTTTTTCCGTTAAAAGTATTTCCACAAAAGAGCGTCTAGATTGGCACGGATGCTTTTGCGCAAAAAGTGCTTTTGCACAAAAGCATCTGTGGCCAGTATAGACGCGATTTTGTGCAAGAAAGCTCCGGCGGCCATTTTCGCCATCCGGGCTTTCTTACGCAAAAAATTCCTTCCCTATCTACACTGGCCCTCTTGCGCAAGAACACTTGCGCAAGAGGGCTTTTTCCCGAGCGGGGAGCGTCAGAGTTCTTGCGCAAGAACACTGACAATCTTACATTAGAGCGTCAGTGTTCTTGCGCAAATTCAAGTGGCCAGTGTAGACAGATGGCAAATCTTGCCAGTCTAGACGCACCCAATAAGTGTATATTTTATATCTGACTCATTCAGCTTTGCCTATAAGAAATTGGTTCCCTCAAAGTGAGTTATATAGAGTATTTCTGTCCTTCATTAGACTAAGAAATATTAACTACATATTTGCCTAATAGATTATAAAGATTAAAAGGATAAACAAGGAAATTCATATGCTGTGATATACCAAAATTGTTTTATACATGAATATTACATTACCAACATTTTCATTAAGTGCCAAACCTTACCTGTATTTTCCCAGCAGTGCAGTGCCTAGGCAAAGATATGTGACTGGACTATACTCCACACCATTGTAGTGTGGTGTGTCTCTTGTGTGGGTTTCTACCAATTATTTCAAACTAAGTTTATGCAAATACTCTTTGAAGACATTTGAAATGTATGCTTTTAAAACTTCTGAATTTCAGGCTTGGATATTTTTAAGCAGAACTTTCCGTGCTGACTGCTAGCTGATAACTTGCAAGTACTATGCATTTTGGCAATATACCCAAGTTGTTTGAGGTGGTTAAAATCGGCATGAAGATATTGCAAAATAGCTTTTCTGCCTTGTACTAGGACTTGAACAGAACTGTGATAAGAAGATAATAGACCCAAGTTGTACCAATATTTAGATGGAAGCAAAATTCTGATATAATTTCAATCAAGTCAAATATTTTCAAGAAGACATAAGGGTGCCTTTTGGGGTGTTTGTTTCAACTCTAAGGGTATGTCTAGACTACATGCCTCTGCCGACAGAGGCATGTAAAATAGGCTACCCGACATAGTCAATGAAGCGGGATTTAAATATCCCTGGCTTCATTAAAATAAAAATGGCCACCGGGCTATGCTGGCTCAGCTAACTGTCGGCACAGTGCGGCAGTCAAGACGTGGATCGGTCGACCAGGGAAGCCTTTGTCAACCGCTCCCTTATGCCTCGTGAAACGAGGTTTACAGGAGCGGTCGACAAAGGCTTCCCCTGTCGACTGATCTGTGTCTTGACTGCCGCGCTGTGCCGACAATCAGCTGAGCCGGCACAGCACAGCGGCCATTTTTATTTTAATGAAACCGGGGATATTTAAATCCCCACTTCATTGACTATGTCGGGTAGCCTATTTTACATGCCTCTGTCGGCAGAGGCATGTAGTCTAGACATACCCAACAAGCGAAGCATAGCTTTTGTGGGTAAAGGTGGAGGGATCAAGCCCTGAGTAACACACAATGTTAAGGAAGAAATACTGGAGGATACAACGATAGAACTAGCTTCCAAATGGCAAGATGTCAGTGAGACTACTCACATGATTAAGTTACCATTAATACAAGGTGTGATGGGGTAGGCCCCAGTCCTGGAGCGGATTCACCTTGGCTCTGGGAACACACAATCTCTTTGGCCTGGCCCCAAAGTTCAATGCCCCTCACTCCAGGCAAATACAGCCCTCCGGCCTAGTCTATAAAGTTCAGTGCCCCTCACTCAGGTCTCACTATTGAGCATGCCCAGCAGGGCTGCAGGAGTGGGGTCTGCTCCACCCCCGGGGCCAGGTGAACTCCTTTAGCTTCAGTGCGGGGCAGTGCCACCCTGCCACACAAGGGTTGTACAATTTAGCCATATCAAAATGAAAGTGTAACAACCTTAAGCAATTTGCTTGCTGCATGTATTGTAATTTTATCCATTTTAAAGTGACACCTTTTAAATGTTTCTCTAGATGTTATTTTTCCTGTATTATGGAAAAAGGTAAAATAGGACTTTACAGCTGGCTTCCTCTCTGTTGCTCATTACTTGGACAGGTGAAAGAGTCTGAAGCATGGGCCTGATGTAAGGCCTGTTCCAAAGTCAGCAAGAGTCATACTATGAGTAACAGGCAGCACTGACTGAGCTGAGTCCATTGCCTAGGGGGGTTGTGGAATCTCCATCTCTGGAGATATTTAAGAGCAGGTTAGACAGACATCTATCAGGGATGATCTAGATCAGAGGTCTCCAACCTTTTTAACCACAAGATCACTTTTTCAATTTAAGAGCAATGCAAGATCTACCTCAAACCTAAATACTCTTGCCCCACTTCCTTCCTGCCCCTTCTTGGAGGCCTCACCCTGCTTGCTCCATTCCCCTTCCTCATTCACTTTCACCAGGCTGGAGTAGGTGTTGGGGTGCAGGTTCTGGTCTTGAGCCAAAGAGTTTAGAGTGTGGGAAGGGCTCCAGGCTTAACCCTGGGTGGGGGATCAGGGTCCAGGAGGGGTTTCAGGGTGCAAGCTCTGGGAAAGAATTGGGGTGTCGGGGGACTCACATCTGGGGCAGGAGGTTGAGTGCAGGAGGGCGTTCAGGACTGGGATGGGTTCAGGATGGAGGCTCTAGTTGGGCACCACTTAACTGAGACAGCTTCCAGGTAGTGGAACAATGGGGTTAAGGCAGGCTTACTCCTGCCCTGGCCCTGCACTGCTCCTGTAAGCAGCTGACATGTGCAGCAATGGTTCCATGGTGCCATGTGCTGCCCATCATCTACAGCAGCGTTTCCCAAACTATGGGCTGTGGCCCGGTACCGAGCCCCAGGAAAAAAAATACCGGGCCTCAGCGTGGTTGCTGGGGTGCCCTGGGCTTCCAGAGTGCAAGTGCGGCGCTGGGTCCCCCAAGCCTGGTCCTGTGCCAGGACCCCTCTGTGTGGGGTCCTGGCACAGAGGCGTAGTGTGGGGGGGTGAAGTTGCCCCCGAGCACCACGCTAGGCAGAGGCGTAGCAAGGGGGAGGGATGGGGGGCAGTTGCCCCCGGGTGCCACGCTGGGGGGGGCACGGCTGGGGTGGGAGCAGAGCGCACAGCACCATGAGTTGCAGCGAGCGGAGAACCTGGTCTGTATGGAAATGCTCCCTGTAGGATTGTGCTACTTCTGATAGCAGTTTCCTAGAGAGGAGCATTTCCTTACAATTGCACAGATAAGAAAATGCTACCAGTAGCACATTCCTATAAGGTAGCAGCTTTCTACATTACATGAGCACTGTCGGGCCATATGCTCCCAGTGCAATCAAGCCTCTGAGGCAGGGCCAAGCGGCAGGAGCAGCCACTGTAAAGGTAGGGTGGGAGGGGAAGGGGGAAAGGGATTGGGCTAGGGCAGGGAAGCTGGGGGTAACTAGCTCTGGGGTATGGGCATTGGATTAGAGCGGAGGGGGCAGAAGGGGCATTAGGTTGGAGCAGGGGGGCTGGGGATGCCTGGATCTGGGGATGGGTGGGTGCATTGGGGATACTTATAATTTTTTTAATGGGGTACTTTATAAAAAAAAGTTGAAAAACACTGCTCTAAACCAGTGTTTCTCAACCAGTAGTATGAATACCCGTAGGGGTACTCGAGAGAAGTTTGGGGGGTACATCAACACAACTGAAATTTGGATAACTTGAATTTTTGGTTTAAGTTATTCAGTGCTTTATTATTTTTGCACTTTTTACACACAAAAATTTCATCACCCACCCAGCTATGATTAAGTTGTTTAAACAAATGTGTTGCAATGGTAGAAAAAAATGTTGTGTCTGAAAACTGTGCTGGGGGTACTGATAATTTTTTTAAAGGGGGGTACTTTATAAAAAAAGGTTGAGAAACACTGCTCCAAACCATTCCTGTTCAACTCCCTGTTTCCTTTCTCCTTTGACAAGTTGGGCAGGTAGCAGTTTTG
The DNA here is from genome assembly GCA_019425775.1 of Rafetus swinhoei. Lineage (NCBI taxonomy): Eukaryota > Metazoa > Chordata > Testudines > Trionychidae > Rafetus > Rafetus swinhoei. Next base: position 35,929,736 of record CM033436.1, read on the forward strand.
GTAAACATATATCAGACATGTGCACACAGTGCCCTCTCTACCTCAACTCGTGCTGGATAATCCGGGCCTCAATTCTAAAGGAGTTGGCATTACTGAGGTGATCGACTACCTCTATGTGTTGTTGTGGATAGTGAATGTGGGGACCTGCCCCAAACTGGAGGGTGGGGAAGATGCAGTGCAAGCTCCCCCCTTCCTCTCAGGGTCCAGCTCAGCCATGCACCAGGTTCAGGGCCCTGCCCCATGGCGGGGGGGGTGCAAATTTTGCTTTTTCCCCTGGGCGCATAACATCCTCGCTACTCCTCTGACACTAGGGGGCGCCAGGCTGGGCTGCAGGGGCGTGGGAGGAGGTGCAGGAAGCTGGGCTCACCTGGGCTGCAGGAAGAGGGAGGTGCTGGGAACAGGAGGCTAGACTCAAGGGGAGGAAGGGGCAGGAAATCAGAGCTGGGCTCAGCAGTTTTGCAGGGCTTGGGGGGAGGTGCAGCGATACGGGGCTCAGCTGTGCTGTGGGGAGGCATGCAGGGAACCAATGCGGGGCTCAACTGGGCTGAGGTGGATGGGGGGAAGGCATAGGGAACAGAAGGGCAGCTCAGCTGGGCTGTGAGGGGCTGCAGGGAACTGGTGCTGCACTCCCTTGGATTGTGGGGAATGGTTTTGGGGGAGGTGCAGGGAATCAGTGGGGGTGAGCAGCTCAGTTGGCTTGCAGGGGAGGGAGGTGCAAAGAAGTCTAGTGGGGAGGGGGGGAACCAGGAGCCCTGAAATGACCTCCCCTGGTCCAAAAAAATCCCTCATCTGGGACCAGTCAGGTTTGGGAAACCCTGCTCTAGCCAGCTTTCCATCCATCTTATAGTTCATTTATCCAATCCATATTCCCTTAACTTGCTGGCAAGAATTTTGTGGGTGACCATATCAAAAGCTTTGCTAAAGCTGGCACTGGGGGTGTTGGGAAGAACAGAAACAACTTATTTTCATATTCATCATTTGCTTAATGAATATGCAAATACACAAATGACTGTTACCAGTCCTCCAAAAGCTCGTGAATGGATTTACTGGTCCTTGTGTCAAAAAGTTTGGGAACCCCTGATCTACAGGCACTGAGCCCACAGCTTCTCCTAGCCACAGTTTCCAGTTATTGATCAGTGTGGAGCCCCTCTGCTCTGCCTTTCTTAGGGGCTGCAGGGACGTGCCAGCCACTTCCAGGAGCAGCAATTACCATGGGAATAATTACTCCAGCCACGACAGGTTAGGATTTGAGAACTCACTGCTCAAAGAATTAAATTTAAGTGCAAGAGAGAAATAAAAATGATGAAATGCACAGACCAGTCAAAAACCAAAAACAACACACTTTGCAAGCAGTAAAAGAAGTAACAACAACCCCCCACGTACATGTTGGGTCGGGAGATGATAGTGAATGACAGTGTGTGTGTGAGAGTGACAGATTTGCATTGCTAAGCTCCCTCCATTCCCTTCTATCTGTACAGAAGGGGGGGGGAAGAGAGACACCCTGACATCAGTGCCTCCCTCTTCTCCCTCCCACACCCTGCACAGCAAGCAGGAGGCTTCCAGGGGGGCAGCTCCAAGGCAGAGGGCAGGAGCAGCACGACAGTGGGTGGAGGGATAACTGAACTGCCAGTGCTCAATAGCTTCCTGGCCAAGCCAGTCAGGATTACCTCTCAGAGGCTCCAAGATCTACCGATTGATCCCGATCTACTGGTTGGTGACCACTGGTCTAGATGGTACTGGGTCCTGCTGTGAGGGCAGGGGACTGGACTTGATGTCCCTTCCAATTCAAGTGTTCTATGATTGCAAAATGAGCATAAAGGTGTTAGCATAACTGTAGACATCTTATCCAGGGAGCTAGGACTGTGCTTCATTGACAATAAGCCTGGCTCCACTGCCTTCGCACCTTTTCTGGTTCTGTGGTCCCTGGGGATTCTCTCGGAGTCTGCTGTGCTGGCTATCTGCATAGAGAAAGTTCAACACATAAGAAGAGCATATGCACACAGCTAAATGGACATCAAGGGTGTGTCTAGACTACATGGCTCCGTCGACAGAGCCATGTAAAGTAGTTTACTCGACATAGTCAATGAAGCGGGGATTTAAATAATCGTGAAACGAGGCATACCGGAGCGGTCGACAAAAGCTTCCCTTGTCGACCATGCTGCGTCTAGACTGCTGTTCTGTGCCGGATCAGCTGATTGTTGGCACAGCGCAGTGGCCATTTTTATTGTAATGAAGCGGGGACTATGTCGAGTAAACTACTTTCATGGCTCTGTCGACAGAGCCATGTAGTCTAGACACACCCCAACATTTCACAGTGCAAGAAACCTGCCAGGATATCACACAAGTGATTTCCGACTACAATTTGTGTCCCCTCTTGTACGTCTCCTTTCATAGTAGTTTTAATTTCCCCATGAAAATATTTCCTCTATTTTCATTACCTTTCTCTGAAGCTCTCCAGTTTTTGTTACTCTGTGTCTTGCAAGGAAAGGTAGTCAAAACTGAGTCCCACTGGAGTATGTTGTACAAAACCAAAAGTGTTGGCTTATGAATAAACCAGAACCATCACCCCTTTAACCCATCAGAAAATTAACACTAACAACAGAGGGTACCCTTCTAACATTTGTGCAGTTCTCATTTCTACTTATGTGACTATGAGAAACTGCTTTAAATAATTTGGATAATTAAAATTTAAGTCATTTTGCATATATTTCATTGTAATATAGAAGTAAAAAAAATTGAAATAAGATATTTAAGAACTTCCCGTTTAATCAAATTTAGTATGTGTGATGGGGCCCACATTTTGGCCGCGCGCTGGCCCCGGTGTTCTGGGGCGAGGAGGCCCTGCAGCTTCTGCTGCAGCTCTGCGGCGCTTGCTCTGTAGCCGCCGACAACCTTCGGAGCCAGAACACAGCCCGGGAGAAGGGACGAGGTGGTGCCCGAAGCAGAGGCCCGGCGTCTCCAGTAGCGTTGCCGCCAGCTTGGCAGGATGCTTAAGAGGAGGCGGGGCCAGAAGAGGGGGGGGGCTCCAGTGGCATCTCCACCAGCTCCATGGGATTCTTAAAAGGCAGAGCCCGCCCAGACCAAGAGGAAGCTGGAGAGTGGAAGGAAGAAAGGGAGCAGCAGTGAGAGCAGACCTCCGTGGGTTACCCCTCCAATAAGACCTGACATCAGAGACTGGACAGAAGACTCTATGATGGGATGTAGGAAGAGGCCCAGAGCAGGGCTCTAGGCGTTGCCCACGGATTGGTGAGTTGTGGGCAATGGCCCCACCAACCAGACAGGCCTGGTCCCTGTCCTTAGGGCCCTGGGTCGGGGCTCAGAGTGAGGGTGGGCCCGACCCCACACCCCCTACCTCCCCTGACCCTTTGCGGGGTGGTTTTTCACTGAGACAGTGGATGGCTAGTGGATCCAGAGACTTTGCAGGGGTGAATGTGAACTGAAAGACCTGGTTTACGGCTTAGGGGCCTGGGATTAGATCCTTGAGGGGTAGCAAAACCCCATTTCTGGCAAGATGGCCGGACTCTGAATAACTCAATTAAAGCTCAGAGGGGCTGACTGATGGGAGAGAGACACTTTAAGGGATCCAGTTGTGAGGCGCTGGTAAGCCCAAGCTGGGGAAATCGAGGCAGGGAAGCCTGGATCCTGAGTTGTTTTTTGTGTTAGAATAAAGTCATCCCAACCTTAAATTGGGGCTCGGTCATCACAGCATGATCTATTACAGACTTCTTCCAATTAAAACAAGACAGCATCTTGCATCTACACTTAGAAATCCATGTAAATAGTTTTTTTATAAGATTGGATTTTTAACCTTTTGACTCTTCATTTCTCTTTCCAGCACTAAAGTTATATAAATTTCAGAAAATATTTTAAGCCACCTGCCTCCTCCCCCCCCCCACCCACCCACTGAATTCTAAAACCAGCCTAGTTTCAGACTAGGAATATCTGTATGAAGAGTCTGCAGATTAGAATTAAATTTATTGTGGTTTACTGAACATCACATGCTGTATACCTACAACATGTGCATCGGATAGGAAAGGAATGTCAATAGTTTCTGATGCTCAGAATTGTGTGAGAAGTAGGTGACTGTCACATGTTCCTTTTGCAAAGTTGCACAATTATGAATGAAAAAACTTAAACAACAAATGGTCCTGCAGCACCTTAGAGACTAAAAATAATGTAGAATGGTATGAGCTTTTGTGGGCACAACCAACTTCATTATGAATGAAACCACATCTTTTCATTATCTGTTCATTTATTTGGGAAATAGCTCTTCAGGTGGCTTTTCTACTTGGATTGGAGAATACGACTGGTTTTTTCCCTTTATTTCACTTCAGGAAAAAATTAAGAAACAAATAGATCCTATGTAAGGATATAAATGGCACTACTCCATGAGCACATATTCAGTAAACTTTGGAGTGCTTTCCCACAATGCAGTGTTATATTTCAACTGAGAAAAAATTGAAATATAATTGCATATTTTAAAACAACAGATTTTAACTACTGGTTAAGTATAGACTTCCACTTAACCTTGACTTCGGATATTTTACTTAAGAGGGCAGTCATTTTGGCTGCTTTAATGATACAATCTTTGGATCATTAATTAATAGATGCGCTCAAAGAATCTAATTCATGTTAAGTCATGGCTAAGTTGATGGCCATCTGGAATGTATGCAGGTGCAGTTAGTTAAGGAGGCGATCAGGATTTACTGCCGAGGTAGTCTCACAGGTCTCTGACTCCATTGATGATGATAACCAGAAGGCTGCTTGCGTGTGTGCTCAGTGATGTGTGCCGTGTCGACTTGTGCACTTAGTCTCCACAACAGACTCCAAGAGAGCCCCCAAAGACCACAAACCAGATAAGGATCGAAGGCACCTGGCCAGGTCTTTTGTTAAGCGAAGTACAGTAATAGTTGTCAGTAGACTCTACTGAACCAATATGCATATGTAATGGTTAGAGCAGGTTAGGTAGACATCTATCAGGGATGGTCTAGACTGTAGTGGGCCCTGCCATGAGGGCAGGGGACTGGACTCGATGATCTCTTGAGGTCCCTTCTAGTTGTAGTGTTCTATGATTGTATGTACCCGTAACAATGGAATAACTCAATCAGTGGGACATTTCCACTGCCCCCTAGGTCATATAAACACTGTCCGCCCAAGACACTATTTTATATATAGGTACAAACAAATCACACATCACTGCTGACATATCAGATTACTACCCTCTGATGCTTCTTAGATATCACCCATTTCCCTGTGCCTCGTGGTTTGATTGGATCATCTCTATCCATCATGCTGTCATTTTAGACCCTTTCCTGAACCTGGGAGTGGGTACCAAGCTCTTTTTTAATGAGCTGGTGGTACCATGTGCTTTCCACTTACGATCAGTACCAATTACTGTTCTACACCTGGGCCAATTCCCAATTAGTGTTTTGCACTCTCAGCCCTGTTCATGCCAAGTTCTGTGAGCAGGGGCCTGCTTCTTGCTCACAGCTTAGCTTTGCTTTATGTTAGCTATGTTTTTTCTGTTGTTAGCTAGGCCTCAGGCCTCTAACCCAGCCTGTGCTACATTGGCTTATGTTTTAGGCTTTCTTCTTACTACAGCAGGATTTCACCCAGACATCCATGCCTGTTCAAGAGAAGGCATACTGGTGATGAGTTTCTTTATTGCAATTGTGGTGAAGAAAGTATTTCTGACAAATAAATGAGTTGATACAATCACTTTGGAATTATTTGAACACTATCTAATCATCTTCAATTCACAAGTCATTGTTAAATATACAGTAATTAATCCCTGTTTGTTACTTAGAGTCTCCACTTACCCTTTCTGTCTCTTGGAATAAGGCATACTGCAGATACCATTCTCCGCTAGCCTCCTTTCCACATGGACAGGGCAATTCAGTCCCATTCTGATTTTTCACTCCTCTCACCCATCTCAGTTCCCCACTTTGTCACTACATTCTCTTTCTTCTGTCCTTACAATCACATTACATTCTCTAATTGTGCCACACCACATTTCCATGTACCCCATCAGTCTCTTCCTCTTCTCCATGTTCCCTTGAACACTGCACAGTCTTATTGTTTTCCATAGTCTTTCAACATATCAACCAACCTCATGCTCACATTTCCCTGCATCCCTCCACTCTGCATCACACCCCTCACATTATTCTGCAACTTCATTTCAGTTTGCCTTGCTCCTCACCCAATTATTTGATTCCTCATATTTTTCTGTTCCCTCACCCCTTCAAAATTCTGCTAACAACTGTTCCAGTCTTTTTCCAGGTACCTTTGCATTTTCTTATCTATAGCTAACATGATTCCTCAGGGATAGGAATACTTGTTCACTATCTTCAGCCTCATTGGAAACAAAGGGAGAGGGTGTTCATCTTCTTTGGGGGCAGTTATTCACCTGCAAAAGCTAACACTAATCCTATTGACACTAATGACAGAGTGGCCATTTGGGATAAGAGAAAAATACTGATTTTGAAGGTTGAAATTACATTTCAAACTCCTTGAATCAGCAATTTAGAAGGGGGAGGGGACAGAAGGACATGTGATCCTGAATATTTTTCAGAATGGGTGGAAATGAGGGAAGGAGGAAGATAACATATAGTTAAGAGACAACAAGTATTCATTAGAAGTTACGTCCATAGTATAGCTATGTGCTTATCTATTCCAATAAGCAGGAAAGGAGGAAAGTATGTCTATAAAGCAATAGGGATAGTGCCTGCCTATGCTGTACCCCCATATCCATGGTAGAAATTAACCAGACCCCTTATTTAATTCTTACACACTACAACAGGCATACTACCTAGACCAGTGTTTCTCAACCTTTTTTTATAAAGTATCCCTTTTAAACAAAATTATAAGTACCCCCAGTACCTACAGTTTTCAGACACACATTTTTTTTTTTACCTTTGCAACACATTTGTTTAAACAACTTAATCGTAGCCAGGCGGGCAATGAAAATTTTGGGTGTAAAAAGTACAAAAATAATAAAACGCTGTAAAACTTAAAACAAAAATTCGGTTTTCTCCAAATTTCAGTTGTCGACATACCCGCCCCAGACTTCTCTCAAGTACCCCTAAGGGTACTCGTACCACTGGTTGAGAAACACTGACCTAGACTATACCAGTTTTGATAGATCCTATGCAAATATAATAGCTTTCAGTCTAATGAAAGTTTTGCTAGGAGCACTGTAGTGCACAGGACCATTCATTAGATTAGAATTTATATGTGCTATTATAAATATCAGAGAAAGTGGAGAAAAGAAAGGTACTTCTTCCCACTATATTTTGGAAAGTGTGAAAATTTAATTGGTTTCTGAAATGCTTGGTGTTACTGCATATTCTGCTATGTAGCAGATTCTAATGAAACCCAGATAAAGTGGTAGGACTTGTCTTGGATGCCATAAAAACTTGAAATTATTGCATATATTTTTAAATGGTTATCAGGAAGTAAATTTTACCAAATAGCATTCTAATCTGTATACACAGATATTATAGAAACACTGGTTATGACTCCATAATTAAGAGTCAGTTGACATTTAAAGATAAATCTAATTTAACGATAAATCTCTAATGAACCATATCATATATTTATGTATTCTTTTGAAAGGTGGTCTAGTGCCAAGATAGGGATGTGTGTTCCATCTGTCATCCCGCCACCGTTAGGGAACCCCATTGTGGCAAAGCCAACCACTATGTCCTGCATATTCAGAGTTACTATCTTTCCCAGAAGAAGGGTATGGAAAGCCCTAGCTAGCAACCCCAACTATGGATTTACCCACTCTGAATTGATTCCCAACGATCTGGTAACAGTCTGGATTTGCAAGCTTCTATAGGGCTATTGCCATTTGTTTTTCAATGGTCAGAGTGGGGCTCATTCTGGCATTGCTTCACTTCAGATAAAGCAATTTTCAAAATTCCATGAAAGTTGTCTTATGCATGTGAAAATTATGCGGCCGCTGCTGATCATCCCATAGCTGCATAACTATGTGGTCCCATCAGTCTATGCTTGTTTCTCAGGACCAGAATCAGCATTACACTGTGTCAGCATCCCTGACTGCCACCAGCTTATGCCAATTACTACATTCAGTAGGTTCCTGCACATTTGTACACGTGGTCTCCTTGCAGTCTTCCTCATGCAGGTCACTCCTGGCTAGGCTTAGGACAAACCACAGGATAATGCACGGGGTGTTTGCAGCGATATATCCTTAGTGAGGACATGTGCCTTCGACTATAAAATTGGACGCTAAAAGTCTATTTCAATAATTTGACCTAATTTAACAGTGTAGACATACCAAAGTTATACAGGTATAAATCAATCCAGAATAATGCTACAGATTTTACTGAAGAGACTCTGGATTTATAAAGCATTACTGGTAGAGAAGAATTTATCCCAAGGAGTTTAGAAGTGGATTTATTATTTAGATTTATGTCTCTTATTTTATTGTGATACACACATTGGAAATACATAAGCTGGTCACTATGGGATTTTGAGATTTTTACATAGGAGATGCTGAAACATTTGTGCAGAACAGATCAGAACAGCCATTATAGAACAGCACATCTTTAGGGTGGAGAGAATTACAGATCTGAAATGCGGTAATTTCATTTCCTTCTCCTTTCCCATGGAAGTCTGGAGCCAGTTTGAAAGGTCTATAGCATTTAGGTCAAATTACATTTAAAAATGAAGCATTAACTCCACTAATCTTAATATTAGCTTCGTGTACAATATAAACTTTGATGACATTAGATCTATCTTGTATTCAAACTATAACTTTGTTATTACTACTTCAATATGAATGGAAAACAAGGCTTCAGTGGCTGGATATTTTGCATATTAAAGGTTATTTAATCAATAAGGAAACAATTACCCAGATTCAATTATAGTCTCAGGTCTGCAGAGAACTGCTCACTAGAAATTCGTTCTCTGACAAATGCATCTTGGTATGCTCAGCCAAAATCTAGGTGTTCCCATTCTTTTATTCAGCAGACCATGACTACATCAGTGGTTCTCCAAGTGTGGTCTCCAGACCTCTAGTGGGCTGCATCTGTCTTGCAGGTGGGCTATAAGGTTGGGATTTGCAACCCTTGGAGACTGTGCTGGTGCTTCAGGCCCTGCCCTCTCCCATGAGGTTGGAGCGCTGGCTTCTCACTGCAGGAAGGGAATGAGCACCAGGGCCTGGATCCAGCTTGCAGGGGAAGGAAGCAAATCCACACACTGCCAATTTCCTCCCCCCTAGGTGGAGGAACGGCAGCACAGGAAACTGCTCACCTGGAGGCTTTTCCCACTGCTCCAATTGGCCTGAATCACAACCAATGAGAGCAGCAAGGGGTAGTGCCTGGGAGCACAAAGCTGAGTGAAGTGTCCCCTCCATCCCCTTCATGCCCAAACTCCACATCTCCATCCCTCTTACGCACCCTGCACACCTAGCCCAATCTTGTACCCTCTCTTCCTCCCAGAAACCATCCCCCCACTTCCTTCTACACCCATTTTGTCAGCATGGGTGGTTGGCTGGTGGTTTGTGGAAAGGTCTATATTAAGAGGGGTAGTCCACAGGATAAAAAGTTTGAGAACCACTGCTCCAAGTTACCAGTTTACAAAGACCTAAGGAAAATTCACTCTCAGGAAATTTTTATATCAAAATTATTAAAAATAAAAAACTAGATATTTTTCTGAAAGATTTTTTTTTATAGCTCAAACAGGGAAATCATAAGGCCTTTATTCTAAAGGAGGTCTGACTAGATGATCACAATGTTTCCTTACAGATTTAGAATGTATGGATTTGTATTTCAGAAGTGTGCATTTAATAGTAGAGCTAAATAGACCCAAAAAATTGAATTGTGAAACTAGGTAGCTTTATTTCATACAGGTTTCTGTGAACAATTTCTCTGGTTTCAGGGTTTATGGGTTTGTATCTGGATATTTTTCTTCTCATTTTCAGTGAACCCTAAATAAAAAGTAATTCCTAGACCAAACCACTAAGGGTATGTCTACACTACAAAGTTAATTCGAAATAACGGCAGTTATTTCAAACTAACTTTAATAGCGTCTACACAGCCAAACCACTATTTTGAAATAGTGGAGCACTTATTTCGAAATTGGTAAACCTCATTCTACTAGGAATAACACCAAATTAGAAATAGCTGTGGGTACGTCTACATGCGCTCGTTAGTTCGAGCTAGGTAGCTTAGGCAGCGAGTTGCAAATGAAGCCGGGATTTAAATATCCCGGGCTTCATTTGTTCAGGCGCCGCCATTTTAAATCCTTAGTCCGAACTCCGTGCCCACAGCTACACGCTGCACGGAGTAGGTAGTTTGAATTAAAGATCCTAATTCGAACTACTGTTAGTCCTCGTGAATGAGGAGTAACGGTAGTTCGAATTAGATCTTAATTCGAACTACTCTGTGCCGCGTAGCCACGGCACGGAGTTCGACTAAGGGGATTTAAAAATGGCAGCGCTAGGAACATGCAAATGAAGCCCAGGATATTTAAATCCCGGGCTTCATTTGCAACTCCGCTTGCCCTAATTACCCTACCTAGCTCGAACTAACGAGCTAGTGTAGACGTACCCTAATTCAAAATAAGTGCTGTGTAGACAGTTATTTCGAATTAGGGGGCCTCCAACCCTTCCCAGGGAGCCCTGGTGGCCACTCTGGGCACAACCAGGAAAACTCGTCTACTCCCCTCCAGCCCCGGAGCCCTTAAAGGGGCAGACTCTGGCCATAGTGCCTGTGCCAGTTGCAAGCCTGCCAGCACACAGCCAGCAGACCATGCACCTGGCACAGGATGAGCCAGCAACCCACTGCCACCCAGCCCTCCACCGCTCCCCAGGACCAGGCTCGCGGCTCCCAGGAGCCTGCCAGGGGCCGCAAAAAGTGGGCGCTTGCCTGGTCTAGTGCGGAGATCGTGGACATCATTGAGGTTTGGGGGGAGGCCTCCAATGCCCACAATCTCCGCACTAGGTGCAGGAATGTGGCCATCTACAGCCGCATGGCTGCCAGCCTGGCCACCAGAGGCCACATGCGCAGCCAGAAGCAGGTGCGGACAAAAATTAAAGAACTGCGGCAGGCCTATGCCAGGGCCTCCCAACCAGGGGCTGACCCGGAGGACTGCCCTCAGTTCGAGGCCCTGGACTGCATCCTGGAGGGTCAGACGGTCCGTGCCCCCCTGGTCATCATTGACCCCAGGGCAGAGGGCCCTGCCCATAACACAGGGGAAGAGGAGGAGGATGGCAGTCAGGAGCCTGCAGGGAGTGTGCCCTGTACCGAGGACCCCCGAGCCGAACCGGAGAGCCCGTCAGCAGCCTCATCCGAGGCCAGGGAGGCCTCCACATGTGAGTGACATCATGGTCCCCTTATGCGGGGCGGGGGGGAGGGGAGCCCAGGGACCGTGCCTTGACCACCACGGAGCAGGCGGCAACCTGTGCATCTGCCGTGCCATCCAGGACATGTGGCCCCATCTGGGTGCCATGCAGGGGCCCTGGCCTGTTCCCCACATGCATCTATGCATGAAAGCACATGACAGGCTCCTGACCCCGGGGAGAGACACTGCCCTCCCTCCAGATGTCCTGGGCCAGCTCACACTCCCGGGGATAGCAGGACGTGATGGTGCGGAGACCTGCCATCCTCACCTTGCAGAGGGGGGCTGGGTTTCACCCACTGTGTCCCCAAGGAGAACTGACCACTTCTCTTGTTTCACCGCAGCCGCAGCACCTGCGAGTGCAGGACACACCACCCCGCCTGGACCATCCACCCGCACCCGGGCCAGCAGGCGCACCCGCAACCAGAAGGAGTTGCAGAGGCAGCAGCTGCGGTTACAGGGACGGTAGGTCCACAGCCAGGAGCAGTGAGTGCAAGAGGACCTGCAGCTGCAGCGGGAGAGCTTGTGGGAGCTCCGGGAGCAGGGCCGTGCCCTCCGCGAGCACCTGCAGGTAATGGTGGACCGATTGCTGCCTCCTGCTGCTCCAGCCTCTCCGGCCGCCCCATCTATCGCTCCTCCTCCCACCCCTGCTCCCCCTCCCGCTTCTTCTGCCCCCCCCGTCCCTTCTACTCTACCCTCCACTCCCCCCGGGAACGCTGAGGCCCCCGCACCCGCAGTGCTGCGAGATGGGAGGGCCGACAAGACCCCCAACCCTGAGCTTCCTCCCCTTCCTCCCCTTGCCTCCCCCTTCCAGCTCCCTCCTCCCAGGTTTTCCCCCTCCCCTCTCCCGCTCTCATTCTCCCCTTCCCCCCATCCCAGTTATGTTAAATAAAGAGAGTTTTTTGTGGCAACACAGGTGTTTTTATTCTACATCAGGAAGGGGGGTAAGGGAGGGGAAGGAGGTGGGGGTGGAATGTAAGGCACAAGGCCCCAGTGGGGCATGCCAGAGGGACTTCAGTCCTCGTCCGCCTGGAAGCTCTCCCGCAGGGCTTCCCGGATGCAGACAGCCCCCTGAAGGGCCTCCCGGCTGGCAGCCGTGCAGGGCTATGCGTACTGGCCAGCCAGGTGGGCAGCCTCTGCCATCCAGGCTGGAAGGAAAGCCTCCCCCTTCCTCTCACATAAATTGTGGAGCACACAGCACGCTGCCACCACGTGTGGAATATTGTGCTGGGAGAGGTCAAGGTGGGTGAGGAGGCATCTAAATTGTGCTTTCAGTCGGCCGAAGGCCCTCTCGACCACCATGCGGACCTTGCTGAGCCTGGCATTGAAGGCCTGCCAGGAGGGGTTGAGGTGTCCCATGTAGGGCTTCATCAGCCAGGGCTGTAGGGGGTAGGCCCCATCCCTCAGCAGGCACACTGGCATGTCCATGTCCCCAACCCTGATGTGGCGGTCGGGGAAGAAAGTCCCGGTGTGCAGCCTCTGGCACATGGAGGAGTTGCGGTACACCCGCATGTCGTGTGCCTTGCCGGACCAGCCCACGTTGATGTCTGTGAACTGGCCCCGGTGGTCAGACACGGCTTGCAGGATCACAGAGAAGTACCCCTTCCTGTTAATTTAGAGGGAGGCCTGGTGGTCCGGGGCATGGATGGGGATGTGCGTCCCATCGATTGCCTCCCCCCCCCCCAGGGCGCTGAACCCCTGGATGACCGCGTCCAGGTCGGTGAGGTGGATGACTCTGTGGAGCAGCACCTGTTGATGGCCTTGACCACCTGCAGAGAGAGACACAAAATTGAGGGTCACTGGGGTGCCTGGGTGGCTGGGAGTGTTCGTTCCCCTCCATTGCCCCGCGTCCCACTCCCAGGAGCAACCCCCGCTGCAATCCTGGCCACCGCGGGCAGTCTGTAGCGTGGCTGGGACAGACCGAACCTTCCCGGAGAGGGCACTTACACCACCTCCCCCCACATTTTCCCTGGGGCAGCCTATGTCCTCCTTGCAGCCCCCCCTCCTGGCCCAGTGGCCGGTGAGTGCCGTACCTGCATGAGCACCGTTCCGATGGTGAATCTCCCCACGCCGAACTGGTTCCACACGGATCGGTAGCTATCCCGCGTGGAGCTCTTTCAGAGGGCGATGGCCACCCACTTGTGGAGGAGAATGGCGGGCCTCATGTGTGTGTCCTGTCGCCGCAGAGCAGGGGCAAGCCACTCGCAGAGCTCGAGGAAGGTGTCCTTCTTCATCCTGAAGTTCTGGGTCCACTGTTGGTCTTCCCAGCACTCCAGGACAATGTGGTCCCACCAGTCGCTGCTGGTGTCCAGATGTGGCGGGGCACACTGGCGGCCGGGCGCTTCTCCTCCAGGGCCCCCGGGGGAGCAGAGGGAGGGCCAGGGGGCTGGCCTACAGCAGAAGGTGCCAGGCAGCCTCCAGCAATTGCTGCCAGGCTTGCAGCAAGACATTCAACATGGGCACCAGAGTGCCCAGGGGCTGCTCTGGCTCTATGGTGCCAAGTGCTGTGGTCTCCCAAATGAGAGCAACCAAAGCAGGCAGAGAGGAAAACACTTTGCTGTCCCCTCAGCGAGGTAGGCAAGCAAGCGGGAAAGCTGAGAACCGGCTGTCCAGGGGGGTCCCTTTAAGCACGAGCCTCAGATAGCCTCAGACAGCAGCCACACAAAGCAACTACTGACCTGATGCCCTGCTGGAACCGGTTTCAGCTGCTCTTAAATGCGATCCAGCATCCAATTGGTGTGGACGCGCTATTTCGAAATAGCAAAATGCTATTTCGAATTAGATTTTGTGTCTAGATGTGTTATTTTGAATTAGCTTAATTTGAATTAACTATTTCGAATTAAGTTAATTCGAAATAGCGCTGTAGTGTAGACATACCCTAAGTTTTGCTAAACTGACCAAGTCGAATACAAACAAGTTGACAGCATTTCCCTGTCATGTGACAACTTTTGAATGGCATGTTGTATTCATTCCAAAACTTTTTGAATATCCTAGGTGTCAACCATAGGTGTGCGCAGCACATTTCATTAGGGTGTGCACCCAAAGAATTCTTTTAAAATGCACTCTTTGACCCCTATTAGCCACACCTCTGACCCCTGTTAACCACACCCCTGACCCCCATTAGCCACACCCCCTGACTCCCATTAGCCACACCTCTGGAGGTAACACTCTCGGGGCAAGATGGACACATGACCTAGAAGTAAAACATGTCATGTGATCCCCCTCTAAGGACTTTTCCCACCATCCTCCTACCAATAGGGATTAGTTTGGCCCCCACCAAACCCACCTCATGCAACTATCCTGCAAATGCATTAACCCAATGTGTGTGACATTAACTCTGGGGCGGAGAGGCTGGGGGAAGTGTTCCCTTTAAGAGTTTCCTCCCATGAGCAGAATGAATGTTGTGTTGTGCACCAGTACTGAGTTCATGTGGCTTGTTTGGATGTGCCACTGTGGCACCCAAGTTATTAATAAATATCTCATAAACCTCTACCTTTTCCCTCTGATTCCATGTCTCCTCCCCTTGCTCCATCAGCTCCCCTGGTGCCTGCTGTCCCTCACCCACCTCTGCTGTCCTGACTCCTGCCCTTCTCACTGCCCTCAGCCTTCCTGAGACCTGCCCCCCTCCACCAGCCCTTCTCTCCCCCCTGTGCCCACTCCTCCAGTAGCCCCACTCTGATCATGTGAGCTACCCTCCTCATCCCTCTCCTAACACCTCCCTCTACACACCTGCCCAGCCTCTCTCCTCTGGTGCTGGTCCCTCCCCTGCAGGTGTCTGCCCTTCTGCTTCACCCCCAGAATCCCCTGGCACCTGCACCTTCCCTTACCCTTGCACCCTCCTAGTGCCTCCCCCTTCCCTCACTGCCCCTGCCCACTTTGCTCTCTTTTTCCCTGATGCCCACCTCCTCATCACCCTCTGCCCCCGCTCCCCTCATGCCCCTGTGCCCTCACACATGCCTTGCTCCATCCCCACCTTCCTCACGCCCACCCCTTCTTTCAAGCCTTCTCCCAGCACCTTCCCTTCCCACCTCTAGCCCCCCAATGCCCTTACCTTCTCCTCTCCCAGCATCACCCTGTCCCCTCTCACTGACACCTCCTCCTTCCCCAGCATCACCGTGTCCCCTCTCACTGACACCCCCTCCTGCCTTTTTCCTCATTGTCTCCACTTGGCCCTCTGGCATTTGTTTCTCTCCTCCACCCTATCTCTTGATGCCTCCCCCTTTCTTCTCCTGATATGCCCCCCTCCCCTCAGCACAAGCCTCTTCCTCTCCCACCCTTCCCCCTATTTTCCCCCTTCCCCACCCTATCTTACCTTACTTTACCTTCAGCTTCTGCCTCCTAGTTTGCAGGGCTGGAGTCTGTGGTCGGGCCCAGAAGTCCCCGAAGCCCTGGTCCCAGCTGCTTCTGGGGCTCCAAACCACATGCTGGGCCACGCGGTGCCACGCTGGGCTCACCCATGCCACCTCGTGTTCCTGCTGGGGGGGGAGGGGCGGGGAGAACACAACCAGCTCCTGGCTCTCCTACTCTTCCGCTTCCACCATCTCGCCAGGGTTTTAAACTCCCCACGCTTGACGGGGCAGTGGGGTGATGTTGCTGCGTCCCTATCGCCTCTTTCCGCAAGGTCCTAAGCCCTGCCGGTTCTGACTGTTCAGCCGCGCATGCACGACAAGCGTGGCATGGCCCCCGTTCCCCAGAGTGCTGAAGCGGCACTCCTTCTAGTGCGGGGGCTCGCGCCCCCATCACATGGCCCTTTGAGACATTAGGGTGTGCCTGGGCACACCCGGCACATCCTGTGCGAATGCCTATAGTGTCAACCAAAACCAGAGAAATAGGAAATAGAGTCCTGGTGTCTGTTTAGCTCTACCACAGCTTCACGCAATCTGCAATTGCCCATGAAAAACTTCAAAAATAATAATAGAATCATAGAATCCTAGGGCTGGAAGAGACCTCAGGAGGTGATCGAATCCAACTCCCTGCTCAAAGCAGGACCAACCCCAACTAAATCATCCCAGCCAGGGCTTTGTCAAGCCGGGACCTAAAAACCTCTAGAGATGGAGATTCCACCACCTCCCTAGGTAAGCCATTCCAGTACTTCACCACGTTCCTAGTGAAATGGTTTTTCCTAATATACAACCTAGACCTCCCCCACTGTAATTTGAGACCATTTCTCCTTGTTCTGCCTTCTGTCACTACTGAGAACAGCCTCTCTCTATTCTCTTTGGAACCTCCCTTCCAGAAGTTGAAGGCTGCTATCAAATCCCCCCTTACTCTTCACTCCTGCAGAGTAAATAAGCCAAAATACCTCAGCCTCTCCTCATAGGTCATGTGCTCCAGACCTCTAATCATTTTGATTGCCCTCCACTGGACCTTCTCCAATGAGTCCACATCCTTTCTATAGTGGGGGGCCCAGGACTGGACACACTACTCCAGATGTGGCCTCACCAGAGCAAAATAAAGGGGAATCATCACTTCTCTAGATCTGCTGGCAATGTTCCTCCTAATGAACCTTAATATGCCATTAGCCTTCTTGGCTACAAGAGCACACTGTTGACTCATATCCAGCTTCTCATCCACTGTAATCCCCAGGTCCTTTTCTGCTGAACTATTACTTAGCCAGTCAGTCCCCAGCCTGTAACAATGCTTGGGATTCTTTCATCTCAAGTGCAGGACTTTACACTTGTCCTTATTGAACCTCATCAGATATCTTTTCGCCCAATCCTCCAATTTGTCTAGGTCACTCTGGACCCTATCCCTGCCCTCCAACATATCTACCTCTCCCCCTAGCTTAGTGTCATCCACAAACTTGGTGAGGGTACAATCCATCCCCTCATTCAAGTCTTTAATAAAGATGTTGAACAAAACCAGCCCTAGAACAGATCCTTGGGGCACTATGCTTGAAAGCGACTACCAACCAGACATTGAGCTATTGATCACCATCCGTTGGGTCTGACAATCTAGCCAAGTTTCTATCCACCTTACAGTCCATTTATCCAATTCACATGTCCTTAACATGCTGGCAAGAATACTGTGGGAGACTATGGTATTTGTGAAAGAGTAATGGGGGGGTCTAGTAGAAAATGTGGCATGGGGAAAGATAGGGCACAGAGAACACCAGGCATAAGGGGATGGGAGTTGCAGAGAGTCCCTGAAATAGATGGGGATGGAAGAATGCAAGGAGCCCCTGCATGTGTAATGAGCTCAGCCTACAGAAGCTGTGAAGTGTACAGCTCTCTCGTTTAGAGTGGGGACTATGGACAAAAACAAAAAAACCCACCATTTTTCCTATTTTTGGGCCCTAATGAAGCACAAAATAGCTTATGTTATTTTTTCAGGAAGAACGGCTCTTGTGCAAGAGGGGGTTTTTGTGCAAAAAGTAGACGTCTACACAGCTCCTTTTTGCACAAAAGCCTCTTGCGCAAAAATGGCTGCTAATTAATTATGCAAATGAAGCATGGCATTCTATTCCATGCTTCATTTGCATAAGCTTTTGCGGAAAAAGGCTGCAGTATAGATGTAGCCCAACTGAGTTCAAATAAAACTCTAAGTTTACATGCAGTTTCATTTTACCCTTATATATGAAAAATAATGAAATTGAAGTGATGTCTAAGGACTCAGTAAATTCTTCTTAACTGTTATTGAGTCCATTTACAACAAATAGTAAAAAAGACTGCTATTTTTCTGTTAATAGATGTTTGGACAGGTTAGATTTTTATTAGTGCAGTCTCATCATATTTTGGAATTTGTTCTCTATGTCTAAGATATTGAGAATAAATTTCTGCTTGATGTATAAATTCATTGTACCAGCTTAGGCCTTATGAGAAGAGACAATTTCTAGGGACATTACAGGTAATAACTAATAATTGTTTCCTCCCCACAAACTCTGGGGGTTTTTTTTGGGGGGGGGGTTGGGAGTTTCAGGAGCACAACATTTTGCCCTTTCTTTTTATAGCCTGAGAGCATTAACCATCAGGTAATTAAAAGGACCTTGAAATATTTCTCTCTCTTGGACATAAGAACATAAGAACGGCCGTACCGGGTCAGACCAAAGGTCCATCTAGCCCAGTATCCTGTCTGCCGACAGTGGCCAGCACCAGGTGCCCCAGAGGTGGACCGAAGACAATGATCAAGCGATTTGTCTCCTGCCATCCCTCTCCAGCCTCTGTCAAACAGAGGCCAAGGACACCATTTTATCCCTGGCTAATAGCCTTTTATGGACCTAACCTCCATGAAATTATCTAGCTTCTCTTTAAACTCTGTTA
Organism: Rafetus swinhoei; assembly: GCA_019425775.1. NCBI lineage: Eukaryota > Metazoa > Chordata > Testudines > Trionychidae > Rafetus > Rafetus swinhoei. The sequence continues at coordinate 35,948,359 of CM033436.1, forward strand.
TAGTCCTAGCCTTCACAGCCTCCTCTGGCAAGGAGTTCCACATGCTGACTACACGCTGTGTGAAGAAGAATTTTCTTTATTAGTTTTAAACCTGCTACCCATTAATTTCATTTGGTGTCCTCTAGTTCTTCTATTTAGGAACTAATAAATAACTTTTCTTTATCAGCCCTCTCCACACCACTCATGATTTTATACACCTCTATCATATCCCCTCAGTCTCCTCTTTTCTAAACTGAAAAGTCCCAGTCGCTTTAACCTCTCCTCATATGGGACCCGTTCCAAACCCTAATCATTGTAGTTGCCCTTTTCTGAACCCTTTCCAAGGCCAAAATATCTTTTTGAGGTGAGGAGACCACATCTGTACACAGTATTCAAGATGTGGGCGTACCATAGTTTTATACAGGGCAGTAAGATATTCTGGGTCTTATTTTCTATCCCTTTCTTAATAATACCTAGCATCCTATTTGCCTTTTTGACCGCCGCTGCACACTGTGTGGAAGTTTTCAGAGAACTGTCCATGATAACTCCAAGATCTCTTTCCTGATTTGTAGCAAATTAGCCCCCATCATACTGTACGTATAGTTGGGGTTATTTTTCCCGATGTGCATTACTTTACACTTATCCACATTCAATTTCATTTGCCATTTTGTTGCCCAATCACTCAGTTTGGTGAGATCTTCTTGGAGTCCCTTATAGTCTGCTTCTGTCTTGACTATCCTAAACAGGTTGGTATCATCCAAACTTTACCACCTCACTGCTTACCCCTTTCTCCAGATCATTTATGAATAAGTTGAACAGGATTGGTCCTAGGACTGACCCTTGGGGACACCACTAGTTACCCCTCTCCATTCTGAAAATTTACCATTTATTCCTACCCTTTGTTTCCTGTCTTTTAACCAGTTCTCAATCCAAGAAAGGACCTTCCCTCTTATCCCATGGCCATGTAATTTACACAAGAGCCTTTGGTGAGGGACCTTGTCAAAGGCTTTCTGGAAATCTAAGTATACTATATCTACTGGATCCCCTTGTCCGCATGTTTGTTAACCCCTTCAAAGAACTCTAATAGATTAGTAAGGCAGGATTTCCTTTACAGAAACCATGTTGACTTTTGTCCAACAAATTATGTTCTTCTACATGCTTCACAATTTTATTCTTTACTATTGTTTCGACTAATTTGCCCGGTACTGAAGTTAGACTTACCGGTCTGTAATTGCCCAGATCGCCTCTAGAGCCCTTTTTAAATATTGGTGTCACGTTGGCTACCTTCCAGTCATTAGGTACGGAAGCCGATTTAAGGGATAGGTTACAAACCACAGATAATAGTTCAGCAATTTCCCATTTGAGTTCTTTTAGAACCCTCGGATGAATGCTATCTGGTCCTGGAGATTTGTTAACATTAAGTTTTTCTATTTGTTCCAAAACCTCCTCTAATGACACTTCAATCCGGGACAGTTCCTCAGATTCATTACCCACAAAGGACGGTGCAGATTTGGGAATCTCCCTAACGTCCTCAGCCGTGAAGACTGAAGCAAAGAAATCATTTAGTTTCTCCACAATGGCTTTATCGTCCTTGATTGCGCCTTTTATAGTTCGATCGTCTAGGGGACCCACAGGTTTTTAGCAGGCTTCCTGCTTCTAATGTACTTAAAAACATTTTGTTATTTTCTTTTGAGTTTTTGGCTAGCTGTTCCTCAAAATCTTTTTGCTTTTCTTATTACATTTTTACACTTGATTTGACAGTGTTTATGTTCCTTTCTATTTATCTCACTAGGATTGGACTTCCACTTCTTAAAAGATGCCTTTTTGTCCCTCACTGCTTCTTTTACATGGTGGTTAAGCCACGGTGACTCTTTTTTAGGTCTCTTGCTATGTTTTTTAATTTGGGGTACACATTTAAGTTGAATCTATATATCCTTTAGGTATGTATGTGTGTGCGTATATATATATATATAATCTCAATAAAGGAAAGCAAAGTCTGGTTAAGATCAATGATAGTTTGTATTGCATAGAAGCAATTATTACTTTACATAGAAAATGTAAGACTAAGAAAGCTTTACAAAAACATCCCGGGCAGACAAATTAAAGTACCTGTTTTTTCTTTAGTTATTTCATTTATGTTTTGAATTAAAAATTTACACTATCTTTGAGCACAGATGTTGTAGTAGATAAATCATGTCAAGAGTTTTATTTCCAACACATAAAACACCACATTTAGAGAAGTACTTTTCTTTTTAAAGACCCTGACAAATAAATGTTTGTTTTTTTTTCAGAAAAAGCATCACTTTTTACGGCAGGACTTGACACTGGTGAAGAGGATAGCGACGAAAACTTTATAGAAGAATCTGAATAGCTTGAGGATGAAACATTATTGGTAATTGCTAGAGATGAGCAAATGCTAGTTAAATGTAGAGTCAGGACAGGTCCCACGGCTGACATTTCTACAATTATCCTTTTCTTTCTCCATTTAGAGGCTTTATTAGCGGCTCATGACTAAGTTGGGTTTTTTTGGCTCATTTCATACTGCTCCTCTATTGGCTATTTTGTATGATCTCTCTCCTTCCACTGTCATTGTCACATTTCCCTTTTCCATACAGACAATGATATTCCATAGTGTACTTCATTATCTATTAACCAAGTCATTGCTTCTACAGTTCATACCTGCAATTCCTCAATCAAGCAGCATTAAATTAAAAGCCCATCACAGGTGCATGTACTGTTTCAAAAGTCAATACTTTGCCCAGTGATCCTGAATCTGTATCTGAATGTAGCCAGCAAACTAAATACTTATGATGCTATTCTCAAGAGAAGCAATTTATCAACAGAAACATCTGAGATTGCTGATCCAATCACTTAAAATGCATGCTTGAGTAATTTTAAAACTTCCAGTAGCAACATACTAGTGAACATCCAATTGACTGATCCTGATTATCTTTGATTTCATACATTCCTAGTGTACTAAAAGCAGCTATGCTAGTAATTCCAGAATTGGTAATGGGGAGAAAGAATACAAAATCATAGGCATGGTCTTCAGGAAATATATACACGTGCTATATGGGAACAGATTTCTCATCAATCATTTATTGAAGTTTCCCTTTTAATAGCTACTAGAGTGAACTTAAGAAGAGACCAGAGATGGGAGTTCATAGACCTATATGAAGCTCTTACTTTTACTGACTCATCTGCCTCCACAAGTTTAATGTATGCCACTTTAAACACCAACTTACTAATAGGTCAACTGAAAATGGGACCAAAAACCCACTTACACACACAGCACTTTTATTACTTTTATCTACAGGGTGGTTCCTTAATGTGAAATAACATATATCAGAAGCGTGTAATTTTTTAAAAACTCATTTCCTAAAATCTACCATACATTTGAGAGAATTTTTCTGTGTGTCTGTTTGTTAAAAAAAAATCCTCCTAAATGGTAAGAGCTAGGACTACCAAATTCAGAATATAGCTTCCTCTCATCCTTACTTAAAGCAAGATCAGGGTTTGGTTGTGCCAGGAAAATGGGTTGTGCCTATAATGGGATTGCCTCTTATAAAACCGTACAGAAAAGGGACACAATCACCAGGCAGGTGAAAGGAGCTGCTTCTCCCTGGTTCAAGACCACCCAGCTGCCTTTAGGAAGCGCCCCCCTCCCAATTCATATGGGAACATATGAACCATTAGCTATCATATTTGAAAAGTCATGGAAGCCAGGAGAGATTCCAGAAGATTGGAAAAGGGCTAATTTAGTGCCCATTTTAAAAAAGGGAAATATGAACAACCCAGGAAACTGTAGACCAGCCAGCTTAACTTCTGTGCCAAGGAATATAATGGAACAAATAATTAAGGAATTAATCTCCAAACATCTGGAAGATAATAAGGTGATAGGTAAGAGCCAGCATGGATTTGTAAAGAACAAATCATGTCAAACCAATCTGATAGCTTTTGTTGATAGGATAACAAGCCTAGTGGATAAGGGGGAAGTGGTGGATGTTGTATACCTAGACTTCAGTAAAGCATTTGATATGGCCTCACGTGACTTTCTTATCAATAAAATAGGGAAACACAACATAGATGGGGATACTATAAGGTGGATGTATAACTGGATGGAACAGCAGCAGCCATGGAGAGGCACTTCTCACTTGGACCCAAGCTGCTGGAATAGTCCTCTCTCCCCGGGGCAGTTTGCACATTCCCAGCCTCACCCCAGAGCAATGATTTAAATGAAACAGGGACATTTTTATTTTGTTTTCAAAAAACAAATATTAATTGAGTTAAGCATTGTCATGTACATGTTCTAGATTTGTTATAAAGATTGATAATACCTTTTCTGTACTATTTTAACTATCTTTACAGTTAAATAGTGTTCTGTGGTATTAGCAGCATAATACTATTGGGACTTGCATCCTTTCCACAATAAACAACTTTTGTGAAGTGCCACATCTAATACTTTACATAACCATTAATTTGGAATGAAAAAGGTGCTGGGGATCAAGGAATTAGGTACAGGGATCAAACAACCTTTTTACATTTATAACTGATGCAACAAGCCCTGAAATAATAGGGCTATGAATGGCCAATCCTAGGCTGTGTCTAGACTGGCCAGTTTTTCCGGAAAATCAGCCACTTTTCCGGAAAAACTGCCCAGCTGTCTACACTGGCCGCTTGAATTTCCGCAAAAGCACTGACTTTCTACTGTAAGAAATCAGTGTTTTTTGCGGAAATATTATGCTGCTCCTGTTCGGGCAAAAGTCCCTTTTGCACAAAACTTTTGCGCAAAAGGGCCAGTGTAGACAGCTGAGATTTGTTTTCTGCAAAAAAGCCCCGATCGTGAAAATGGTGATTGGAGCTTTTTTGCGGAAAAGCACGTCTAGATTGGCCACAGACGCTTTTCCGCATCAAAAGTGCTTTTGCAGAAAAGCATCCGTGCCAATCTAGATGCTCTTTTCCTCAAATGCTTTTAACGGACAACTTTTCTGTTAAAAGCATTTGCGGAAAATCATGCCAGTCTAGACACAGCCCTAGAGTTTCCAGGGCTCAGTTCTAGCAGAAATTAAACATGGTTTTATGTAAATTATTGTACCTCCTAATTTGCAGGCTTTCAAATAATTTGCATATTGGTGTAAACATTTGCTTAAAATTGCTTATGGATTTAGTCTTCTTTTTATATTGAAGGGTGGCAGCTGCAGGAGCTGCAGAGCAAACTTCCCACACGCCTCACCCAGGATCTCACTGGGACTGCCTTTACTCATACTTGGGGGGGTGGGTTCCTATCTCCATGGCTTATGCAGTTCTCCACGTTTCTTTATTGAGTTGGCCAATTAGTGCAAAGCATAGGAGTGGATTTCTAGTGTTGCACCCAAGGCAGAGGCCTATCAAGCCCATCTCATGTAACAGTAAAGTTCAAAAACTCAGGAATTCAAAAGATAGGAAAGGCCAGAATACAGGTTTCCCATGCAATCTTATTTCTGTTCCTTATGCATATGTTTTCTCCTCTTCCATTGTCATCAGAGTTTGAACCAAAAGAATTCAGATCCACAGCACAGAGTTCTATTACTTCAGCTAAAGGTGTAACTGGTAGCAAAAGTATAATGGCGACCTCTTGTTGACCATGCACAGATTAAAGGTAACACAATACACCTTTTATAATGTTATTAAATGGCTATTTGGGAAATAACAATGAAATAGTGGGTATCAGTACTCCTGGATTAAATTCAAGGTTGTTGGACAGGTGTGTAACAGGTTAGTTACAAATCAGGCAGGGTGAAAGTTGCAATCAGGGACACTGAATTGGCAAGGGGAGTTGGTCAGCATTACAAACACCTATGGGGCTTGAGGGGAGAGAGCTGAGGGAATTTAATCCTTTCACGCAGCAGCTGTGTTGTGAGTGGAAGTTTGGGGACGTTGGATGTAGTTTTTTCCAGCTGTAAGCAGGTCACAGCTGGGTCTGTATCTGCTGGAATGGGGACAATCAGAAGCAGCAGATGCAGCATGGGGCAGTCCCAATGGAGCCCAAGCTGGGGTGCTATTCAAGCTCTGGGTGGTGGGTTGGATAATCATGAACTGAGGGAGGTGATTGGTCAAAGGGAAGCACACAAACTTGCACGTGGGTTAATGGGACAATCAGCATTGAGCACATGATGCTGACCTGTGAAGATGTTACAGAGGTTGTTTCCACAGCACTGTGGGGCTTCCAAAGTGCACAGGGCCACACAGAACTAGACATCCTTCTCTGCTGAACACACGACATGGGAGCACACTGTTTTCAAGTGTAAATATGACCTTACCCACACAGATATTGAGGGGATGGTTGGTGCAGGTCATATCCAGCCTTCCAGAGTGGCAATGGGTGGCAGTTGAAGGGGTCACAGTGAAGTTCAAGGCCAGTGTGTATCTACTCACTCAGTGAGTGCACCTGAAGGTGACAGGTTTGGGCCCAGGAGCGGGAGAACCTGGACAAACACACAGTGGGGGCATGTAATGGGTCCACCCACTTGTGAGTGCCCCTTTGTGGCCAAGTGATGCCACTCAAGGTCCTTGCCTGGTCATCTTTGAGGGCCCTTAGGCTAGTGTCTGGCCAGCCCTGTCTGTGGTGCTATTGGTTCTTTGTATTTAGGTTTGTGGCCAGTCTTCTGCCACTGGACCTGGGCCTTACCCAGATCTAAGTTCAGCTCGCACTGGGAGCTGTCCATAGTGCTGCTAATCTCCCAGTCAGGGTATAGACCTGGCTGGGTAGAGCTCCTGAAAAGAACTGCCAGGCCCTAGCCCTGCAGCTTCTTTTATACCCATCTGCTGGGTCCTGATTGGCTGCCACAGAGACAGTCACGCTAGCATGCCTGAAGGACCTCTTCTCTGCTCTTCTTGCTGGGATGGGGTGTGGCAAGGCTGCCAGCCTCCTGTAAGGGGTGTCAGGCCTAGTCCAGCCCATCACAGGGCACGGACGATATTACAAAGTTGCTGATTTAGCAGTTATTACAGAAACTCCAGGCATCTAGGCAAGGGAACCATTTTGGGAGAGCAGAATGGGCAGCAGCTGTCATACTGGTGCATGGCTTGCTTTTCTTCCCATTCCTCATATGTTCAACAAGGACAAGTGCAGAGTCCCTCAGTAAGTTTGTGGATGACACTAAGCTATGGGGATAGGTAGATATGCTGGAGTGTAGGGATAGGGACCAGAATGACCTGGACAAATTGGAAGATTGGGCCAAAAGAAATCTGATGAGATTCAACAAGAACAAGTGCCTCTACATTTTGGACAGAAGAATTCCAAGCATTATTACAGGCTGGGGATCAGCTGGCTAAGCAGCAGTTGGACAGAAAAGGACCTGGGCATTACAGTGGATAAGAAGCTGGATATGAGTCAACAGTGTGCCCTGGTAGCCAAGAAGGCTAACGGCATATTAAGGTGCATTAGGAGGAGCATTGCCAGCAGATCTAGAGAAGTGATTATTCCCCTTTATTTAGCACTGGTAAGGCCACATCTGGAGTATTGCGTCCAATTCTGGGGCCCCCACTACAGAAAGGATGTGGATGCATTGGAGAAAGTCTAGAGGAGGGCAACAAAAATGATTAGGGGGGCAGAGCACATGACTTACGAGGAGAGGCTGAGGGTTTGGGTTTGTTTAGTCTATAGAAGAGAAAAGTGAGGGGAGATTTGATAGCAGCCTTTAACTATCTCAAGGTAGGTTCCAAAGAGGATGTAGAGAGGCTGTTCTCAGTAGTGACAGATGGCAGAATGAGGAGCGATGGTCTCAAGCTGAAGTGGGGGAGGTCTAGGTTAGATGTTAGGAAAAACTTTTTCACTAGAAGGGTGGTAAAGCACTGGAATGGATTACTTAGGGAGGTGGTGGGATTTCCATCCTGAGAGTTTTTTAACTCCTGGCTTGACAAAGCCCTGGCTGGGATGATTTAGTTGAGATTAGGTTCTGCTTTGGGCAAGGGGGTGGACTCAATGACCTCCTGAGGTCTGTTCCAACCCTATGATTCTATATTCGGGGAGAGAGGGGAAAGTATTTGGATTCTGTGCATGACACTCACTCCTGGCTGGTGAACAGAGGGGAAAGAGGAGTAATTCCCAGAATCCAAGTACTTTCCCCTCACTCCCTGTTAGTCAGGGGAATGAGAAGAAAGGGAAGCCGTGTCCTAGTTATGCGTGGCTGCTGTCCCCCCACCCACACTCTCCCAAAATGACACCTGTGCATCTAGTTGTGAGTTATCTGGCAGGGTGACAGAGCATGCCAAGCATGGGCCCAAGTTTGGGCAGCAGGAAATCGCCATGTGGGGCAGAGCTCCTATATGGGTGGGGACACCCGGTTGAGAATGAAGCCCCTGGGAATATTGGGAATACCCAGAGAGGATCCCTGCCTTGTTGAAGTATATGGACATAATTAGGTGGGCACACAATACATCTGGACCATCTTTAGTCAGCATATGGTTCTGATCACTCTGTGCAATTTGGAGAAGACTGATATCTCACATAGCAACATGAATGAAGGAGGAAGGTAACCCAGAAGGGCAAAATGCTGGAGACACATCCTCCACACCCCCTCCTGCTGGCAGGAAAGGAACCAGTGTCCCTGGGAGGGAACCAGTGTCCCTGGGAGGCCATGTGTGACAGACCCAGCATGTGACTCTCTCCCTCCCTCCTGTCTGCAAGCTGCAGCACCAGCTGGCCCCTTACCATGACAAGTGTGTCCTTAAGCTCCCTTAAGGAGTCTCTGCAACTGCTGTAAAGTGCCCACTTTAAAGCAAACATTTGGCCTTGTGCAGAACACATCTCCTTTGCCTTTACAGAGTCCTTCAGTGTAGACTAACAGATCAGGGGCAAGCTGAACACAATGTATCTGCTGTAAAGTCTGCCCTTGTAACTTTTCTTTGCAGCTGGACAGCAGCTAGCTCAGTGCATCTTATACCTCTTCTAGCATCTGCCTGCCAGCTTGGAGCCGCAGGCACAAACACACAAGGGAAGACATGTTTCAGGAGCAAATGGACTGCATTGGACTACATGCACACTCTTGTAGTGAAAATCCAGGCAGAGCAGCAGGACAGGATTGCAGAACAGCAGGAGAGCAGAGCCACCAGGGAGCAGCTGACAAGGCAGCATGAGACCATGTTTGCCTTCTTGACTGCTGTTATGGAGAGTGTGGCATCCTACCCTGGGAGGGCCATCTCCCAGAATCCTGGCCATGCCGATGACATCCCCAGGCCTTCCTCCACTTGCCCCATGGCTTCCTCCCCCCAGAGTGCCCAGGGATTGCTAGGGGCCCCAGACACGGCGGGGGCAGTGTAGCCAGACATGAACCCCTCCCCCCCCCCCCCCATTTAACATCCATCTTTGTCTGCTTGAAAACATACAGGGCACACAGAGCAGGAAAACAGCATGATCTTTGAAAACCTTGGAGCAGGAGGTTTAGATATGCTGGCTCAGTGACCATGGACAACTGTAAGCAGAGATAAGAGCGTGGTCAAACTAATTGCTGACCAAGAGTCTGCAGAAGAGTGCCCTTGACTTAACCCATATTGATACGAACACACAGCCGTCCACGGGGAGGAATCTCCGCCCAGCAAAGAACATCCGGCACTTCTAATTTAGATATTTTCCTCTCTTACAAGTGTAAATTATTTTGAAACTCCCTTGTAAGAACTGGCGCCTAAAACGGACCAGTACAATTTGGCATTTTAAGATAAGAAAGAGAATACGGGCCCCAGAGTATAAAGACAGGCCCAGCAGCACACTTACTCTGAGTGTCAATCTACCATCTATCTGCTGGTCGGATTAGGTGTTTGACCTCCCGAGGTTCCAGAGGGCGCCCGCCTCGTATCCGTCTTTCCGAGGAATTGAGGACCGACCCTGGCCTGACCGCTGGAGTCGAGAGGCACAGAAGGGGTAAAAATTGTACCTGGATGTGGTCCTTTGTCTTAAGTGTACACATAGATTTAGAGCTCTTTAAAGATTAAGCTGTCACTTGGTACCATTATTTCTATCTTCTATCTTTACCTTTTTTTATATTCCTGTAACCATTTTAAGATCTATATATATATATTTGCTAGCATTTAAGAAATAGAGCAATAGCCATTGTAACCATATGATTTATAAGCTTCTTTAATAAACCTGTAACTGTTTAAGCTTTAACCTGACTCCTTCAGTTGCTGTAATAGAACCAAGCACAATTTAAAAGAACTTCAGCTGGTCATAAGGGACAGGTATAGGAAGAGCTGAGCGTTTGGATCTGTGTCACTCCCAGGTGACAGGTCCGTTGGGGCACCTCTCAGTCTGTCCTAGGCTGCCCGCTGTGAAGGGATTTTTGTATCCTAGCAGCTAAAATCTGAGGTGTAATAAGCTCTTCCTATAAACAGGGGCGTCTGTTGGCCTGCTGGCCACCCTCTGCGATGGGACTCCGGTCCTAGCAGTAAAGACACGGACGTTAAACCTTTTCTCGGAAACACACACACACACACACTGCCCCTGACCGTCGGCTGACAGGCAGGGGAGGCGGGGGAGACTCAAGAGGAGCTGGAGCCTCCAGGCCCTCGGGAGAGAAAAGGCAGTCCTACTTCCATTCCTGATCCTCCCTCTCTTTTTCCAGTTCCTAGTTCTTCCACTTTTCCCCTAATAAAAACTCATTTTCATTGAACAATGGTTTATGATTGGTTGAACTGCAGTGGTGGAGTGGGGGGGATTAAAAAGAAACATAGGGAATGCAGGGGTAACTTGTGGAAAGCAACATGGCAGAGTCCTTAGAGTCCTTGCATAAAACTCTCATTCGAGGCTTCTCTGATTTGAAACTGTCGGGCTAGGCACTCTTCGTCAGCCCCCCACCCTGCCAGATAAATTCCCCCCTTGCTCTTGTACAGGTTATGGAGCACACAACATGCAGCCAGCACAAAGGGAATGTTGTGTTCACTGAGGTCCAAGCCAGTCAGGAGACTCCTGAACCTTCCCTTTAAATGTCCAAATGCACATTCCAGCCCCATTCTGTGTCTGCTCAATGTGTTATTGAACTCCACTTTGCTGGGCTCCAAGCTGCCCTTGTAGGGCTTCACGAGCCAAGGGATCAAAAGGTAGGCTAGGTTTCCAAGGAGCACAATAGGCATTTTCCACCTTTCACACTTGGATTGCCTGGTCGGGGAAAAAGTTCTGGCATGCCTGTTTTGGAAGAGGCAGGAGTTCCAAAAGATGCGGGCATGATGTACCTTTCCCGACCATCCCACACTGATGTTAGTAAAATGGCCCTTGTCATCCACAAGTGCCTGCAGCACCATGGAGAAGTACCCCTTGGGGTTCATGTATTTCGTGGTAATGTTTCGGGGGCCTAACGGGGATGTATGTTCTGTCTATGGCACCACCGCAATTAGGGAAGCCCACTGCAGCAAAGCCATCCGCTATGATCTCCACATTCCCAGAGCCACAATCCTCTGTATCAGATTGTTATTGACAGTCTTGCCTACTTCTATGACAACCTCCCCAACTGTAGATTTCCCCACTCTGACTGACCAGTAGCTGTCTGGCATTGCAAGCTTCCTTAGGACTATTGCCTCACATTTCCCCATGGTCAGAGCAGGTCTCATCTGGTCTCATCTCTCAGGGCAGGGGAAAGCCAATCACACAGTTCCAGGAACATGGCCTTGTGCATTGGGAAGTTCTGCAGCAACTGCTGATTGTCCCATGACTGCATCACAATGTGGTCCCACCAGTCTGAGCTTCTCTCATGGGGGCAGAACTAGCGTGCCACTGTTCCTAGACAATTGAATGGTGCAAGCATGCACACCAGGCCTTGCCTGAGCAGTACCTTGATGCTATGCCAAGCTTTGTCCTCACCCTTTTCCAAAGCACAGTGCCATGAGGTGCATGACGACACACATGAGCATGACAATGCTTTCCTGTACACTGGGCTCCATGCTCACGCTGCCATGGCATCCACATGGGCAACCAGGGTACAAAGAGGCACAAGTGGACTGCTTCCCACTGATCTTATGCAGGGGGGAAAGAAGTAGACCAGTGCCTTATGGGATGCTGGCAACATAAGCTTCTGACTTTCTGCTGCAGAGTTTTGGACCCAGTGGACATTGGGAACATAGCCCTGAATGCAAAGCTGCCCACGGTGCCTCTCTCTCTGAGTTGACGGTAGGTTCCTAATGGGGACACACTATTTTGGACAATATTCTATTCTTCCCCGCAGTGAGGAGATAGATTCCAAAATCAGGTGATATGAAATTAACGATATTAAATTAGACGTGCCTTCTTTTACTGCCTGTCAACTACTAAGAAAGAAAAAGTTTGAGAGGAGTGACTGAAAAAGACAGGGTTTCTTCTGGATTTCAATTTTTAGTGGCTAGAAAAACATGAATTAATCTAGTAACTTCAAAAGCATTGCAGATTTAATATAGATCATTCCCAGAATGCATACTGAAAAAAAAATTCAAATCATTTAAGGTTTTCTCCTTCTTTCCCCAATCTGTGAATCCCATTTCCTCTTTCCTCCTCCCCTCCTAAATTGACTGTCCTACTAATCACATTTCCATCTTTTTTTTCCCCCTGTGCATATAACTACCAAAGCTTTTCTTTTCTTTCCTCCTCCTCAACATTTCCTTTGATATCCCACTAAAGTTAATCAATCAATCTCCCACCAAAGATCCAACTACCTTCTTCAAATGGTGCACACTCTAGAATTTCTAGGCCAATATACAGAACCCTTCAATTAATGGTATCTCTAATGTCAAACACTTCCCTGAGACATGCTCAATAATCCCTCAGCCCTCCATCCCCAGCCCAGGCCCCCAATGAGTGATGGTGCAAAGGGGGCAACTTCCCTAGGTCCTGGTGATTCAAAAGAGCCTGGGACTCCCAACTGCTGCCACCACTGCAGCAGCAGCACCCTGAGTCCTAGGCTCTTTAAATTGCCACCAGAATGCCCTGCAGTGCCCTCTGTGTGGCTCTTCGGCTGGCTGGGGAGCTGGGATTACTGCATTCACAGCAGTGCTGAACTCTGGGGGGAGGGGGCGGGATGCATCACAAAGTAGGTGGCCTTGAGGTCTGACTACCCCCACCGTGTGCCTTCCATCTGAGGATCCACCCTTCCAGGAGCACAGAGCTGGCTACCCCCACCACCAAACCCAGGGGCCCAGAGATGCTGCCAGCTCCCATTCCCCAGTGGCTGAATTCCCCAGTCCCCTGTTCTGATTGGGCCCCAGTTCCGGAGGCCCCAATCCTGCTCCACCTACTAATACCTGTGGCCCCAATCCTCCACTCCTGCTCCATCTCCTGACCTGCAGCTCTGGTGGGCTGCACCTCTCCCCCTTCCACTGTTCCTGCCCCCACAGCCTTGAGCAAAGCCCCCCCGTGTAGTATTGCTATCCTGCTCCCAGCAAGGAATGGGAGGGGTACAGGTGCTCGGGTTACTTAGGGCACCAGAAGCAATAAGGACAGCCTTGGTTGTGAGTTAGAGAATGAGAGGGTACCATAGAACATAAGAACGGCCATACTGGGTCAGACCAAAGGTCCATTTAGCCCAGTAACCTGACTTCCAACAGTGGCCAATGTTAGGTGCCCCCAGAGGGAATGAACAGAACAGGTAATCATCAAGTGATCCCATTCCCATGGCCCATTCCCAGCTTCTGACAAACAGAGGCTGTGGACACCATTCCTGGTGTCCCTGGCTAATAGCCATTGATGGACCTAATCTCCATTAACTTACCTAGCTCTTTTCTGAATCCTGTTAAAATCCTGGCCTTTACAACATACTCTGGCAAGGAGTTCTGTAGGTTGACTGTGTGTTGTGTGAAGAAGCACTTTCTTTTGTTTGTTTTAAACCAGCTACCAATTAATTTCATTTGGTGACCCCAGGTTCTTATGTGATGGGAACAAATAAATAACTTTTCTTTATTCACACTTATCTACACCAGTCATGATTTCATAGACCTCTACCATATTCCCCCCTTAGTCTTCTCTTTTCTAAGGTGAAGAGTCCCAGTCTTTTTAATCTCTCTTCATATAGCAGCCATTACAAACCTTAATTATTGTTGTTGCCCTTTTCTGAACTTTTTCCAAAGCTAAAATATCTTTTTTGAGATGAGGTGACCACATCTATACACAATATTCAAGATGTGGGCATACCATGTATTTATACAGTGGCAGTAGGATATTCCTTGTCTTATTCTCTATTCCTTTCTTAATGATGCCTAACTTTGTTTTCTTTTGTAACTGATGCTGCATAGCCTTAGATGGATTCACTTCAGTTTCTGGACAAAAATTTGATCCAGTATTATGTTTTCCAATCAGGTTTACTCATTCTTAATCAATCAAGCACTGGACATAATGAATAAAAAAACCCCTCATTTACTTTAGTAAAATGAAATGGAATTGAACAGTGGAATTTAAGTGGAAGTCAATCCTTTCTATAAACACAAATGTTTCTAAAGCATTAAACACACAACCAGAATCAAGCAGATGCAAAGAAAAGTTTCAAAGGCAGACATTACAGTAGATACATTGTGTGAAGCCTAGCCCTAATCTCTTAGCATACACTGAAAGTCTCTAAAAACAATGGCGGCCAAATGCAAGGCCAAATGTTTGCTTTAAAGTGGGCACTTTAAGCAAGTGCCCAGACATCTCAGAGGAGAATCGGGACACATTCTGTCTGGAGGCAGGCAGGCATGGCAAGGAGCCTGCCAGGCCAGAAGCCTGCAGGTGGGAAGGGGGTGGCGGCAGAGGGTGGCTTCCCACTGTGTCCAGCATATCTGGCCTTCCAGGGACAATGCTACTTTCCCAGCCAGGGCAGGAACGTGCGGGCAGGAGCAGAGGAAGGGGTAGGTCAGCTTCCCACTATGTCCAGCACACACTAGGTCCAGCACACTCAGCTTGACGGAGAGAGTGCTTCTTTTCCTGCCCACAGGAGGGGTGGAGGTTGTGAGCGGCACATGAGGCCTATTGGGGAGAGTGCTAAAAGTCTCCCCTCCTCCTCCTTGATGGGTTGCCATGGGAGATATCAGTTTTCTCTGAATCACAGCAAGTGATCGGGAGTGAATACTGACTGAATGTGGCTGTAAGCTTGAGCCTTCTGCTGCACTGCTTTGTGGTTTCATGATACCAGATCACTTCCTGGTGGCTTGACGTGGGAAGGCGTCCTACCGCAGAAGACAGCATAAGGCTGGCATCCCCAAAAATGTTCTGAGAGGGATCAAAGTGTTCCTATGAGAAAGCTTCATGCAGCTGTGCAGACACGTGAACAAGTTGTTCTATGCCCCCCAGGCTGTGTAGGCAGAGAGAGAGAGTACACGCCACCACTCATACCCCATTGACTGAACCCGCTTGTAGTTAGATAAATGTTGTGAAGTCACCAGATGTCCTCAGAGCTATTCCTTGTGAAAAGCAGGGATACTGAAATTGACTTCTGTGGCTCATAAGGTCAACGCAACAGGCATGGTAGTGTGGACGCATCACTTAGAAATTTGACCGTATGGGGCTAGGGTCGATGTAAAGTCCTAGTGTAAACCAATACTTAGTGTGTTAGGCTTAGCTGCATGTTTTGTTTTATTGTGCTTTGTAATTTATTTTGACCTGTCTGCTATCACTTTAAACCACTGAACTCCTACTTATCTCTCTATATATAAAAAAACTTTTCCTGTGAGTTGACAGAGTGACATCATCACGACACTCCGGTGTCCCACAGGCTCTGCCCTCCCACAGGCTCCCTGCCCCCGATACTGTTTGGGGACAGCATGACTTGCTCCAGGGCTGCTTGCTTGTGCCACTGTTGTTCGTGGCACTCGTGGGCTGCTGGGCCAGCAGGCTCAGGAGCAGCGCCAGGCAGCTCATGTTACTGCCCACCTGCCAACCCATCATCCACTGCTCCGTGAGTAGCGGCATCCTCAGCCCAGCACCAAGCCACTCTGGTGAAACCTAAGCCCAGCCACCAGACTGCCTCCTGCCTGCCCAGCCATGCATGGGGCTACACAGTAAGTGGCGTTCTGCAAGGCAGGCAAGGAAGTCCCTGGCAGCACTGACCTGAGTGGCCTGAATCCCTTTGCCTAGCACTGCAGCTTCACCCTCCCTCCTCCCCTGTGTGGTTGGAGCACCAGTGCTGACTTAGCAAGAAGGCTAATGGCATATTAGAGTGCATTAGGAGGAGCATTGCCAGCAGATCCAGAGAAGTGATTATTCCCCTTTATTCGGCTCTGGTGAGGCCACATCTGGAATATTGTGTCCAGTTTTGGGCCCCCCACTATAGAAAGGATGTGGATGCATTGGAGAGGGTCCAGCAGAGAGCGACCAAAATGACTGGGGGGCTGGAGCACATGACCTATGAGGAGAGACTGAGGGATTTGGGTTTGATTAGTCTGCAGAAGAGAAGAGTGAGGGGGGATTTGATAGCAGCCTTCAACTTCCTGAAGGGAGGTTCCAAAGAGGATGGAGAGAGGCTGTTCACAGTAGTGACGGATGGCAGAACAAGGAGCAATGGTCTCAAGTTACAGTGGGAGAGGTCTAGGTTGGATATTAGGAAAAACTATTTTACTAGAAGGGTGATGGAATGGGTTACCTAGGGAGGTGGTGGAATCTCCATTCCTAGAGGTTTTTAAGTCTCGGTTTGACAAAGTCTTGGCTGGGTTGATTTAGTTGCGATTGGTCCTGCCTTGGGCAGGGGGGTGGACTTGATAACCTTCTGAGGTCTCTTCCAGCTCTATAATTCTATGGTTCTATGAATGCCAGAATGAGACCCGCTCTGGCAGTTGAGAAGAGAGTGGCAATAGCCCTATGGATGCTTGTAACACCAGGGTGTGACCAGTCAGTTGGGAATCAGTTTGGAATGGGTAAGCCTACAGTGGGGCCTGCTGTGATTCAAGTGGCCAGGACAATTAATACCATTCTGCTGGAAGGGTAATGACTCTAGGAAGCATGGAACACATATCATATCTTGGCACCAGACTGCCTTGCCACAGATCACATAAACTACAAGGGAGACTTTTCTACAGTGTTGCAGGTGCTGGTGGATCACAAGGGTCATTTCATCAACTTCAGTGTGGAGTGGTTGGGAAAGGTGCCTGGCATGTGCATCTGAAGAATCCTGCCTCTTCTTTTCCTGTTTCACAAAGAAAAAACAGTTTCTTGCCGTTTCAACCAGAAAGGGCATTGTCTCAAGGACTTAACTACCTGCATCCTGCTTCAAAGACATTTTAACACTAGACTTGAAAGAGAATCCCCTGAACTGTCATTCATGCTTAAATTTGAAACTTTACACCTAGGTTTTAACAAGGATGCTAATTATCTTCCCCATTACAAAGATAGCTTCCCCAATTATCACCTCTAATATCATTAGCTCACAGACATTTACCTCCCACCCTCATCCCCCTTCTGTTCTGAAATTTGATTTGTCATTTTCATATGTGTTCATTTTTTTGTTTGTAACCTTTGGTGCATATGGTCATGCCAATTTTCTTCCACTATTTGATCTGAGGAAGTGGGTCTGGCCCACAAAAGCTCATCACCTAATAAACGATCTTGTTAGGCTTTAAAGTACTACATAGTCCTGTTTTTTGTTTCATTCAAAATCCTGGCACTGCTTTCAACAGAGGCTCCAAACATGAACTAAAACTGCTATAGATTTGATAAGTCTCAAAGGTTTAGTTTTGATAGAAAAGTTTGTGTGTTTTATCTGAACCATAGCTAATAATTATTCCATCTGGATTGTTTAGAAGAGTTACTTTTTATTTGTAGATTTATTACAGTATTGTCACATTTGATTTTTTACTCTTCATTTTTTTCTACTTAGGAAAGGCAGCTGGAAAACAGAAAAACCTCATGTTTTTAATTTCCATCCAGTTTCTTTATTCTTTTGCTTTCAAACTACTTAAGAATATTCCCACAGGCCCAGAGAAGTGAAGACTCTTTGCACCTGGAAAGTAGTGAATAATATTAGACTTTTGGAGTAAAAGTACATTTTTTGCCAAAATATCTTAATTTCCGAGATCAAAGTGAAAGTTCTGAATCTCTGTGTGATGTAATGGAATTAGTTGCCCATGTTGTGCAGTTCTGCATGCTGGGATGAAAGGGAATGTTGTTATGAGGATATGCTTATGTTTTTGGGGCTGCATGTAAGAGGCAATGAAACCCTTGTGCATTTAAGAGTTCATCTCCATATGGGGATTCTTTGATTCACTCTCAGCTGGCGTTGCAGACCCACTTAGATACTCCCCATCTCAATTTCCCTAGTTCACCCTTGTTGCTCAGCACATCTGGCTAGAAAATAGGAAACAGAATCGGGTGACGTACTTTGAATCAAGAACAAATGTCCTGCTCAATATGGAAACATCAGGAGTATCTATATGGAGCAAATGTAATCTTCTGAGACTGCTTCAAGTCCCTGGTTGTTTAGTAACTAGGCAAATTAGTCCCTTAGGCTGCAATCCCACAGATAATAGTTATTTCTTGCACTTCCTATTACTAGAGGAGAATACTACAATACATATCTGTGGTAAACCAGATGAGCTGCATCTATTGGAGAAAGCATGTAGTATGGAACTGCTACTCTTCTCTTCCTCCTGACTCCCTTGCATTTCTACTAAGGATCATCTGCTCAGGAGCTACTCTACACGGTTCTATCGTTCTACCATGGTGAGATATACTTATCTTCTCTGTGAATGATTCCCAACCCTACTCTCATTTGAGAAGGTCAGTCTGTGTTCCCTTTCTGCTGAACTATGTGGGAAGTTGAGCGCTCAAACATATTCCAGTTACATGGATTTTAAAAGAGACAAAAAATGTAATGTCAACATTTCCAAAGTAAGGGATGATTAATTTTAACAAAAGCAGCACATAAGAAAAAAAAAAACAGTTGGATCTCCCCAGTGAGCATGTAAAACTTCAGAAAATTAATTTGGTTAATTTCCATGTAAATCAAAGAGATTTAATCCTGGTTTTAAGTGTAAAATTCAACAAAACCTTACCTATGACACTGCTATCTAGGAGTTCCATAAGATTGTGTTAAAATAACCTTGTAATACTGATTAGATTAAATAAGTAATGTATTTGCTTCTGTAATCAGACTTTCTTCTTTAAGTGAAGAAAGGCCATCTTTAGTGTTTTTATAGGCTCACCAAGAACACTCATTAGCACAGCAGTGCATCTGGCTACAGTAGAAATACAATTATGCTAATTAGACATGAGTTCCCTGAAGAGTCCTAATAGGATGATTGACCTAAATACTTTTTAGATTGTTCCATGCTCTCTCTTCATTGTCTTACACATTCACAAGAAATTAAAACTTTGTTAAATTGCTTTCCTCCCCAATTATATATCAAAGGTACTTCTGTCACTGTAGCAAAACACTACATAGTTTGACTTCTGCTTATCTCCAGTTAACATCAATGTTCTTAACAAAACCACATCACAGTAATGCAGACCTTGCACATTAAGTAAATTAGGTAATCTTATTTTATTGTTTATACTACTGCTGCTAATACCCACAAATGATGAAGATGAATGATCATAAATGGTGAGTGTTGAAAGGACACAACAGGACAGCATTATCAATAACTTTGAAAAAACAGGCAACTTAGCTGTGATTTCAATCTCATGATTTGAAACTGGATAGACAACTTCCAGACAAAATATGTTTTTCCTTAAAATGTCAGAGCAATATAATGTAGTGTATTTTTCAATATATATTGATGAGATTTGGGTAAGGATAAAGTCAACAATTTATTTATTGGCTTCCATAGGCTTTGGGTGAAGAGCTAACTTGCTTTTATTAAAATCCTTATTCTGCTAGAAGTTAGCATACTGTTGAAACAATTTTCTTTCTGAGCTATGTTACATTTCTTCTGCTTAAGAATGATATAAAACATGGGTTTTCAAAACTGATCAAACCTTCGGATCGCTACCCTTCCTGCTCCTCCATGTAGGAACTAACGATATGGCCAAGAATGACCTTGAGCAGGTCACTGCAGATTATGTAGCATTGGGAAAAAGGATCAAGTAATTTGAAGTGCAAGTGGTGTTCTTGTCCATCCTCCTTGTTGAAGGAAAGGGTCCAGGTAGGGATCATCGAATCATGGAAGTAAACACATGGTTGCACAGATGGTGTCAGAGATAGGGCTTTGGTTTCTTCAACCATGGACCTCTATTCCAGGCACAAGGATTGCTAGGAAGAGATGGGATCTACCTAACCAAGAGAGAAAAGAGTATTTTCGCAGGCAGGCTTGCAAACCTAGTGAGAAGGGTTTTAAACTATATTCATTGGGGGACAGTGACCTAAGCCCTGAACTAAGTTGGGAAGAGGGATACTGGGAAAAAACAAAAGGAGGAAGGAGCAACAAAGGAGGACCCCTGAAGGTAGGGTAATCAACTAGTTATCTAAGGTGTTTGTACACAAATGCGAGAAGCCTAGGAAACAAACAGGAAGAATTAGAAACCCTGGTACAGTCAAAGAACTATGATTTGATTGAAATAATGGAGACTTGTTGTGATGACTCACATGACTGGAGTACTGTCATGGAAGGATATAAACTGTTCAGGAAGAACAGGCAGGGGAGAAGAGGAGGAGTTGCACTGTATGTAAGAGAGCAGTGTGATTGCTCTGAGCTCCAGTATACAGAGGGAGAAAAGTCTGTTGTGAGTCTTTGGGTTAAATTTAGAGGCAGGAGCAACAAGGGTGATGTTGTGGTTGGTGTCTGCTATAGACCAGCGGATCAGGTGGATGAAGTAGACAAGGCTTTCTTCAGACAACTAAGAGAAGCTCCAAATTTAAGGCCCTGGTTCTCATGAGGGAATTTAATCACCCTGACATCTGCTGGGAGACCAATACAGCAGCACACAGACAATCCAGAAAGTTTTTGGAGAATGTTGGGGATAACGTCTTGGTACAAGTGCTGAAGGAACTCACCAGGAGCCATGTGCAGCTTGACCTGCTGCTCACAAACAGGGAGGAACTAATAGTGGAAGTAGAGGTGGGTTTTAATCTGGGAAGCAGTAATCATGAGATGGTAGATTTCAGAATCCTGAGAAAAGGAAGAAAGGAGAGCAGCAAAATACACACCCTGGACTCACCCACTCCCTGTTGAAGGGAAAGGACTGGGCAGGGATCGTTGAATTGAGGACGTAAATGCGTGGTTGCGCAGGTGGTGTCGCAGAGAGGGCTTTGGTTTCTTCGACCATGGGACTCTGTTCCGGGCACAAGGATTGTTAGGAAGAGATGGGATCCATCTAACGAAGAGAGGAAGGAGCATCTTTGCGGGCAGGCTTGCAAACCTAGTGAGGAGGGCTTTAAACTAGGTTCGTCGGGGGACGGTGACCAAAACCCTGAGGGGAGTGGGAAAGTCGGATACCGGGAAGAAATGCAGAGAGGAACGAGCAAGAAAGGAAGACCCCTGATTCGGATGGAGAAGTTAGGGCGATCAACTAGTTACCTGAGGTGTTTGTACACTAATGCGAGAAGCCTGGGCAACAAACAGGGAGAACTGGAGGCCCTGGCCCAGTCCAAGAAATATGATTTAATTAGGATAACAGAGACTTGGTGGGATGACTCACATGACTGGAGTGCTGTCATGGAAGGGTATAGACTGTCCAGGAAGAACAGACAGGGGAGAAAACGAGGAGGAGTTGCACTATATGTAAGAGAGCACTATGATTGCTCTGAACTCCAGTATAAAGAGGAGAAAAACCTGTTGAGAGTCTATGGGTTAAGTTTAAAGGAGCAAACAACAGCAGTGATGTTGTGGTTGGTGTCTGCTACAGGCCACCGAATCAGGTGGATGAGGTAGATGAGGCTTTCTTCGGACGACTGAGAGAAGCTTCCAAATCGCAGGCCCTGGTTCTCGTGGGGGACTTTAATCACCCTGACATCTGTTGGGAAACCAATACGGCAGTACACAGGCAATCGAGGAAGTTTTTGGAGAATGTTGGGGATAACTTCTTGGCACAAGTGCTGAAGGATCGACCAGGGCCGTGCAGCTTGACCTTCTGCTCACAAACAGAGAGGAACTAATAGGGAAGTAGAGGTGGGTGACAACCTGGGAAGCAGTGATCATGAGATGGTAGATTTCAGGATCCTGACCAAAGGAAGAAAAGAGAGTAGTAAAATACACACCTTGGACTTCAAAAAGCAGATTTTGACTCCTCAGAGATCTGATGGGCAGAATCCCTGGGATGCTAACATGAAGGGAAAGGAGTCCAGGACAGCTGGCAGTATTTTAAAGAAGCCTTATTGAAGGCACAGAAAGAAACCATCCCTATGCGTAGCAAGAGAGGCAAACATGGTAGGAGACTGGATTGGCTTACAGGGGAAATCCTTGTGAACTTAAGCACAAAAGGAAGCTTACAAAAGTGGAAACTTGGACAAATGACCAGGAGGGTTTAAATGTATAGCTCGAGAATGCCGGGGTTATCAGGAAGGCAGCGCAAATGGAATTGCGACTGGCTAAGGATGTGAAGGATAACAAGAAAGGTTTCTACAGGCATGTTAACAAGAAGAAGGTGATCAGAGAGGTGTGTACTGGATGAAGGAGGTAACCTAAGACAGATGATGTGGGAAAGCTGAACTACTCGATGCTTTCTTTGCCTCTGTATTCACGGACAAGGTGGGCTCCTGGACTAATGCGCTAAGTGACGCAAGATGGGATGAAGACAGACAGCCCTTGGTGGGTAAAGAACAGGTTAGGAACTATTTAGAAAAGCT
This sequence comes from Rafetus swinhoei, assembly GCA_019425775.1. Taxonomy (NCBI): domain Eukaryota; kingdom Metazoa; phylum Chordata; order Testudines; family Trionychidae; genus Rafetus; species Rafetus swinhoei. The sequence goes on from CM033436.1 coordinate 35,971,017, forward strand.
AAACGTACACAAATCCATGGGTCCAGACTTAATGCATCCGAAGGTACTGAGGGAGTTGGCAAATGTCATTGAGGAGCCTTTGGCCATTATCTTTGAAAAGTCGTGGAGATCAGGAGAAATCCGGATGATTGGAAAAAGGCAAATGTAGTGCCCATCTTCAAAAAGGGAAGAAGGACGATCCAGGGAACTATAGGCCGGTCAGTCTTACCTCAGTTCCTGGAAAAATCATGGAAGGGATCCTTAAGGAATCCATTTTGAGGCACTTGGAAGAGAGGAAAGTGATTAGGAATAGTCAGCATGGATTCATGAAGGGCAAGTCGTGCCTGACCAATCTGATTAGCTTCTATGATGAGGTAACTGGCTCTGTGGATGTGGGAAAGTCAGTGGATGTGATATACCTTCACTTTAGCAAGGCTTTTGATACGGTCTCCCACAATATTCTTGCCAGCAAGTTAAGGGAATGTGGATTGGATAAATGGATGGTAAGATGGATAGAAAGCTGTCTGGAAGGTCGGGCCCAGCGGGTAGTAATCAACAGCTCGATGTCAGGATGGCGGTCGGTTTCTAGCGGAGTGCCCCGAGGTTCAGTTCTAGGACCGGTTTTGTTCAATATCTTTATTAATGACCTGGATGAGGGGATGGAATGCACCCTCAGCAAGTTTGCGGATAACACTAAGCTAGGGGGAGAGGCAGATATGCTTGAGGGCAGAGATAGGGTCCAGAGTGACTTAGACAAATTGGAGGATTGGACCACAAGAAATCTGATGAGGTTCAACAAGGACAAGTGCAGAGTCCTGCACTTGGGACGGAAGAATCCCAAGCATAGTTACAAGCTGGGGACCAACCAGTTAAGTAGTAGTTCTGCAGAAAAGGACCTGGGGGATGAGAAGCTGGATATGAGTCAACAGTGTGCCCTTGTAGCCAAGAAGGCTAATGGCATATTAGGTTGCATTAAGAGGAGCATTGCCAGCAGATCCAGAGATGTCATTATTCCCCTTTATTCGGCTTTGGTGAGGCCACATCTGGAGTACTGTGTCCAGTTCTGGGCCCCCCACTACAAAAAGGATGTGGACGCATTGGAGAGGGTCCAGCGGAGGGCAACCAAAATGATTAGGGAGCTGGAGCATATGACTTATGAGAAGAGGCTGAGGGAGTTGGGTCTGTTTAGTCTGCAGAAGCGAAGAGTGAGAGGGGATTTGATAGCAGCCTTCAACTTCCTGAAGGGAGGAGAAAGAGGATGGAGAAAGGCTGTTCTCAGTAGTGACAGATGGCAGAACAAGGAGCAATGGTCTCAAGTTGTGGTGGGAGAGGTCCAGGTTGGATATTAGGAAAAACTATTTCATTAGGAGGGTAGTGAAGCACTGGAATGGGTTACCTAGGGAAGTAGTGGAGTCTCCATTCCTAGAGGTGTTTAAGTCTCGGCTTGACAAAGTCCTGGCTGGGTTGATTAAGTTGGGATTGGTCCTGCCTAGAGCAGGGGGCTGGACTTGATGACCTTCTGAGGTCTCTTCCAGCTCTATGGTTCTATGATTCTATGACTTCAGAAAAGCTGACTTTGACTCCCTTAGAGAACTGATGGGCAGGATCCTCTGGGATGCTAACATGAAGGGGAAAGGAGTCCAGGAGAGCAGGAAGTATCTTAAAGAAGCTTTATTAAAGGCACAAGATGAAACCATCCCGATGCACAATAAGAAAAGCAAATATGGTAAGTGACCAGACTGGCTTACTGGGGAAAGCATTGGTGAACTTACACACAAAAAGGAAGCTTATAAGAAGTGTAAACTTGAACAGATGACAAAAGAGGAGTATAAATGTACTGCTCAAGAATGTAGGGGAATAATCAGGAAGGCAAAAGCACAATTGCAATTGCAGCAAGGGATGTGAAGGATAACAAGAAAGGTTTCTACAGGCATGTTAGCAATAAGAGGGTGATCAGCGAGGGTGTGGGGCCCCTACTGATGAGGGAGGTAAGCCAGTGACAGATGATGTGGGAAAAGTTGAAGTACTCAATGCTTTCTTTGCCTCTGTCTTCACAGACAAGGTCAGCTCCCAGACAACTCCACAAGCAATGCAAGATGGGAAGGAGGTGGGCAGCCCTCAGTGCAGAAAGAACAGGTTAAGAACTATTTAGAAAAGCTAGACTTACACAAATCCATGGTTTGATTTAATGCATCCGAGGGTACTGAAGGAGTTGGCAAATGCCATTGCAGAGCCTTTGGCCATTATCTTTCAAAACTAATAGAGACTGGGAGAGATCCCGGATTATTAGAAGAAGCCAAATGTAGTGCCCAGCTTTTAAAAAGGGAAGAAGGACAATCCAAGGAACTACAGACCAGTCAGCCTTACCTCAGTCCCTGGAAAAATCATGGAGGGGATCCTCAAGGAATTCATTTTGAGGCACTTGGAAGAGGGGAACGTGATCAGGAACAGTCAACATGGATTCGCCAAGGTCAAGTCACGCCTGACCAATGTGATTAGCTTCTATGATGAGGTAACTAGCTCTGTGGACATGGGGAAGTCAGTGGATGTGATATACCTTGACTTTAGCAAAGTTTTTGATACGGTCTCCCACAATATTCTTTCCAGCAAGTTAAGGAAATATGGATTGGATAAATGGATTGTAAGGTGGATAGAAAGATGGCTAGATTGTCAGGCCCAATGGGTAGTGATCAACTGCTCGATGTCAGGTTGGTGGTCGGTTTCAAGCGGAGTACCTGAAGGATAAGTTCTTGGGACAATTTTGTTCAACATCTTTATTAATGACTTGGATGAGGGGATGGATTGCACCCTCAGCAAATTTGCAGATGACACTAAGCTAGGGGGAGAGGTAGATATGTTGGAGGGCAGGGATAGGGTCCAGAGTGACCGAGACAGATTAGAGGATTGGAACAAAAGAAATCTGATGAGGTTTAACAAGAGTCCTGCACTTGGGACGGAAGAATCCCAAGCACTGTTACAGGCTGGGGACTGACTGTCTAGGCAGCGATTCAGCAGAAAAAGACCTGGGGATTACAGTGGATGAGAAGCTGTATATGAGTCAACAGTGTGCTTTTGTAGCCAAGAAGGCTAATGGCATATTAGGGTGCATTAGGAGGAGCATTGCCAGCAAATCTAGAGAAGTGATTATTCCCCTTTATTTGGCACTGGTGAGACCACATCTGGAGTAGTGTATCCAGTTTTGGGCCCTCCCCACTACAGAAAGGATGTGGATGCATTGGAGAGGGTCCAGCAGAGGGCAACAAGAATGATGAAGGGTCTGGAGCACATGACCTATGAGGAGAGGCTGAGGAATTTGGGCTTATTTACTCTGCAGAAGAGAAGAGTGAAGGAGGATTTGATAGCAGCCTTTAGCTATCTGAAGGGAAGTTCCAAAGAGGACGGAGAGAGACTGTTCTCAGTAGTGACAGATGGCAGAACGAGGAGCAATGGTCTCAAGTTGAAGTGTGTGAGGTCTAGGTTGGATATTAGTAAATACTATTTCACCAAGGGGTTGTTGAGGTACTGGAATGGGTTGCTTAGGGAGGTGGTGGAATCTCTATCCCTAGAGGTTTTTAAGTCTTGCCTTGACAAAGCCCTGTCTGAAATGATTTAGTTGGGACTGGTCCTGCTTTGGGCAGAGGGCTGGACTCGATGACCTTCTGAGGTCTCTGCTGACCCTAGGATTCTATGATTCTATGGGTTACAACTGACATTACAAAGTAAGTATTGAGAAATTAAGAAATAAGAAAAGTGGCTTTTTTCAGATGAGTATGCATCATCCTTTAAAAAAGGGATAATAGCCATGAGAAAGGGCAGAGGAGTCATCCATTGACCTTCTCTTCAGTATTTTATTTTTTGTAACCTGAATTAATTGAAAAACAAGTGAGCAATCCCTGAAATGAAATGGTATCACATTTAAAATAGATAATACAAAATGTTTTTTTCAATGGGCAATTAACTCATGCTCACAAGATGCTGAGATCTAAGATTTAAGTAAGGATCAACATTTTTTGTATTTTTAGTGTAACTGCAGAGGCTACCTTAGTTAGCACAAACAGCATATTTGTCATCCTTCTTCAAAATACAGACTGATAATCAGGTGGAGATAACAAAGATATTCACCATTATAGTGTAGTTTTGTTCTATAGTAGGTTTACACATTTTCTAATACATTCATCACTGATCACTGTCAAAGAAAAAAAGATACTAAACTATATGACAGTCTCTTCCAGTAATGAACCATTGAAACCTTGAAATTAAATTGCATTAGACTTTATAAGAATCCCACTCTGTGACAATGAGGATAATTAAAAGAAAAGACTCACTACAGGTACTGTATTTCACACATAGGTGTCTTTGCACACCAAGGGTATGTCTACACATCAGGGTAAAAATCAAATTAAGATACACAACTTCAGCTACATCAATTGCACAGCTGAAGTCAAAATAGCTTAATTCGGCTTTTGGTGCTGTCTACGCAGCAGAAAGCAAAGGAAGAACTTTCTTCCTTTGACATCCCTTACTCCTCGTAAAATGAGAGTAAGGCGTAAGAAGTCCCCCAATCTCGACATTATTTTGAAATAACTGCTGTGTAGACCTACCCCAACTTCTCATTCCAGATCAAAAGTGAAAAGGCAGGTTGTCTCTTGTTTTTCTGTTTTGTTGCCCCCCAAAATGGGAGGGAGAAGTGTAAAATTACCCTTCAGTTATGCTTCTGAGAACAGTACAAGACAATTTTTTTCAGTAGAGATTTTTAGGAAACATGGACTCTTCCCTAACCTTTGAATTAATCCTATAGCTGTTTAGCTTATCTGTAATAACCTCAAACCATGAAAATTTCATTCTTGTAATTTCCCACCCTCCTTTCCATTTTAGTATGTTAATATTTTCTTTTCAAGAATCCTACACAAGACACGCAAATCATCATTTGATAATACATACTCCCACATTAAAAAAAAATCCTCATCCTCCATAAGGGTAGCACAACAGCTCCTGAGAATTGTTTACTAAGGAGTCTCTTAAAGGTGATCCAGAATGACTTGAAAATACACCATTTAAAAGCATAGATCATTAATGAAAACAGACACTGATTTGCCAATTTGAAACTTTAATAAATCAATTCTTTCTTTGTTCACTATCATAAGGTGAGTTCAGGGTTCTAAACTGCAGTGACTACAGTTGATAAGATCACTAATGCCTTATGTAGTGCAATGAGCCAAAGGAAGGAACACAGATTGTTACTCAGTTTTAGGAGGAACAGGCCCTGATTTCAGCTCCTGGCTAGAAAACAACTTTAGGAGACAGTTACCACTTCCTAAAGGGTTAAGTAAAGTAGTTTGTCTAAGATTACTGAGAAAGACAAGGTAGATAAGGTAATATATTTTATTGATCCATTTCTTGTAAAAGCTAGGTTGTGGTCAGAGGCTGGAGATAAACAGGAGGTCAAGAATCATAAGCCAATAATACATGGAGATATACCTATTGCCTAGAACTGGAAGGGAACTTGAGAGGTCATTGAGTCCAGTCCCCTGCCCTCATGGCAGGGCCAAGTACCATCCCTGACAGATTTGCCCTAGATGGGCCCCCTCAAGAACTGAACTCATAACCCTGGGTTTAGGAGGCCACTGCTCAAACCACTGAGCTATCCCCCTATACTAGGAGTCAGGGTAGGGCAGGGTACTGATAAATCAGGACCACTTGGGTTTCACTTTGCCTTATGCCAAATAGTTTCCTGGTCCTGATGCTGGTTTAGGTATAGACAGTGGCCAATCAGCTGCTTTGGGACTCCACCAGTAGGACCTCTGAGATGGAGCCTCAAACTGGGACAGGGCTTTATGAGTCCTAAGTAAGCAATTGATACTAGGTTGCCTTGGTGAAGAGTTGGAGCATGTCATTACTGTGAATCCCTCAGATCTGTGGGTCATGATGCTTCTACTGATGGAAGATACAGACTTTTGAGCTACACAAAGCTCTGCAGGTTCAGATCTTTCGCTAAAAGATTTTGGTCCACATACTTTGTCTAATATCATACAACCGACACTACAGACATCGTGCGTTTACTCTCTGTTTTGTCTTACTCAAAAAGGTCTAACAGCATTTGCCACAGATATACTGTAGTAAGCAGTACTATGTGGAATATTCTACGTACTTCAGTTTGAACCTCACACTTCAGATTACTCTGAGGGCTACTTTCAAAGAGCTTTTTTTTTCAGTAAAGAAATACTGATTGAGAAAAATTCCACAGAAAGATTGTGCTATCAGGCAGAGTTGTTGACTCGAGTCCGATTTAAGTCACCTAGGTGACTCGACTTGAGACTCGACTCGGGTTCATTGTTTGTGACTAGAGACTTGATAATTTTGTTAAATCGACTTGGTGAAAAAATTGTCCAAAAATGCCGATATTGATGGCTTGTACAAAAGTGACTTGACATTTTTTAAATTAAGACTTGAGACTCGATTTGGGACTTGAACTGTAGTGACTTGAGACTCGACTTGGACTTGACAATGATAACTTGAAGACAACACTGCTATCAGGGTTCACTAGTGAGTGAGGCAAGCAGGGCACTTCAGAGGGTCTCATGCTCTGAATGAGAAGAATGGCTCTGAAGATTCCTTTTATGCAAAAGGATTATGATTTTTGTTAAAATTGTCATTAAGGATCAATATAGGCTTCAATCCACAAACATCTGCAATGTGCAGATGTGCCTATCGGTATACAAGAAGTGTTGCATTGTTGGTACATACTATTCGGGATCTTACATCTTAAAGTGCCGCAATCTGAAATATGGGTGAGTAGAACAGGGAGCATGAAAATTCTTTCAGATTCCAGTGACCTATATTAAAAGGGTCCAATTAATTGTTTTGCAATCAAACCTTTTCACCACAAACTTTGCCTGTCCTTATGTATCAACATGACAAGTTCTGGGTCTATATCTGTGTGTGTGAGATGGGAGTTTGCAATAGGTCCTGACTACTTTGTTTGTTTGTTAATTTTTCCTTTTAAAACCTTAAAATATCTGACAGGGATCGGGGCTAATAAGGAGATATAAATGTTTACTAACCCACAGGGTGGTAGAAACTGATGAAACATTATGCTGAAAACAGAGAAAAACCTCCGCAAAATTAACACACTAACGTTTGTTATTTAAATAAAGTTGTATGAACATGGAAGATTCTCAAGGACATTTATCAAAAAAGTATTGTGTTTCCCTGAAAAACATTATGCAGTGAACACTGCAGAATCTCTTCAGTGCAACATGTGACAACCCACATGCTGGAGCTCTCTCCAGAGCCTATGATGAGACTCAGTGTGCATGTAATAAGAAATTCAAGTGTTTCACCTTGATTGAGCAATGTTTTGCTGCAGATAGTCTTTAATTGAGTATGACAAGTTTTTCCCCAATTTCAAGTGCTTTGATTCATGCTTCAAAGGTGTTGTATCAGGTGAGTTTTGTAATCTCCCGTTGAAGTTTGCTGCCAGTACTAGTCAAGCTCTCTTTTTATTTTATTTATGTAAGAATTTTATTGCTGCCTGAGACACTTATGTTTAGAAACAAAACTGTAAAGGAAGAAAATAGATCTGGTGCACGGTAGATAATACTTGCTCTTTTCCTCAGAAAGATAAAGGAACCAGCCAATGTTTGTGTGGTTTTGTTTTTCCTTTTTAAGTTGGTTTCGAGTTAGAGTTCAATTTCAGTTCCATAAGTGTAGATCTGAAATGATGACACCAATTTTAGCAGTTAAATCTGTAAAACTGATATTAGAATCCATCTCACTAAATCTTTATATTTTAGTCAATCTTCCTTCATTTTTGCATGTATAAAAAGTGTCTGTCATGGGTCCAAAGGTACAAACATGACTAGATATCAGTTGTCAACAGCAAAAGAGTGACATTTACTACTTCTCCTCAACTCTTGTCTTTTCCTTTATTTTATTAGAAGATGATTGTAATGAAAGTTCTTTGTAGTCTTTCTGCTATGGCTCTGACAAGAACAAGGTGTATATCTTCAGGTAGGGGCAATTACATTTTCCTTTCTACAAGGTGGAAAAGGCTTTGAATATTTACATTACATGATCATGGTGACATCATATCACACTGCACATCGGTATCAGAACTGCAGGTAGAGCCCAGGCCACCTATTTGTGATGCACATGACTAATCCAACAGACCACAGTGCCTCTCAGTCAAATCAAAACTATCTTGGAACCTCAGATTCCAATAATACAAAATAGAAGTAATGCCATCCTATCTACATGGAAAGGATATCTTGGACTCTATTCCACTCTCCATGAGACTGTTGTAGAACTGGAGCAGCTCCATTGCAATTGATGGACTTACATCTGTTTTAACTCAGTGTAACCAAGAAGAGAAACTGGACCCCTAAATCCTGCCTATTTTTGGATTTCATTTACAGTAAGAATCATTGGCCTTATTTTACAAGTTAAAATAATTCAGATACATAAAGATATAAGTAAATTACCACAGAAATGCTACAACCTACTGGCTGTGTCTACATTGGCACCCTTTTCCGGAAAAGGGATGCTAATGAGACAAGTCGAATTACAAATGCCGGGATTTAAATTTTCCCGCGGCATTTGCATGAACATGGCTGCCGCTTTTTCCGGCTCGGGCTTTGACGGAAAAGCGCCAGTCTAGACAGACGCTCTTGAAATAAAGCCTTTTCCGGAAGATCCCTTATTCCTGATTTTAAGAGGAATTATGTAATATTCTTGTGTCAATTGGTCCAACGTGCCAGTCATTCCTTAGGCTACGTCTATACTGCAGCCTTCTTCCGCAAAAGCTAATGCAAATGAAGTGTGGTGTAGAATATCAACCACCAACCTGGTACCACCTGGACTCGCCCCTCAGTGGGGCAAGCTATTAACCCCCCTTCTTTTTACCAGCTGGGACTGTTCCACTGCAGCAGCGGGCGAGGACTGAGCCCATCCACAAGCGCTCGTGGGTGTGCTCCCCCACTTGGACTCGGCCCCCCTCCCTCAGCAGTGTTTGGTTGGGGGGTCCATTCACCCCTGCTCTCCTCACCCTACCCCCACTGCAGAAGCCTTGCCCACCCCGCCCTGTTAGCTAGTTCTGTTTCTCCCTCCCTCCCTCCCTCCTTCCGTGAGTTTGCTGACCACCCCCGCCCAGCCTCAGTTTGTTTTACCTGCCCCCGCCTGCATTTAGCTAGCTGCAGTGTGCATCCCGGCCCTTGCTTTGCCCTGCCCTGCCTTGCTCACCTAGTGCCCCCCACACCCTTCAGCCTCCCAGTAGTTCTTTGGCCCCACCCAGAGTTCCAGTCCCCTCCCTGAGCGCTTGTGCCCCTTCCCTCCCCCTCCCCTTTTTAGTTAGCCCCCCTGCACATTGCACACACACCCCTTGACGGCCCCATAGTCTCCTTTCGTACCCCAGTGCATCCGGAGGAGCCAGCCCCCGCCCTGCACCTGTTACCTTACCCCCTGCCTGCCCTGCCAGCGCTCTCCTCCTCTGCTTCCAGCCTTGTGGGGAGGAGTGGTTGCTGGCCTCAGATCCCCTTGGTTCCCCTGCTTGCGACCTATCCCTGTTAGTGCCCTCCCTCCCCGAAAATAGTCAAGCGGGAGGGAGTGGCTGCGCCCCCCACCCCCCTGCACCTAATGGTGACTCCCCCCACCCTCGCATCCTTACCCTTTCCTCTAGCGTCAGTTTAGAAAAGAGGAGACTGAGGGGGGATATGATAGAGGTATATAAAATCATGAGTGGTGTGGAGAGGGCCGATAAAGAAACGTTATTTATTAGTTCCCTAAATAGAAGAACTAGAGGACACCAAATGAAATTAATGGGTAGCAGGTTTAAAACTAATAAAAGAAAGTTCTTCTTCACACAGCGCGTAGTCAACCTGTGGAACTCCTTGCCAGAGGAGGCTGTGAAGGCTAGGACTATAATAGAGTTTAAAGAGAAGCTAGATAATTTCATGGAGGTTAGGTCCATAAAAGGCTATTAGCCAGGGGATAAAATGGTGTCCTTGGCCTCTGTTTGTCAGAGGCTGGAGAGGGATGTCAGGAGACAAATTGCTTGATCATTGTCTTCGGTCCACCCTCTCTGGGGCACCTGGTGCTGGCCACTGTCGGCAGACAGGCTACTGGGCTAGATGGACCTTTGGTCTGACCCAGTACAGCCGTTCTTATGTTCTTATGTAGCGTCCTCTCCCATGCGGTATCCTTACGGGGAGGAGTGGCTGCTAGTTCCCTTTCCTTAGTTTCCTCACAAGTGCCAATCCTCTGCCAGTGCCCTCCCTCCCTCAGTGGGAGGGGGTGGTTGCTCCCCCCACCTTCCTTAAGCCCCTCACCCTTCCCCTCCCCTTCCCCCACTCCTCGCTTTGCGCCCTCCTCCTCCGCCTACAGCCGGCGAGGAGTAGCGGTCGCCACTCCCCCTTCCTGGTTCCCCCACTCCTCACAAGTTTAAAGCCCTCCTCCCCAGTTTCCATCTTAGCGGGGAGGAGTGGCTGGCACTTCCCCTCGACCCCTCCCTCCCAATTGAGCACCGCCTTCCCCCGCCTCTATCACACCCAAGAGGAGTGGATGTCTCGCCTTCCCCCAGTTTCCCTTACTGGTTCCCACCCCTCCCCTGCTGGCTGATAGGTGGGGAGGAGTTCCCCTACCCCTTCCCCATAATTTCCACCTCCTCCAACACCTGACCCCCTCCACCATGATGGAGGAGGTCCCGGCCCCTTCCCCTGACCTCACGAGCCCCAAAGCTCCCTCGTTGCCACTGACCCCGCCAATCGTTGCGGCTAACATCCCGACCCGTAACCCGAGTCCCGCGCCTGCCATGGCCGATGCCCCCCCTGACACGGGTGGACCCTCCACCTTGGCTGGAAAAAAAGGCCGGGGCCGGGGGCGGAAGAAGGGCAAAGGCCCGGCCCCGAAGGCCAAACCTCCCACAGCCGAGGCCGCCCTGCTCACTGCAGCCCAGCCACCTGCTGCAGCCTGTCCCTCCCCTGTCGCTCCCCCCACCGGCTCTGGGGGCGATCCACCCATGGCCCCCAAAGCATACGCCCAGGTGGCCGCTGCTGCCCCCGCACATGCCGGGTCATCTGCCCCAACCGCCACCTCCAGTTCCATCCCTGGTGGCCGGGGCCCCTTCCCCACTCTGACCAGGAGGCACAGCGTCCGTTGCCTCCTGGTCGCCGCCCCGCCCCACGTCGAAACCTATGTGTGGGCGTTGGTGAGGGTGGTGGGGGCCTCGGCCGTGGTGGCTGCCTCCAAAATGTATGGCAAGGTCGTGTTCTTCCTTGCCTTGGAGGCCGCCGCCCAGGAGGCGGTGGAAAGGGGCTTGGCGGTGAGGGGCATGCATGTGCCCCTCGAACCACTGGAGGACCTGGGCGTACGGGTGGTCCTCACCTCCGTTCTGCCCTTCCTCCCCAATGCTGCCCTGTTGCCTGTCCTCTCCACCCTGGGGTGGCCCATTTCCACCATCAGCCCTCTCCCGTTGGGCTGTAAGGACCCCACCCTCCGCCACATCCTGTCCTTCCGCCGGCAGGTACAGCTGCAGCTGCTGCCAGCAGCGTGTGCCAGGGTGGCACTCAATGAGTCCTTCCAGGTGCCCTACCAGGGGGCCCTTTACTGTGTCCATTATTCTATGGGGGAGACCCGGTGCTTCCTCTGCTGGGCAATGGGGCACGTCCAGAGGGACTGTCCCTTGGCCCGGTTGGAGGAGGCTTCCGGGCCCCCCGGGACCCGAGAGGGCTCCGGCCCCAGTACCGCTGGCCCCCCTGGTAGTCCAGCTTCTGTGGCTGCCCCTCCTCCAACCAACGGCTCTGCTAGGGGGCTGGAGGCGCCCCCTCTGGCGGGCCCAAGTGAGCAGGCGGGCCCCGCCTCCGCTCCATCCATCACTGTGGGGCCCGAGGAGGAGAGGGTGGCACGGTGGCTGCCAGGCGAGGGAGAGGGCCCCCCCCAGGTGGAGGTTTCCCTACCCCCCGCTCTCCCTCCCCTGCCTCAACGTCCTCCTGAAGATTGACTGCACCTCCTGGCCTTGCCCCTGCTGACCAGCCCTCCACCTCCACCTCGGAGGGCTGGATGCTCGTCCGGGGGAAGCACAGAGCCCGCCATTCGCGGGCTCAATCTCCCCCCTCTGACGAGGAGGGTGGGAAGGCCCACCTCCGTAAGATCCCGAGGGGGGCCAGCACTGCCGAGAATGCTCCCGGCAAGCACCAGCAGGAGGTGCTGTCCGAGGAATCCGTGGCAGAGACGGTGGACGATATCGTCCCCCCTGCGGAGCCCTTTCACAAGGAGGCCTCGGGTGGAGCTCCCCCGGCCCCGGTATCAACTGCACTCCCTGCTGTCACCGCCGAGGTAATTGTTGCCTCGGCGATTGGCGGGGAAGGCTCTGGGGCCGAGGGGATGGAACTCAGCTCCAACTTTGAGGAGATCAAAGCCCTGGGTCTGACCCCACTCACCCAGGGGGAGGATGACCCTCTGCCAGCGGGCTTTGGTCTGGGTGGCGACTCTGTGGCGCCGCCCCCTCCTCTCCCTAACCCCCTGTCCCAGGTGGCCAACCCCGTCCTCATGCTCGGGGTGCCCCTGATGTTACCTACTGGCCCAGTCGACTCGAGCGCTGGAGCTGAAGCTGCCATGCCCTCAGGGGCGATGGCCAGGGCAGAGTGGCCGGGTGCCGAGCCTGAGGGCGCGCCCTCTCCCACAAGTGAGGCAGGGCGGTCTTCTCCCCCTCCCGCTGGGGGCCCAGCAGAGGACACCACTCTGGCTGATGCCGTGGTAGCAACCCTTGCCTCTCCATCTGAGCCCAGCGTCAGCGTGGGCCCCCTCCCTGCCCTTGCCCCCCCGGTTCCCATTCGGGAGGTGCTGCAGCCCGGTGGCACACACCTGGGGGATCTTCCCTCAGACCCCGCCCCAAATTCTAGTCCCCTCCCCGTCCTGATTTTCCCCTCACCCCTGTTCATGTCCTTGGCCCTGAACCCACCCTCTATGAGCCCATATCCAGCCCGAGTCCTCCCCGTCCCTGACCCCTCTCTTACCACTACCGTTCCCCCTCTTTCCGCCCCTGACCCATCGTCCGGCCGTGAGCCCACTCCCCCTACCACTCCCACCGTGCTGCCAGTCCTGCCCTTATTGTCCTCCCACACCACTGTCATTGCCACCCCCATGAGGGCGGTCTTATTCCCGCTAGCTGTGAGTGGCCCTCAGGGGGTGGTATTCGTATCCCCGGTTCCCAATCCATTAGGGGCTGCCATGTTCCCTCCGCTGCCCCCTCCCGTGCCGGGGTTGGGGACGGGCAGCACGGCGCCATTGCTGTCGGCGCCGTGCAGGGAGTCGGATCCCTGCTTGCCCATTTCTGTGGCCCGTGAGCTCCACCTGAGGGCCTGGACGGAGGAGAACCCCAGTACCCACTCCGTGCTGAGGGTCGAGCTGCGCCAGTTCCTCATAGACAACTGCGGGGCCAAGGGCAAGGTGCAGCTCGCCCTTCAGTGCTGGGGGGACTTTCATTCGATCCTCCAGGCCACCAGAGCCCTTTTGCAGGAGGGGAGAGGGACCAATAGGCAGGACGGCGCGGCCTACCGCCGGACCCACAGATTCTGAGACGATCTCCTGATCTTTGGGTCGGAGAGCGGTCTGCTGCGGGGTCTGCGGGGGGAGAACGATTCCCCTGTCCATGAGGATCCACCCCAGCCCTCATCATGAAGTACACCACATTCGCAACAGTAAATGCCCGGGGCTGTAGGGCGGGTCTCCGCAGGAGCCAGGTGCTCTCCTTCCTTCGGGAGGGGGGGTACTCGGTGATTTTCCTGCAGGAGACCCAGACGACTCTAGCCGTCGAGGCTGGCTGGCATCTGGAGTGGGGGGACAGGCTGTATTTTAGCCACCTCAGCGCTTGCTCAGCTGGGGTGGTCACCCTGTTCTCCCCTGCCCTACGGCCCGAGGTGCTGGGGAGCACCGAGGTTGTCCCAGGCCACCTGCTGCACGTCCGGGCCTGCGTGGAGGGGCTGACGTTGAACTTGGTCAACGTCTATGCCCCGCAAGTGGGCCCAGACCAGGTCACTTTTTATTGGCAGGCCGCCACCTTCCTCGGCACCCTGGATCCTTGCGAGTGTCTGGTCCTGGGCAGGGATTTCAACACCACCCTTGATGACCGGGACCATGTAGGACTCGCGAACTGCCAGGCTGCAGCAGGCGTCCTCAGGGAGATCGTGGATGTCTGGCAAGACCACCACCTGGACGACAACACCACCTTCACCTTCGTCCGGGTCGGGGACGATCGGTCGAGCCACTCCCGGTTGGATCGCATATATTTATCACTTTTCCATCTGGCGCGGGCCCACTCCTCAAGCGTGCGGCTGGCCCCGTTCACGGACCACCATTTGGTGGCTGTAAAAGCCTCTCTAAGGGTATGTCTACACTAGCCCCCTAGTTCGAACTAGGGAGGCTAATGTAGGCATTCGAAGTTGCAAATCAAGCCCGGGATTTAAATATCCCATGCTTGATTTGCATGTTCCCAGCCGGTTGCCATTTTTGAAATTTACAAGTCCGGACTAACTGCCTGCATCTACACGCTGCAGGGACCCGATATTTCGAATTAAAGCCCCTAAATCGAACTACCTGTTAAACCTCCTTGCAGGAGGCCGGGAAGATGCAAATCAAGCGTGGAATATTTAAATCCTGGGCTTGATTTGCAACTTCGAATGCCTACATTAGCATCCCTAGTTCGAACTAGGGGGCTAGTGTAGACATACCCTTAGTTCGGAGAGGCTGGGGCCGGCCTATTGGCATTTTAACAATAGCTTGCTGGAGGACGTGGGCTTCGTGGCGTCCTTCCAGGAGTTCTGGCAGGCCTGGCGGGGGCAGCAGCCCACCTTTCCCTCGACGCGGCACTGGTGGGACGTGGGGAAGGTACGTGCCCGGCTCTTCTGCCACGACTACTCCAGGGGCGCCAGCCGGCGGAGGGATGTGGCAATAGAGCAGCTGGAACAGGAGGTTTTGAAGCTTAAGTGGCGCCTGGTATCCGACCCCGAGGATCCGCCCCCCGCGAGGTGGACCAGGAAAAGCGGGAGGAACTCCAGGCCCTGGAAGATCGCAGGGCCCGGGGTGCCTTCCTTCGATTTCGCATCCAGCGCCTTCGGGAGATGGATTGCGGCTCCCACTTCTTCTATGCCCTGGAGAAAAAGAGGGGGGACAAAAAGCACGTCACCTGCCTTTTGGCAGAGGACGGCACCCCCCCTCAAGGATCCGGCAGAGATGCGTGGAAGGGCCAGGACCTTCTATGCCAGTTTGTTCTCCCCAGATCTGACCGAAGCCGACGCCTGGAAGGTGCTCTGGACTGAGCTCCCGACGGTCAGTGCGGGCAACCAGGACCGGCTGGAGCTGCCTCTCACTCTGGCCGAGTTCTCAGAAGCCCTCCTTCTCATGCCCAACAATAAAACCCCGGGCATGGACAGGCTGACTGTGGAGTTCTACCACATGCTCTGAGACGTCCTCGGCCCAGACCCCGTCACCGTCTGGGCTGAGTCCTTGGAGAGCCGGGTCCTCCCCCTGTTGTGCAGGCGAGTGGTGCTCGCCTTGCTACAGAAGAAGGGGGACCTCCGCGACCTTCAGAACTGGTGTCCCGTCTCGCGCCTCAGCATGGACTACAAGGTCGTAGCAAAAGCCATCTCTGCGACTGCGATCCGTGCTGGCGGATGTGATCCATCCCGACCAGACCTACGCCATCCCGGGCTGTAGCATTTTTGACAACTTGTATTTGGCCCGGGATCTCTTGGAGCTTGGGTGTAGGGACAGCTTGTCGTTCTCCCTCCTGTCCCTGGGCCAGGAAAAGGCATTTGACAGGATGGACCATGAATATCTCCCGGGCATTCTGCAGGCCTTCGGCTTCGGGCCCCGTTTTGTGGGTTTTCTCCGGGTGCTGTACGCCCTTGCGGAGTGTTTGATCAGGCTCAACTGGGCCCTGACCGAGCCGGTCAGCTTCAGGCGGGGGGTACATGAGGTGTGTCCTCTGTCGGGCCAGTTGTACGCTCTGGCGATCAAGCCCTTCCTCTGTCTCCTCCATAGGAGGTTGACGGGGTTCGTGCTCTGAGAGCCGGAGCTGTGGCTGGTCCTGTTGGCATACGCCGATGACATGCTCCTCGTGGTCCAGGATCCGGGTGACCTGGCGCGGGTGGAGGCCTGCGAAGCCGTCTACTCGGCGGCCTCCTCCGCCCAGGTCAACTGGGTCAAGAGCTCTGGCCTGGTGGTCGGGGACGGGTGGTGAGCTGGCTCCCTCCCACCCGTGCTTCAGGCCATCAGGTGGAGCGCGGGTCCGCTGCTCTATCTGGCCATTTATTTATCCGCCACGCATCCTTCTCCGCCGGAGAACTGGCAAGGTTTGGAGGCCAGGGTGGGTGAGTGGCTGAGGAGATGGACAGGACTGCTCCAGTGTCTCTCCCTCTGCGGGAGGGCACTGGTGCTAAATCAGGTGGTCCTGTCCATGCTCTGGCACTGGCTCAACACCCTGAGCCCGGCCCCGGAGGTCCTGGCCAAGCTCAGAGGACAGCTCTGGAGTTCTTTTGGCCAGGACTGCACTGGGTCTCTGCAGGGATTCTGTCTCTCCCCCTGGAGGAAGGGGATCAGGGCCTGGTCTGCATGCGCAGCCAGGTCCGGACCTTCCGCCTCCAGGCCCTGCAGAGACTCCTCTTTAGTGCATGGAGCACTTTGGCGTGCGCCTTCCTCCTCGGCCTCCGAGGGCTCTGATAGGACCGGCAGCTCTTTTTTATCCAACCGAGAGGCCTTCTGCAAGACCTCTCAGAGCTGCCAGAATTCTACCAGGAACTCCTCCAGACTGGAAGCTGTTCTCAGCAACCAGGTCCGTTGTGGCCACCGAGGGAGCAGACCTCCTCGCGGAGCCCCTGCTCCACAATCCAGACTTGTGTGTGCAGGTGGCGGAGTCTCCTTCAGTGCAATGGAGGCTGTTCCTGGATGAAACCACCAAGGTCGGATACCTTCTGGACTACGACGGGGAGACTGGGTGGACCCCCGAGCTCTTGCTCGGTGCATGGGGCTCTTCACCCTCCGAACTCCCCTGTGCCTACTCCAGGAGGTGAAGGTGGCTTTGCCGCAGCCCGCTCTCAATTTCCTGCAGAGAGCCCTGAGAGAGGGCACGCCCCTTGCAAACCTGCAAACCCTCCGTCCCTTGTTATCGGGCCCCTGATCTGCGGGCCCCCCCCCGACCTCCCCATCCTTGGACCCCCAGCCGGCTGCAAAATCTGCAGCCGGTCTGCTTTCGAACCGCACCTAGAGAACATCTGTACAAGCTCATGCTCCACACTCTGCATTTCCCCACCCTCGTATCCTGCCCCAATACCAAGTGGCGGGACTATCTAAGACCCATAGATGGTGGGGAACCCCGGGGGCCAGTGTGTATTCCACCCTAGTTCCGCGGCCCATCAGGGATATTAGTTGGCGGCTCCTTCACGGAGTCGTGAGCACGGGCGTGTACTTGGCGCGGTTCACCCCTATCCCAGATGCCTGCCCCTTTTGCAGTGTGAGGGAGAACCTGGTGCACGCATATTTGGAATGCTCTAGGTTGCAGCCCCTATTCCGGCTCCTCCAGAACCTCTTATTGAGGTTCTGGCTGCACTTTTCCCCTCACCTCTTCATTTACGCACACCCTATCCGTGGCCCCACAAAGTCGCGGGACCTCCTTGTCAATCTCCTCCTGGCCCTGGCTAATGTCATCATATATAACACCAGGAGGAGGATACTGGACAAGGGGGTTCCCTGCGACTGTTGGGCCTATTTCTGTTCCTCCCTAGTGTCATGTTCCTCTGGGCAGAGTTCCTCTGGGCGGCGTCCACTGGCTCCCTTGACAGCTTTGAGGAGCAGGGGGCACTATCCGGGGTTCTCTGCTCAGTGTCCTCATCTGATTCCCTTGTTTTGAATCTGTAGCCTGCACTCCCTGCCCCTTTAGTCATTATTTGTTCCCCGTGACCAGTTGAGCCTGGGTCTAGTTATCCCTCCCGCAGGGCTGGGGCAGGGACTTCGAGCTACGCCCGCCCACCTCCCCATGGCTTCAAATAGTGCCCCACTGCACTGCCTACTGCTGCTTTTTAAAATCTATCTAATTTGTTTTGCATTAATAGCCTGAGTTAACTACGATTAATCTTGGCAATTAATTGACCTTACATGATCAGTGGTAAATAGGCCAATAGAGGGATGATAGGAGTTACTATAGAGAACTTTTTTCTGGGTGTCTGGTTGGTGAGTCTTGTCCACATGCTCAGGGTTCAGCTGATCACCATATTTGGGGTCGGGAAGGAATTTTCCTCCAGGGTAGATTGGCAAAGGCCCTGGAGGTTTTTCATCTTCCTCTATAGCATGGGGCACGGGTCACTTGCGGGAGGATTCTCTGCTTCTTGGGGTCTTTAAACCATCATTTGAGGACTTCAATATCTGAGATATAGGTGAGAGGATTATTCTAGCAGTGGGTGGGTGAGATTCTGTGGCCTGCATTGTGCAGGGGGTCAGACTAGATGATCATAATGGTCCCTTCTGACCTTAAAGTCTATGGGTACGGCTACACTAACTTGTTAGTTCGAGCTAGGTAGGGTAATGAGGGCAAGCGGAGTTGCAAATGAAGCCGGGATTTAAATATCCCGGGCTTCATTTGCATGTTACCGGGCACCACCATTTTTAAATCCCCCTTAGTCTGAACTCCGTGCCCACAGCTACACGCGGCACGGATTAGGTAGTTCGAATTAAAGATCCTCACGAGGAGTAATGGTAGTTCGAATTAGGATCTTTAATTCGAACTACCTAATCCGTGCCGCGTGTAGCCGCGGACACGGAGTTCGGACTAAGGGGGATTTAAAAATGGCAGCGCCCGGGAACATGCAAATGAAGCCCGGGATATTTAAATCCCGGGCTTCATTTGCAACTCCGCTTGCCCTCATTACCCTACCTAGCTCGAACTAACGAGCTAGTGTAGCTGTACCCTGTGAGTCTATGAGTCTATGAGATTAATTGAGAACCTTAATTTTCATGCCATTCTATAAATTGAGAGTTTGCCCTCACCTGCATTGCTGGCTGTGTTCACCCTACCTCCAAAAAGATGTAGCAGACATGGAGAGATTTGTAAGCCAGGCAGTGAAAATAGTTAGGGACTCAGAAAGAAAGGTTATGTGTGAAGAGAGACTCTACAGATTGGGACTGCATCATGCTACCAGCAGACAGCCTCTGGGTCATGCCAACACTACACATGCCAATGAATAAGCAGGCACATATTACAGGCTCAGATGGTGTAGGGGACCTCGTGCAGCCCGGAAGGGACCCAGCCCCAGCATCTCCTCCCTGTTGGTGCAGCCACTTGGGGTTTGAAGCAGGAGCTGGAGCAGCTGATGCCCAGAGGGGATAGCGCCAAGGCTGGCCACAGCAAGCGGATGAGGATGGAGGCGGAAGTGGAGGCGGGTGGTGCCATGTGGATGCTGATGATGTCATTCTGTTGTCCAGCAGGAATTTTTTTTTTATATAGATAGAAAGAGAATCTAAAATAATCAGAAATCATGAAACTTTAAATAAAATAAAAGTTAATGCTGCATGCAGCATTCTTATGCAAAGCTCCATTTCAGAATAGAATCTTACATTTATTTCCATTGGTTGAAGCAAAAGCACATATACTTCCTTGTTTGTGTTCAACTGTGTTTAGCCTTTAGCTAATGTCTATAGTCTCTGTTAGCATCTCAGGGTTTTTATGATACAGCCCTCCTTCAGTGACTTTTTTCTTTTCAGCTTATGTTGTGTTTTACTCGGTTTGCCTGCAATGTTAAAAATCCTTCTTATTGCCTCATTAAACAGCCTTGTACAGTGAGCCTTGAGATGGAAACACAGTTCTCCACTGTAAATTTTAGTTTACCCATATTTAAATCATTATTTTCTCAAATCAGGGAAACATTTATTTCTTCTACTTTGTACTAAAAGTAGTTTAGTAGATCAAGTTTATTTGTTCATTTATCGTGAGTGGAGAATATGTAATTTCCTCTCAGCATTCCTTCCCCAGAGACTGGGCCTTCAGCAAGTAGTCACTAAATACCCCTGTCTCTGTGCAAGGGACAAAAACATTTATATAGCTTTTCTTATTCCATTCTGAAGTGTTAGTTTTTCAGAGTAGTTTATTTGATTTACACACGTTAGAAAGCCCCCAACCATTTATCCATATCCAATCTGATTTCTCAGACAATTCTCTCTTCTTCATTTTTAAAAGTATTTTGCCTCATTATTGTTGAAAGATTGCTGGTGTAAATTGTGTGAGAGTAGCTTTGTGTATGTTCACAAACGTACCTGAATTTCATGAAGAATCACCATTTTGGCCTATGGAAAAATCACAAGAGAAGGGGGCTTACAAAGCTTCATGTGGATATTGGAATCAAATAATTTTCTCATGTGTAGCTGGTCATTTTTAATCTACTGTGTTTTCTGATACAGTCAAATAGGTGAAACAATGTTAAAGGGGACTAAACTTACAATGGCAAACTTTTCATGGTACTCTTTCACAGAAGGCTGCATCTAGACCGAAGGCTTCTTTCCTAAGAAGTTTTTCTGGAAGAGATCTTCTGAAAAAACTTTGTCCGAAAGAGACCATCCACACTGCCAAAGCGCATTGAAAAAGCGATTTGCTGTTTTGAAAGATAGCGTCCACACTTGTAAGCTGTGATTATTATGGATGGAGTGGCCATCACAGCACCTGTGCTTTTTCCTCTTTCCTCTTCTTTCAAAAGAACTGCCTCTTCCCTGTCCACACGCCTTTTTCCAAAGAGCTCTTTCAGAAAGAGCTCATAGAAAGAGGTTAACCAATGTTGGAAAAACCCCTCTGTTCTTTCGATTTTTTTTTTTTTGAAAGCACGCAATTGCAGTGAGGACATAAGTGACTTTTTTCAGAAAAATGGCTGTTTTTTTGAAAAAACTCTGTAGCCAGAAGCACATAACAAATTCCATAAATTAAATGTATGCAAGTTAACTTGAGGTTCTTAAATGCATTGATGACACAGTAATCTACATAATTCAGAATGCTCTCATCATAACAAACTCAGTTCAGCATGGAAAGCACCAACTGCTGTACCTGAATATACAGATAAATGGAGTGAATAGTGGAGACCAACACTGTGACCCTCTCCACGGAGCCGTTGCCTGTGAGCCAAGATGTCTCCCAGGCCTCCTCAGACGCCTGGGAGGGATCTTCAGGTTAGTGGTCTCATTTTGTCACATACACAGGGTGGGGGAGGCGGGCGCACACAGGCGGGGGGCGAGTGTTACCCGGGCTGCTCAGGCTGGACATCGTGCTGCAGTCCGTGCATGTGCAACAATGTTCAGTGTTAGTGTGCAGCACGCGGACCTAGCAGGCAGCCCTTGTGCATGGCTTGGATCCTGCTGCCAGGCTCAGGGGACGCCACACACGTCCTGCTGCCATGGTTGGAAGCAGGCTAGCCACAAGAGCTCAGGCATGACCCACCCAGACTGAGGAGTGCCGCACACAGCATACAGGCATGCCTGCACATGTGAGGCAGCAGCCGCTCCCGTAGACAGTGCCGTGAGCCACAGCTGTGTGTGCGGACCCCAGGGAGGCCCAGGCTGCTCCCAGGTCCTCTGCCACCCATGAGGGGATCCTACTGTGGCTGGACACTTCCCTTGCCTGCTTGTCCATGGGCTGCGGGGAGGGGGGAAGTGGGCAGCATGGTCCTCTGGGTACATCAGGGCCTCTGTGAGGCATGGCCCACTGTGCAGGCCACACACGGCCTTGCTCCTGGGACATCCCCCTTCTCTGCCCCGAGGACTTTTGGTCTCTGCTTACGGAGGAGGGCACGGCCTCAGGGACAGTGTTTGCAGGGATGACTGACCACCTCTCCCTCTTTGTGTTCTCCACAGCTAGACCAGCCAGGAGTGAGGGCCGAGCCACACCACCAGAGCGGGAGGAAGGCCTCCCCCTTCCTTTCCACAATATTGAGGAGGACACAACATGTCGCGACCACCTCAGGGATGTTGTGGTCCCGCACATCGAGGTGGGTCAGCAGGCACTGGAAACATGCCTTGAGGTGGCCAAAGGCACACTCGACCTGAATCCTGGCCTGGTTCAGGAGGGCATTGAATTTATCCCTGCTAGATTCCAGGTGGTCGGTGTATGGCTTCATCAGCCACGGCACGAGGGAGTAGGTCACATCCCCCATGATGCATAGTGGCATATGCACATCCCCAACTGCAAAGTCCCAGTAGAGAAAGAATGCATCTGCCTCCAGCTTGCGGTATAGGCTGGAGTTTCTAAAGACTCTATCGTGTGCCCTGTCTGACCACCTGACAAAAATGTCCATGAAGAGTCCTTGGTGGTTGACCAGGGCCTGCAGCACCATAGAAAAGTAGCCCTTCCAATTAATGTACCGGGCCACATGATGGTCGGGTGCATGGATCAGGATGTGGGTTCGGGAACCCTAGAGCAGCAAATCCAGCCATGATCAGGTCCAGGTGCCTGAGCACTTTGGAGGTGCCTGCCCCCCTCCCATTTTCTCTCCCCTCCCACAAACATTCCAGGAGCCACCCCCTATGAGTCCACTCCACCAGCAGCAAGGCTGTGTGAGGGTGGGATGGCACAACCCCCCTGGGACGGGGCTTCTCCCCACCCTCACTCCACCCTGCACATCTCCCAACTCCCCTTTCCTGAGGGTACTCCTTATCCAGTACTCTCCCCCCTTTGGCAGGGTCTGCAGCCCAAGAGTGCCTTACCTCCATGCTGAACTGGTTGCCCATCGACCAGTAGCTGTTAGGGGTGGCAAGCTTCCAGAGGGCTATTGCAACCCACTTCTCCAGAGGGATGGCAGGCCGCAGGTGGGTGTTGTGTCTCCAGAGGGCAGGGGCAAGCCAGGCACATAGCTCCAGAAAGGTGGCCTTCTGCATGAAGAACTTTTGGAGCCACTGCTGGTCGTCCCACCACTCCATGACCAGCTGGTCCCACCAGTTGGAACTGGTGTCCAGCCTCCAGAAACGCCTCTCCACTGTAGGATGCAGTTGCCAGAGTATAGACCCAGGGAGAGTGTCACCAGAATGAGCTTGGGGTCGAGCTCGTGCAGGACCAGGAAGGCAGCTGGCACAAAGTGCTGCAAAAACTGCAACATGGCCGTGTGGGGCCATCGCATGCCCAGGGGCAGCTCCAGCTCCATTGCTCAAAGGAAAAAGCTGTGGGGTTCAAAAACAAAAGGACAACCAGATCAGGCACTGTGAGAGCTTTGCTGTCCATTGAACAGGTAGCAAGCACGCAGCAGAAACAGAGAAATGGCTGTCCAGGGGGGTCCCTTTGAGTGCTTGTCTCTGCAAGGCTCCAGCACCAGCACTTGGAACTGGTGACCTAAAGCCCTGCCTGAACTGATTCCTGTAATGAGGAGTAACGGTAGTTCGAATTAGGAACTTTAATTCGAACTACCTAGCCCGTGCCACGTGTAGCCATGGGCAGGGAGTTCGAACTACCGGGCATTTAAAAATGGCGGTGCCCAGGAACATGCAAATAAAGCCCGGGATATTTTAATCCCGGGCTTCATTTGCAAGTTCGAATGACTACATTAGCCACCCTAGTTCGAACTAGGGTGGCTAGTGTAGACTTACCCTAAGAGATTCATCTGTAGCCAGACTGAAAGAGCAGCAACCATTAGCTGAAAAACAGGAAGACATACTCACATTCCATCTAAATTGCATTATAATAGTATAATACCAGGCTATTAATGCCACCCAGTATCACCAGATAAAGAAACAGATCTCAAGATGGTTAAAAGAAACGTAGTTTGATAGTTTCATGCCATACAAAATGCTATTTACCAGTAGTTGGTGTTCAGAAATACTTATTCCTTTATGGTTCTATCTGTATTGTTTGTCTGTATGATCTGTTTGCATTATCATGAAATCTGGTCTTGTGTGCCTTTACCTATACTATATACTGGCGGGGGGGGGGAGGAGTTTTTTGGGTCAGAGTTGCTGACCCACAGAAAAATCAGTCAGGGGCCACAAACAAGTGAGAAGCAACCCTCCCACACTGATGTGGCCCCTAACTGAGGAGACACTCCTCACATTCCCCTTGCACACCAGAGCCTAGGGGGGGCTCAGCCTAGAAGATTTTGTGTGCTCCAGCCCCACGGTGGGACAGCAGGGGGCTGGAGCACCAGCAGGGGCTCCCCAGTTCTGGGAGTGTCTGAGCCTCAGGAGCTGTATCCAGGCAACCCGGGGGCCAGATGTGATCCCTGGGCCTGAGGTTCCCCTCCCCTGCTACATACATTTCATGGGGGTTGAGGGAGACCAGCATTTCTCAAATTAAAGTTTCTGCCCAAAAAGGAGTGGCAGGGGATCATGAGGTTATTTTAGAAGGGTCACGGTATTGCCACCCTTGCTTCTGTGCTGCTGTTAGAGTTGGATAACTGGGGAGTGGTTGCTGTAATGTTGGCTGTATACCCAGCTCTGATGGTAGTATGCTGCCAGCAGCAGCACAGAAGTAAGGGTAGCAATGCTGCAACTCCCTACAATAACTTTGCAACCCCTGCACAACTCCTTTTTGGGTCAGGATCCCTACAATTACACAACCTGTAATTTCAGGTTTGAATATCTGAAATGATGAAATTTAACATTTTAAAAATCCTATGACTATGACATTAATCAAAATGGGCAGTGAATTTGATAGGGCCCTTTGTATGTCTAAGAAGGGTTCAAGTTCCAAGAAAGAGCAGCATGACAGGGAAAGGAGGAAAAGAATGCATAAGAAGGAAAGACCTGAAAGAACTCCCCTCTCCAAGATGCAACCTAAGATAAGAGCTGCCAAGAATCCCCTGCACAACTGTGATGTGAAGCAACCAGAATCCAGACAAGACTGACATTGACCTTCCAAGCCAATAGGAGAAGTTTGCCTGCTTTGATCAGGATTGGTGAACACGGCATTGTATGTTTAGGATGTGTATTCTACTTGCTTGGTAAGCCACTATATATTTTAGAGTTTGTCTGAACAAGAACTCCTCCTAAACAGTAGGAACTAGGACCAAATTTGTTATATAGTTTCCTCCTACAACTTAAAGCAACATAAGGGTCTGGTTGCCCAACGACAGGTAGCTGTCGGGGGGTGGCGAGCTTCCAGAGGGCTATTGCGACCCGCTTCTCCATCAGGATGGCGGGTCGCAGGTGGGTCTCATGTCTCCAAAGGGCAGGGGTGAGCCAGGCTCATAGCTCCAAATGGGACTTGCTTAGAATGGGACTGCCTCTCAAAACCAAAAAGAAAAGGGGGAGAATCACCAAATGAAGTACAGTTCTCAAAATTGAAGTAACTGAGTCAATGTTGAAAGACTGAACCAAGATGAGCCAGAAAACTAGGATGAACCTGGAATCTGATTGCATCTAAAAACCCTTCCAGAAAAGAGATAAAAATGGAGAGATTTGGAGTAGTGCTCTGTTTTTGCACAGCTAAATCAATGGTTAAGGTTTGAAAACTAAAATAAATAATGTTATTGAAAACAAAAAAGGACTATAGTCAATTTGGTAAAACATAGCAAATAAGAGTGTATAGAGAAGAGAAAAGACCCACACTTGATGGAATTCCCATGTAAAAAATTGTTAAAAATTGTGTTTAATTTTTAGTAATCCCTCTAAATTAACTTCATAAAAAGAACACTATTTTTGAAAAATGCAACTGTTTAAATAAAGCATGTACATTTTCCTTTTATTTAAAAAAACAGGCTTAATTAAGTTATGGATCCAAGCAATGCTGGGTTAATCTGCTAGTTGTTAGTCTTTCACTGGTAAAAGAGCCTGCAAATCCACAAGAAATTGTGCCCTGAGCCCTAGGAACTGGGTAAGAGTGTGTAGCCCTAGAGCGTAGGCATGACAAAGGATTTTCTGCAGTTATACCTGTAGGCACAGCCCACTGAAGAAGTGAGGTTATGTGACCGTTTATTTTGGAGCTCTGGAAACATTAGATCTTGGGGATAATGTTGAGCTATGCAGCATGCTGCTACAGTTGTGCTGGGGAAAAGTCACGGGGGGCTGCTGATGCTATGGCAGAGTGTGTCCCAGTCCTAGAACTGTTCAAATAGGGCACTGTGAGCTTCTGGGTCCCCTTTATGTGCACCTGCAGCTCTTGGGGGAAGCTGCCAGGACCAGTGTGTCAGTGGGGACACTGTGGGGCAATGTTAAGTCCTGCTCATAATGCCCTCACTCGCTAGCGGGAGATCTGGGGCATTGGGGAATCTGAGGCTGTTGGCTATGCAGAAGCCCCACCCTTTTGCAGCTACAAGGAGGGTAATAATTGAGAGCTAAAAACTTTGATAGCCTGGGATATTACAAAGCAGCCACACTCCTTGATGATGTTCCCTCTACCCACCTCACCTCAGTCTTGACTGAGTGCAATCTTTAGCCAATTGTTCTTCTAGGTGATGGTTTGGCTCTCTGGTAAAGTTGGGAGAGGGTGCTGTTAACACGTGATATAAAGAAAACAGAGGTGGATGTTGTCTGGTTTTTTGCTTGCACTTTAGCCCTTAACGTCTAACAAATCCACACAGTGAGTTTCTATAGATGGGTAGTGTGGAAAAAGAGGATTGAACTCTAGGGGGATTCCACAGATGAGAACCGGAGAGTTCAAGGAACCGTTTCCACAATCTCCCTCTAGGTTTGGTCTGAGAGGAATGGGGCCTTTCTATTTACTGTTGCAGCCTCCTGAATTGAGGTCTGGAGTGCTTGGTGATATCAAAGGCTGCAGAGAGGTCCAGTAGGATGATAATGAATATCTTTTGTTGATGGTGAAGAGCATGTTATGTAACCTGAATATTCAACCATGCTGAAAGTAATACAAAGACTAAAAATCAAATTTACATTTCTCCTGTAAAAGTGAGGTGTGAAGCTGAAGATACATAATGAAATTAATATCTGTTTGATGATACAGCTTATCTAATTGGTATTACATATCCATCAGACTAAGAATGGTCCAACAAAACCTAATTAGCTATTTAAACTCATTTATGTGCCACATTTAATCTTGTCCTTGTCACATTTAAATTTGTTTAAACTTTAATAATATTCAGGATCATGCACTTCTATTAAAGGCAACATGTGTTGGAAGTTGGAACCATAATGAATATTTTAATCTTAGCAATTCATTATTGTTCTAACAACTTTTTTATTTATCTAGGTGCGTAATTTAAATTTCCCATAAGATTTATGAGATACTTCAATTAAAAGTAGTGAAAGCCATGATCTAAAAATTTCATTTATTCTCAGTTTAATTTAGCAATATTTTTTCCACCGAGCCATCCTAATTTGAATAAAGAAAACTAATCCACTTGAAAATGAGTGTTTTACTTGATACACATGCAAATATTTATTTTGCATTCTTGATAAAAAAAAACAAACTATTAACTTGTATAGATTAAATTTGTAAGTTATAGAATAATTTTGAGAGGACACCCAGAAGTTTTTGAATAACATTTACAAACAAACTTTCTACTATGGGCCTTGTGGCAAAGAAGGCAATATGTAATGATGTTTTGAATATGGAGATATTTTGGACATTGTAGTTGATCAGGTCACTGAAGGGAAGTTTCTGTATAGCACGTAATTAGAATTTCCTGTGTTGACTATATTAATCTAAGTGTTATGGGCAGTAGAGGAATGTTTATAAAATATCTATAATGCTCCAATTCACTGGGAACTATGCATGCAGATGAGACATAAAATGGGGCAAGCTGATAGTTACAAGGACCCTGTCTTCAGTCAGTAGCAAACTTTTTTTGTCAAAGCTAGGAGCTACCAGATCCAAGGGCTACCATGGTTAGAAATTGGTTTAACTGCTGTGAAGGAGGACGAGGTATCAAGGGCTATCAGTGAGTTTTGACCAGGAGACAACATGACAGATTGAGGCTCTGCCACAGTCTAGGCAGCTAATCTGACCAGGATTTCCAAGGTGAAGATGGTTTAACACCTAAGAAGCTAGACTTGCTCATAGTCTATTTTACTGGCTTTAGATGTAGCTTCTTTAAAAAGATATTTAACAAAGGCTACGTCTACACTATGATTTTTGCTGGAAGAGGCAATGCAAATGAAGCGCGGATGAGCATTTTCTCGTGCTTCATTTGCATAATCTCTTCCGATATGTTTTTGTGCAAGGGGATTTTGCGCAAAAACAAGCAGTGTGGACGTTTCCTTTTTGGGCAAAACTCTCCTTTTGCGCAAGATCCTAAGGATCCTAAGGATCCTTTTTAAAGTCCTTTTTAAAGTCAATAGCACTTGCTTTAAGGGGGGTCTGTGGTCCCTCCCTGATTATCACTGTCACTGCCCCAGATAGAAAAGATATGCTGTGGCTGGCCATAAATCAGAATCACCAAAGTGACCACAGTTGAGACACAAGGGATTGCAAACTGACACTGTGACTAAAACTTGGAACAATTGTATGATCCCATTCAAAGAGGCAGACGACAGCCTGAGAGTTGAGTGGGAGGTATGCTCGGGTGTGTCAGAAGTTAGTTTGATTGCTGCAAAAAGAACTGGGCATCTCCCAGTTATCAATGGTAACATTTTCTTTTCAGTTTAGTGAAAGCTGGATGATGACTGACCTACCAATCTAGGCAAGTTACAGGACTTTCACTTACATACCTGTTTAATTGCATCAGTAGATTTACATCATGGCTCTATTGGCCAGAGACTTCCATAGAAGTTGCATATGTTTATTTGACAAACTTGGGCAAGGGGCCATATTCTTCATTGCCTTATATGTTGTGTAGTTACTTACAATTGTGTGAAGTGGGTATCAAGTAGTAACAAAGCACAATACAAATGACTGCACTGGGGTAAGGCCATGTTCAGCTCAAGTCTCCCACATTATACTGAATATTATTAAAAGGCCACTAGGCTGGCATCTTTGTTGATAAAATTCAGAAAGGCATGGGAAGAACAGCTACATCACATTCTCAACTGTGGACATGTCTACTTAGCTCTTAATGTTGACTACAGAGGCAAAAAGGAGTCTTGAAATCTTGGTCTCCTCTCATAT